>CM029550.1:11378727-12036273 GCA_017141385.1 Sogatella furcifera | reverse complement strand
CATCTAATTCACATCACATGACAATTTTCCTCATTCATTCAATGAAATCAATTCACTTTGAACGTTTGATTTTCTCAGTAGAAATTAAAAATGAGAACATCGAATAATAATCTCTTAAATGTGTTTGAAGGTATCTCCTAAAATTTTCTGTACATTATCTATCGTTGAAAAATGAAAGATTTCCTTTACAAATTGTTGTGATTACAGCTTGAATTGAATTGTTAAGAACTTGGATGAAAATGTCTGAAAGCTCATTCTATTACTTACTGCCCAAACAGCTTATCATGGAAGTCTATAGCTCTCTGTAGATCAGTCCTGACCACCTGAATCACTTTGATAAGGTGCTTCAAGCGGGCTTCATCAGAGTCGTCTGCTGGCTTGTTGTGTTCAACTACATGTTGAATCCTTTAATCATGAAAATTAAAATTCCAATTATATTAATTCTCTATGATAATGAATAATATTGTTAATTTATTCAATTAAATTTAATTGATCTATCAGTAGAATAGAACCAAAATATCAAGTATAGTATCAAGTCAGAGAGATAAATAGGTAGGCATATGAACTGAGTAGGAGTAAATTGATCATTCTTTATAGAATAGAATAGAATAGAATAGAATAGAATAGAATAGAATAGAATAGAATAGAATAGAATAGAATAGAATAGAATAGAATAGAATAGAATAGAATAGAATAGAATAGAATAGAATAGAATAGAATAGAATAGAATAGAATAGAATAGAATAGAATAGAATAGAATAGAATAGAATAGAATAGAATAGAATAGAATAGAATAGAATAGAATAGAATAGAATAGAATAGAATAGAATAGAATAGAATAGAATAGAATAGAATAGAATAGAATAGAATAGAATAGAATAGAATAGAATAGAATAGAATAGAATAGAATAGAATAGAATAGAATAGAATAGAATAGAATAGAATAGAATAGAATAGAATAGAATAGAATAGAATAGAATAGAATAGAATAGAATAGAATAGAATAGAATAGAATAGAATAGAATAGAATAGAATGGAATAGGTTACACAATATCAGAAACTTCAATCAAAAGCACAACACAGGAAATAACTCTTTGAAATCTAATGCAGGACTATAGTACACATGTTCAAACAATTCAAACTTATTACTGATTCAAGCAAAATAAATAATTTTCAGGCCAGGAATTGAAATTTCATTAATTATTTTTGAATAATTGAATACCTACGGTAATGATTTTGAATAAATGTTCATTGTATAAAATTGTTACATATTAGTTTCATTCTATTCTTTATAAAATTGATGTATCAAATTGATATATTATTAAGCAGTAGAATATAAACTTTAGAAGATAGGATACATGATTAACAATACGAATAACAATAGGCTATAACATTGATGAATGTGAAAAAGTTATTCAACAAGAGAAATTCGACTCTGAAATTGGCATTTTGGCAATGTAGTAGATACTAAAAATTGTTCACTCATTCATCAATGGTATTTCCTTATTGAAATATTTGAAACTGCCTGTACCTTTGTGAGAATTAAAGAAATCTTATTTGAATTTCATCAACATGAGAAAAGTATTTCACTTTTGAATCTAGTTTCAAAAATACTAAAGTAAACAAGGTTGTTGAAATGTATATTGTGATAATGAATTTATTTTTTGCACTTGAGCATAGAACTTTGGGTTCAAATATTTATTTTGTGCAATATTTTAGCGCATTGAAAGATAGGATCTTCCAGATATCAAGGAAACTATAATTTTAATTGTTTGACATACCAGTCGACAGCTGATTGGGTGATGGCATCGGTCAATGCAGATCGAATATCATTTGGCGAGTCTTTGGATGTGATCCACCCATACACAGATGAGGGAAATAAGTCGAGGTTCTCAGTCTGTTGCACTTTGGAAAGTTCTGCTAGGATCCTGAAAGGAAAACAGACTTCAGTTTTTCAAACGATCAAGTATCCAGAAATGAAGAACTATTGCTACTGTATATTAGAATAATTATTGTGAAGGCCTATCAATGCAATTGAAGGTACTAAGGTATACATAAAATTCAATGAGAGGTTCTAATACAATTAAATTGTTCATGTATAATTATGAGATTTGTAATACAGATACAGAGTGTGAATGTTATCAAAACACAAATAAAGTTCTTACGTGAGGAGTGACTGAAGATAAAGAATTGTTGACTTTTCTCCTGGACTAAGTTTTCTTATTTTCTTAATACTATTAAAACAAGATGGCAGCAGCTTCTTGGCACCATCCCAGAATAGTTTAATCTGGAACAAAAGACAACACTCAATACTCTAATTCAATTCATTTATTGATACAATTAAAAATAATTAAAACATGTATAACTTATCATCTTAAACTCTGTAAAGCATTCATTTAATACATTTAATAAATATTTCAACAGATAGACTTTCATACCCATCAATAAACTACCATATTATAGCTTTAAAATGTTGGAATTAATGATTTTTTTTATCTGAACTACAATGAATTCCTACATTGACCTAAGATAGGCTGATCCAATAAAATTTCACAAAACGTTCCAGCTTTTTTGTAAAACGTTCCATAGTAGGCCTATACACTTCACTTTAGCCTATTGGGTCCTAATAAAAAGTATGCTCTGATGTACTGTACTCGTGTATATAGAAACTGTGTATTTTATTTATAGGTAGTCGGTAAGAGTAATGCTTTAAAGATCACTTGAAAAATATATTTGCCCTTCTTTTGTAGAAGACATGGAGCCGTCAGTCCAGTCTCACAAGTAGTTGTCATGTATCATATCACTCCTGTCATTACCCACGCACAAGCCTTGAGTTCATAAAAGGAACATTTTCCGAAGTAAACGAAAAAAAATTGTATTGATGTCGATAGTGCTGATGTAGCCATCATCCTTAGAAGAATGAGAAAGAATAGAAAATATGCGAATTTATTGATTCCTTATTTGGACATCGTCCTCAAAAAAAAAATTATTATTTAATCAAATTGTATTTTTTACTTCAGTAGTACAAGCATTGAATTTCTTACACCAAAATCTATCACAAGATGGAGAATTCACAGTGAAAAAAGTTGAAAAATTATTTATTATAGTAGCTATTTACAAATTAAATTATTATTCTTATAGGAAACTGAATAATAGTTCTTATTTGATAAGTGACAATATAATAGATAATTTCTGGATACTATCAAATAAAGTGATAATCAATAATATCTATGATTGATAATAAAATCAAATAGAGTCAAAGTAATATAAGAATATTAGTGTCGCTACAGCTTATTTGTGCATCACTCTCAACCTAAGAATGGAAAAAATAGAGTACCGGTAGGCATTTTAGTCTCAACACTCACCTCCTCGTCAGACAGGAGCCCACTGTTGATGGGCTGCACCAATCTGCGCACGAGATCAGCAAATAGGTGGAAGGAGAGCGGGTGAGTGGTGTGGACGGTGGCGAACTCCACCCACTGGGCCAGGGCGTCATCGGTGGGACCCAGGCCACTCTGGGCCAAGTGCTGCCGCACCAGGGTCGCAGCCGGCGCAGAAAACTCGCCTTTCCACTCGAAGGCTTCAGTCTGTCAAGTAGAACAACAATTAATAAAATTCAAATTGATGAACATTGTTGTTCAAATTAATAGACTAAACATTGAATTATTCAAATTAATAATACAGAAAACTAAGATTCTAAGACTCAGATTCTATTATCTTGATCCAAATAATGATCTAGGAACTGAGTATATCATGGTTATTTAGTATTAATATAAGTATATTTTAGTATCCAATTGAGTTTGCTAGTTTTGATCTTGTAATGCATGTATATAATGTACTCATTTGCTACTAAATAAGGAATTTATTTATCTGTTATCTTGAGATTATTTTAGGGTACCTAATATTAGAAAGCACTGTATTCAACGACTGATGACATCTGACGACTGATGACTGACATCTGTAAGATGTTATCACAGATAGGACAAGCATTCAGTTAGTCTATTTAAAAATGTAATCGTTATTCTTTTTATCTATTATTATTGACTCATCTCGCATATTATGAGACTACAATTTATCAGTTACCATACTGAAGATCGACAATGAAGAATATATCAAACAAACATATTCTGGACCTTATTCAATTTTTGTCTCCATTCATAAATCATGGTACAATTGAAAAATCTACTTCCACATTCCACAAAATTCTTATCTTACCTTGTTTTGTTCCAGTTCATGTAGCAGCAGTATCCTGAGCAGATGCCTGTGTTCCTGGGCGGCCACATGCGAGTTCTTCTCGGAGCTGAACGAAACCTTGACTTTGACAAGGCCTTGTCGCTTCACTTTCGACTTTTTCTCTAGGTTACACCACAGAGTTTGACCTGCGGCCGGGATTGACTGTTGAATAAGAGGTAAATTTTAGTTTACTCAATAGACAAAAAATATATCCTCTTAAATTTCATCAATTTCACAATGAATGAGGTTAATCTTCTTGTTTATTAAATAACCTTTTTTGTAAAAAAACTCTACATTGTACAAAAAATATAATAATGTATTGTCACAAAAATTCTGTTGTTTAGTCTATTGTCACAAAAATGATGCAGTACTCAACCAACTAATTCAATTGAGATTTTTACACCCCTACCCCATGTAAGCAAAAAAATTAGTTGAGCTTTTTTCTAATTCAATTTAGACATTTTCACTTCTCCAATTCACGTTGTCTTCAATACTACATCAATCTTTTGTGTTCCAAGATACGAATATAGCCCTCAAAAAGTGTATGCCTCTAAGATTTTTACACTTCTCTGTAAGCAGAAATATCAGTTGTGCTTTTTACAAATTCAATTAAGATTTTTACAATCCTCTGTGAGCAGGAATATCAGTTGAACTTTTTCAAAATTGTGTATCATCAAGTCCAAACGTTGAGTGTAATGTGTATTAACTAGCCTATTGTGCGGTTCGCTATTAATGGTCCATTGAAATAAATAATCATCATGAGTAACTAAGTGATTTCCAATAGACAATAAAACATTGCTGATTCGTCAGTCGTTTATTAACCTAATGATAATCAGTTGAGTGATTATTGAATGACTGAAGAATCGTGTTCAAGACTCATAATTATGATATTAATGTGTTAATATTATGTGTTACCTTGAGAGGGACAGTGGCAGTACCAATGAATTCATTATCATGTTTTCCAGTGGAAGCAGTCACAGCTATCTCTTTCATCAGTTTGGTGAGACCCTTCACTCCTTTCACATCACCTATCTTTGTCATCTTCTCTCGCACTGTCTCCGCTGGGTCAAAGTCCCTGGAAAGTCAGCAGTAATAATTACTATTTCTCCAGAGACGGGAAACGACTGACTATCCAAACTAACAACAAGCCAAAGGAGAGATAATTGTTTGTTAGGTTGCAATATTATAACTCACAACCATAGCATGATGAATTATTAGTCAACCCTTACATGTATTGTGTTATGGTGTTATGTCGATTATCGATGACATTAAAAATTAATTTCTTTTTAAATTTTTTATTCAATAGAGTCAGCCAATCATAGAGTTATAATTTTTTTCAATCATAGTTTTCTTTTGAGAAAACAATGGAACATAGCCGACTTATTTTATCTAAGTAATTTGGGAACATTGTTCATGATCAACCGTACTCACCATACTTCAAGGCACAGAACATCATCAGGTGTATTCTCGACTGGTCTGGAAACAGAAATAAATTTGCTTTAGAAAAATACCTTCTGGGTTTGTAAAAAAATATTAAATAAATTAAATATCGTACCTATTAACTAATGTAAGATATATAACAAACCCAGTGTCGAAACTACGTATTTTTAATGAAGTTAAATATTGAATATATTATACTTACAATGAGAAATGTTCCTCCCATACTGGGGATAATGTCTGAGATTTCACCGATGTGTTGTAACGATGAGTTGGAGCAGATGATATGTAGAGTGTGCAGAATGGATCACTTAGTCCTGTTGACAAATTATATTTTTTGTATTCACTTTTATATTTGATTTCTCCATTAATAAACACAGACTACTCAATTATTGAACAGTATAATTAATTTAGAAACTACCAGAAGAAATTAATTTATATGTAAAGTTCTTGAAATTTACCCATTTGCTTGCTAATCAGGAAAAAATTCCTTCACTTTTTTCACGATGGGAAATGATTCCCATGGAAAAATCTCTAAAATGTATTACAGGACGCTAGCTTTGAATAATAATCTTTGGTAGTTAGTGTTACGAATAGATTGATTCAAAAAGACATACGGTAAAAAAAATAAAAATGTCCAAATTTATGAAGAGTATTGTTGAAAATGGAAATTATTTTTACAGAAATGTAGAAGTGGAAGATTTATCTGTGAAGGATAAAAAAGATTAACTCTAGTAGAATAAATAGGCCTTAAGCCTCAAGTTGGTACTTGGGAGAGATTGTTTCGAATCTGGAAGGGACTTCAGCACGAAAGTGATATAAATAAGGGGTTTAATATGTTGAATAGTATAGGGTTTTCTTACCATTGGCATCCTTGGGACTCAACTCCTTTCCTTCAACAACTTCTACATTCAGTAGAATATTTGGAGCCTGCAATCAATCGAAATTGAATTGATAAATAAATATTCAAATAGATGAAGTAGAGAATCTTATAAAATCATCTTATTACAATTTCTTATATATTTTTTCTATTTCAGATATTCAGGAATAATGAAGAGAGATATCGGTCATCACAACCCATGATGTTCCTGCAAATTACTGATCTTTCATGCGAAACTTGCTGAGAACTTTGAGTGTGAGTAGCCTACTGTAGGATACTATTTTCTCAAAGTGTAACTGAGTGTAACTCAGCAGTAACTGAGACTTTTGAAAAAGCTTATAGGTACTACTACTACTTGTCAATTAATTCTCCTCTCACTTACCGTACCTCAGGCTATATAGTCCAGTCGAGCAAAGAAGACAATGGGAAAATGACTTCAGCTTGGTAAATATTGGTTAAATAATAAATTTGGTGCCATTCTGCTCCACAACTTGAGAACAAATCTATACAGTTATTTTTGAACCAATATTGACCGAGCTCGAGTGATTTACCCATGTTGCCTGAATGTCTTCTTTGCTCGACTAGACTAGCATATATCTATAAGTACCTATAGCTTTATATCTATAAAAGCGTCAATAATAAGTACCAAATTATTTTTGAAAGTTATGTTCAATTTGATAAATTGATGAAATTACATCTCAACTATTCTGGGCAAGACGATATAGCCAAAAACTTGCAGCTGAATTTAACTCCAAAATTGCTTTAAATAAATGTAATGATACACTGAATGTGGTCACCTCCCATTACATTCATTTCAATCTATTTCAAAACGACATTTAGCTGAAAAACTCGTTTACTGCCCCTTTCACCCTAGCCCAACTGATCATCTTTTTTCTACTATAATTATTTTGGGCAGAAATGGAATACTAGGCGATTCAACATACCTCCTTCTCTCTAGCAGCCTCCAACATGGCAGTGTGCCTTTCTTGGTCAACCTTGAAGGCCTCCTGAAGGTAGGCGAAAAGTGAGTCCTGCTCCTCAATGATACTGGCATCTGATCCAATGATGTGCAGAGTTTCAAACAGGATCTCGGAGTAGAGCTCCTCTATCTGCAAATAGAGTTTAAAACACTATTAATAGCCAATAATTATAACTAGCAAAATTGTGAAACAGTTTCAAAAACATAAGTATTAGATAGATTAGCTTTAAAAAAGAGAATGATTTCTATAGTATGTCCAAGCAAAGAAGACCCTCTGGCAAGTTGGGAAAATGACTCAAGCTCGGTCAATATTGGTTCAAAAATTATCAATTTGATCTCAAATTATAGGAAACAATTTGATCTACTATGAAGACCACATTTATAATTCTTGAACAAATATTGACCAAACTGGAGTCATTTTCCCATCTTGCTAGAGGGTCTTCTTTACTCGGTCAGACTATAATCTAGCATTGATTATGGTCTACATTATCTCAAATATTTGAAACAGGAAAGTGTTTATTCACAGTATAAACAATTCAAGATTACTCTACTCGACAACTAAAATTTGGTCAACTGGATAAAAATTAATGTTCAATACTATTTCTATGAAATTTTATTATTTGGTATCATATGGTGTCATTTGACCATAAAAAAGATTGAGATTTGGTGATAATACAGTAGAGTTATTTAGTGCGCGGCGTAGTTTCGGAAGCACCCCTTAAATAATACAGTAATAGTCTTATCACAGTTCTATAATTAAATAATTTTATTATTGATTTTAGATTATTTTTCAAGTCATCTTTCGGTATCATTCACTTGTCGTTTTTACCAGAAATTGTAAATTAGCCTGTCTCGCTAATGTTTTCATTAACTCCGCCCAATTAAATCTTGGATGCCTTACTCTCAATAATGTCATGAAAATGCTTATGGAATTTCCATAGATTTTTGAAAAGTATTTGAGAAGGAGTTCTATTTTGTGATGTTTTAAGAAATCAAATTTTCCAATACATTTATACAGTTAATAGTTTTCTGGGGCCTATCCAATTTATTACGCGTATGTTCATCATATTGATTATAATGATAATAATTTTATAGGTAAGTGTACAGTATTGCATTGATTATTAGAATAAATTGAAGATATTAATAGTTTCAACAAATTTATTTTATTAATATTTTGATTAGACAAAAATGAAATTTTGTGTCACGCTAACCAAATCCAACTGGATAACTAGCCAGGCTCCCAAAACTAGAAACTAAAAACTAGATCAATTTCTCTAGATTATTTGCAATTACAAATGCAGATTTAGACTGAACAAGGGCTCAATCTGTAGTTGGGGTCAATGTCAGATGATATATTCTGTCCTTTCTTTATTCACGTTCGGATCGGCATAGTCTGTTCTCTTTCAGCAAGAGCAAAAGAAGAGCTGCCAAAAGAACTCATTGCTCTGTGCCAAACGGAATAAGATGAGAGTGAAGAGTCGAACGAAAAGTCTCTCACACATTCCCTAGGACCTATTCCTCTCTCACTACTTCAACATAGTCTTTCTAATTGACGTTATTCACTGATTACATATATATTGGTTGAGAACAACATAGGCTATTTATTATTGTTCTTGCAATTATATAGGCTAATGTTCCTATTTGATTGGCTATTCATGTGATTGAAAAATGAAAACTTTCTATGTATTCATACACTTTGTGAGTATGGAATTTTAAAACTTGTAGAACTGGATGAGCTGATTTCTATTGAGATTCATTAACACTTGGTCAAAACAAATTGGTCATATCGGTAATCGATGGATTATTTGGATATCAACATCAGAAGTATTTCATCAATATTTTCATCCTTTCCCAGAACTTTGAATGAAAGTAATAATGTTGTTTCTGCAATTCCGCTTTAATTCTCAATAAATTTACATTTTCAATGAAATTGAAAATTAATTCACATTGAAAATAATCAAATTTATTATGATGAAATAATTTCATCTAAGTTATGCTGGATTTGCAGACGTAATAGTGTTCAAATTTATATCAAGGTAATCTAATTCATCCTATTTCTATGAAAAAATCTTTTTTGATAAATAAAGAAACACAAAACACAAACCAAAAATTGAAATAATTATATAACTTTGTCATGACAGCTAACAGTGTGAGATTGAAGATCATGAAGACTACCATACGGTACGGCACGGTAATGATTTTTGTCATAATATGCCGAAATTTATTTATGGGCCTAATACCTTTTTCTATCATAAGTCATGAAACTTTTTTTAGTCGACTTACTGTCATAGCTTGCACAAGCAGACTGGCCTGTCTCTGGAGGACATCTTTCTTGACACCTCTGAATTGGCTGAGTGGTTTACCCTGAGCATCCCGCATGACTGAACCCTTCAAAGGGGATGCAACCCTAGGGCCCGCGGTTTTCATCCCCAATTTCACTTCACTGACTCCATATCTCATTCACACTTATTTCCTCACAGATTCAAGTAGGTAACGACACATAATTCACAATCAGTTGTCGAACTTCCAAATTCTTCATAGCACTCGAAGAAAACTTATTTCCCAAATTTGAAAGCGAGTTTTAGTAGAATAAACGCACCGTCTAATTCACAGAAACATTTCAAATAAGTATAATGGATACCTAAAGACTCTACACTGTAATGAATAGAGAGATCGCTCGAGAGATCTAGATGCTACACTGCAATGGATCCAGACCTAACTCTCTATCTTAGTGCCTATGATAATTGAATTCCCAGTGGAATATAGCTGGTTCACTCTTAAAAAAAGTGATTATCAACTTTTCCTCAACTTCTATTAATTATAAAATAAAATAACTTTGGCGGCACTTGTTCAGTCATTAACTTGATAAGTAGCAGAATGGATGGCGATCAATTGAGACTGAGCAAGTTGATAATAATTTACCACTAAATTCTTGAAGTTGGCGACTGAGCATTCTACGAATGGTAGGAAAACTCTCAATTGATAAATTGAGCAGTTGATGCCAGCTATGTAAATCCATAAGAACTCTTAATTGAAAATTTCACAATGTTGTATATGCTTCTTGGGAAAACATGTTATTCTCATTAGGTATATATAACGCAGTTATAGATTTATTTTGCTATTTATGACCTGAAATTATACAGTTTGCCAAGTGGCATTGATAATTTTTATTGGATATTTTTTTTTTTTTTTTTAGTGGATATATGAGAAATATTGTAACAATAATTATTTAAAAAATATAAGACTATTCTATATTTGAAACGGTTTTCTCATTACTTTTACGAGCAACTCCACTTTGGCCTTGCAACTCATCAGAACATTAATTTTTTTTCTGATTCAGGTTCTTTCCCGCCAAAATATGGATATTTCTGTCAAGAAGTGTGGAATACTGCCAATAATAAATGACAATTCAGCTAATACTGGTAAGTGGATGATTAAAAATACATTAGGTTACTATTTTTCCCTAGTATTTACTACCTACTATAAGTGTTTAAAGTTTCATCATTTTCTAATATATTTTAGAAAATTAAAAATTGATAGTTTCGTGAAATGGACTCATGTGTACAATACATTGGTACTAAAATATTCAATTGTCTCTGCAATATTGATACTAGCTTATCGAGGTTAGTGATTTTCTTGTGGCGAGATGCTATATGTTTGGATTATGGTTATGGGATACCGGTAAGGATGTATAAAATACCTCTTCAGATTTTACATAGTAAGCTGATTCTTTGACGCAATATAACTTTGTTTTGTCCCATGTCAGTCACAAGAAAGAGAGCAATTTTCATCACAATCGTCTATTCAGAGATCATTCGTTATTATAACTACTGACAACCATTATTATTGGCTAGCTGTCTGGTTGCCAGTTCAATTATGCTTGACCAGCTCCAAAATACACATGAAAGGCCATTATCTTATTTATCAGACGTTTTACGTTGTCTTCATATCAATCTATTGTGTTCCAAGATACGAATATAACCCTCCAAAATTGTAAGCCTCTAATGCGGCTTATTTGACTCATGAGTTCCCCCCATAACCATACTGTCAATTGAATAATCAGGTTTCATAAAAGGTTTTCTTGAACTTTCCAATGAAAAAACTGGCATGAAAAATGCTATTTCTAACTAGAGGTATACACATTATTAAGAAATCATCCCAACAATATGGATATGGGAACTATCTAAACTTAGTGGGCTATATTCTTTCCTAGGTGTTATTTTGAAGATAGTTCAATCTTGAATTGAATTAATCTTTATCAGCACGTATAGGCTACTGTATTCTAGTTATTACTAACAACAATCGTAATTTAGAAGTTTTTCTTTAGCTCGTAGACATTAAATTTGTCTTATTCTGTTTGTCTCAACATTTTTGTTGAACTGCCACAATTATTTTTACTCATATATTTTATAGGAGCCTCAAATTGAAATTAAAATTTAAAAAACTCAATTCCATTTCATCAATTCATATGAAGAACACTCGAGTGTTTCGATCGGTCACTAGGAACTCCCTATCAGCAACAATCATCACAATTCTAAGATTTGCAACTATTTAATTTATTTAAAGGGATTATTGCGTTATTTTTCAAGTCAATTGATATCTGGTATATAGGTACACTACTGCTACCGTTTTCCCCCATTTATAACATATCCATTATAATTTATTCTTGATGAGAATACAAATAGTAACTTCCTCCAATTGAAATTGACTATCGTAGGTTATCTGAAATTTATAGTATCCACTATTGATCAAAACTATACTCCTGTAATTTCAACTTCTCTGTGGATTAATTTATTGGACTACTACTCAAACATAATATTATATCACTGTTCATTCTGCAACTCACTTTTTTACACTTTGGAAATTCACCTAATCAAAAAGTAGCTCTAACTAGATTCACTGAAATACGAGATCAATGGTCTATCAATTACAATCATGTCTATTACTACTACATTATTTTGACCAATATGTTATTTTTCCACTTGAACTTGTTTGTGTTTTTGACACTTTTTAGCACGTTTATGAAGCAATCATTTTCAGCTCAACTAATCAAAACGCGCGGTGACCGCGAAGGGGCAAATCGAACGCGTAACTGCGGCTCAAAGCGCTCGGCTACTGCCAAACCGAATCAGACATCCAAGGGTACCTCACAGCAGCCCCCCCCCCCTACCCACAACCCAGATCGGTTCTGGTGGCCATCTCACTAATTTCGGCATCCGTTCGCTCTTTTTTCTCATCAACAGACAACGATTGGTTGCGTGTGTTCGTGAGTGCTGCTGATACTGAACGGAAACTGATTGTCAAACTGTAAGCAGCCCGCCGAGAAGAATTATCATTATTTGGAGTGACACTCTGTGGGAAACATTCCCTCTAAAATCAAATTGAATTAAATTTTGAATCATTATTTGAAAACATCCCCTCTGACACTCTTTGACTGATTTCAAACTGTGTAAGCTTGTAGTGAGCAGTCTGAGTATTATTATTTGGTTTGACATTGTGAAAACATGTTCTCTAAAATCAGCTATCAGTTATGAGTTTATTTTTATCAGTGATGAGTTTATTTTCATATCAGCTATACACTCTTCCATGTCTAAAATATATATAATAGTGCCTCGATGGATAACACGCGCTTTGATATCAGATCTCAATCTGTCATTAGTCATGTATGAATAGCGGTCTTGGTCTAGTTATCAGTATCATTTTTTAATTAATATTATGCTGAATTCTGAATAGTATTATTGAAGATTCTTCCTGATTATTTGAAGATCCGTTGCAGAGTAACATTCCCTCATTGATTTTGACCTGTTTCAATTGTCACTCGATAATGTGAGTAATTTGTTATGAAATATGAATCTGAAATATATAACCACTGTTCTAGTGGTTAAAAAGCTGATATGAAGTTATCTTAAGAAAAATTGATTCTAGATTTGGATCAATGAACTTCATATTCCCTTAAATATCTGATAATTGAAAACTGACAAATGCTAGTGTATCCAACACTCAATGAGTTGGAAAATTATGATTAGCTTACATTAAAAATTTTATGGATTGAGATGAATAAAAAGTTTGGAATAGATAGATCCCTTTATCCTCGATAACCTTTTTCTTAATCAATCCCTGCTTGATGCGGACTCAATTTTCAACACTAATTAGATGCGGGCTTCCGGCGTAACTTGATGTTTGAATTGATTTCATTCCTACACATTTGAAACGCTTTTAAAAATTTAAAGTTAATTTACAATCTTTAAAAATCCTTCAAGAAAGCATTCCTTCTTGAATATACTATTCTGGTAATTCTATCCCTATTCTTTACTTTCACACTAATATTATATGTAAATAGAACTCACTTCAGTTATTGCAGGCTACATTTTTCTACGTATATTATATTCTTCCAACAAATGAATTATAGCATCATGAAAAATCCATTCCATATTGATTCAATATAAATACTGAAGTAATCATTATTTTTGTATACGTTTTCTGTAAATTATGAAATTCATGAAGCCTATTTTGTATGGTTTTAGAGAGCAATCTCAATGGAGTATTCTGTATTCTTGCTAATAAGTAATTTGAAAATTACAAGATATTTCTCAAAAATTTGATTTAGGATTCTTGACTGTCGTTTATTTTTACTGTCCAGCAACTATTGGCTCATCGTTATCCTCAATCCGGTGCTCAGATTTTGCTGTGGATGTCGTAAATTAATTCATGCCTCTTAATTCATGATTTTGTGTCCTCAGTATAGTGATAAAGCGGATGAATTAGAATCCCATGACTCAAATTATGAGGTCATAAGTCAAGCAGTTTGTATCTTACTTTATGCAATGCAGTTTTGGGCACTGCAATTGTGTCTATTTATTTTGAGCCGGTCCATTCGGATGTAGGTTGGACGCCCACTCGCAGCTCATTTTTCGGTCATCGTTCCTACACACTGCACACTCTCATTTTAACGTTGTTCGCTGTTATTTTCACTCACAGTTATCACTCCTGACTTCAAACAAGAACAATTATTTCTCAATGAATCATAGAAAACCCACGTATTATACATTTATAAGTATTTCTCAATGAGGGAAAGTAAGGGTCTCTGGTTTTCGAATTATTGGTTGACGATTTTCCTATGAAACATCCAAGAGAGATAATAATTATAATCTTTCATAAGCTTGGAATTTCAAAAATAGTTATTTGCACCGATTGCAAGATATTTATGGATATTCACAACCATTGCAAGACTCATTTACTATACAATTAAATAGTTAGGGAAGATTTAAATAGATCAAAGTACGCTTTTAAATTATTTTTATTTTGCATAACATGTTTCGGCGTTTTAGCCATTTTCAAATGCAAATAAACGCCGAAACATGTTATGCGAAATAAGAATAATTTAAAAGGGTTCTTTGATCTTCATCAATTGAAAGTTTTGATAAATACAGTAGCCCTAAGAAAAAATAAGATGTTACGGTAAATAAATAGGTACGGTATCTTATTACTGTCTTTCTTGAACCTTTTATTGAAGCTTCTACTTTGAAAGTTTATTCTCTGTTATTTATTCATATGTTGCTTTCAGAACAACTATTCAATAAAGTAGGTACATTGATTCATATTAAATCAATAAGTAGACTATAAATAGTTTAAGAATCCAGGATTTTCTTCCTTTATTATACCTTTCTAAGAATACCTGGCCACTGGCCTGAAACTTTTTCTATGGTTCAATGCTGAAATGTATAGGAAACCTCTATTAATCTTGCAAAAAATTCAAATGATTTCACTTTCAAAAGGTTTATGCTTGTGCTACAATAAAGACCAATGTAAGAATTTTCAAGTTTCCCGACTGTAAACTTGATATTCAGTCCTAGTTTCTGTTACTCTCTAGGCTCACTCTCTTTCTCAACTTCTTCCAATGTCTAGTAATTTCTCATGGGCATAATGTAGTGATTTTAAATTTTGTATACATTTTTTAATTAAATAAATTAATTATAAAACTATTCATCAGTTAATCGCAAGTCAAATCTTTTAAGGAATGTTCACTTATTTGCTTTTTATATATATTAAAGAGACGCTTTTTCATGATTGACCTCGTTGAAAATCATTTACAATGTTTCTTTTCATTATTTCTACTTCCTTCTTTTTATGAATGCTAGTCTTTCAAGAGTTGTGGAGTGTAGGCACTCGAAGCAATTTCTTGCCAACAGTGTCATTGATGGATATGAATGTTCTTCGCCGTAGTATATCTTATAACCTACTTTACTAGATTCTACACCATTTTTTAAGTTTGGGTATGGTTTCAGACTCATCGTTCGTAAATGATCCTTCACTTATTTCAACAATTTGCTATAGGCCTATGGTTTTAGCAACATAGTGAATTAGTAACAACCCCAACATCATTATCATCATTATCATTATAATAATTTGAAATAAAGAATTAATGTATGGTATTGTAATTATGTTTGAATCTTCCTTGCACAATACCGTAGGCCTACTGATTCGTTCAAGGCGACTACCATTTGTAGTTTTGAGCTGTAGTTGGGAGGGTATTTACACATTGATTTATTTCTGTCTGTTTGGCTCCAACTATCTAGAAGTGGAAACGCTTGTCAAAGTGAATGAAGCGCGCGCTTGATTCAGATTGAAAGTGAGCCAGAAAAAGGGAATCACTGTGATCTATTAAGGTAGGACGAAAAGGCGTGACACAACACAGGTATTCTGAGAGCTTCCAAGCAGCTTAATTAATTCTACTTGCATAGTGAAGATACTCTTCTCAAAATTCTTCAATTATTATATTTCATTATTTGTTTTTCTTCATTTTCATGTAATATTGTAATAATAAATAATAACTTTGTTAGAAACTTCTAGTTATTATAGAGCAGCAGAAATTAGCAGGAGACTCGACTCCAGCGCTTTCTAATATGTCTAATACGAACTAATCCTTGTCAAATGGAAAGATGTAAGATGTTTCCAAACCACTGATTTATAAAAAATCGAGATACCGGTTTCGGTTGTTATACCATTATCACCATTATCCACTCCATTGTCTGGTGACTCTCCATAGTTCACCAGAGATTGATAATGGTGTAACAACCAAAACCGATAACTCGATACATTAGTAAATCAGTGATTTGACAACATTTTATCTTTCGATTTAATATGGATTACTAACACAATATCACCTTCACAACTACTCAAAAATTAATCCTTGTCCTTTATTACATGCTTACATAACAGAGTTACCAAAAATTGTAACAATTATAACAAAACATCCAATGTTTATTTGTGATTGAATAAATTAGCTAATAAAAATATAACAGAATAAAACACTTAGCTTCAGACAACAAGTACAATTTTTGTACACTGGACGAGCTGTCCACGTTGTTTGAACTGCCCCATATTTCCTCTAAAAATTGATGTTATTTTCTAGTGGTTACCGAATAGTTTATTATTTTTTTACTCGGGCCTGTAGACTATTTATTTTAGACTATATTGGCTATAGCCTATATATGTATTTTTTGTGATATATAGACAAATAGTAGGCTACTTACGTTCAAGAGGGCATTGCTGATGATATCTCCTTGGTCGGGTGGCGACTCCTCAGTTTCCTCTTCGGATGCGGTTTCTTCTTCTCCCTTCTCCTTGCTGTCCTCATGCACTTCCTTAGTGTCCTCGGCGGCCTGTTCTCTAAGCAGAGTACCGAACTTCTCGAAGAATCCTCCATCAAGCTCTTGAACTCTGAAACAAATAGTACAATAATAAAATTAAATTGAAATGAATAAATAAATCATTGGCAATAGAACAAACTAAGAATATTAAAATATATAAATCTCCATTTAAGTGATGAGAATTGGTAGATGAACAAATAATACATTTTTTTGTAGCTCTCCAGTTTATGAGAATAACACGACTTCCATAATCTAGTTTCCTAAATACTCTTTAGAAAACTTTATTGTCAAGACAAACAGATTCATTAACGTGAGCTATTTTAGTTTCTGATTTAGAACTGATACAGTTATCAGTTATCACACTCTAATTGCTTTTGTGCAAAACATATTTGTCTTTGTGAAAAATGAATTGACATGGGAGTGGCTATGAGAAATTATATATCTGAAACAAAGGCTACTGCATCTTTTAGCGGTTATAAAGCAGCATTCACCAACTATAGTCTGTCCAAGCAAAGAAGACCATCTGGAAAGTAGAAAAAATGACTTGGTCATAAAAAAATGTTGATTTGGTCTCAAATTGTAGATCAGAATGTTTCTTACGAATTAAAACCAAATCAATCATTTTTGAACCTACCGAGTTGGAGTCATTTTCTCATCTTGCCAGAGGGTCTTCTTTGCTTGGACAGACTATACTGTCACACTTTTTGTGCATTTCATTCGAAAAAATGCACTATTGGTCTTGCCCTGACAATCGAAAATTTATGATATTTTTTACACGTTTCCGAGCCCCTAGAACACGAATCTGATGTCCGTTCAAATTCATATATCTATATATGATATATATCTATATATTTATATTTATATATGTACAGATTCTTGTTAACACGATAACTCCCGAAGGGCTTGTCGGAGAGCGACCAAATTTTGCACAAAAATCATTAGTGTTAATATCTCGGTCAAGTTCGTTAACCAGCCAAATTGGTCCAAGGGAAGGGGTGAAATTAGGGAATGAAATTTTTAAAAAATCACTACAAATCGACCAATAACTTGATCGTTTCGAAAATTGGTGTGTATAATACCCTTATACCCTACAATTTGAGCCATCAACGGACAAAATCCAATCAAAAATGGCGGAGAAAATGGCGAATAATATGCCGAAATTTTTTTTCGAAAACGGCACCTTTGAATTCATACCCTGAATAGCTTATTATTGCATTTGAAATGCACTCTTTCCGACCGCCAGCTGCCGGAGCGAATTTTTTTCCATTACCAGTATATAGATTGAATCTTTTCAGGTTGAGTAGAATGGAATATTATCTCTCCAAAATATTATTTATTTATTTTTATTGAAATTTTACAGCATGTTAGGTCACCAGGGAAACCCCATTATAGCACTTGTAACATGTAAATTATTTTACATTCAAAATAAAATTGATATCAAAGATTAGATTAATAATAGAAAACAATTGAATCAGTATATAAATTTGTTGCTATCCATCTCTATAATAATGTTTCTATCCTCTTCGAGAATATTATTTCCATAGAAAGAAAATAATAATTATCTGTATTAATGTAACTTACGTTTTAGATCGACTTATTGTAAATTGTCTTGTGCAAAACTACTGTTATATCAATTTCTCGAGGTTATTTATAATATTTACAAGAACAAGACAGTGATGGATTGAATGACTCATCTTGACCTTGCACATCATTTCAAAGTTATAAAACAGAATCCTTGAAAAGACTAATGAAACATTTTCTTCCTTTTCAGACATTCATAAGAGTGATAAGCCAGTCTGTTGTCTGTCTGAATTCCGTGAGGGTTTCGCCCATGTATCTCATGACATAAGGGAAATCTTGAAGTGTTTTTATCACTCGATCATTCTCAACTATTTCCGGCGACTGACAAAGTGCAGTTATCGAATTGGAGTTTGCGGGTTCGAACTAAGGAATTTTTGAAAAAAGCGAGGTGAGTGCTAAAATTAGGATTTTCATAATCTGGCGCCGAATTCAGGCCAGACCAGCGTCTACTAACTTGAGCGGTCTCTGTTCGATTCCCAAATCTTCCCAATCGGTTATTGGAGTCAAGCCATGCGCACACCAATTTTCTCCTAATTATTATTATAGAACGGAACCCTGGTTTCAATAACTGTTACTATTGGTTACTCTCGCTTGGTATGCTGCTAATAATTATTGGGAAAGTTGCAATGCACGTCAGAGACTACTCACAAACAACCATGTTTTGAAGATCGCTTTCTTATTGAATACTTCATTTATCAGTTCAAAATTAACTCACATCCCTATAAACACGCAAAAATATAAAATATTCCACTTAAAGTTTTTCCATTTATTTTAAAATGCTTTAAACTGCTTGGTGTGAATCTATTATTGGTGTTATCTAGTAGGTAGGCCTACTTCTTTCTAGAGTTATTAAGCGGAAAATAAGCAAAATGTCCAATAATATTCAATATATTGTTCTGAGATGCTAATAATAATTGTATAAAAATAAATATTCAGAATATTGTGAAATAAATCACAGTACATATAGACTATCGTGGCATACTATAGACATACATATCGTGCATTTGAGAATGGGTCTAATGTTACCGAAACATGTCGTGTTAGAACAAATACTCCAAGGTACCTACTGTGATTTTCAATATTTATTTCCAATTAAATGTTCAATAACTACTGATATTTGATTCCATTAATTACAGAATCAATTATATCAATTTTGAAAATGGTCATCCAAATTTAAACAATACCGTATTTGACAATTTCTAGTTAACTTAATGCTTGGATATTAAATCCTGCTTATGAATTCGCTTGGGAAAAATTAAATAGCAATTAATACTTTTCCTTACTTGTGTGAGACCCAGAGCGGTACCCGCTTCAATGTGTGTCCCAATCTTACATGTGGAGTACACCCATACAACCACTTGGCTGACTTGTAAACCACTAGCCCTGATTGGTTCACCACAGAACTCGGCAAATCCCACACAATATTCATCACTCAAAAACTCTCTCTGGCTAAAACTGAAGCAGAAATTCAACTGTTGAAAATCAGTCGACTAACACTGGAAAGCACTCCACCTGCACTGAGTAATGTCATTTTGAAGTGACACTATCTTCTGCTTTCTTGATTTGTGTAAACATAATTTGTCAAGGATAGAACATGACAAGCGCATTTCACATTATATACAGGTTTTTCAGCTTGACTCATTATGTAAGAAGTTGATAGATAAGTGTAGAGTTTTGCAAACAATGACTAATTTGATTAACAATTACAGAGTAAGCTTACACATTGATTGGTGAAGCTCTCGTTGAAAGCATAACACATTCTTGGAATGTCATAGCCTATTATACTTATACAGCATACATGTATAATAAGGCACTACCCATTTTACAAGAATACATTTCCTGAAAAATGAATGGAATGATTCAAAATACGTTTAAGAAACTTCATTGTAGAATAGAACAGATTCGCTGCTGCTTTTATTCTAACTATGAGGGCAAATTTAGGGCTCAAGCGCGGCTCGAGCTGTCGCGGATTTATCTGCGCTGCTCGAGCTGTCCGGCTCTAGCTGCGATGTCTAACCATCACAACTATATTCACATAACTATATTATAAATGTTTACTTCATTATTAGGGTTATTATTATAATGTATAATAAATCAATAAATAATGAAATTGACCTTATATTAAGTCATTTTAAAGCGATTTTCACTATTTATTGATAAATTATACATTAGAAGCCCTAATAACATAGTGAATATCTATAATATAGTTATGTGAATAGAGTTGTGATGGCTAGAGCAGCGCAGCTAGAGCTGGGTAACTAGCAGCGAATTTAGAGCCGGGCAGCTACGCGGCTCGAGCTGTCGTCGCTTGAGAATCGTACCAAGAAAGTTCTAACAACTCTAACAACGTTTTGTCTCTTCTTCAGATTGAATAATAACAAAGTGAACATTTGTAATATAGTTATGTGAATAGAATTGTGATGGTTAGACATTGCAGCTGGAGCCGGGCAGCTCGTGCAGCGCAGCTCGAGCTGCCGCTTGGGAATGATACCTTTATTTAAGTTTTATGTTGATTTCCCTCGTATGAATTCATGTAATTATAATGATTATGAACAATGTTAATTCCGACTAATATTAGAATAAAAATAATAATAAGTTATGATGAATCTGTATACCTTTTAAAGCTGTCGTGATGGTACAACTGTTTGCTATTATCAGTTTTGTCGAAAGGGTTCGCCTTTTTAGCAGCTCTTTTCAATCTGGGGCTGATTTTTGACACTATTTTCGCCGTCAATTCAGCAGGCATTGTGATGAAAAACTTATTCATGTTGAGAATCTCTTCTATAATTCCCGAAAAACCTTGAAACTTGAATTATCCTCCACTATTACAACAATAATGTGACTAATTTTCAAAGAAACTTTCACAATATAAGAGAGCTTTGTATAATTTTTGCTTTATACTGATTTTCCACTTGTTGCAATCACTTACACTTTTATCACTTTTTAATGAAATATTTATAAGTATTTGTTATTTCCAACAATTTGCTAGATTTTGGCTGTAACAATCACAAAATATTTACCACTTGTGAAACAACCATTTCCAACACTCTTGTTATTATATCACATTATTTGATCGGGCTACTTGTGGTTGACATACCCAAAATATTACATAATAAATTATCAACACTCGCTATTGATTCAATAACACTTCCACAGTTCTCATCTCTTCTTTTACTCGTAGTTGGACGACAATAACCGAAACTAACACTTGTAAAGTATAACAATTTTATACAAACACAGCCTCGACGATAAGCCTTTCTAGGCAACACCCGAGAGGGTCTTTGCCTAATCTGCAAAAGCTTCGGAAACTGAAACCGACTGCTCCGAAAACTGAAACCGACTGCTTGCAGTTTAATTGGACTCAGACATCGACCGCTGAAGACCAAACAAGTATTCCAGCAAAGGAGGGGAAGGAATTCCCCTGAAGAAGTTTGCCTGCTATAAGGAAACTACATTGTGACGTCGCAAGACCTTGCTTGGCATTCCCACAGATTTCACGGTCGCTTTGGATTAGCATTATCAACGCAACTTCACATGTGATACGCCAAACCAGTGTTATTATTCCTCCGTGCTCAGCAGCTACATTATTGAAGAGAAATTGACTGACAAAACCACATCACGTTTCAATCGGCAAAGGATTATTATCTTTATCAATACCAATTATTATCAAATTATGGTCGTATAAGATTTAAGCCATCAACTATAAAAATAGCTAACATAGGAAGAGCTAAACCTGCTTGTCTGAACTGCTGATAAGTACATTGAACTTGAACTTGAGGGGGAAAATGACTTGATTACATTCAATCATGGGCGGATTTAGGGGGTATGCAAGCAGTGCCCCCTCAGTTCGTCCCAGAAAGAAAAAGAAAAAAGAGAGAGAGAAAAAAGAATGGGAAAATAAGAAAAAATAAAGAAAAAGAGAGAAAAAAGAAAGGGAAGAAAAGAAAAAAGAAAAAATACATTTATATAAAAAATACGTCTCAAAACTGCTGCTAACATCAAAAACCCCAATTAACTCGGGGTAGTAGTATTTTGCTAAGATTCGACCATTTCAGTGTCTAGTGGATCAATTTTTTTCAAATTTCTATCTAAAAGTTTTTTATTTTATACTAGCCGGCACTCTCGCTTCGCTCGCCTTCTCTGCCTGTATGACAGTATGAGCATCCAGTGTGAGTCAAAGAGTCTTGCTTCACTTGCCTGCAAATTTCATTCAAAAGGATTTTCTTCGACCATCATATCACTTGATAGGGATACTTTAAGAAATTGTTCTGAATCAGTTGTTCTATTAGGCCTACGTAAGCTCAACCTAGGTATATGATTTGAACGTATTTAGTTCATTAGTTTCCGTGAAATAAACAGAAAAGCAGATTCCAAACAATCAAAAACCTTATAACTGGCATAACCTCAGAAGGAATTAGAAATTTAATAAGCACATCATTTCTAGACCTAATCTAGAAGTATTCCGCTAAGATTCGACCATTTCAGTGTCTAGTGGATCAATTTTTTTCAAATTTCTATCTAAAAATTATTTATTTTATACTAGCCGGCAGGCTCGCTTCGCTCGCCTTCTCCGCCTAGCCTCCTCCGCCTTCTCCTGATGTTTACCAAATTTCAATATTTTCTGTCAATTGGATCTCGAAAAATCCAAGGAAAACTCTGAAAAATAGTTAAAAGCTAATATTGAGCATAACCTTGGGAAGTATATCGGTCATAGTTTGAAAATTGATTCAATATCTCCTAAATTAGTTCATCTATAATCTTGCTGAACCATTGAATTTACAGTAAGGATTGGTTGTATGAACGCGGAAGATATGCAACCCGCAATACATCTACAATTTCGAAAAACCTGATTACTGGCGTAATCTTGAACGGATTTCAAAAATATTTCAACACAACATTTCTAGACCTTAGGTGAACCTCTCCACAAAATTTCAACATTTTCTGCCAATTGGTTCTTGAAAATTTTGAGAAAACGCAGAGAAACTATAGGAAAATGATTAATGAATTAGTCAGTCAGTGCCATTTCGCTTTTATAGATAACTTATAGATATTTGAATTTTTGCGCTTGCAACCATCAAGTTAGTACACCTTATTTGTCCAAAGGCGCGCTGCCATTTCTTGGCTCATGCTTTCACAGTTGCTAAGATAAAATCCTTCAAGAAAGTGATCTAGCCTATTCAATTCATTTGGGTCAATTTGTTGATTTGTTTTCCATATTCTGGAGTATAAACATTTCTCAATCTTATTGGCGGAACTTATATTGCAATTCAAGCTCAACGTTCCAATGCCATTAAATTGCAATTCAATGCAATGACTTGTTCGATTTCTCTCAATTCAACTAACTTTATTCAAGCTTCTTAATATACTAAATATTACCATATTTGTGAATTATGACAATTTTAGAGAGAAAAATTAAAACCATCACTAATACATAAGAAATGTGCACTATATTTTAATAGAAATTGTGTAAGAGATTCCAATGTATATGTTTGATTTTCATTTGTATAATTTTAACAATATTATGCTAAAGTATGAAATAATATGTTCTATCACAATGCAAATAAGAAATTTCTTGCAACAATTGAATTAAGTCGTTGAAATGTAATGCTATTTCCATTTTTTGTACAATTCTTAAATTAGCTTTCAAGATATCAATGAATTTCAAAGTTTATTCAACCTGTCAACATTGTTTTTATATTTATGTTGGACATCAAGAATGTGCTTGAAACTGTGTATATTGTGCAGAAAATTCCAAAAAAGTAGGTAATTATTTTCTATTTTGAATTACAAGGATGCGTTTAAGGCGGCGTATAAGGTAATTATTGAAGTTATAAAAAATCCGATGATGTATTAGCTTTCCAATGATGTATGGGAAAAGTTTGTGAAATATTTCATTTTTGCAATAAATTGAAAAAAAAGAGAAAAAGTTGTTTTATTTACAGCCGTAGTATTTATTTTGGACGTCAGGGATTTGTTGAAAACTGCGTTTTTCCAACTAAAAATTCCAAAATTTTCCGGGGGCGGCCCCCCAGACCCCCCGGGTGCCCCCCCAAGCAATATCTTCTAACTCCGCCCATGCATTCAATGAATAAGATAGTGGAGAGCTGGTTTTCAAATTATTATTTTCTTTTGTAAATATTCATCTTTTATTCATTTCGGTGATGCCCACTTAAGCATTTTAGCTTGTGAGTGGGTAATGGATATTGAATGCGAAGGTGATTGATGAGGTGAAAAACAGCCATGCCACTGGGATTCGAACCCAAACCTGGCAGTGCTAGCGGACTGAAGGTTGTGACGCCCTAGCCCACTATGCCAACCAGGCCGGCAAGACTTTAAAGATTATGATTGTTGAATGTATGATCCAAACAATTTTTTTCTATGTATAAACATTATTTATTTTTGGAGTTGTTGATCTAGGTTGCTCTGAATATGAATTTTGATTGGATTCAAAACTCGATTCTATGTCACCATTTGATCCCTAATTCATTTGAATGATATATTTGTTGTAAAATAATAATAGAATTCCTATTCATTGGTATTTATAGTTCATCCTTGAAACTTTGCTTTATTTCGTAAAAAGCATTGGATTTTTATATTCCATTTATTTCCATGATGATTACTATTCATTTCATTAGTTTCTCAGAAGAATGAGATCAGATTCCTCCTTCATTCCCTAGGATCACTCGTGTTCCTGTTCAATTTATAATTTACTGAAAAATCAGCTAGAGCAAGAAAAACAATAATTTCCATTCCAATTCCAAAGCTCATCCTGCCAAGTCGTATTTGAGATGAATATTTCGGATGGAGCAAGCTTCCGTTAAAAACTGTTTAATTACCGTATTTGATTCATCAAAGAATTTCCTCAGGATCTCTTCGCGCAGTAATTAAGGAGTCTTCACATAACAGCTGATTGTTATGACCTTGTGCGTTTTCCTCATGCCATCAAAACAAAATCTCAAATTGTCTCTTCATACATGTTTAATTAATCTTAAAATAATTTTAAAGACATCCATTTGTATTCTAGACACTCCAATTATGATAATAATCGTGGGAGCTTTATGAATATTTAGGGTGCTTCATGGTAATTTGGAAACAAAAGAATGATATATTGCTTATGGAAACTTCGCATAACTACTGTCTCATAAAATTCCATTTGAATTATTTCAATCTTTTTTATTCAATTTGAATGAATAAGGCGATAAGAGGTAATAGTCTATCACAGAAAAATAAATAACTCTTGATTTCTGAATTAATTAAATTTACCAATCAATGGAGAACTTGAAACGTAATTTAAAATGATTACTCTTGTGAGAAACCCGCATTGGTTCACTGAACCAGAACCACACCGCACTAGTGTCAAAGAAGTCTTATGTCATTAAACCTCTTGCAACAATATGTATGTATACACTTGTTTTATATATTTTACAGTAGTTTGGATTCAAATTTAATCTTCAATAATAATAATAATAATGATTTTTCCGTGTAATAATCACAAGCAATGATTACTGAAGAAAGAAACTGTAGCACTGAAAAAAATTGATAGTTTTTTTTAAATTCAAAATTTGTTCAATATGAAAAGTGTTTTTTTAAGTTAAAATTGTAATGTAAACTTTCATAATCTTTAATCCACTATGAAACTTTCATTTGCTCATTATCACTTCCGCTGAAGGAGAAATTTGGACTTGTAACCTCAAATTTTGGACTATATTTTAATGAAAATTGTGTTTTGAAATACCAAGGGCTATGCCTGTTCTTTCAACCGATGTGTGTTTTTCCAATAGATTAATAAATAATAAATAAATAAATCACCTTTGCTTAAAATACTTGCTAATTAGTCGCAAATGTAACAATAAATAATAATAATAAAAACGGGTAACCCTGTAGAATACATTAAGAAAATGTGCAATATAAAGATTATAGAAAGATTTCATTTGTCATTTGAAAAGTCAACAAAAAATTGAAATTCCATTATCAAATTCTCCCTAGATTCATATTTTATTTCTTTCATCTCTTGAATAAAAATTAATTATTGTTCAATTTTTGTGGAATAGTACAGATACTGGTGGGAGTATCTAGTGACTCTGTGTTTTCTTTGTGCATCGGACTCCACCATATTCAGATAAGTTCATCATAACAAAAAGTATTTGAACGAATATTTTGTTGAGCGTTTGGCACAAGCTTCATGACGTGAATAACAGAACGGTTGTTGATAAATTACGTACTGTTAGAACCAGTATCATCTTTCCATGAATAAATTAGTCATGCCTCAATAGGATATGGCAATACAAGGCCAACGATTCTTTAAATACTCAACTGGAATGACTGGTTGAAAACACACGGAAGAAAAAATTAATATTGAGAAAGGCACAGTTCATTCGTCTAAGCTCAGAAACAAGTTCATAGTTTCTCATCAGTTTATTGGATGGGCGGATCCGAACTATCACGACTACTACATAATTATTGTTATAGAAAATAGTTGAAGAAAATAGTTGCAAATTTGATTTTAAGGACAGCAAATTAGCACAATTTATTAATGGGATTAAAATATTAGTTGAATAACCATAGATCTACTGTTTAAAATTTGATGATGACACATAGAACAAGTACAACCGTACTACTGTACAACCTCTACGTTACCGTACTCAATTGCAATTAAGATAGAGGTACCGGTAGCTAATGAAGTATTCTTTATTAGAATGATTAAAAAAATAAGCTTCAAATTACCAATTAAGTTCTACTGTTGAAACTTGAAGAGGAGGTTTCTCATCTACTGTTTAGCTCGTGCTATAGACTCTTTATTATTTTTATTATAGTCATGAAATATAATATGTATTGATCATTCAACTGCCTAGATTATTATAAACTGGAAAATAATAGTTTGTGACACCTGAATCAGGATTTATATATCGAGTAGAATACTAGTTTAGATATAACATTGACTTGGAAATTTGTACTATCAGTATTTTTGTAATATTTTCTCTTTAGGGCTTTAGAGAGAACAATGTGCAGTGATTTGAATGTAATTCTGCTTTCAGATATGAGAAGGAATAAGGAAAATGGATAGGGGTGACGAAGTTACATGACAGAATAGAACGAGTGGCATTTGACTAGTTTACCTTGAGAATCTTTTTGTCATCGAATTGCAATATTTTCAATGGCAACACATCATCGCCTCCCATTCTTGGACTTGCATTTTCTAAGGTAGGCTCACATGCTTTTTCAAAATATGGTACTGAATTGAACTTGAGGTCTCACTGTTAATCAGGGCAATATTAATAAATAAGAGTATATGCAGTATTGGTATTGCTGCCTATTGTATAACAGACTCAAATAAAACGCTTCTTCATTGTACTATACAGAGTATTTCAGGAGGAATGTGCAATACTTCCAAGTATTCCTTACACCAAGTAGACAAAAAAGTTCCATTGGACCATCCCCCAAAAACGCTTTGTTGCCGAAATAACAATGGCGGAAAATTGAGATTCTTCTAATTTTTTAGAGGCTTCAGTGAGGTTTTAAGATAATCAATTCCTATGTAAAATTAGCTGAGAAATTCAATCAAACCAGTTCCAAGTTCGAAACTTTAATGGTGTGTGTTCAGCCGCCATCTTGAAATCCTTAAATATGGACAACATAACCTCAAAAAACAGAATGACTTCATACCATTCATACGATGTATTACTGTGGATGGTGTGTATCGTGTATGTTCTATAGATTTACCAACTACCCTCCACCCTCCAGGCTCTACCCGCCGGCAGTGCGGCCTCAGCCTAACGGTTATCGAGATTATTGGAGAAATATGCTATAAAACGCCATTTTTCAACAATAAGGGTTATAACTGGATAAGGAATTATAAAATTGTATTTTTTTATTTCTAAGGCTACTAAACCCTGATTTATCACTTCTGATAAATGTTTTGTCAAATTTGCGATTTTTGATCGCCATTTCTGAGATTTGGGCAAGATTTACACAATCGCCGGCATTTAACTTTTTCTTTAGAATCCGACTCTCTTCAACTTCTATTAATAAAAAATACAGTTTTATGATTCCTTATCCAGTTATAACCCTTACTGTTGAAAAATGGCGTTTTATAGCATACTTCTCCAATAATCTCGATAACCGTTAGGCTGAGGCCGCACTGCCGGCGGGTAGAGCCTGGAGGGTGGAGGGTAGTTGGTAAATCTATAGAACATACACGATACACACCATCCACAGTAATACATCGTATGAATGGTATGAAGTCATTCTGTTTTTTGAGGTTATGTTGTCCATATTTAAGGATTTCAAGATGGCGGCTGAACACACACCATTCATACTTTGTATTACCGTGGATGGTGTGTATGTTCTATAGATTTACCAACTACCCTTCACCCTCCAGGCTCTACCCACCGGCAGTGCGGCCTCAGCCTTAAAGCTACGACCTTGAAACTGGTTTCGTTGAATTCCTCAGCTAATTTTACATAGGAATTGATTATTTTAGAACCTCACTAAAGCCTCTAAAAAATGAGAAAAATTAATATATTTTGAAAAATCTCAATTTTCCGCCATTGTTATTTCGGTACCAAAGCGTTTTTGGGGGCTGGTCCCTTGGAACTTTTTTGTCTACTTGGTGTAAAGAATCAGCCTGAGAAGTATTGCACGTTCCTCCTGAAACACCCTGTATAATTCAGCATAAGTGTACATGAGGTCATGAGTAAAGTAGCTTACATCAACATAATGTAAGTTACTAACTACATTGTAACTGTAATGTAAACTGTATTGTTTAGGTTTCCATTACCTACCGGCATAATTTTTTATTTTCGTCTGCCTTTGGCTTTGCATAACAATGACTAGTGTTTTTTCCACATTGAAATGTATTGACACAGTAGGCCTATTATTGACAGAATCAATGAATGAATAATTGAACTATTAATGTCTGTGTTTCATATATACTTAACTATGCATAAAACACATGTTTTAAACAGCTTTAAATCAGAATTCCTCTATCTTCAAAATCACGTGATTTAGATTTGGTGGAGTGATAAGATTTTTCATTGCGAGTGGCGCTGAAGTGGCGTAGTGTGACATGGCTCTTCATGTTTTCAAATTTTTTTCACCTGAGAAGTGTAGCCTGAGTAGTACGGTACAAAAATACCATATCGTACATTACAATAATAACTATATTGTTGTATAATACATTACAATAATCACATAAGATTGTGGAAAATGTTTTGCGATTTTATGATTCTAGTATCACATGAAACATTTCAAACGTTTTAAAATGTCCTATATTTGTCTAGATAATTTCTCAATACACACATAAAAGATTAACTTCATGATTTAAGTAACATTGATAGGATTATTGGTTTTTGTTAGAAGTATACCACCACACAAAAATCTCTCATTAATAGTACTAATTGCTAATTCATATTGATATTAATAATTAAAAATTCTACTTATCAATTTTCTTCTCCTTTGGGAGATTGGCTGTCGTTAGTAAAGACAGTTAGTCGTTTCTCGTTTCTGGAGGAATAGTAATTGTTGCATTACACTCTAACTGATTAACTGCATGTTATTCAGAGGTGTTCTGCATCTTCACTTGGTTGTGAAGACTGGCTTATGGTTGAGAGGATCGACGTGCTAACCACACGTTACCTCTATCCTGGTTGATGATTATTCGCCTGCTGTATTTTCTGCCTGGGCTGGGAGGGCATTCTGGCGGGGTGGGGGGTGGCTTCGGCTCGGTCAGTGTTGGTTCGGGGGCTGTGGGTTCTTTTGAGAATTTATGGCTTTTGGGCCGGTATTGGCCGGGCTGGAGTCGTTTCCCCGTCTTGCCGGAGGGTCTTTTTTGCTTGGATGGACTCTATAGTTTAGTGAATATGGAACTGGCAACCAGCTGGTAGGCCTAGGCCCTTCATAGGGCTGTTGCGCCATTGACAAAAAAAAACTACTTATCAATTTATTCCACTCTCCAGTTGGTTGGAGATAGATCTTAAAACCAACAAACTGCCATAATATTATTTCTTCCAGTAGACCTTTTCTCCATTCCCTTTTTACTATTGTTTTACTCCCTGTTGCTTTTCACATAGGTATTCAACGACCTATTCATAAAGATAAAGATTTATAGTTAATTTTTATTATTACCTTCCTAAAAATAAATATATGCCTCTTGGCAAACAGGTTCATGATTTGAATAGATATAGCTTATTGCTTCTTGTATACTTATACATAGTCTGTAGATTTTCACGTCAAGATAAGTAAAAGATAAATCATCATGAATGCTTGCCGCGTTTATTTTCTTGCATTACGTCATCTTGACGAGAGCAAGGTCATCGCATAAAATTTGTTGCTGCAACTCGGCTCTAAAATTGCTATATCTTTGCTTCTCTTGAAAGCAATTGAATGACTGCATGAAAATTAAATAGATGACGTGTTCGATTTAGCATCTGGATTTGGCTAATAGGAAGCAATTACTCTATGATTTCATCGACAAAAAGTTCAATCAGAGTACAGTAGACAGTAAAGTTTTCTCCTGTGTTTGTGAAATCAGATTGAGCTCAACCATTAATAAAATAGAATTAAACTAAATACTATCAAGAGAGACAATTGGTGTAGAAGATGTCTTGTTGTATTAAAATTCTAAATAAGTTTTGTGCGAACCTGATATTGGTTGGTGAATTATAGAGAATCTTCTGATCTCATATATTTTTAGCTAACAAAGTGCACCTAGCAGACCTTGGCTTCTTTCCTATTGTTTGGTTAATCCGTTTCTATCACTCTTGAATTTGGAAGAGGGCCAGAGTAAAGAAAATACGCCGTTTGAACTCACAGACCACAGCTCTCAGAAATTTTAATAATAAATTGGAAAATTTAATTTGGATTGTGATTTATATTAATGCGATCAAGAAGGATAGAAATAATAATCAAAAGTACAAGAAAATCATTTACAAAGTACCAAGTCAATTGCTGGTTATTGAATAAATATCGTTGACATGATAAAACACCATAAACTCTTACAAGTGTTAATGAGATCCTTCGTAGTTCAGTGATGAAGTAATAATCTATGAGAGAGCAATCTAATTACCAAAAGTGATCAAGAAGTCATTTGAAACTAGTAAACCGACAAGAACCTAAATATAGTGCAGCTATCTTTTCTTGTTAACTTCAATTTTATCTAAATTCACAATCAAGTCAAGCTCTCATTCCTATCTCACACTTCTGTTCGATGAAAATGATAAAGATTGATATTCAAGTACACCTATTACAGCAAGTTTTCCCAGTTTCCCTATCAAATCTGGGCTCAAGCAGAAATTGGAATTCGGTTTTAAATTCGCAGGTTGATTTTAGAGTGGGTGACAATGATGATTGATGAAAGATAAAACACTTTATCAATAAAGAAGTATCTGCGATCAATAGTTATTGATATTCAAATTCAGCCAGTTCTTTCTCAATAGAATCTAGGCTCTAGCTAGTTGCAGAAATTGGAATTCTATTTGAACTTCAGGTTGATTGGAGAAGATGGATGACAATGATGATCAATGAAGAATATATTGAGGGAAGGACTGAGTAGTATCTAATTTTTCTTTGCCTACAGGTGGCTAATATTAGAACAGTGATTTCAGAATTATATTGAAAAATCCATTACATTATTGATTGCATTTAAAGATTCTGCAGGCTACTGTCAATCACTGACAACATGAAAAGTGAGAGAAATATAGATTTGAAATAAGATGCGACTGATATGAAAATGTTATAGGATACGCCTATCATTTATTGCGTTCTCATACTACTTCATACTCCACGAAAATTGTTTTAGATAAATTTGTCTTCATGAAAATAGTTTTATCAAACACTATTTACTCTTCTCGAAGACAATCCAAGAAAATATTGTCTTTGAATACTTCTTCTATTCTATCAAAAGAGGTTGAAATATATTTCTATTTCAAAGAAGTGCTTCTGAATTTTGCTGATCACTTAGAAACTCAATAATTATAGGTCAAAACAATTGAAAAAGATAACGCATCAAATTCACACCCATGATGGGTGTAATGCGTATGATGCTATTTTCAGTGTAATTCAATGTTCGTAATTACTTATTGTTTGGCAACCATGTCCTACTAAAGTGGGAGTAGAGGACATGAAACAGGCCGCGATCAATGAAACAAGAGAACGAGCCCACTTCCATTATTTCCAAACAAAGGTGAATGAGATCAAGGACACAACAATGAAAACATTACTTTTCGCACGGAACTATCTTTCGAATTCGTTTTCATCTTCATCATTCCAACTGTAATTAGAGTTTAAAAATATTTGATAAAATCAAATCTTCTATCGTTCTTTATATTTTTCGTGTCCGAGAAGTCCGAACAATAAGGCATCAAAGTTGTCTTTTCCATTAGGCTATTTATAGTGCCACCGAAATGGTATGCTTAAGAAGCATCCTCGTGGCCGAGCAAAGAAAACCCTCTGGCAAGATGAGAATATGACTCCAGCTCGGTCAATATTGGTTCAAAAATATCGATTTGGTCTCAAATTGTAGATCAGAATGTTTTCTACGATTGAGACCAAATCAATAATTTTTGAACCAATATTGACCGAGCTGGAGTCATTTTCTCATCTTGCCAGAGGGTCTTATTCACTAGGACAGACTATAACAAGTATTGATGAGCTCGTGTGGACAGTTCATCACTACATCAGTCAGCATTTTCCACTGTCATTACTCATTAGTCAAGTAAAAATACCCAAACTACGACATGTTGAGATACTGTAAATATTTGTTATGAAAACAGTTTTCTTGAAGAACTCAATAAATGTTTCTTGTTATTCAACATTAAAGTACCATATTTTCGTTTCATGAGCTGACAGGAAAATCAGTTGGCTGTTATAATTATAGTTGAAAACTGATTCACGTTTAAAAATAATCAATTTATTTATCTGGAGTTATTTGTATTTTAAAGCTATTTCATCATCAGTTTATTTTTCTCAACCATTGATGATTCATCAAAAATCAATAAGAAATTAAATAATAAGAGCTATTAAATTTTAGATTGTACCCAATAAATTTGATAAGCTTTTTATGAACATAACTTATCTTATTTGTTGACCCTTTATCAGAAAGTGTAGTGAAAATAATAATAGATCGCATTTTTCGTAAAATGCTGGCGACGAATGGATTATTCAATTTTTTATTAATTTATATGGATGTTTGGTTGATGATATCGATGAAATTCATTTCATGTGACCAAAGAAAACTCTTTAAAAGCGCCTTACCTATTCAGAATCATGTACCACCCTCATCAAATAAAATATGAAATAATGTCCAGGTTGCAGTACATTATTCTTTGGGAACAATGTAGAATAAATAGAACAGAATAGAATAACTCCTTTATTTTAATGACGTGGAGAAGTTTGGACATTAATATCCATTTTACTATAGGAACAATATTCCTCATTATTAAAATGAAAAATTCATTCATTGAGTTCACACAAAAGGTAGTCCACCGTAACAATAATTTTAATCTATAACTATAATAATTATATGATCACTTGTTCATTGATTGAAAAATAAGGTTAGCTCTGATCTCCCCACTACAGCTACCAGTGGACCATTGTTATATTACTCTTGAGGGATATGTACAAGGTTTTAGGGAGGTCAGTGGTAACATTCTAACATCTAATCCAATTGCCTCTAAAATCCCATGATAATTGTTTAAATAGATGTCAAAATCGTTATATCTTTATTTTGAGATTTAAAGTCAGAGCTGTATAATTTTGCCTTCAAGAAAGTGTAAGTTATTCTTATTCACTGCAGAGCAGAAAATATAAGTTATGGAGAGTTGAATGAATACTAGAAGTCGAAATATGGTGAACAGGAGAAGGAGAAAAGGAAAGATGACGAATATTGTGTTGTATTGGAGGAATCTGATGGAATAAGAAGAAAAATATGAAAAAATTGTTATAGAAAATTAATTTACAAAATGCCAACCTGACAGACAACACCCAAAGCAAGTTCAATAAAACGCTGTAAAAAAGGTGAAGGTATTAGAAAAGAGAGCTATAATATAGGATTCAGTTTGCAGCAATTGAAGGATTGAGACATATGAGTGTCTAAGTGTGAAACCATAGCTTCCTTTTAATAGGAGGCCCTACCCTTATGGCTTCTATTAAAAGAAGCAATGGTGAAACTCAACATCTGAAAAATAGCATGCAGAATATGTATGAATGAATTGGTAAACGGAAAATCCTTCAATTTGAATGTAAATACTGCAATATTAATTTAAAAGAGAATACCAAAAATATCATCAACTCACATAGCATTGTGTTCAGTTTTCTCATTTTCTTCATTCCCCTTAACTTTCTCGTAGAACTGTTTCCACATGGCCTCCTCATCCATCTTGGTTTGTGTTTGTTTGGTCTTGGATTTGGGTGAATGAAAGTAGGCTATGCGGTGTTGACGGTGTGCTAGTGACGAAAATAGAACAGTCTATTCTGTTGCAGCGTGCAGTTGTTTATTTCTCTGGCCTTTCTTAATAATCCACTTGACGACAGGAAATGAACACAAATCTAGATAACTAAGCTATCCATTCAAGAATCTCTACGGATCGGTTGAAAAATCGTAGGTTGATATCTTCTTATCTTGAACTAATCAACCAAAGTGGTACCTACCTAGCTAATCGCAGCTGTCCGATACAACTTAAAATTGAAAATCCAATCCAAATTTGAATTCAATTACTGTGAAACACTACAGTATTATGGATAAATCATAAGAAAATCACCACACCTGTACTGAGTAATGTAATAGCCTACTGAATTTGTATCCAAATTATAAAAACTGATTACTCTGTGAACTATTCAGAAAATGGTCTCTAATTTGAGACGTGAAAATGCTGTCAAAGCCTATCCAGCCTCTGAAACCATGGCCGTGTGCTAACCGGCAGAGATACGGACACCGACTGAATCGCTCAATCCTAGATACGCGACGGGGAAATGACGTTGCTCAGACTTGGAGGCACCCAGCGGCCTCCACTCTTTTCTGAGTCATTCACTGGGAAAGGATAGGATAGGACACGGAAGGTGGTGATCTTACTACAATCAATAGCATGGCATTATCCCAGAGCAGTGCCTCTCCCTCCCACCTCATCGCCCGCGAAACTCCCACACTGTCAAGCTAGAGATTGTCTGACACCTGTGGAGCTTGATACGCCTGTTCATTGCGTTGCATTGTTATTTGATACAAATTGTTCAGTCATGTCCAAGCAAAGAAGGTAAACTCTGGCAAGATGGGAAAATGACTGTAGCTAGGTCAATATTGGTACAAAAATTATAAATTTGGTTTCAAATTGCACATCATGATGTTTTATACTATTAGAAACCAAAGTTTATAATTTTTTAACTTATATTGGCCTAGCTGGATTATTTTTCAACTTTTCCAGAATGTCTCCTTCGCTTTGGCAGACTATTTTTGTAAATTTGTTCTTGCACGGTATTCACTCATCTATTTTATAATTATATATAATCTACTCCAAAAATAAGGCTGAAGTATGCTATATAGAGTGGTTTGTTACGAACGTAAAGAACTTTGAAATTAAATGAAACAACGTTTTGCCAAATTAACTTGAATATCACTCGATTCGAAAGATTTTTTTTAATTTTTAATATTCTATTTGACTTATTTCATATGTGACCGCTTCGGCTGCCTAGAGCGTAGTCTAATCTGGAGGTCCAATTTCCTATCATCTTCAAAAGATGAAGCAAAAATGTACGGTACGTTATTAAAAATACTGTTCTTATGTTTAGCTTCATTGTGACTCCTTACAAGACAGAAGGTAGTCAATTATTCAGTAGATTTGTAGTCGGGTCATTAGATTTGTTCAGAAAATGGGAAAACAGTTAGGTAGTAGTTAGAGTGGGTGTATGTCGAGATGTAGTAGAGATTTAAAAAGCAAATTGTGCTGGAAGCACAACAAAATAAATCTGCTGGAGCAATAGATTGGAAAATTGAATAGATTGGATTGATTCAAAACACATTCCAATCTACAATATTGGTTAAGAAAATCTGTATTATAAGTGAATCTTATCAAAATCAATGAAGAAACGATTACCGTATCGTGAATTATATTGAAAAGAAACTAAGCTTTATTATTATTTTAATCTATGATGTATTTGTGCGAATATTTAACTTTGGCTCCTGAAATCCATTCGTAATAAAAATTCGAGAATGTTCCTTGAAGTTTTCTAGCAGTGGAAATCAATAAATCTCATCAAATATCAGTAGCTTTTATGAAAAAATACAATTCTATTAATCTCATGTTTGAAAAAACATATTTTTGACGTGTAGGTATATGAATCCTCCGTATCATAGAGAGTTTCCTATCTGTAAGAAGTGTATCTCGTGCAAATGTTTTCCGCGAAAAGGGTTACTAAGATAACAGAGAGAGCGCCCACCTCAATACTCTTCGGGCATGACGAATGGCATGATGTCATTCCCGCTTTCAACAACGACGTTTTAGCATCACAGTTGCAATAACATTTTATAAATTTAATATATCTATGGATTCATTCTATATATATAGCACAACTGCATTATGAGGTGACAAATGAGAACAGCGCTCTCTGAGCAATGCCGTCCAAGTACCTCGTGACCTTGTTTTCCAAGAACAATGTGTTGAGGTATTATTATCATCATCATTATATTCTGTATGGGTCATGTGGTGTGAAATTTGATTATTTCACTGTGAGATGTGGAAAACGGGCCATTGCAAGTTGAGTGCTGGTTGATTGAGGAAATTCAAGATAGTTTTTGTCACATCTCAGCTTCAGTGTGGAAATTTTCCAACATTGAATTTGGATTTGAACTTTGAAGGATCAAACTTATGTTTAACTCAGTATGCATGATTGCTATTTGAAGTTGTTCAATATAATAAATAAATACGACATGAAATTCTGCTTTTCTGTAACAGTTTCTTATCAAATGTTTCAAGTGTGATATGTGTGATCATATATTTTATTCACAATCACAGCAAATACAGTACCGTACCTATAATATCTACAGCAACATTATTTATATTATCATACTATTATTATAGACTTGTCGCAAAGCTTATGTACATTCTCTCGCATATGTGATGGATTATGGATTATATAGGTTATATTCTACAATCGACATCTACATTCAGGGCCGGTCTGGGAAGGTTGGGGGCCCCTGGCGATTGATCAACTGGGGGCCCCACCTGGGGGATATGGATTCCCCCCCCCCCGCCAAGACGAGGGTCCAGGGTTCCTTTCAACTAAAACTATTGTATAGAAAAATTGTATTTTCGCTTGTTATTTGGCCCTAAACCTGCAGTACACCACACTTCATTGAGTGTAATAATTATTATGACCACATTTTTGTCATGTACTTGACTGAATTACTTATTAACAGAAATATAATTTATTTTTCTGGACTTTGGTTGAGTTTTGTGGTATTTTCAATTCCGGTAGTTTGTCACTGAAAAAATTATGGATCTAGTTCATTTCTAGCAGGTCAAATCAAACATACACATAATTCAAGCAAAGGCGGACTTGAACCATTGAGGCCCTCTGCTAAATCTCTCAAGGGGCCCCTATCCCTACCCTAGGAAAGGGGGTAGAAGCGGGAGTAGGTCTTGAGATTTTGGGGTTTAGGACAAAAAGTTCTTTCAATTGATGGCCATTTATTTTCATTATCTTGGTACTCTTAATTTATTTCTATTCTATCACTGTATCCACCAAAAAATTTACTTATCATTGTCTAGAAATATTATTTCCATTAATAATACAAGGTGTACATTTTGTACCAAAAAATTATTGATACCTGTAGTGAAATGAATAACCAGATGGTGGGTGGTCCAGGGGTCCAGCCCGAAAAATTTTCACATAATTATATTACCCTCTGGTCAAAAAGAGCGTTGAAATGTCTTTTAGTTCCCTAATTTTTCTCATTTGGAAACACTCATATTGAAAGGAATTCCCCACTAGATGAATCGTCAACAAATATGACGATAGGTCTAAACAAGAAGAATAGATCATGTTAATTAGATTGTAATCTAATTTTCTTGGAATAGATGAATAAACTTCTCAGGATCATGGTTCACGCTCAATTCAATAATTACTCCGATAAAGAGAAAATTTGGGTCACAAACCCATGATTTTCTACATTGGCCTAAGCCCAAAGACAATTGAAGGAATATAAAATTTGAAGGCTACAGTGGGAGAATGCGAAGTTCATAAATTGTGCAATTGAAAACTTCATCAAACTGTGTGAGCTATATCATGCCTATACAGTATAACTTATATTTTGTCATGTTGATATTCTTGATACGATATTTTAGCTTATATATAACTTTTCATTATAATCTGCTTCTACTCTTTCTACAAATAATTCATTCCCATATTTAAAAAGCGGAAAAGGGTCTGGAGATGTACCTTCGAATAGTTTAGTAGAAAAAGGCCATCCAGAAGAGAATTTTGAAAAATCGAAGAACTTTTTCAATCTATCCATTCAAACCATAGAGATGAGAAACCCTTTAAAACAATGTAATAATTAATAATAATTCCTATTCTTATTGAAAATCGCCTGTTGTGGATGACAGTAGATGATTCACAAGGAACTGACAAGGAGAAACCTGGGGCCCCCAAAGAAACCAAAATACAATACCGTATGTGAAACCGCTTAGCTGAGAATACAAATGACAAATGATTGATATAAAAATGAGTTATTCTTAGTTTTGTGCTGCAAAAGGTTTTAAATGTGAACAGAATTCTCTTGTATTGAAACACTAGATAATGACAAAACTATTCTTTGGAAAAAAGTTTGGGACCCTGCTATAGGGACTTTTAGGACCTAAACTATATAACTGTGAACATAATGTTACAAAAGCACGAAATAACGACAGAATCATACTTTGATAATAATTAAGTAGGCTAGGGGCAAATTTTGGCTTCAAGGAACTCACAATATTCAGATCAGCCTTTTGGGCTGTAGCCCTTTATTTATGGAATTAAACTTCCATAAATAAAGTAGTTTGAAGTGGTAATGTGAAACAAAATCGCAAAAAACTCAAACGTTTTTTGTTCTTTCCAAAGCCATTTGGGGCCCCTCCGCTATCGCGATAGTGTATACCTCGCGATCAATGTTATTAGAGACAGGTTATTTTTCTAATAACCTTGCCTCGCGATAGCTCTCAAATATACCTCGATTTCCGTGCCGATTGCTGCTAGCAAAACGATTCCTTGCACTTTATATAGTTTTAAATAAATAAAAATTATATATTTAGAGCAACGTCTATTGTGTTAGCCTATACAAGTCTTGGAATTGATTGAAAAAATAATAATACCAAATCATTTAAGAAATGGTTTTCTAATCTCCTAGACCGGGCCTGTCTACATTCATAGAGAACTATCATAATTTGGGGCTATGCATATATATTTTTTATCTCGACTTGATAAGTATTTCATGTTCATTTTGTAACTTTAACGGTATTACGGGTTGTTCATAGAAGAATTAGACATCAACCTCGTAGATTAGCGCCTCTCCAGTGAAAACATCGCTACCTGTTATCTTGCGATTTATTCTTGTGTAGTTCATGTCATCGCCACTAGGTAGCGCTAAAGCGTTGATAGAGCAACAATGACTATGGAAAGTAGTTTTCTGTAGTCTCTGTAGAGTGTGCTGTAAGTCTGTGACTGTTTCAGAGACTGATCGTACGTAACTTAGTATTGAATTACTATATTGGAGCTCATAGGCCTACTAATTATATTCTCTGTATTACTATAGACTAGATACATACTACTCTATCTACGGTATTACCCAGTCTCTGAGATCAAACAAGTTAAATAAGAATAGAATAAAATGAATGGCAACCTTGGAAATTCCTATTTAGTTGTACAACTTGAAAATTTAAAATAGCATTAGAAGTCTGAGTTTGCACACCTCCAAAGCAACTTACATAATTATTATCCTCTAGGGGATAAAAATTCCCGATTTTCAACTATCATCCATTTCCTTGATAACAAAAATTTCAATCAATCCATGATAATTAATTATTAATTCGTATTAACCTGAGAACTGTGAGGCTTACAATTTTAAAATTTTTGAATTTGACGTAAAAAATATATATGTGAGCACTTTCAAACGAGCTACTACAATCAGGGTCCTTGCGTGGTTTTTTGGCGCCCTGTGCGAGATTTTGGCAGGCACCCCCCCCCCCATTACCAGACGAATGTAATCCAACATATTAAAATATATATTCAAAGCCGAACATGATTCAAGCTGCCTTACATGTTCACATCATTTTCATTTTCGTTCATTTTTCTCATAAGCAATCCCAATGTTGCATGTGGTGTGGCAAAAAAGATTACAGGGACTTGCTTATTGTATCGCAACCTATTGTTTTGTATTTTTATGTATTGGATACGTGATGAGCAAAAGCCTACATGAATTAATAAAAAATAGCTACATTACACAATAAATAGCAAAACTGTCACATTGTACCATACTTTATCATTAAAATATTGAATTTTCGATTATTGATTAATTTATTTTCTAGTATTTGCTTGAGAGCTCATAAGGAAGGGAATAATACTTTTTTTACAGGAAAATATTGGGTATCATCATAAATATTTCATTTTACTGGAAATAAAGATGTTTCAACAAAACAATCGGAGAATCAATAGACAAGCAAACTGAAGATTCTAGCCATTTTCACTCCTCTACTCAACTGTCTTCAATAACATTCAAAATAGTTCCGAATTCAACCAGCAGATGGCAGTAGCAATAGGATGACTTGCTTCGACTTCCATTGGGCACGCCTCCAAGCTCCGCCTACGATCAAAATGGCCGAAAACATCGGTTAGAAAAGTTTCCAAATTCAACCAGTAGATGGCAGCAGTTGATGGGTCGTTGTTTCAGATTTGACTTGGACACGCCTTTATGTCCCGCCTGCTCTCTTGACAGTGTTTCGTGAGTTTTGTCCTAGAAAATGGCTGCTAGTAAAATAAAAATGGATGGTGTATCAAACACAAAAAATTACCCTAATTTGCTATTGACGATCTTGTGCTAATTAATATAATATTCATTTATGTGTTCGGGCTTGTAAGATTCTATCAAGTTAGTATTTGAAGAATTTATTTATAGAATATAGACTCAGTTTTACTTTGTGTAACTTAGGCCAGTAAGTCCCATCTTATACTCATTAATTATATTTTTTATACAATGAATATAATGAAATAGAACTCAAACTATACTGACCTCATGCCAGAAAAAAGTTGAAAAAAACTATATCAATTCTTTAAAAATATTAGGGAGAAATTTTTATCGGAAACTGGATTGTGATTGGTCGACAGACTGTAAGGTGGTTGTCAGCCAACAATAGAATTAAATTTAAGAGGGGCGTTTCTTGGCTTGCTTCTTACATTGATTGTGGTTTTTCAATTGATCAATTCATTACTATGAATGAGTTATGCAGAGGAAATAATTTCTTGTGGATTCAACTTGTTGGTAAAATAAGTTTTTTATCAAATAGTGATAAAAATATTCTAATAGCCCAATTGAATTTCAAAATTCCTGTTTTGCATCAGCCGCCGCGGCGCCCCCTTGGCCGTGACGCCCTGTGCGGCCGCACACTCTGCACAACCCACGCGAGGGCCCTGACTATAAATATCGCGTTTTAAGAATTGACTTTCTTCAATAGAAAAATTATTTGCTAATTAACGGCTCAACTACATCTTACACGCTATCGTCCTACAAAATAACTCATCAGGATGTTACTTATTGTTGTAGCCTATGCCCTATACGGTATTAAAGACATTTTGTTTAACTTCTCAACCAGGCTATATGCTATATGCTCTATAGGCTGGTAGCCTATGCTACCAGCTATAGGCTATATGCTCAAAAAATTGCGGTATGCTTGAGGTATTACGGAAATTAGTTGATTGTGCCCATTCAAAATGGCAATAACAATAAAATCAATCAACAGAATACGTTTCTGTTATAAAATCGATGCCACGTTTTAATAAAACCTCTGCAATATGCAAATTTCCCACTTTATTTAGGCCTATCATGAACTGCAGCTGTCCGAAATAAGGTGGTTAGCTTAGTGACAACAATTTACAGTATTATACTGCTTCTCATTGACATTCATTCACGCTCAATCGTGAATTTTTAGTCACGCTCGTGGCGTTCACGATTTGTTATGCATAGTGTGCATACGCACCGTGCAGATGTTTAGCATGAAATTGTGAATAATGAATAAATGTAGCTTTTGAGGGAAACAATTGATGCATTACAGCTCAGTTATTGAATTCATGAGGGAATTAATAGTGACTTATAAAACTATTGCTTTATCCAAATACGTCTTTTGTGTTCTTAAGATTCTCTATTAAGGTTGTTCTATGGATTTCTCACTCCATAACTCCGTGGTAGGTAGAAAATTGACAAGAATGATTTGGATATCTCCTCAAACTTTCTGGATATTGTAATAATTTGACAATCTCGCTTGTTTGGTAGGTTTACTCATTTCAAACATGCTTAGTAACAGCCAAGGTTAGTAAATCTACCTTAGTGTTAGTAGATCTTAATATTTTGAGTAACAGCTAGAAACAGTAATAACTATTTCAGATTTAGAACTAACGTAATAAATAGCTTTACTTATAACCAAATTGGAGAGGAAACAGGACGATACTAAGCCAAATTATATTAACTTACAGATTTCATAAATTTTTCGTAAAATCCAAAATTGGCCTCAATTTTTAAATTTTAAGCTACAACATTCATTATACAGACTATTGATGAAAGTGGATCGTAGCGCACCAGAATAATAGTAGTGACAATAGATACCGCCTGAATTCCGGAAATGACGAAATTGAGATCAGCATAAACGCTCTTTTCAATTATTAGATCTACAAGCCAATGTAGCAGCAACCGTCAATGTACAGTAGGGTGTGTCTAAAAAGTGTATCTCTTCAGTAAAATTCTACCGTTGTTGTTCGTCTGAAATTTTGTGAAAAATCTCCTACTCTCATCTTATGTACGTAGTAGGCTACGACTGTTGTATACGAAGGTAGCTCACACTCGTACATATTCATATTTTCAGAGGACGAAACGAGATATGCGGTTTTCGTTATTAAAATAATGTTTCGGTACAACTCATTCTGAATTTTTCATGAAGTAAAGTTTTTTCTATATAACAGTATTGTCTTATTTAGAAGTAGGATAATTTACTTGTATGACAATTTACCTACACAATTCTTTCTTGATGAAAATACGCTACTTGATCAGATAATCGCATAATCAATCAACGTCGTGAACTGTTGATGAATATTATCATCATTACATTCTTTCATTATTCAGCCTTATTATATTGGGGTTTGTACTGGAGCAAATATATTTTCTATTATGCTTTTAATTCTCATTGCTCAAATATTATCTGTTGACCAACATCATTTGTGTTGTGGAAGTGTTTGTATTAGCTGATAGCTTAATTGGAAATGATTAAAAAATGAATCTCACTGGATTGGAATCTGTGCTCCACGTTAAGAAAACGGTTTATTTGTTGTTATAATGAATAAAATTATTATTTGTCATGATGCACTGAATGAAAGCTTCAAGGCAAAACAAACGATTTTCTAGGTCTACTTATCAAACTATATGTTTTAATTATTATAGTTCCGAAATCATTCACTGTAGGCCTATGTTGAGTTTATGAAAATACCCGAGATAGGAACAACATATTCCTTGCTTTTGGAGAAGTAGTGCTCAACTTCAATAATTATACACTTATAGTGAAAAAGATGGCCTTTTAAATTCACTTGACTCTTATCCAGTGATGCATGAATAAAAGCACTCACGATTGAGATTTAATAAATGAGAAGACAAGATAATTGTCAAACAAAAGACTTTTATATCACATTTCAATATCTTGTCTTATTATTTAATATGCATAACTATAGTTTGTACAACCAGAGAAGACATTCTGGAAAGATAGGAAAATGGCTTTAGCTCGGTTAATATTGGTTTGAAAATTTTTAATTTGGTTTCGAATTGTAGAAAAATTCTGATCTACAATACTTTGAGACCAAATTTATCATTTGTCAACCAATATGCCGGTCCGGTTGGCGCAGTGGGCTAGGGCGTCACAACCTCGAGTCCGCTATAGCACTGCCGTTGGTCAGGGTTCGAGCCCCAGTCGGCATGGCTGTTTTTTACCTCATCATTCATCTTCGCACTCATTATCCATTACCCATGCACAAGCTCAAATGCTTGTCAGGGCATCATCCGCAATAATTATAATAAAAAATATCAAGCTGGAGTCACTTTTAATATCTTGCTAGAATGTCTTCTTTGCTTGGACATATAATACCACAATATTACATTCCAACTAAAGGAACGATTCTTCTTGAATCACTGGCGGCTTGTACCAACGAAACAGGTGCTCGTATCTTTTACTGTACAGCACTCCACTTGTTTCGTGGGCACGAGCCGCCAGTGTCATAAATAATATGTTTTATTATTGATAGAAACTCACATGATCGCATTGGGCGAGAGAGGCCTGATGCGTCGACCCCTCCATCGTAACCAGCGATGCTGTAGGCTGCGAAACACAGCCGCTGTCCTATCTGACCCCAGCGCGAGTACTTTGGAGGTGCCCTTTGTGTAGGTGCACTTCAGCGCCACAAACATCATCGAACACATTCTGATCAAGCAGCCACCACAACCCACCACACACCGAACAATTATCACATCTCACTTCATTACATTTGAACACACTGATTCACTTTATCCCAATGTTTGTATTGTGTCGAGAACTAGCCATTGATTTGAAAATCCATTGAATTTGTCGATGTGAATGATTATTATTTATTGATTGGGCTTGCTTCAGCCCTGAGGACTGGAGAAAAGAGATAAAATTAGAATGAATATGGTCAGAATTAGATATGAGAATGATATTTATGGTTTCATACAGGATGTATAGATATTCTACTGCTCTGAGGACTTGGAAAAGAATAAGCTTGACAGAAAATCTGAAAATTGTGTGGAAAAACTGAAGTTTATATTACAGGGTTGTGAACTGATCACTTAAAGGTATAATTCAGCCTGTATGAGCTATTCACTTGGATTCACTTTAGCTGGAAGGATTGTGTGAAAACGTGTTTAGGGAGATTTTCATGTGGAGATTCTAAAGAAAAATCCAAGCTCATGGTTTCAATTTCATAGAACATCATAATACGAGTGTCTTTACATCAATACTTTGTTCATCTCTCGAATAATCACCAAACTTATTGATTGAGTGTCCACTGGATTTCTCCACAAGACCTGCTTCGAGAAGAAGAAACTGAATCCAATCAAACAAGATCAACTCAATAATGAATGAATAATTTGTATTCGTTTCCAAGTATCACTCTATGTATCTTCATTAATTCATTCCATTCAATGACTTGAACTCACCAAAACTTCGAGAATACTCTTATTTATTTTTATTTAAAGGTCAAAACATACAATTCGCTTTGATCTTGTTCAATGTAATCACTAAACTATTTGATAAAGCGTCCACTATATTTTTACCTGAAGATTATAGCTTAGAAAATCGAATCCAAAAATTGAACTTGAAAGAACATCCTTGTTATATACGATTATTTGTTTCCAAGCAAAACTCAAAGTATACCCAATCTAATCTTATTTTGAAAACACAAAAACTCGAACAATCACTATTCAAATTATACAATTTGAAAACTCAAGAGCTCGAAGAAAAGTTGGAAAAACACGCGTTGAACTTGTGCACTGAAAACACGCCACGGACGTACCGATCCGCCGGTAGAGGAACGAATGAATTCGGGGACCCGAGAGCACATGGCTTGGGGCAGAGCGGTCAATAGCATGTTCTGTTGTAGTTGGAGTGACGCAGGTTTGTTGTTGGTGATGGTGACTGGAAGGGGACTGACTGAACCAGCCACTCTATAGTAGCGACGGCAGCATGGTTGTCTTATCATTTTTGTTTCACTATCAGTGCTCACTCTAGCATGCGAATACGGCTCGGTGAATGTGCTTGAATAATTCATTACAGATTATTACTTGAATACTTGAATTACTTGAATACCTTAGGGTCAATCAAAATTAGGGAAAGATTGGGTGATTGGATTAATCGGTTCGTGCGTTTAATGGTAGAGTGGACATTGATGTCCAAACTTCTCCTGGTCAGAAAAATGAGGAAGGTATTAAATCTCGCCATACTGTCAAAGATTTATATTCATGTGGATTTATATTTCTTCATTAGATCTAGATTTATATTCATTCATAACAGAATGAATTTATACCTGTAACAATGATTCATGAGTTTTGCCGATTTATTCGTTAACAATTTTGTTTCTGAATTTGTTTGAATTATGTATTGAAACATTTAACTAATTGATAGTATTCTAGAAAATTTCAATAAAATTAACTCCATGAATGGGTTTACGTACCATTAAAAATTCCAATTCATCAAGATAATAATAAATTCAGTACCACAGGGAAAATATTGATTCATGGTTAAGGGGGTTGAGTGGACATTAATGTCCAAACTTCACCATGTGAGGAAAATGATTAAGTTATTCTATTTTGTAGAAGTGCTATCATCAATGCATCTCACAGGCCATGCTAATTCTGTCGAGTTACACATGCTTCATCTTTCAGTTCGAGAAGTAATGAGTTAGCAGCTGAGAGGGGGGATTTACAACTCAAATAAATATATACAATTAGAAATAGCGTTCATGGATAACAAAAATATGCAATACAGGTACTTGACAGAAATTATTTGAAAATAATGTTTTTTAAACTCTATATTGTGAAGTGGAATGAACTTTTTCCTCTATTTTCAGTTCACAATGACTTTACGTAATCAATACAATGAATATTTAGTGTGAAAATCACCGCATTAAAATCATGAATCGGACTTCATTATTGAACACATTCAAGCAAAACGTTTACTCAAGCATCATGTGAAAGCCGCATCGTTCCAACAAAAATTCAGGAAATTAGAAATTCCTCTTGTCAGTAATCGTATTAAACGGAAGAATAATATTTTATAGACAATTTATTGAGTAGAATATAGTTTCCTGGAGTAAGGATATCAAGATAGAAATCAATTATTACGTTACGCTCTTAAATAGTGCATAACTTTTGGTTATGTGATACAATTAATAAACTCACTTATAAGATTTATTGAGATCGTTGAACTTCCGATAAAAGCTTGACTTCCGATAAATCGGATACTGAAATCGGAATTATTTTTCGATTCGGTTCAATCAATACCTATTACTTGATAGTAATTAATAGTAGGTGCACTGGCGGCTCGTACCCACGACAGGAAGTGAAGTGCCCGTATCTTTTACTGTACAGCACTTCACCTGTTTCGTGGGCACGAGCCGCCATTGAGTAGGTGTAGGTACAACGTAGGCGAGTTCATTCTAAAAACATTTTTTTAAAAGTGTAACATACTTGGGAGGACAATGAATAAGGGACTTGGAAAGACGAGTTAACAAGAAGTTTGTCATGACACGTAAGGTAAGTACGTTATTGCTTCAGGTACCGGTAGTTGGAAAACCTATCGAGTTGAGCTCCAGGTAAAACTAACTTCCAATTATCCAATTACCAATAATAACCAATTAGTCAGTTGTTATTGTCATTGAAAAGATTTTGGAAAGGTGAAAGTTATACAAGAAAGTAAACCGTGTATTACTTCAAGAAAATTTTTAAGTCGTATTGTAAAGATTTGGGTTCTTTAAAAATGCATGTTTCGAAAGTGCATGTTTGAGTAGCCTTGTCTTGTCATTTGAAAATTCTTCTCTAGATACACGGGGTTGAAACCATTTCTTTATTTCTTCATCACTTTCTTGTGGAGATTACAATAGGAGTAGGCAGTTAACAATTCAAAGTAAACTCCATTTTCGATCATCGTTATTGAAGCTTATTATTTGAATGCACTTCATACAATTGATTTCATTTGAAGAGAGGGCCTTATTTATTTGATTTCAAGATTTTACAATCGATATAATAATTATACTACATCACGTATATTCATTCCATCATTGATCAATAAATAAAAAATCGGAGAAAATCCAATAATACATATATTTCGTCGATTTCTAGACTATAAGTGATTAGGACTTATACCAAAATAATAAAGTTGTATTAAATTAAGTAATAAAATTATTGAATATTATTGAAAAAATATTTCACTAGTCTAAAATTAAAATGAAATTATTCAACTCTTACAGAATAAATTAAAGTTTATGGAAATTATTCCAGGTGATTACTGATTGAATTGTATTAGATTGTATCATTATAATAATTATTCTCAAATAGACTGGTGAAAGTTGAATTATTGGTTATGAGTAATCATAGCTTCCTTTAATAGAAGGCCCTGTCCTGATAATATGGCAACGTCGCACCATAGACACAGTCTTTTCATATGAAAGAATTAAGTACAGATACAAATCATGCATGTTGACTTGGTTTTTCTCTATTTGAGCATAATTTCCATTAAAAACGTTCATGAAACTCTTTGTATAGAATTCCTTTTGTGTTTTTTGTAATAGGTTGTCATAGAGATTAGCAAGAAAGTGAAGAAAGATTAAGAATAGACAGTTATTTATTAAAATAGCTTATGATTTGTAGCAAGTCAAATGTGAGAACGCACACAATAAACGCATCCACTAGAACAGCTGATTGGAAAATGATTTCAATGCTTTTAAATGGACCCAATTTCCCACTCTACGTATTCGCTATGAGCATCTACCGTGCTGCGGCTCTGGTGGATTATCGTGTGTACTTTTATACGCGTTTTAGCATACAAAGCATAGCGCTAAATGGGAAAAACGCATTTATAATTAGAAATGCTTCATGCATTTCTCAGTAATTAGAACATGGTATTTAGGATAGGAATGTTAGTTATTGATAGTATTATAGCTCATTATATTAGAAAAATCATAGTTTTCAAGTATTTGAGAGCAGACAACCGCAAACAGATGTATTTGAGAGTCGACAAAAACTTTGAGATAACAGCTGATAAGTTATCTTACATGAAAATGAAAAATTGGCGCAAGCTCACATTTCTTTGAAAAATTGAATGATATGAATATTCCTTATTAAAACATAATTAATAGAGTGTTTGCGATAACATTTTTGATAATAACAGCTGATTAGATTAACTAACATAAAAACTATTTATGTACATTACCTGATGTACAGGTTAGAATGGAGCACTCCATGGTCCTACTTGATCAACAAATTCTTTTGCACGTAAACAAAACAATAAGGTTAGCTTCACCTATCAATATTTATTCAATGCAGTGAACCATTCTTTCTATTGATGAAACTTATGTATGGCAACTGGAAAAGTGTAGAACTTGAAATTCCCATTGCGTGTTTTATTTTTACAATCCGGAACACAACAAATTCTCCAGGACATTATTTTAGGTTTAGCCCTATCTCCTCCAATGTTAATTCTCTCGATTTTTCGCCGAAATGATCCGCCAATAGCGCCTCGGTCGCCAAAAATATCCTTTCCACCCACTTGCACACAGCGAATACTCCATCCACGGAGTGTTCGGACCTAAGCTCCTCCCCCATTTTGACGTCGCAGGCGGCTGTAGGCAATGGCAAGTAAGATCATCATGCTGCAGCTGTTACTTTTTAGGTCACAGTAATGCTGTGAAAATCTTGGAAACGCAAGCCTTCCACTCTTCAGTGAATCTATCGAAATTTATGTTCTTGTCTTCTTTCAGCTGATTTGAATCATTCAAACCTCTCATGGAAGATTTTTTGGCGGTTATGTTTCGTTCTTTGTTAAAAAAAAACAGCACAATTCTTTAAAAAATACCGGTTCTATTGAATTTAAAGTACATACAATAAAGAACTTTAAAACAGGGCTGTTTAAAATAATTGAAAAATAAATAAAACTCAAACACCCTTTTTTTGAAAACTTTAAAAATTATAAAACACACATACATGTTTTTCGGGATCTAAGCCCATTTTCAATGTGGATAAAAATAGTTATTATTGATAACTAAGCCCATTTTCAATGTGGATAAAAATAGTTATCAATAATAACTATTTTTATCCACATTGAAAATGGGCTTAGATCCCGAAAAACATGTATGTGTGTTTTATAATTTTTAAAGTTTTCAAAAAAAGGGTGTTTGAGTTTTATTTATTTTTCAATTACATACAATAATTTCATTCATTTCTTACATATAATTAATTTTAATCTTTATATATAGATTAGGTTATATACTTGAATTTGTAGTACGTTAGTGTGTAGTTGAATGAGTTTAAAATTCCCGGCTTAAAGTGTTAAATAATAACAAAAATATGATTATGAATAATTTGTTTTGTCAACTATAATTCTATCAAGTGATATTGATAATAATCATTCTTAAGTTAGAACAATGTGAATTTGCCGATCAACCCATAAAAACATCAATATTTCAAAGGCCACTTAGTTCCAATATCGTTGAGTAATTTCTACGTTCCAGGCAATTGCAACCGCTTGTGAGCTGGTCGGATCATGACGTCAGAGCCCAGGAGGCGGGGCGTAGGTCCGAACACTCGGTGGACGGAGTATAGTTGCCAATTTTTATGCCATGGCCTTCTATTAAAGGAAGCTATGATATAATACAAATTGAAATAAGTTACATTAATTATCATGCTATGGGAAGTTTAATAATTAAACTTTTATTATTGGAAAATCAAATTACTGTATATCAGTATCTCTGTGTACTCCAGAGAGTTAGTATGGATTTGTATGAAAAGTTTACTGAAGATTGTGAAGATTTTCAACTCTTTCCTCATAAAGCGCTTTGCTTCAAACATTATGTGTTATTCAATGCGAGCAGTTTTATCCTTCTTGAATCCCAATCATTACCTACCAAGTAATAAAAAATTAGAAGAAGAGAGATCAATAATGGAAGGAAAAATAGAAGTTGAATGACTCACACTCCGTGCATACGGTATGGGATAATGATGGGGCATGCAATAACCTGCCGCGTGGCCTGCCAAAAAAATCATTTCATGCTTGGCTGATCATGTTTTTGATCGTATTGTTCCTCTGGTACTCGGCTCTTGTTTGTACACAAACCACAGGAAATCAATAATGTTTCCGTATCTATAACTCGCTTCTTTATTTGATTTGAATCGATATATTAAAGATTATCTTATTCTCAAATTGTTTTTCTCTAGTAACATCATTTTCTGTTACCTACTTTATACTTGAAATCCTATTGAGCTTATTCTCGCATGAGTCAAATACACTCATAAATTATGATCAAAGACAAACCAATTAAAAAAATTGAGAACTTGAACATAACTGAGAAAATACGGAGACCAGTTCCTGGGGGATTCTTAAACTCTGACTTTATTTAGAAGATAAAACAGCTATATAAATATTGTAAGTAGGTCTCCAAATGCGTAATTATCAAGAGGTCAGTAACTTTGTTCATCCTCGATAATGATTTGCTACGGATCTGTTATTAAATTGACCTTCATCATCTTGCCTTGGTGGGATAGGTAGAGCAGACGTCAAATAATAAACTGATGGCGGTTGGCGAATGATTGTTATCAATGTTCAGCTCTGTTTGGACTGTCGGCGAGCGGTTTGATAGAGTATATCACGCCAAGAGCAACCTCAGCTAAACAGTTTCGCTCTTCTAGACCGCTTTCAGACTGTTCTGAGTGAGCTTTTCATGAATCAAAGACATTCGCCAACCGCCAGTTTTGTTGGCGTTTACTCTATGTAGAGCCGATTCTTTTTGCTCTTTTGCGTCTGAGCAGAACGAGGAAAACAGAATTTTATAATGTAAAACTGGCTTGGCTGGCCATTATGACTCTCAAACATCATCTCAACCTTTTCATAGTATGGAGTCTTCTTGTGATTCTTTAATTACAATGTCCTGACTTGTAATCAGAGTCAAAGAAGAGATTAATTGAAATTATTTTATTCATCCATAAAAACTGAATCAATAGGAGAGATGAATCAAAATTGTTGTATTCATCCCTATTTGTGGGTCAAGTTGAAGAGGGGGCTTTCATGCCTCAACTTCACCCACATACTTTTGCAAAGTGTAAAATAAAGTCATTCATTTATATCTATCTATCTAAAAACTATAATTAAATGATGTTTCTAGTAGCCTTTTCTACCTCTGAGTCGCTGTGCTGTTAATCCACAAGATAGGCCTATTTGCACTCCTGAGTATAGTATACTTATAATATGTATAGTATAAAATAGAAGGGAAATATTATACTGTAGTAGGCTAGTATGATAAATCCACAAATTTATTGTCACAGATATTTCGTTCAGCATGCTGTTTCGTGAAAACTATTTTTGAATTATTTAGAATATTATAATAATGATCAGCATTTTACTGTAACCTCAGATCAGGGAGCATAGATCTCTATTGATCTGTGCCAATTTTTTTCTACTGTTTTGTGCCGCAACGTTACTCAATCAAGAAAAGAAGCCTTTGATGATTACACTATTAAAAGGACCTATAGGGTCAAGGACCTGCAGGTTTTGCAGTGTATCCCTTGTTATTGAGTACTGTCGGCCAAGGACAGGAGGCATTTCCCCCTCATTCATCCACCCGACAACAGAGCGCTTCATTTCCGGTAGGGACCGGAAACACTCTGCTACAGACTGGCGATCGCGATTAGACTGTTTTTAACATAGATTTGAAGTCACGTTTCGCTGCCCAGTAGTACCGTACATAATAGCTTACCTACATTGTTAACAAAACTCCTTCGCCACTCTTCACTGAGTTAATTCTATGGTCATATAGCAGGCCTTCCTGTACTGATGTGACTGGCTCTTGAAAATCTCTGTAATGATTGCCTTAATTAAAAATGAGTCATAATGGTTTGCTTGAAATTCCTAGAAAGTACTTTAATGACTCAAGGAATTCGCACTGGAGTTTATAATTTTGTGATAGAATTTTCTTTGTTCACATAGGAGTTACATGAATGAGAAGAATGACTCATTTGATTGTGAAATAAGATGGATTGAAGAAGAAGCTCTTTGAAAATAGATAGTGTAATTTGTATCTGTTATTAATTTTTTGTCCAAAACGTAAGTTACAGTTAATTGTCACTTCATAAAACTTCACTTCACATAAAACTTGTATTGTGAGAAAACATCCTCAAAATCTAAACCAATTTTTGCAAGAAGGCATGCTATTGTAATTGTACGAAATTGAATTAGGCATGTGCTTATAACTATATCGTAGCCTACGTAGGCTACAGCTATTCTACGAATAAACCGTACCGTATAGTAGTAGTACGTGATTTAGGCTAAGAATACGAAAAGAATTTATTCAAGTCATTCAAGAAGTAAAATACGCCTAAGTAGCCTTAGAAATAAGGCTACAGTGGCAATAAGGATAAGGAAAAGTGTAAATAAGGCTAAATAGTGGAAATAAGGCTAAGCCTAAACAGCCTAAAGTGGCATCAGAAGCATCGAAAATAAAGCGCTTATCGTACCCAATATAAAGCAAAATGGTGAAAGAGACGAAGAAAAAAGCGCGATTTTTCGCGTTTTATTTTTGACAGGTTACAGCACACACGAGTATAGTCCGTCCAAGCAAAGAAGACCCTCTAGCAAGATGGGAGAATGACTCAAGCTCGGTAAATATTGGTTCAAAAATTATAAATTTGATCTCAAACTGTAGCAAACAATTTGATCTACTATTAAGACAAAATCAATAATTCTTGAACTAATATTGATAAAGCTGCAGTCATTTTCCCATCTTGCCAGAGGCTCTTCTTTGCTTGGACAGATTATATAATATTATACAGGTTCCTCACTCTTCAAGTGTATTCAAGCGGGAGAATATGCAGTGCAGTGCAGCAGAGAGCAGGAAAAAATAGTAGATGATGATGATGATGTGTGCTTTCTAGATTTCATGTGCAATTCCAGGGTTTCTATGTTCAATGGTGATGTGATTATATCCCCCAGCCCAGCTCCCAGCTGTTCAATGTTCATTATTTGTTCAATACTTTTGCTTCGTCTGCTTGTTTATCACTCGCGAACATTATCAATTATTTTTGCTATATTTTATAATTTTGTTCTTTTCATTCAGGTTGCTAAGTAATTATCCTGACTCGAGAGACCTGCTACAAGTTTGTTTAATCAATAATGCCTTGCATTAAATGCGTTGAAGAGCGAATTTAACCAGAAGTTAACAATGGGAGAGCACGTGAGCGATAGTAACAACTCTGATGAAAGTGATAAACATTACCTCAAGTAAGTATTTTTTTAGCTTATCACCTTATACTTAGACCCAGTCCATCTTGTGAAGTTTTTTCTGATAAATTGAAAATTATGGAATATTTTATACGTTACAGTTAGGAGTTAGGCCTATAGGCGTAGGCAATCAAAGGTACGGTACCGATCTACCAGTGCATATTATCATAAGTGAAGGTGGTATAGTTTAATTACTATTTTACTATTAAACTTGTAAGCTTGTGAGGTAACTTAGTAAAAATGTCGACACATTGTAAATTAGAATGTAAAATTCATGAGATAATTTTCAATTGATTTCAGATGGGTTAAGCCTGGAAACGTGGATCGAATTGCATTTGTCAACGATGATGTTTTGGCAATAGTTTGTGCAAATTTTATACTTTTCTTCAATTTGACTACAAACTCTGAATCAATTTATCAGGCTGATTGTGATAGAAAGGGAAATGGTATCAGATTTGTAGCTGGCTATGGATATGCTTATATTTTTGCCTTGTCTGATAAGTCACTCAAATGCAAAATCAAAGTTTGCAGCTATCCTCAATTTGAAGTCATCACTACTCTTGGTAAGATTTATAATTTAGTGCTAGTACCTTCTCACTCTCTCACTCTCTTAAATCATTCTAATACGAACATGGTCTGAATAAGATTCTACTCGGTTCTCTGCATGACTCTTGATAAAATTATACCGATAAAGCATAACAAGCATGATAGCGTATGTTTTCTCTTTGATAAAATTTAGATAAATCTCTTCTAGTCATTGGAAGAATTAAATCTCACATCAAGAACATTTCAGTATTCTAGGTTATACCTACCAGTAATGAGTGCATCATAAAGATTTATTAATTATAAGTACCATATTATATGCTATCATCACAATAATTATTACTCTTCAATGTTATTCAAGAGTTTCAAATTTTATATGAAAAATCATCATCAGTTTTGAAGTCTACATAATATCAAGTCATGTACTAGAAAAATCAGTTGAAATTAACAATTTGTATTTCTATTCTCTCAGTATTTTTAAAACTTTATTTTTGTTTCTAAATTTGTTAGGGTTGAAGTACATGTACCCTCTACGGTCCAAGTACATGGATTGGATCAATAAAAACTGTTGATTCTCTACTGGATTGCATAATCTAGATTACATCCACAACCCGGCACAAACTTTTTGGTATTAATCAGATTAAATTCAATTCAATTTATTTCCCGTTAGAAAATTACAGAAAATAATCACATTAAAGTACACAAACTCCCAGTATACAATCAGTAGGCCTATATACAGTATTGAATTCCAAGTATCTGTAACTGTATACTCATCAGATATTTTATTGTTAAAACTTTTGATTCAAGTGAAGCTTGACTAACTTTATTTTTTATTTATATTTTGATGATAAATTATAATTATGTAAAAAATCACCATAATAATTTATGCAATCATATACTTGGGTGAATGTAACAGGTTTAAGCGCAAACTGCTTTTCCATAGTCTGTCCAAGCAAAGCAGACCCTCCGGCTAGATGGGAGGATGACTCAAGCTCGGTCAATATTGGTTCAAAAATTATCAATTTTGTCTCAAACTGTAGGAAATAATTTGATCCACTATTAACACCACATTTATAATTATTGAACAAATATTGACCAAGCTGAAGTCATTTTCCCATCTTGCCAGAGGGTCTTCTTTGCTTGAACAGACTATATCAGCTTATCCTACAGTCAGCTTTTGTCCTGACTGCATATTATTTGATTCTTCAGACCAATAACAATATACTGTGACTGGAACACTTTATCATGATTGTGAAGTATTATTTGCGAAATATACAGGGTGTATCAGGAGGAATGTGCAATACTTCTCAGGCTGATTCCTTACACCAAGTAGACAAAAAAGTTCCATGGGACCAACCCCCAAAAACGCTTTGTTACCGAGATAACAATGGCGGAAAACTGAGATTTTTCAAAATATTTTAATTTTTCTAATTTTTTAGAGGCTTTAGTAAGGTTCTAAAATAATCAATTCCCATGTAAAATTAGCTGGGAAATACAATGAAACCAGTTTCAAGTTTGTAACTTCAACGGTTATTGAGACAATTGAAAAAATGCTAGAAACCCCATTTTTCAATCATAAGTGTTATAACTGGATAAGGAATCATAAAATTGAATATTTTATCAATGGAAGTTGAAGAGAGTCGGATTCTAAAGAAAAAGTTAAATGGCGGCGATTGTGTAAATCTTAGCACAAGTGATGAACTTGTGTTTAAACTTCCATTAGTAAAAATACAATTTTATGATTCCTTATTTAGTTATAACCCTTATTGTTGAGAAAAGGCGTTTTATAGCATATTTTTCCAATTATCATAATAACCGTTAAAGTTACAAACTTGGAACTGGTTTCATTGAATTCCTCAGCTAATTTTACATGGGAATTGATTATTTTAGAACCTTACTAAAGCCTCTAAAAAATTAGAAAAATGAATATATTTTGAAAAACCTCAATTTCCCGCCATTGTTATCTCGGTAACAAAGCGTTTTTGGGGGTTGGTCCCATGGAACTTTTTTGTCTACTTGGTGCAAGGAATCAGCCTGAGAAGTATTGCACATTCCTCCTGAAACACCCTGTATGCATTTTGAATCCTGTTCCAATTTTGTTATGTATATTTCTTATTTTTCATCTTGTCATATTAAATATTCTGTATTCAGGTGATGAGAGACAAGATGACTTCTACGTTACTCTGGCTTTCAGTCCTTCTGAATATTTGATCAGCCTGACTGGTCTTCCCTCCTATGAGATTGCAATGTGGAATTGGCGAACAGGTCAGAAGCTGGCTAGTGCGGACACCAGGCTCAGATTCAACTTACAAACCATCAAGTAAAGCCATCAATTATAATTTTCAACTTTAATTTGAATATTCAAGACCTATATTATCGATATAAGCTTCAAAACAAAAAATAAAAGAAAAAAAAATCAAGCTATGGTTGCATACATATGCATACATTGTAGGCTATATAATGTGTTTCATTTTCATTTGAGTCAGCTAATGGTTTAAAACAAAGTAAGTATAGATGAACTACTATTGATAATGAGGGTTTATAAATAGCGGCTTGAGGGTTATCGAAGCGGTTTGTCCCAGTGGTAGAGAGCGTCTAATCGGTGAGATTATCTCATCATCCTTTATAATATGTGAATCTTTCTGTTCAGTTACGTGTGTGAAAGGTTTGCAGTCGATACAACGAGGATTTCAAAATGTAAACATTTACTAACAGATAATTAGCCTACTAATTCATTACATTTATATTATCTATATCTATGAAAGCGAAATGTCACTGACTGACTGATTCATTCATTCATCACCAGAACTAAAAATCTACTGAACCGAATGCGTTCAAATTTGGCAGGCATGTTCAGTTGGACGTTTAGACGCGCGCTAAGAACGGAGTTTAGGAACTTTTCAAGGATACGCCAAATATTTAAGTTTTTCTATAGTTTTTCGGCGTTTTCTCAATTTTTTCGAGAACCAATCGGTATAGAATGTTGATATTTGGTAGGTAGGTTCAGATAAGGTCTAGAAATGTTGTGTTAAGATATTTTCGAATTCCGTTCAAGATCACGCCAGTAATCAGGTTTTTCAAAATTGTAGATGTATTGCGGGTTGCATATATTCCGCCTTGATACGACCAATCCTTACTGTAAATTCAATGGTTCAGTGAGATTATAGATAAACTAATTTGGAAGATATTGAATCAAGTTTCAAACTATGTCCGATATAGTTCCCAAGGTTACGCTCAATATTAGCGTTTTATTATTTTTCGGAATTTTCAGAGTTTTTCTTGGATTTTTCGAGAATAAATTGGTAGAAAATGTCGAAATTTGGTGACAGGTCCAGATTAGGTCTAGAAATGCTGTGTTTAATAAGTTTTGAATCCCTTCTGAACGGAATTTGCAGGCGAGCGAAGCGAGCCTGTTTGTCTCAGCTTACACTGACAGAGGTTATGCAGGCGAGCGGAGCGAACCTGTTTTAGTTACTGACACTGCTGATACTGTCGGGGGTCCAGAGGGCGGAGCCCCCTGGCTAGGTGGAGAAGGCGAGCGAAGCGAGCCTGCCGGCTAGTTATTTATGTAGGACTATCTTGATTATACAGTTCAGAATATTTGGAAGCAGAAAATATATTGTTTCATGCTGAAAACGAAATTAAAGCTTATTGTCTTTTTCAGATTATTTCTTTTCAAAAGGCCTATTCCTGATCTTGTCTTGAGAAAAGTTTCTTCAATAATTCAATTGATCATTTATTATTATTTTAAGACTTTCATGAGCTACATTGTAATTTTGAATTTTGTTTTCACCCTGCCCATTATTATGTTCACGATTGAGTTGGTAAAAATACAAATAGCCTACTGTATTTAGGATTAATTTTTTTATATTAAAAAATATACATGAATCCTTAGAATTCCAGGGTAGCTGATATCTATAAAAATTGAATGATTTATTCTCAGTAATAAGTCTTCATAAATAGACTTTATTGTATTTTTAACTCGTAAATAAATAGTAAATGAAAAAATCATCTATGGTAGGCTCATTATCAGTTCAACAAATACAGTTGAATAAATGGAAAAATGATAAATATTTGAAAATGAGCAATTATGTTTTCATAGTCAATATTGGACTGGGAGAATAAAACAGTAATTCAATTTTGTGAACATTGTATTCTTCTGAATTCTATTAACTATAATTTTTGTTCGATTAACAGGTTCAGTCCTCATTCGCCCTCTGTATTCTTCCAATTCGCTCAGAGTAGAGGGGGAGGTCACGGAGGCTTGAGATTATGGGAAACTGTTAGCTGCACAGATACTCATAAATTAATTCCCACTGATATCACGTTTGATGAGTATCGTAGAGAGATTACCAGTTGCTGTTGGTCTCCTGATGGTCATCTGTTTGGTGTCGATACGACAGGGAACATTCATGTTGTAAGTGCAGTAAAGAATAGAATAAAGTAGAATTCATTGTATCGCGTTACACTACATAATCAAGCATAGCTCAGTGGTATATGACATGTCAAGTTATACAAATTATATAGAGCCTCTATATATGTAAACTACAAAATTAAACTTCGAACTTAGGGCTATTTAAAATAATTGATAAATAAAATGAAAAAATAAAATACCATTTTTTTAGAAAACTTTAAAAGAATTATTATTCACAGACATGTTTCGCATTGAAAATGGGCTTAGTCCCGGAACATGACTGTGAATAATAATACTTTTGAAGTTCTAAAAATCGGGTATTTGATTTTTTCATCTAATTTATCAATGTACACTACGTTACGGTATACATATATATATATATATATATATATATATATATATAATATATATATATATATATATATATATATATATATATATATATATATATGAAGTCAATAAACAATAAAGTTGATGCTAAGGAGTTCTTATCTTAATTGTAGAAGTAATAATTAGTCAATCACTTGAATCAAATCGTGGATATAGTAACAAACTATTTCTTTGATTGAACAAATGAAACATAAAAAACATTAATAATGCCACTTACAACGCAAAACAACTGTCATCACCAAAGTTTAACTTCAACCCAAGAAAGGATTATGTTGCAATAAATAAAATCAGTTGAATAGAAGATTCAACTTCTAGAGGGTTATGTGACACATCCATTATTTATGTTTCACATAAGGCTGCTTTCACATAGGTGTATTGTATAATGTATTGAGCCTCATGTTTTCAAATTCATCTTCATAATAACACATGTTCAATATCCAATATCATAATCAATATCCTATTATATTAAGCGAGTAATTTCTGTATGTTTGTATGTTTGTATGTATGTTTGTATGTGGAACCACGGATCTAGAAAGCGGCTCTAACGATTTTCTTGAATTCTGAAATGTAATATAACCGTGATGGAAAAATAAGATTGCACCAGGCCTCATGTCTGGGAAAACTCTCTGACAGGATTAATAGAAGAATAAAATATTCCTTATTCAGGCATAATCCCAAGTACTGCGTATAATGGCTGTTATTGTTAGCTGACCAACGCTATCCAGCTGGAGTGAATGGAGTTACATTCAAGTCTATAACACATGTTCATGACTGTCAAAAAATTGTGAGATGTGATCATATCAATTTTAAATTTATTTTTTACAAGGAGGTTCCTTGATTTTTTACAATAACATATTCATGTACCAGTAATTCAACAGTTCGGCCGCAGCTTCAGAGCGAAGCTCGGTACCGGATATTATGTTATTATAGGGACAAAATCCAAAACATGAGGCTCGATACATAATACAGTTCACACGCCTTATTCTTCGATTTGATGTTGGTTTAAAATTGCTGCATGACCCCGCATCCAATTATTGTTTTTTATATTAGTGTACATATTATATATATTGTTCATATTAGTAAACATGATTATGATTATTGAAAAATATATATAAGAATCAGGGAGAAACCATGGATACTATATTGTGATCTGTCTAGTATCATCAACTACTTGAAATATCATCAGTATTGGACAAGGAGGTAATGATCCTTGGTATTGGATCATTTTTTATGTCTTGTCCCTGAATAAAATATTATAGCCTACTTTTCTGACGAGGGTTCAGATTGATGACATGCATTGGTTCTGATCTAATTACTTGAGAATGTATCTATAAAAAACGTGCTTGGTTTCAAAATCTTCAATTGACTCGGTTTTCCAATTGTTATGAACGTATTTATTTTACATTTAAGATCCCATTTCAAGTCTCCAGTTAAAATGGGAGTTTCGTCCCCAGTTTACGTTAATTACATTCATTTGTGATAGGTGGCCAAAGATGAAACATCATGGAAGAAACTAGCTATCTGCAAACATACTTCTGATAATCCAGGGTGCTTCCAGTTGCTTTGGTTTAAGGGTGGCTTATTGAAGGAGTTGTCGAACAAGGCTGTTCAGGTAAAATTCATTCCATCTCGTTTAAGCTTTCAATAACATAATGATTCACCTGCTTTTGAAAGAAAGTTATTGTAATTGGTAATTTCAATTTATTATATTTTTGGAGTAGGCAATTTTTTCAATTGAAACTGTTTACTGCTGTATGGCTATATATATGCCTTGTAATCATCTTATCATCTTCAGACATGTTGAATATGTTCTCTATTAATTCAAGTATTATCTGAAATATACTTTTCATACTATTATGAATCACGCAACTATTGCAACTATTGTATCTATATTATCATGTATACTGATCAGAAATAAAGCTTTTCAGTCTTTATAAATGTTATTAAAATAATATTTTTTCACTTTCAGCATTACAAACGTATTTCTCCAACTGAATGGCAGGTGAGCTGGAAACTCAATGTTCCCATCAATACTAAAATTCTATTAATTAATCGATCAAGAGATTGCATTATTGGATACGGAAACGAGGTAATATTATTCTATATTCTTAATCTTTCTTAATTTTTTCTGTTCCTTGTCTCGATTTTTCTCCCTTGTCTTTATTGTCACTACCCTTTTATTTTTAAATGACGAATTATCCTTACCGTACTGATATAAGTTATGAGTGTACCGTAACCATTTCATTTGTTAACAAAATTATCCTGACTGTACTGAATTACTCCAATTAACTTCTTTATTTATATTATGCTTCATGTATTATTTCTTTTATTTATTAGTGATGCTTCTGTGGTTTTTTATATCTTCTTGTCTTCACTCGATCACTTTTTGTATATAACTTTGGCCATTCATAGTGAAAAAAACTTGAAGTGGCGAACATCCCAATTATATTAAGGTTATCTTTCTCAAAAAAAGTGGCTGCTGAAAGAAAAATAATATAAATTTTCTAGTATTACTGAAAGCTATGAATGAAGAGATAGAGATGTTTTCGTTCAAGTACTGAGAGTAGCCATATAACAAATTTGTATTTATTGATATTTTTCAGGGAGAGTTGATAAGGATAGATGGGAAAACATCTTGCAAGTTTTTAAAATCCTTCATGTTTAGTTTTGAGAGAGCAACGTTCTTATATCCTCACAAAAATACTCTGGCTACTATATCAGAAAATTATCTGACGGTTTGGCTGGTGGATACTGGGGAGCTTGTAAGTGTCTGTAAAGCTTTCAATATTTTATAGTTGATATTGAATCACTGGACGCTTCTTTCATAATGTTATGAGACAGCATTGTATTAATAAAATACATATGATACTCAAGGGTTATTCTCTAGGCTCATATAAATGTAAATAACATTTTGTATTATGTAATGTATTATGTTTGTACTCTTTTATTTTGAGAAATTCGTTGACCAAGCTCAATAGTCAATACCAATAGGAGCTTTATTGTTACTGATGATTGTGACATTGCTATTGTAATAAAAAATAAACTTGTCTTACATCTTTATTGGAATGTTAAAATTGGTTTGTCCATAATTGTTTTGCAGTGGAAATCACTGCTTCCTCCTTTAATGGCTGTTCACATACTAACGATTCCTCAATCATTTTCGTTCTAGTGTCTGAAATGTCATCTATTCGTTGATAGATAATTATTGGACGAATTGAATAGTTTAGATTAGAGGGATATCAATTTTATTAATTAATAAATTATCTATCAATGATCAATACTTAGTTCTTGTTTTCAGATGTCTGTTATTTTTCAATTTTAATTGAATTAATTCTTATAATATTAATGAAAATTCGTTTTCGTTTTACTTATAAAATTATTTTTGAACTTTTAAATAATTTCTATTGAAGTATTTCTTTATAGAAACTTCTCAGTTTCTCTCATTTTCAATTCATTTAATAACTCTATTTCTCAAAGTTCCTTATGCATTGAAGCGCGGATACTCATCGTTGCATGTTTTTAATTTTCAAACATAAAACTGAACTCATCAATGGAAAATATCAATCCACATGATGTCCTGACTCTTTTACCAATTTCAATAGTCTGAAAATATCACATTTCAAACTTGAACAGCCACTAGGTGACAGCCAATGAAAAATATAACTTTTAGATTTGATTTTCTTAAAATTATGCTATTATTTTATCTTCTATTTACTAAGGTACAGTCTGGTCAAGCGAAAAAGACATTCTGGCAAAAGACAGGAAATTAACTCCTGCTCGGTCAATATTGGTTCAAAAATTGTAAATTTGGTCTTAAAATGTAGAGAACATTTGACTCCACAATTTGAGACAAATTCATAATTTTTGAACCCATATTAACCAAGCTGGAATCCTTTTTTCATTTTGTCAGAATGTCTTCTTTGACCATTCTAATCTCTATTCCAATATAGATTTTTTGATATTTTACTTGAATGCCTCACAAAACTTTCACTTTGTTCATAATTTTTCAACAGGCTGGGAACATGAAATTTGAAGCCAAGTGCGTTTATCTCAGTTGTCTGACGGAGATGGCTCCTAGTGGAACTCGTTGCATCTTTTGTGTGACGCTGTCAACTGGTGCAATGGCACTTCTAATGCTCGATGAAGATACACATTGTCCTATCGTGATGAGTTTTGTGTACCTTTGCAATGAGCTTATCTGTGATATTCCTTGCGTTTTCACTGAAAGTGGAGTAATACTTGCGTCTGCTTGCTTCAGATCTGGAAAGCTCTTTACTCTGACGGTAGATTTAGAGAAGGTATAGTCATTATATTCTGTATCTTGATCATTCTATCTTAAATATCATTGAAATGAATGTAAATTTACAATACAAATGTTCTGGTAATTCACCTATGATTCCTATTAATAATGTTTTCAGTTTTCATAATCTATCAATCATCATCATCAATCTGTATTCCAAATAACTTACCAATTATCAATGAAAATAATTAATTTGATGTAGAAGGCTTAATTTGGAAGAATCGAGACTTTCTGTTGCTTCATTTCATGGAGCCCAGGTGTCAACCGCTCATTTATGTGGATTACCCATGGACAATTGCTTTGAAACAGAATTATCCAATATGCACTGAATATGAATGATGATTAAAAATTGAATATTAATGATGATTCCATCGGTTTTTATTGAGAGTGCTACTAAGAAACTTCTGGTTGAAAAAATCAACAATTGCTTGTTAATTGTAGAATACTATCGCTACTAACTTCCTACTTGGAAATAATAATTGAGAGGCATGACAATATTAAAAATGCAATTTTGTACAAATAAGGGAAATTCCATTACACTATTGAAAGTTTACATTGTATTAATTTCAACATCTTGAGTAATTTATTGAATTTTCTTTGTATAAAGTCATACTTATTTTCAGATGTCTGATTGTAACGCTGTTGAAGTGGCAAATTTCAAAGATATTGGAAGGAGCATCAAGAAAGCAACATTTGCTAAAAATACAATGAAAGGCGAATATTCCCTTATTATTCTAATAGAATCCGATTCATCTTGTGATAGTATGTTTGAAGTTTTTAACACAGAACTGGAAAGTCTTTGTAATGTGAAGATGCACAATTTTCAAGTTGTTGACTTTGTTCCTGGCTCTGGCAATAACTTCTACATGGCTGTACAAGGCTCAATAAAGATTCACGTGGTTCACTTCCTTTATGAGAAGGTAACTTAAGTGATAGATTCGATTTTATTTCACCAACTTCTATTGTATTTTCAATATAATATATATCACTCGAATTTGAAAACAATTTCTAAAAACCATCAATTGATTCATAAGTTTCTCTCAACATTAAACAAATAAAATTGAGTAGAAAATGGATTACCTAGCCTATATAAAATAAATCAATTAATACACTTGATATCATAATAAAGTATGAATTATTGTAATTTTAATAATTAGAGAATGTGTCACAATCAACATGATTTTCCACCTTTTTTGAAGAAGTTAATATTATATTATGGTAAAATTTGATCCATTTAAAATTCAATAAAAATTTTTTTGTGGTTTCTTTTAATGGTATATTCAATTCCCTCTATTCAAGAAAGAATATGAATGATATTAATTTATTATCGATATAAGTCAATAAATAAACGATTTTTCCTTCTCCAAATCAATATAGTTTGTATAAAGTTATATAGTTGAATATTATTTCAATATTTCAATATTAATAAGTTTGGCGTAGCTAATTAAAAATCATTGAGCTCTAACGATGAGTGTTAATGTCCTTGCTGTACTATGAATAGTTTTTGGAATAAAATTCCAGAATATCATTTCTCTTGGGTGTGTACATAGTTCAATGATGATCGATAATATAGTAATGCCAAAATTCAATTTTTCTATCGTTTCAGGGAACGGCCATTGTGAAATCAAAAATTGATAATGGCCATCAGCTACGAGGTTTCCATTTTTCAAGTTTTCAAAATGATATGTTGTCCTATGGTTGGGATGGACAGGTTCTGATAACAGATCAGTGCTCAGGCGACTTAGTTGAAACAATACGTGCACTATACAGATTTGAAGATGGAATCAACTATGCAATATCTGATGGGGCTAGAAGCAATATTCTTGTTATCTCCAAAGACAAGTCTCTTGTCTGCTATCAGTTGTAAGTTGATAATTATTAAAGATAATTTGATTTATTTGTAAGTGGATTGGAAAATTATGATAAGAATCAAGTTAATTTATGTAGAAAAACAATGCGAACATAACAATCAATGGAGAGAAAATTATAATAGACATCTTAGATCGGAAGAATAATGATAAATTGAACAAGAGCTTGTAAAATCTTGCTTTTTAACATTTTATTTGGTGTTTTTTCGTTTTCTAATTTTCAAATTTCTGTTCAAAGAAGTGAGAGCGAAAGAAGAGAAAGCAAAACAAAGGAAAAGCGTGATTCACATTCCAGTGAAATAGTCACAGAAACGTCCTCGTCATTATTTGTTTATCCTACTGGTAAAAATATTTTATCACAAGTTCAATATTGTATCATTGGTCACCTCACTGGTACGAAGTAGAATTTGATAAAACAACCAAAGTAGATTATTCAATTGCACTACACCAATATGAGTAGATTCATATTGATAGGAACAACTATTCTCTATTATAAGTAATTTTGATTGTGGCGCACAAACTTTCTTAGCGCATGAAAATTCATTTCTAACTCGCCTGCTACTTCAATTGCTGTCAAGCTTTGGAGAAAAAATAGTAAGGGCAGAACTTAATTTTTCTCTCAAATCATTTTTTAAATTTATTCCAATTTGATTTTGTGTATGCTCCAATATATAAATAAATAGATTTTGAGTGTTTTCTGGTTATAAGGTAGCAGAGACGAACGGCAACTATTCTGTAAAACGTATTAGACCTCTGAATATTACATACTCTAATCTTAGGGATAATCCCCACATAAATTAAACAATATTAAAGTTCCAACTGGTGAATTTTATTTATAAAATTGTCTTATGGGTTATAATTGCTTATTGATACAATTCTTATAATTTATTCTGTATGTTGCTCTTCGAAAACATTTTCTGTGTGTTTATTGAGTTTTTGACAATAACATATTCCTCTGTAGGCCTACTGAAATAGTAAGTAGCCTACTTGGAGCATCAATGATTTATTCTTTCTTTGGATTATTTCCAGATGGTAGTAACGAGAAAACATGGCTGAACCTTTACATGCATGAGTGTTCTGTTAAAGAGATGGAGACCTGTGAAGCTGATATAACTTTCATTAACAGACACCTTGCTGAGCTTAAAAGAGAGGTAATTGAAAGGTGGTACTATAGTATGTTCTTGTTTTAAATTTAGGCCTATTGTAATGTTTAATAGCCGTTACTTCCTCGTTAATCTGTGTATTTTCTATTTGGTTCTTTGCCCTATATGCGTCAGTATGATATCTTCAATAAGTGGGATTTAAAAATTTATAAATTATGTTTTTGTTCAAATTTTAATAAGTTAGAAGTTGACGAATAATTAATGAATTGGCTATTCATCATCTCATTTCTTCATTGTATCTTCAACGGTTTATGGCCTGCTAGAACAGTTCGATAGTAATTTATTGTTCAGTGAGATTCACGAATACTCACAGAATACAGGTTATTAATGCTAGAATCTAAATGCTAATTGAATATTATTGGCTCATCTATAATAGATAAAATAGAAAAATTATTATTAATAAAATACTTTCACTTGTTGTTTGATGTATGTAATAGTTCCATTGTTGAATTATCAACTTCCACTATATATAACAATAAAAGAAACGTTCATCCAATAAAAAACGTTTTTAAAAAGAAAACTTTATTGATTTACATGTGTACAATTCGGTAGCAAAACTCAGACTGAGGATAATTGCGCGCCACAGGCGGCTACAAGGAAAGATGCGCATCAGCATAACCATTGTTTATCTTTACATAATTTATATTTTTCCATCCTTTTCACTATTATATCTGCGTTATTTATCTGGAATAATTGTTTATAGCAATGATTCAGTTGAATTATAATGATTTAGTTAATTCATGAAAGTGATCGAATAATATTATAGCCTACTAACTGTTGAATAAAAATCCACAAAGTTATAAGTTCATTCTAATAATCCATATCCAGGTCCATATTTGTCTCATTTTTGAATGAGAACAATTCCATATGCCACTCAAGTTTTTCATTTTCTCAGTTATATTTAGATGTTCATTATTTGAATGATATTGACTGACTCTATGATTTTTATAAATTCAAGCAATGATCATTCTATACGTAGATTCAAACGATGTTGGATGACAATCTGAATGCAAGTGAAGAGGAGCGACTGGACATTGAGGAATTCCAACTGGATTGGGAATTGCATGAGAGGAGGAAGTTGGATGCGCTGGCTGAACAGGATGAACTGAGACAGTCGTTTCTGCAACAAATCAATGAGTACAATAACATGGCAAGCAAAATTGTACAGAACTGTTGGGACGCAATGCATGTCAAATCACGACGCATCAAGGTGTGTTCATCTTCCTCTTATTATTATTAACGCATTGAGTTGAGTATTTAGAATAGAATGACTGATGACTTCTGTATTTTTCTGTATATGTAATGTGGCGATTCTAGCACTTGTAGAATTAGAAAAACATTAAGAAGCTTACATTTTGAATCATGGAATATTTCGGCTTCTTTGTCAACCAAGACTGCAGTCAATGCAGTCAAGACTTTTGACAAAGCCGAAATATTACATGACTCAAAATGTAAATTTCTAAATGTTTTCCAATTCTATAAGTGCTAGATTCCCTATTCTCTATATATTATTACAATTCTTTTAAAGTTATGTGCTATATGACATAATTATAATGTAGATAGGCTATATTATAATTTATAGCCTACATTATTGTTGTGAAAGCGAGTTATAAAATATCAACTTGATTCAGATTTCAGAAACTGGTACCGGTATGCTAAACAATAAGCAGTTTGCTTGAATTCCAAGCTCTTCAGAGTTGAAATTCCATGGCAGTTTTTCATGGTGCATCTGGAATTTGATTTCAATTAATCTGAGATTAATCATGAGATCAAGCGCAGCAAAACTTCGTAAAACTGAGACTTTATGAATAAGCGAAACTGTATTTTTATGTGTTGAATTGATCCCACACAAATCAATCAAGATTATAATGATCTATATTACATAAGTTGGGTTAGAGCAGGAATAGCCTGGCATTGATCTGAAATGTTTACTTTATCATCCAAATTCTCTGATCTGTTCAGGCAATGGAAGATACCTTCTCTGTTGAAAACTATGGACAGCTACCGAGGAATACAGAAATTGTAGCCGAATTGAAGAAAGTAGAGACTTTGCAAAGAATTCAAGGAAAATACAAATTTGGAGAGAGGTTTTTTCCTTGGCTTGAGAAATCAAACTCAATTAAACCAACGTGCAGGTGAAGATATTCATTTCTCACTCAATTCACATGGAGATTATACCTTACCGTACTGCATTTAATAATTCTTTCAATTGAATCACACCAGAAAAATGAATACCGGTACTTATTGCTACATTATTCAAGGTTCAATTCATCTGATTCAACAATTTGTAAATAGTCTGGGTGCCAAATGCGAAAAAAGGGGGTCACATCAAAATCTATCATAATCGATCAAAAAATCAACGACATACCACAAAAGAAAGGTTACCCCCATTGGCACCCAGACTAAAAGTTCAGAATATTATTGGAAAAATTAAGTGATAAATCAACCATTTCCGAATTCCAGTTAATTTATTATAATAATATAATTATTGCTTTAGTAAATCAATAATTAATATATAATTTTTTTGTTAATTTATTTCTCATTTATTATTTTTCTGAATGCAAGTAAACAATACTACAAATAATCCCACAAATCGAAACTCTTCAAAGTATAATATTTTCAGTGAAAGTAAACAATATGACTGTCAATTATCTTATGGTTCGTGAATCCAATCATCAATCAAATAGAATCTTTCTCCTCTAATGAAATATCTGTAGTTGATTATAATTATCAACAATTTAAAATAATATTCAAGACTATGTATTAAAAATATTATCAACAATAATATTGTGCCCATTTCTAAACTAGTATTAATTTGATCTGCATGAATTTAATAGGAATTTTTATACTTTTCAGAAAAATGTCAGAATCTGATAGATTGAAGATAATCTCACTGGTTAATGGGCAAGATAGCGAGAAGAGTTCAATTTCAGAGCAGAGTGCTAGGAGCTCTGCAGAGGTGGCTGAGATTGGGCGATACTTTGAATTGTCAGGAGCTAGCAGCTGGAAGTTCGTCGATATTCCTGATCAACTGCTGTCACAGATGACGTTCACCAGTCACATTGACACTTGTGTTAATTTTATCATGTTTGAGGTAAGTGAGAGCTTATTTTGAGTTCATTCAGAAATATATTCATAAATAGAATTTTATGAATTGGAATACGTTACTCTGCTAATCGTCATGTACATATTTCATTATTATCATCATTAAATACGGAACCTTAATGAATATTAATATTCAATATCCACATTATCTTATAACAATGACAATAAACTAGTGCATTAGACCTTGCTCAATAGCGTTTAAACTGCAACTTGATTATATAGTTATTTCCTTGATTTGCACTACAGTCTGTCCAAGCAAAAAAACCATTCTGGCAATATGGGAAAGTTACTCCAGCTCAGTCAGTATTGGTTTAAAAACGTTGAATTTGGTCTCCAATCGTAGGTAAGAATGTTTCTCACAATTCGAGACCTAATTCAATTTATAATATTTGAACCAATATTGATCGAGATGGAGTCATTTTTCCATCTTCGTCAGAATGGTTTCTTTGCTACCAAATTGAAGGCCTAAAATTCATAGTAGGCCTATTCATTTTTTATGGAAGGACTGCAAGAAACCTTTAATCTTCACCCAACTCTGGTGAATCATCTTGTTAATTATAAATTTCTAAAACTCAACAGATGAATTGAGCAACGTATCTAGTGATTCAGTTAGTGATTTTCCTCCTATCCAAAATTGGAAAAAAGATGATCCTCAAAATCCACATCATTTATATTGTGTAGATGGACGAGGAACTTTTAATTTTTCAATTTATTTCCAATTTTGAATTTTCTATAAACTTTTCAATGCATCCAAGTATCATTATTTACATTGCTTTACAAAGGTAAATATCTACGGTAAGTTGTTGTGGAACTAAATGAATCTACTCATTTTAGCCTAGTGGGTATGGAAAAAATCAGCCTCACACATTTTTTCCTTTTTCCAGTTGGTGTTATCTGAACTGCAACATTTTTTCAATAAAAATTTTGATGAAGCTTTCACTGAGAAAGAGAGAGAAGTCGATGAAGTGATTCGCTGCAATAATCGACTGAGAGAAATACATTATGAAATGGAGCATGCATGCAAAAGTTAGTACATAATATGTATTTGAATTATATTATATTATAATTGTGACACAAAAATAGTTCATATGAATATTTTAATAGTTTTTGCGATTAGATTTTGAAACACCATTCACATTTACTTCATAATTAACACACTTTTAGAATTAATAATATTGAAAATGACATCTCGTAGTGATCTATTCCACCTCATTCTTACTTGGGTAAAAAAAGTTATTTGATCATAGATATAGTCCAGTTAGTTTGATAGATAGTAGAAACCAGAATAAATTCAAGCATAATAGATAGCTGACCAGATCACATATCATTCAACAGTTAGCCTTCATGCACTCTCGACATATAAAGCTATAAAATTTATTATTAGGGGGCTTTCAATACAGGATTTAATTATTTTCTTAGAAACAATAAACTGCTTTTCAAAAAGTCTAGTTCCGATATTTATTCTATCAGCTAAGTTCAAAAAACCCATTCTCATTTACTCAATGACTAATAAGTGAATACCCATTAGCTAGCTTATTATTTTTTTGTATAAAGTTTTAAGAAGTTACGGTATCTATTCAATCTCACAGAATGTTTCTATTTATTTTAACATGTAAATATTTTGAGTCTCTGTTTCACAAATTATCATTTTTACATCATTAAAAAAATTGTTTTCTTACAATCTGTGATTTTTCTACAGATCCAATTTTAGAAGAATTGCCAACTGATCCCCAATTTTATCCTGTGGAGAAGCCGTCGAAAATCATCACAGTTGAAGATAGTGAGGTAATAACCAATCAGATATGGTAGCACTCCTGTCTAGTAAGTATTATTAGTTAATACTGTAATATGTTGAGTTATTATTCATAAAAGAAATTGGAGCAGATCAAGACCATCTTTATAAAAATGTACTCATGAGTACAAAATTGTAAATATATAATTATATCTTTACATAATCACATTTACATTATTTGGAGATGCATGAGTACCGTATCACAAGATACTCACGAGTGGGCTATGAATTTGAATAATTTTTTACGCACAAATTTGTGTAAGTTCGATGAAACATAGAGAAACATAGGTTTAATGAGATTCTGGATTAAAGTAGTCCAAAATAAATAATTAATTATTTAAAAATAATTCTTATTGGTTACAGGTTCCAGTTGAACCCTATGTATCACCGACTGAACTGCAACGGAGAGCTGAGCTAGCCGCTGAAGAAGAGAGACAACGTCTTCTGCTCTTGGCTGATAACTTCAGAGAACTTGCATTGATGGAAATGATGGATGGTGTTCTAGAAATACGTTGGGAAGATGAACTCAAAAAGGAAATTGAACTTCCAAAATGCATGGTAAGTAGAAAATTGTAAGATTACGTTTGTTTTGATAATAATTATGGTCTTGTAGAGTGTTATTTCTTAACTTTCTATTGAATAAAGTAGAATACTTTATATAGTAGTAGTATTGAATTCCATATTTTTTGACAGTGAATGGTGATTTCGGTGATCTTCCTTGTGTTTTTGGACTCTCTTGATTCGGAAGAACTTTTAAAAATTCAAATCTCATTGTATCATATTACTTCCTTTTGGAACTCCCCACCAAATACGGCATAAGAATACATACATTGAATAAAGTAGGTGGGTCATCCATTTCACTCACCATGACAAACTTTAAAATATTTCAAAGAATTATAAAAATGTTTTATATACAAATTAAGTACTGTACTAAAAAAATAATATCTATAATTTTATTGATAAATGATCAATATTTATTAGGAATATTTACTAACGGTTAGTCATCCGTGAATGGATGATTATTATTCAGCCTCACAAGGTAAGAAACCATCCAATACTTACCAGTATCCCATTTAGAATTGGAATTAGTAAAAAATATTTAACTATGACTTTTAAAGATCTCTACGAAATACGTTGTACTGATAAAAATACTACTTGTATAAATATGAAAACTTTCTTTTGATATTAATTTCCTAGTTGTTTGTTTTGTCTAAAAGAATAAGTGAATCTGATTGATGAAATACAATATTATTTTAGAATGCGTGTCTCAACTTTGAAAAGCAATCGTAATTTCATATACATTTTGATATATTATTGTTGATAAAAATATTCTAGTACTCGAAAAAAGTATTCGAAAAATAAGCACATCGAAATAAGTGTAAAAACTCTACTTGATGCAGTTTTTGGTGTGTTGTGCTGCTCCATTGTGATTTTACAAAATTTTTCAAGAATTAGTGAGCCTCAACCAGAACTTGTCTCCTACTCATTAATAAGATTCTTTTAATAAGATACCTTTCTGTGTTATACACTTCCATAACAGTTTATCCTCTTATGAATTTTGAAAAAAATGACTATCCTTTGCTTCAGAAAATTAAAGATCCGGAAGATTTCGATGAGAATGATTTGAAAGCAGTTATGGAATATGAAAAGCAGTGTGAGTTTTTAAATTCAGAGCGAGAACGTTATAGAAAAATGCTTGTTCAAGAATACAATAAATTGAAAGATCACATTGCTGTAAGTATTCTTATAATTTCACTAATATTAATTGTATAAATTCATTATAATTCGTTTTTAAAATCATTTTTCAATTGAATAAAAAATTATTTATAAGTTTACTTGATCATGATTATTAAAATATAAGCCTACCACTTTCTGAAAAGGTTTCTTGAGAATAATTCTTATAGCAAAGTAATGAAGTTGCTAATAATACCTGTCCTCTATGAGAAAATATACAATACCATCAGGCTAACCATGTTTTGCACCGGAGAAAACCATGTTTTATTTATCAGTTGGATTGAATACATAAATAGAGGTATGTCAAAAATTATCCTTATAATCAGAATTTTTGTGCAAAATTTCAAGTTTTCTACGTTATCTGGAAGTTGAGCTCTACGCGCACATACTCAAAACCAATCTCATCCCATTTTATTAAGAAGTATGATATCAATATTATAATTGAGTGTAAATAATTCATTGTGATTTGATCTTGTAATAATATATGTCTGTTAAATTTCACATTCATTACAATATTCAATAGTAATGTGATTAAACTAGTAATGTGTACTTTCCAGGACTCTATAGCAAAATTTGATCATTATCTACTCAGTCTCCTCCACTTGAAAATTGCGGTTGATGCAGCAATAAATCATGAAATGTTGAAGATGACTAAAGCCAGGCTGAACTGTTACAAATTCACACATTTTGATGAAAAAGAAATAGAGTTGGCGTAAGTAATTCAGTTTATATAATACTGTATAACTATATATATAATAAAACTATATATAACTTACTGTATTTCATTGAAAGTTTGATTCTCTCCCGAACTTGATACCGTAATATAATTTCCTTCCTCAAGAAAAATGTATAGAGACGAAGGATGAATATATTCATTATTATTATCATACTCTGTGAGTCAATTGGTTAATAATTTTGTGAAATATAACTCTCATTCTTTCATTTCTAATAATTATGATTCCTTGACCAAAATTAACCTATGTGTAGGCTATTAAAAGTTATGTGACATCGTAACCTCCATGCGGACTATATAAATTTTTATTGAAATTCGGGAGATAAGATCATGCAAATCATGTGTAATATCATGTAGGCTATATCTTTGTTCAAATTGATAATTTAAATGTCGGTGTTGGTTCGGGGACTGTGGGCTCTATTTGAGAATTTATGACTTTTGGACCGGTATTGGCCGGGCTGGAGTCATTTTCCCGTCTTGTCGGGGTGTCTTCTTTGCTTGGACGGACTGTAGAGTGAATATGAAACTGACAACCAGCTGGTAGGCCTTGGCCCTTCTTTGGATGTTGAGCCATTGACAAACAAAAAACCCACCTACTATAGTAATCAATTTGTGCGAATATGAATAGGCAAATGAAAAGCAAATATTGAATAGCCGAATACTGATAGGCATATAAATAAATTATTTTGAGAATAAATGATTAAATAATTTCCTAGGAGACACGTGCGTGAAGTGGAGCGTGAATCAGCTGAACATCTACGTCAGCTGGAAATGCTGAAAGAAAACGAGATGCATGTGAGAGCTGCGCATGAGCAGGTGGTGTCACGTGATCGGCAAATGGAGCGAAGGTTCAAATCGGAGCTCATCAACTACAACCTCACACCCATTGTGCTCGATCATCTCACCAAACAATTCAAGTTGGTTCCTGCTAGAAATCACATCACAAATAAAGTCATATAAATCATGTCTAAAAACTATATGGGATAACCCTAGAGATCGGGAACCCCTAATTCACTGGTACTAACTAGATTGCACAGTAACTTGGGGGGGATTATCCAGTCAAGACATTGACGCTTAGAATTATAACTATAAAAAAAATTCGTATTACTTTTGATGGTGCGGAGGCCTTTACGGGTATGTTCCACCTTGCCAAAGTGCACCCTACTTGACCAAATACTGGTCACCCATCCAAGAGCATCAGTCCACAGTGTTCGTGACTTGACGAACTAGAATTACAGCCATGATAGTGTGCTATTGCTAGAAATCATGAATCTTTATCACTAAAACTAGAATGCACAGGAATCAAACTCCAGATAGATATTTAAAACGTTACCCTCAACCGTTTACCCTTTATTTTTCCATGTAAGCTAATGAATAGTGAATAGTGCACAGCTATGTCGTAATAATTGTAGTCTACTTCTGCGTAGGCCTACCCTATTCTAATGATTCTTACCGTGTATTTTAGTATCCTTATCTCAATTTATGAATATTGGGAAAAATTTCAGATATAAGCTCAATGACTAAAAGACTAAGGTGCTTTATGGTTAGACTGGGAGTCTATCGAAAAAAATATTCAATAGCATGACTATTAATGCTAATAATATCAATGCGATTGTTCACTCTGGTAGATGAATCTTGTTTCAATATATGATCCAATGAGTGTTAGGATTTATGAGTCCAAGTGATGTTTCAACGTATTTTTTGTCAGTAGTGTTTTACTCTACTGGTGTAATAGCAGAATTCTCAACTAAATTTTATGTTAATTTATTAAGTACTATTGACTGTTTTACAGACGCAGACCAAAAGTAATGCAAGTATCAGCAGCCTCACCGCAATTGCTCTATGACGTGGCCAAATGTGTGCGAAATCCAGAATTGCAGTATCAAATCTATCTACCATCGGAATATCATGACTTCCTAAAGTCACTGGACAACTATGATTCTTTTTCCAACGCACCTGCCAACTTTGACGAGAATGTGTGGAAGGTTTTTGTGCAAGTTAGAAGAAATAAGGTGGAAAATGAATTCAAGGTAACATATAATTGCTCATTTATCTGTGAATTATGATGTTTGAAGTTTAAAAAAATGAATTTCAATTATTCATTCACTTACCTGTTACAAATAGAAATCATCAATCAAACAGGTGCTTACTGCTCAGCCTCTTGAATCGCTTTGATAAGTTAGAAAGAGTAATGTAGTCTAACTTCAAGGTTATTAGAGACAAGGTTGTTCCGATTTTCGAGAATTTAAAAAGTGGTGGGGGAACCCAAAAATGACGTAGTTCAGATCAGAGATCCCGACTACACTGGAGCACAACTACACTGGCGCATTGAAAATATGAATCGTCTGATTTGTCCACTATAAACTCAGTTGAAAAGTCTAGCATGGCCTAAAGCCACTTTTAGGCCCTACACCGGGGTTAATAACAAAATTGTTGATAACTTTTATATTATAGTCTATATAATAATACGTTATTCACAAAAGTTATTAAAAAATGTTATTAACACTCTGGTGTAAAGGTGGCATTACTTGTTTAATCCTTGTGTATGGGATGTTGAGCTAGTACCTGACCCTGTAAATGAATTTCCATTTTTGTAAAAAAATTGCCCATCCTAGTTTGATATTCACACTTATAAAACAATATTTTGCGTTATGACGGAAGAGATATGATAAATTGACAGATTATAATCAATTTGGCCGATTTTGTTATAGTATCAATACGTAAATTATTTTAATATTAATGTTTCAATGATAATAATACTGTATTAATGTTTCCATAATGTAGGAATAGGATCTACTATTGGCACAATATGGAGTTAGTGTTTTCTTTTGAGAAGCGTAAACAAAATAGCAACATATGATATTAAAATATAAAAATCTGGTGTGGTACACTCACACAACTTTCCTTGCCATCAACATTTGCTCAGCCTGATACGAGTAGGCTATCCATTATCCATACCTAGTCATCAGCAACTGCAAATTTCATTACGCTATTACTTGCTCATCTTCTCATACTATAACAGTGAAATTTGCATTCGCCGATGACGCCTCGCGCCTACCGGCGCTTCGGCTAATCGTGTGTGCGATTTGAAATTTTCACAAGCCCATGATGACTTGCGCCTGTCGGCGCTTCGGCTAGATTTTAGCCAAATTGACTTGGATTTTGAATGAATGTAGATTTTTTTGTACCTATTTCAATATATCGGATCAAAGAGGTGGAATCGATAAAGGATCATACACTGTTATTTTACCAAAAATTTATTATGGAACACCAATACTTTTTCCAAATGTGATTTTTGACTCCTTTAAATCCTGATATGGATTGCTTTGATTGCGATTTTGACGGAATGGCATTAATACAATTTTTGCACACGAGCGGCAAGCACGCTGCCTGCGTTGCTCAAACTCATCTTACCGAGCCATGTAGTGCGGGTTGCCTATATACAGATTCATGTAGTGCGGGTTGCCTATCTACAAACTACTTAACTTTTCAAGTCTGGGGTGGCGCCCCTGCTAATCTTACACAAAGGGGACATATGCCAGTTGATTGAGCTTATTAATGACTATATAGGGTGTCTGTTTGAAGAAAATAGTTTGAAAATTTTTTGAGAAAATCGAGATAGAAATATTGCAAAATCCATTTTTTCAACAATGCTGCGGATCTTCTGCGATTTTGCCAGGAACGAGACTCATGGCAGTCGATAGGGCTTATATAGGGCTATTTTTGATATGAGTTTCAAAAAAATCGTTAGAGCCGTTTTCGAGAAAATCTTGAAAAACACCATTTTTGGCATATTATCCGCCATTTTTTGATGAATTTTTTTGAATTTCTTAGAGTCGGGTCCCCATGGTATAAGAACCTTAAGTTCCAAATTTCAAGTCAATCGGTCAATTAGGGATCGAGATATAGTGTATACAGACATACACACACACATACACACTCACACACAGACCAATACCCAAAAACCACTTTTTTGGACTCAGGGGACCTTGAAACGGATAGAAAACCTAAAATTGGGGTACCTTAATTTTTTTTGAAAAGCAATACTTTCCTTACCTATGATAGTAGGTAGGGCAAGGAAAGTAAAAATTGTTTTGCTGAAAAGGACCGCGCCTGCGCCGCACTACGGCGCCAGTATAGTTGTGGTCCAGTGTTGTTGGGATCTCTGATCTGAACTACGTCAAATTTTCGTCTCCCCACCACCTTTTCATTTTGCCCAATATCATTCAGTTATGGAACAACCTTTTTCTAATAACCTTGGTCTAACTCTACATAAAAAAGTAATGTAGTTATTTTTTATTTTGTTACTTCGGATCTTTTGTCTTTCTCACTTTCATAATTGTTTGGTTTTTGAGAGTGGAGGCTGGTCATGTAAGCAAGGTAGGTACTTTTTGAATACTATGATGGAAAATAAATCTCAGTTGTTCTTTGTTCATCTCTTCTGTTGAATAACTTTGTTTTCGAATCTCACAAATTGAGAAACGAATCCTAAGATGGAAATTGTGATAATAATATGATATGAGTATGACTTAAGATAATTACCATGATAATATTGTGAACAAAATGAAATAAACTTGAATAACTTTCATGGATGAAGTTGATAAGTTGATTTAGATTTCAAAATAACATCATTACCTACGGTAATAATATCGATCTTCATTATTGCATGCTACATTAAAAATAATTGAATGTAAAGTAGAACGCCGACTATCCGAACTAATTGGGACCAGGATCAATTCGGATAAACAAAATTCTGATAATTGGACATAGAATTGTATTTAAGAAAAACAACTTGGAATAAACTTCATTACATTTGAAAAGTATAGTGTAGTGATGTTGAATTAATATGGAAAGCGAAACAAATTAATTCTGTACTAAACTATAGTACAATTCGAAAAAAGTAAGAAAAGCTACGATCAGGTCGTAAACGCTGGTTTTTTAATTTATAGTCACGTTTACACTGGAATATTAATAACATTTGTTAATCACTTTTATATAATAAGTTATATACCGTAATATATAAGTCTTTATAATACGTTATTCAAAAAAGTTATTAACATTCCGGTGTAAACGTGGCATTACTACGCTTTGACCGATTCGGATACTCGTCGTTCTACTGTACTTTGATAATCATGCCCACGTTTCCTGATTACATATTTATATAATTCTCAAATGAACCTACAAAAGTGGATTTTAGTTCTTCTTCGATTACTTATAACAATTCAGATCCTTTAGAGGGGAATGAGCAGATTGCATGTAAGTCATGGTTGTTCTGTTTTTTCTCCTCCCAAAACCTTCGAAGTATAGGCTTATAGTCTGTCCAAACAAAGAAGACATTCTGAAAAGATGGGAAAATAACTTCATCTCAGCCAATGTTGGTTCAAAAATTAAATTTTCTTTCAAATTGTAGATAAGAATGTTTCCTACGATTTGAAACCAAATTTATAATTTTTTAACCAATATTGACCGATCTGAAGTCATTTTCCATCTTGCCAGAATGCCTTCTTTGCTTGGACATACTATACCAAGTTGATAAGTACGATGGTCCTGTAGGTTGATAGGAGTTAGGAGTTATCTGATCTCCTTTCCATTCACTAGTTGATTGTTGATTTAACAGTTGAAAGCCAGTGCCCTGGAAGTGGCGGATGCAGAAAGAATGGTTGCCAGAGCCATGAGTGCAATGCAGTCGCTTAATGAAGAAGTGGCTCACAGTAAACTAAGAGCTCTGAGGGAGGAGAGAACCAAGTTCAATCAAAATTTTCAGGTTAGTTAAAATATACTGTAGCCTATGCTTCTCATCAAATAATATTTAAAAAAACTTTCAAGTGAAACTACACACCTTGAATTATATTGTGGATTATGGTATTATACCATTGGCATTCATCATTCAAACACATAAAAAAGATGATTGATGGTATCTAGTTGACAATAAATAAGTATTCACTTGGAAGTGATTTTCATCTGGCATATTTCCGTCAGTGACTTGTGATTAAGTGGTAGAGTGGACATTATTGTCCAAACTTGGCCACGTCATTAAAATAAAGAAGTCATTCAATTCTATATTCTAATGCACCCCACTTCACTCTGCCAAAAGTAAGTGATTTACATTGAAATACAAATCGTTTTCTACTATAAAAGTATTCTATTCTATTTTACTCCACTGAGAACTAATGATTGAATTTTCATACTCAATAATAGATATAAATTTATTGTACATTTTTAAGTGTCTATACTTTTATTTAAATTTTATTGTAATGTGAAAAATTGAGTGATATTTTTAAAGGGAATAGAAATATTTCCTATACATGATATAAAATTTGCTCGGTTACTTATTTATTTAATATAAAATTTACTTAATTACAAAATACATATATACTTTCCTTAAAATACTTTATATATAAGTCGCAATTGTAACACTAATACATGAAATATGAATCATAGTACCTGTATAATAATTATTATTATGCTAAACTGAAAATAATTTCAAGAGGGTAACCTACGGTGATTCATATTTTATATAGAAAACATTGATAAGTAACTCTTAGAAAAAGGAAATATAAACCCTAGTTTGTCTTTACTTTTTCTTGTGTTGAATTGTTACATTTTCAAATGAATAATATAGTGTTTATAAACGGCTTGAATGTTCTCTAGGTTCAACTAGTATTGAAGCAAGGCCAAGTGGAACTCCAAACCTCAGGTCAAATATCGGATTTTGATGATTGCGTATTGGTTGATAAAAGTCTAGTGGAAGATATCAATAATCTGGTCAAAGTAAGTCATTCCAACTTTGGAAATTATTCAAAAGGATCAGCATCACCTATTTCAAGAAGGTTTCACCTTTCACCACTATAGGAATATAAGATTATTATTTATACATAGGATATAGGTCCTTAGTATACCTGTATTCTTGTGAATTTATGTGTATGAATATGCACATATTTTTGTTACTTTAATTCAAATGTTTGAACAAATCTCTGGATATTGTGGTAGTTGAATTTAAATCAACAATAAAACCAAACATTTTGAAATAGGTTTGACTATTAATCGATATCTTTATTAAATCACCATTTTACACAAGCTGAGATACTTTCGGGCGTATAATCTAGCATAATTTAAACCGAAAAGCGTACTTCTATTTGTGATTCCTTGTGATTTTGCAGTTAAAATCTACTACACTGTGTAATTTGCAACCATTTCATAGAAGCACAAGAAATGAATAACTTCATTCATTTATTCAAGATATCATTCATGCTTAAAAACTATCAATATTTCAAACAGAGGAATATCTGGTACATTTATTACCGTAGCCTACTGAAGTTATGTATTGATCCTGTTGCTATTTCTACTTCTTCCAGTACTACAATAATATGCGTCATGTGATTTATTCCAGCAAGCTGGAGCAGCAAAGCTGAAAGTAATGTATGAGGCTGCAAATTTTCACCGAGGAATCATTTTTAAGGAATGGGAACATAAAATGCTAAGAATGAGAATAGAAGATCTAAAACACGAATTACAGCAGATTGATGGTGTCAGGGTAAGTAGGCTACTGGGTTCAATATTATCTACACCTGCATGTAATAGCCCAAAACCACTTCAAAAATTCTAGCTCTAACACTATAGGCTACTACTTTCAAATTGTATGATTTGTATTTGTAACTTTTGAGTTCTATTGAACAATTATCATAAATGGAAGAATTATCAGATATTGCAGTACACCAACTGCTGCATAATTATAATAATAATAATCAATTAGAATATCCATAAAATATATTGCTGTATGAATAGAAAAAGGACTTCTGCAACTGCAAATATTGAACAATATACCTAAATAGCAAGCGGGCTCAGTTTTTTGAACAGTTTCATTCAATGGAACTCGCTTTTTTTTTCAGTAAATATAAATATATTTGTCAATATAATTGCAGTTGCACATGTCCTTTGTCTACTTATATAGCGATGTATGGAGATTCTAGTTAATTATGATTATAATTATCATAAACTTCTACAAAAATATAAAACGATGTTTGATTCTATGCAGTGTTGTGTTAGCTTTCTATTTATCCCTTTATTATTTTTCAAATGTGTCTCATTTTCATCCTCTGACATCAAAACTATGTTTCACCAGCAGAATTTTCTCATCGTTTCTCATGAATAAGCTATACTTCGATACTCCTCAAATATTATTCTTGTATCAATAATTTTATTGCTTCTCAATCATTATATAGATAATTAAAATTCTGATAAGCTTGAACTTGTCTTAATATTCTTGCCTATTACTATATTCTTGACTTTGTTTGCCCAAATTCACCCGCACCAAGTTTGAAGAAAGATAGTTCTGAAATATTCCTTCTTCCAGGTTACAAGGTATGTCAAAAAGTATCTGAAGAAAGTTGCAAGATTTGGTGAACCAACTTTAGAGGATTTGATCACAGTCAACAAGGATGTTCCTGCTCTAAAAATGGTATAGCCTATTCTTATGTGAATAAATTCGATTTATTCACCAGTTTATAATAAATTATTATTATTATTATTATTATTATTATTATTATTATTATTATTATTATTATTATTATTATTATTATTATTATTATTATTATTATTATTATTATTGTTATTATATGTTGTAGTCTAAAATCTATCTTCATGAATTCATTGAAATGTTCCTCTTATTTGGAGTAGGCTACTGCACATTGTCCTTTTTGTGTAATGTCAACAATCTATAATCATTTCCAGTTAGTCTACAGACCATGGCCTATAGATTTATGTTCAATAATGTTCTACGATATTTTCTAAGTCTCATTTCAATTTCAGGAATATAAATTTTTCAACTTTTCATAATTGTTTCATGATAGGTACCTATTCTGTTGAAATCTAATGATTGAAAATTATGTGCAATTATAAATTCAATGGAGGCACTAATCAAAACTAAACAATCTAAAATATTTTTTATATAATTATGGATCAAATTATCAAATAGCCTACATCTAGTTTGTTAATATATTTTTTCCAAACATTATTTCAAATGTGATTCTTGTGCTGTAGGGGGATAATGACTTCCACCTCATTAAGGATATCCTACATTATATTCATTTTATATTTCCTTAAAATTTTTTAATGCATTCTTCTCTCAAAAGTTACTGCTGAATATCATAACATCAATAACACATTTCAATATTGATGTAATAGTATGTCAAATTATCCTTTGAAAAATGATTTGTTTAAATGATGGTATTTTTTTTATTGTTTCTCTGTCATGTAACCCATGTCCAGAGGTATTTATTAAACATATAAAACTATTATCACAATATGAGAAGCTATACTACAATACTTATACTACTTTTCTAAACTTTTATGTAGCATCCCACTATAGAGTCTATGTGTCGGGATGACACATATGGTAGGCCTATTCAGTATTTCAGATTTCAGAATTCAAATGAGTTTGGTTGTTCCAGATACAAGCTTGTCATGAACGGGCCGTGAAAGATCTGAAAGTAAAACAGGCTGAAGTTGAAAAAGAGTTCATTGAATTGGAACAGGAAGGTCGAGATCTTGACCATCGTATTTCAAGTTTGAATGATGAAGTCACGGAGCTGCATATCCAAAGAGATTTGGAGTTTGAAAGCAGTGAACAATCAGACGTGCAGAGAAGGTGGGTATAAATCAAGATGTATGGAATATGAGAGATGGGCCAGAGTGAAGTAGCCGGCTGTGAAAGTTGTGTCACGGAGTTTCCCTATCGATATCAAAAAATCATACACATTTGTTCGATTCACAAAATACACAAATGATTATTATTCACAAAATACAGAAAATATCTTATATGAACTTGTAGAAAATTCCAAGATCTACATTTTAAGTAATTAAAATCTGTATTTTACTCAAATTTATCATGATAAAAAAATCCATTTCAATAATTATGTGGTTTGCCCTGACTCGAGAATGCTGTGCCGCTGGGCTAATGAAATACTGTTTTCTCTCAATGGCTTATCAAGTACTCGTAATTCTAGTCGTTCAATCCGAGTGCAACGATATAATAGAAAACATCTTCTTCTAATACAATATAAATAAAACATATTATTTACACCTTGGGTACAAACAAGTTCACTCCTAAAAATCCTATAGAATGGATATTTCACGAAAATGAAGACCTGTAAGTTATTCTGCAGTGAATATTTCAAATCACTTACTTTTTGGCATAACTTTACTTTAAATACATTTTTTGAAAAATTGTTATTTTTTCACTTCAATATCATCAGTTCATTTCAAAATTGTTAGTTATTCACTATCATATTATAATCAGCCAATAATTATATTATTCTAATGTATTGTCAATACATTAATTCAATATTATGAGTATTTTCATATAATTAGTTGCCAATCGCCAATGTTTCTATGTTATTATATAATTTGCATTGCTTCTAGGATGAATGTGATCAGCAGAAGAGGTCTACTTACTGAAAAGATAAATGAAATGAACAAAGAATTAGCTGTTCTTCAAACAGAATTGGAAATTCTACGCATGAGAACTTACCCGACGTTGAGACATAGATCACTAATCTAAAACCATCAGTTTTTGTAAGTATTCATTTGAGATTTCGATCTACTTATACTTATATAATATGCTTATTATCTGAGGTAATAATAATTATATCAATATGACAGTATCTTATATGAAAACTACAATTATTAGAGTGTATGGGATCGACCTATCAATTATAAAATATTTCTATGGTTTTAACAAAAACAGTATTTCTGAGATATTAGAATTTTAGTTGCATAAATAATATCAGTGGTTATTCTCCCCTCTAGTTCTGTTAATGATCATTTTCCTATTCTCCAGCTTATTTGAAATTCGTATGCATAGTCCATTTGAAAATATTGGTAATTATGTAAAAAATCAACTCCTATACGTTTGATTGGTTTTCTCAGTAGGTAATTTTTGACTCGGTGAACTAAGTATAGCTCTGTATTATCATAATATTATCTACGAAAAATAATGCATTGTTTGAAATGGAACTTGAAATGAATATCATAACCTATCAAAATTTATTTGATGAATATCATATTCTCATAATGAGAATCCAAATAAATAGGAAAAATTCACAGATGCAGACATTGGGCCTGAGATGAAAATAAAAAAAGCAACTCAATTCAATTTTTCCCTCATATTCCCTCATCACTTACAGACTTGTTTCTAGGTGAAGAATGGATTGTATTGTTATTTCATTTTCAACTTATAGGCTACTATGTTTTTCTTTGTGAATAAATAAACAATTCAATTCAGTAGTTATACAATAGGATTTTCCATACTCCTTCTCAATTATTGGAAAAAGAATGTTTCAAAAACGAAACATTCTATCTAACATGTTATATAATTATCATCCTGCGTCTGACATGTGAGCTACTTTTCTAACTGCCAAGTCTGCAAATAAAGCCTGATTTTGATAGCGATTAAATAATATGTTTTCAACAAGAGCTCATCTCTTTCTTGTGCAGACATTGCGCACTTGCAGGTCATATACATTGTCGCGAATCCGCAGGTGTCTTGGCATTATGCAATATATGTGTCTGAATAACTTATGTAATCCACTAATTCATCTCGCAGAATGCAAATGAACTGTAGTTGCCATGCTGGAGAAAATGGATAGAATTAATGTATGACTTCATAGTAATAATTGTATTGAGATCTGATCTTTTGACAAGCTAAAGATTATTTAAAGTATAGTATGGCCAAGCAAAGAAGAGCCTCTGGCATGATGGGAAAATGACTCCAGCTCGGTCAATATTGCTTCAAAAATTATCAATTCCATCTCAAATAGTAGGAAACAATTTGATCTACTATTGAAACCACATTTATAATTTTTGAGCATATATTGACCAATATAGAGTCATTTTCCCATCTTGCCAGAGGCTCTTCTTTGCTTGGTGGGAACAATAGTAGGTTTTGCACCGCATATACTATATCTTATACTCGTATCTGGTGATATTCTTTCAATGGGATATCAAGCTAGTTATTGTAATTAATGATGGAAATCGATATTGATGGAAAATAATTATAGAACGCAACTTTGTTATCAACTATAAATCATAATAATTAAAGGTTAAAACTAATCAGATTTACTACTTACATTCCATTATCTTCTAATTAATTTGAAATTTTCGAAAAATGAATATATAATCAGAATGATTTCTGAATCATACAAAACCTACCGTACCATTAATTTGAGATGAATCAATGTAGGCGAATTGAATAATTGATATAGATGAATTGAATATATCATTCTTACTGCGGTCGTTCGTATATTTAAAAATAATATTAAATTTCATTTTATTGAAAATCGTGTTTCAGTGATCAACTCACTGGATCATTCCTAGTGACCTAGTTTTTACTACTTGACGTCTCCATACCCATTCAAATATCAAATATCTTTATAGGAGTAGGCCTACTTGTATTCGCCTTTCATTTTTCTAGAACTATTAATCGTTCAACATTTCAAATGTCTCGAAAGGAGCTGATTATTATTTTATTCCACTATTTTTCAATTTTGTTCTTCAAACATTGTAAAATGTGAGCTTAAAAACCAACAATATAATTTATCGGACTGAATGCAAATGAACCGGTTTTCTTTGAATCAAACATCTAAAATTAGAATTTGCATGGAAGACAACTCTTGCTGAAAATGCATCGTTGTCTGCAAGCCATTCTTATTCTCTTATTAATTCACAACATTTCGTATTAAGCTCCTTTTTTTGTATTTTATTATTTTCCATGATGCTTTTGATGTGTATCATTTGCAGTAGGCTATCTGATGATTATTTGATGTTGGCTATAACTTATCTGATGGTTGCAATGCCTATCTGGAATTTGGTGATTGGAATCCATTTTCACCAAATTTTTCAGTTATCCCATCTATTTGTATTTACTATCACCACACATTTACTATTTGAATCTAGAGTAGCCTACTGCATTTGTTAGCTTGGAAATCCCTATAATATTTGATTCCTAATTTGAAAAAATCAGATCAAGCTTGTTAAAATCTAATAAAGCAACTTTAACCTAATAAACATTAATGAAACAAACTTTTGATGAAGTCGTACCTAAATGTTGAGCTGTTACTAAAAGTTGATGAACTAATAAATTGAAGCTACTCATGCATGGTCACTGTAGCAATTATATCAACAAGCACACAATAAACTTGAACTAAGGTTTTTAAAAACTCCCTCAATGTTAAGTTGTTACGAAACAAAAAGTTGAGAAACTTTTGATTTTTCCCAAGGAAAATCTATGAATTACGAATTTGAAGCTTCATAGTCAGCATTTTGACGTGAAATATTGTAATTGGAGATTTTCGGAATAATTTGTATAGGGGAATTCTCAATATTACAAGAAGTACAAAACATATACGGTATGTATGCGCGCAACATGCATCGCGGATGTGAGGGAGAGAAGATAGATGCTGGATAGATGATTTGCTTTATGATGCTGGATGCCTTTTTGATGTTGTGGAGTATTTTTTTCTTCACTTGTGGGGGGCAAGGTGGTGATTGGGGGAAGGGGGTTCGCCAGGTGGCCGGGCACTCCCTGGAGAAGGAACACGTCACATCCGGTCGCCCCTCCCCCCCTCATTTCCATTTTAAATCACCACCCGCCGCCGCTTAATGAAATATCGCGCGCGCGCCACGAGACAATTGCCGATCGAATCTTCATCATTAGTCGACTTTTCATTTTATGAATAATTGTCATTCGTTCGCCGTCCCGACAATTCGAGACTCGACTCGTAAACCAGTCAACTTGTGAAATATACCCTATGTTACCGGCGTACTCAAACTGAGGTCTAGTAATAGCACTTGGATTCTTACTGGAACCTGATTAAATTTATCTATTTTGTGCTAACGCCTGTTTTTTTCTATTAATTATGAACTTCAGATTTTATAGTTTGAACAGACATTTTATAGTTTTTACTTCAGATTTTCAGATTGAACTTGTAATTAAATGAATTATTTTCTAGGATTGAAACTAGCTTACCCACCATAAGGCCAAGCGGATTTTAATCCTAAAGCGATTCAAATCAGGGTATGATCCCTATTCAAGCCGAGTTTTGATATTGAGTTGAAGAGAGTTTAATAGGAAATTAAAGAGTTATGTTTCCAGATTGTTTAAGAAGTTTAAGGATTATACAAATAACTTTATAGGCAGTAACTCAGGCAGTAATAAATTTCATTTTCTAATAGAATAGATTTTGCTGTTCTATTGGTGCAAAATTGATATTGCTAGTATACTCGTAGCTTGCACAGGTTTTCTTAGCTGAAAAGACACTTGCAATTTGTAGATAGAGGAATTTAATTTTTTTCCATTTTAAAAATAAACGATTTCATGGAAAATGAATTCAAATATGGGTTTCTTGGTGATAATAGATCAACATAAAGAACCTTGATAACAATTTAAATTTACAAGTTTTTATTCAAAATTAAGTTACAGCCCGATTTAATTCATCTGAATGGGCAATATTAACTATACAATATTGCTATTATGGGTTTGTTCTCTCATTCATTTTAGTATTTTTTCAGAAGGCCTAGGAAAAACGAAGTGTTCTGTATATAGAGACTGCATAATTCTGATTATATACAGTCCCTATGGTTTTGTATAATCTATCAGGTTTATTATGCGTATTTGTAAACACATAAAGAACTTTAAAACAGGGCTGTTTAAAATAATTGAAAAATAAATAAAACTCAAACACCCTTTTTTTGAAAACTTTAAAAATTATAAAACACACATACATGTTTCGGGATCTAAGCCCATTTTCAATGTGGATAAAAATAGTTATCAACTATATAACTATTTTTATCCACATACAGTCCCTATGGTTTTGTATAATCTATCAAGTTTATTATGTATTTGTAAACACATGACTACACAATGATAATCTACTAGGTTGGAATGAATTCAAGACAAACTAAGTTAAAATTAGGCATCTGAAATTTAAAAATTTCTTAAAAACTTTATGAAGGAAATTTTTAGTTTAATTTGAACATTTGCTCTAAGATTTGAATTCTTGCTCATTCTGTCAATATTTTCCTTTTAATGTTCCATTTTTTCATTCCAATTTTTTTCTTATCGTTTGCAGAATACGAAGTCTGGTATTTGTTCAACTTATGAAATGCTACATCTATTACAACGAATATCAAGTCGTTGAGTTGGATGACAATGGATCAGATGCTGGCGACTAACATGAACCAGTTTCAGCATCACAGAAATGTGATCGAGGATGACCAAGTAGCCAAATAATAGAAGCTCTTTAACTTTAAATTTACCCTTCATCATGTTGGGAGCGATTCTTTTTCCAATGGTGCTCTTCATCAATCACGAAAATACAGGCTATGAATATATTATCATCATATTCACCATGCAAATATTTTTTTTCCTAGTAAAGATCATTTTCCGATCATCTCCCAGAGATGAATGAAACTTTACTGGTTTTCATATCGTTGTATTTACAATAATTGCATATTTAATGTTAAATAAACAAGAATTTTGAAACTCAAATTTTTATGTGGATTATTAGATTTAATCTCATATTCACGAGAAATTATGAAGAGAAATAATTTGATTTGTAAGTGAAATAAGAGAATCAAAATTAACTTCCTTAGAATATTGTAAATTATCAACAGATAATAATATGCTCATTTGAAAAACTAGATTTGAATATCTAGAAGTAAGTATCTATAAGAATGTATAACATTCACAGATAAAAAATGGTAATATTTAAAATAAATTGCTCTCAAATTCAATTTCATAGTTCGAAATCTATTATGTTCTTTTCTCAATTGATTCTGATTTTCAATTTCTAATTGAAATTTATTGAGAAATAGCATAGACTAAGTATACAAGTTCTATTTCTTAGAAAGAAATATTTCTTGAAAGAAGTTCTTGAAAAACCTACGTGATTTACGTGATTGGAAGGTATTCAAGATAATAATAAATTAATTATTGATGAGAGCTCATGCCATTAGCATGATTACTATACCTAGTCAAATTATCTATAATATAAATTGAAAATTTCGAGAACGTATCACTTGAAACGTCACATTAGAATTAAAAGAGTTATTCAATGTGTTCATACTGTATTTTTGTAGGTTTTTTAGAGCAAAGTGTCATGTATCTGCTCTCCTACATAAATCTCCAGTAGTCATAAACAAGTTACCGCTGGTACCTATACTATAGGCTACTGTTCAAACAACTATCTCCCAATTAGTGTAATACGTATTGGCTCTATTCGTGTACATAAATAACATTTTTTTTCATTGTTCATATCCAAACCATTAACAACTGTATCTGTCCTACCATTTCAGTCTTAAATCAAATGCAACTTGTAATTGGTATCATTTCTCTCAATTGGCCGGCGCATAGCTCAAGACAAAACTCCGACAGCTGACTAATGAGATGGACGAGTCGATATAAATGTATACATTAGACTATCGACCTTGTTCCATAGAATCCACTTTTCTTTATCGGTTGTGTTGTGTTTTAGCAAGTCTCTGTATTATCATTATTCTATACAGTGTTCTATGTTGAACAGTATAGGTACAGAGAGTATTATTGTGTGAGAGAGGGAAGGGAGAAGTAAGGTAGGGCTTTGCACAGATCCGTCGCGTGCCCTGTCATAGCCATATATGGACGGCTAGTCTGCCCACATCCACGATAGACACAACACCGCATTGGCTGTAATAATAAATCCAATCAGAAGGAGCAATTTGTTCCAAGGAGATAGCAACAACAATATTGTTTCATTATGAAAAGTACATCCGTTTATAATAGTACAACTCTAAATGATAATGACGGTATTGATGGGCCTCGATAAATATCATTTGTCTAACGGTCTCGATGCTGATTCCAGCTACACTTTATGGCATGTTCAGTCTATGATCGGTGCTCATTTCATTCGCCCGTCGTCATAAAGCTTAAACAGCAATTTCAAGGTAAGAATCGAGCGCCGGAAAATATTCTCGCCCCTAGGTCTCTTGCAAAGTTGCTCATCGTAAATTGTGTATGATTTTTTCCTAGTTAAATGTGCTGTCACAACTTGTTAATTACAACTGCCCGTGCCCAAGTTGAAGCCGTCCTAAATGCTAATGAGTGGAATTAATTAGTCTCACCGATATTAGCGGATACATCAATCAACTAATGCAATATCCTTATTCTCATTGCGAATTTCAGGCTATTGCACATAAGAGCCTATTGAATTTAGTCTATGATAATCAATTACTGCGACTGCAATAATAAGTTGATTTGAAATCACAAAAATACAGATACCCATTTTCTTTGAAATAGAGAAGATGAGATTTGTATAATATAAAGGTTGGATATAATTGATCGAATACATCGACTATAATGATATTATTTTTGTTCAAATTACTAAAAAGAATCTTCTCTTCATTGTTCAACTTGGCCTTTTCACGTAATCCTAGGATACACTTTTGCTACAGATCTGTACGATAATCTTGTTCAGATTGTGAAAATGTGTTACATTACCGTTACTCGTCCACCTAGTAGGGATAGGAAAATAAGCTCGTGCTCAGAGTAGCCTAGAGGTTTCAGATTCGGTACAACCAGAGAGAATAGAATGAACATTCTATTGTATGAATGTTCATTCTAGAGTTGTAGGCCTACTCTCTGGGTACAACTTTTGATTTGACATCTTGAATGATGTCAAATAACGAGATTTCCACCAGCCTCTCTCTGTACAAGTTACGCAATTACTTGAGTAGTGTTGTCGGATTTATTTATAACTGTGTGTAATGGTGGTGTACGTCTGTTGAAAGTTGTTCAGTGTCAGGTGACACTGATTAACTGGTTTGCTGAATGCGTATTTCCATGTATGTTCGTTCATTCACGAAACTCGGAGCAGTGCTAACTGGATACGCGTATGCGTGGGCAACACTGATAAATAGTCTGTCCAAGCAAAGAAGACATTCTATCAAGATGGGAAAATTACTTCAACTCGATCGATATTAATTCAAAAAATATAAATTTAGTAACATATTTTAGAAAAAATTCTGCTCTAAAGTTTGAGATTTAATGTATAATTTTTCAACTATTATTGACCGAGCTGGAGTCATTTTCCCATCTTGCTAGAATGTCTTCTTTGCTTAGACTGACTATAGCAGAAACTCTATAGTGAACGCTAACAAAACTGACGGTTGGCGAAAGCCTTTTTTAATCATCAACTTTGTCAGGACCGTCCGCGAGCGGTCTGCTAGCTCATTTAAGGTCGAGAGCAACCTCCGCTAAACCGTTTCGCTATCGTATACCTCTTTCCGACTGTCCTGAGAGGACTAAGCAGGGATAAGAGACACATGCCAATTGCCTGTTCAGTTGGGTTCTGCTGTATTGATCTCTAATAAAACTGAACTTCAATAGATCGCTGGAAAGAACTGGTTGTTGGGTTCACTATATCTTGGCTCCATATCTGTTCGTGCACTTTGCACGCGTCCAGATTGAAAAATTATTGGTAAAAATAATGAAACAAGTATTGTGTGTTTAGCGGCTAGTCTGCCAAAGCGAAGAAGACTTTCTGTCAAGATGAGAAAATGAAATAAATTTTGTTTAAAATTGTAGATCAGAATGTTTTATACAACTTTAAAGCAAATTTATAATTTTCGAATCAATATTGACCAAGCTGGAGTGATTTTCTCATCTTGCCAGAATGTCTTCTTTGCTTGGACAAACTACAGCTGCACGTGAATTCAATTGAATTTCAATGCTGTAAAATATCGCTATTTCTTTGAGTCCCAAGATCTACTTTTTGAGATCCAAAAGATACTTGAATATGCTGGCATTTTATAGTAGAATTAACAAAAGTATTTTCAATTTTTCACTTTTTCAAGCAAAGAAGTACCTCCGGACACCTCACAATCTGAAGAAGTACCCACTGATCCTTTTGTGTTGTACTTTGCTCAAATACATTTTGTAATTCACTTCATCTTCATGTTTCCTTTATGAATAAATTTCAATATCAGTACATCTTATCATAGTTCACAATGTTTCAGAAGTCATAAACTCAAACATTTATCAATTATTTGAAAATTTATGGATTGCAATCAATATAAGAATGTTTTGGCTATGTGGTACTCCAATCTGCCAGCACCGTTGTACTGGTGACCGGTTCCTCTGAATTCAATTTATGAACCTCAAAAATCGCTTCCCGGTGGTTCGGAACCCACCTAAAGCATTCATCTCTCATCATCATCCTTCCCATTACCCACGCACAGGCCCAAAAGCCCATGTGGGCATCACCCTCAAAAAATCACTGCTCGCATATACAAAGAAATACATCCATAAAATGAATAATCCCAAATTTCAATTTGTGAGACTATCAATACGTTTTGATCGCCAAATTTCTGAAAAATATTTTTGATCACAAATAAGTAGCAAATTCAATAAAAACAGCTTGATTGTACTGAATAATTTTCATAGTTGTCAAATTGAACTAAATATTTTTCTTATTTATACAGTATATTATATAGGCCTGGTGGTGATTTATTTGGTGAATACTCATGTTAAATACTCTTAAAATACCGATATACTTGAATACCGATAAGTACTCTATAAGTACCTCTATAGAAATAAACTGAAATTCAATACGATTATTTATTCAAGATTCAGCCTATTTATTTGATGAAATCTATGATAATATTACAGTGGGCGTTGGCAATTGTATAGTGCTGAGTCACACTATGATAGCCTACACCCTAAACTCATGAAAATGTCGGATTTGTTTCGTGATAGCTGTTTTATTACAATAAACTGCTTTCAAGCGTTGTAATTTGATACATCATTGGTTTTTAATTACGAATTTATGTCAATGAAACCTTGTTTCTTATGTAAATATGTTACATTATAGCTGGTAGGTGGGTGTCGTATTTGTTGTTCAAACTCCTATTTGGCACAGTCTGAAAAATCATAACTGAAAATAAACTGCAAAAGCTAATTACGTTTTCCTAATTTTCTTTTAATTAGAATTGGAATTGATAAAAAATATTCAATAACTATGACTTTTACAGATCTTAATATCTTATCAAAAAACTGTTTATTGTGTCCTTATATCTCAGTACTAGTAATAATTGAATCACTGAAATTAATAATTAACTTTGTACGGATGAATTTTTCTAAAATTAAAACATATCTCACATTTTTTGTTATAAAAATTGAAAATTAATTCAATAAAATTGGAAATTTATTATTGGAATTTATTACCATCATACTAGCCACTGATTATTCAGGAGTAATCAAATATTAAAACAATGTCCATTAATTTCTTTTGTAACCTATAACGATGTTACCAAGACTATTTTATCACTCAAACCAAAAAAGTCATATGGCACTGATGGCATTTCGGCTTGGTTGCTACATAAGTCCTATTTTAATATAATTGAGCCATTAACCTATTTAATAAATGAGTCTTTCTCTCAAGGTCATTTTCCAACGGTTTTCAAGTATTCAAGAATAATTCCAGTTTTTAAGAAGGGAGACAGACGCAGTGAGGAAAATTATCGACCTGTTGCTCTTCTACCTACCCTATCAAAGATTCTTGAAAAAATAGTCCATTCTAAATTGCTGTTCCATCTTGATTGCCACAAATTTTTGTCTAAACATCAGTATGGGTTTCGGCCAAAACAAAGTTCTTCTGACGCCATATTGTCTTTTTTAAGTTCCATCATGAACCATCTTGAACATCGTGAACCTGCTATAGGTTTATTCTGTGATTTATCAAGAGCATTTGATAAAGTGAATCATAAAATTCTGCTGTCCAAGCTTGAAACGTGTGGCGTACGTGGATTGTCTCTTGCATGGTTCAAATCCTATCTCAAAGATCGTTTCCAGTTTGTTGAGGTGCAAGGTCAAAAATCAAAAATATCTCAGGTTAAATCAGGAGTGCCTCAAGGCTCAATATTGGGGCCCCTTCTCTTTCTCATTTATATCAACGACCTGGAGCCTGAATTACCGTTTTGTAAGACGCTCTTTTATGCAGATGACACATCCTTGCTTTTTGGTGGTGAGAAGGAGAGTATTCAATTGAGGGCCAGTAGAACAGTATTAAACTTGAGTGATTGGCTTTCTGCAAATGGTCTATCATTGAATATAAATAAAACAAACTTCCTCCAATTTCTAACAAAAAATAAGACACCCATCCCAATAGATCTCTCTGTAAAAAAAGTAGGCTCATAAGTGAATCAGAAACATCTAAATTTCTAGGTGTTACCATTGATAGGTACTTATCATGGATTCCTTACATCGCTAATGTGTGCAGTAGACTTGGTAGGGTGTAATTTTCACTAAGAATACTGAAACCATTGCTAAATAAGGATTTCTTGGTTATGGTTTATCACGGCTGCTTTGCATCCGTGATGACATATGCTATAGAGGCTTGGGGTTTTTCATCTCATTCCTATGAGGTATTCAAGGTACAAAAGCGAGCTATAAGAATTATTGAAGGTCTTTCAATGAGACATACTTACCGAGGGACGTTTAGTAGACTGGGTGTAATGACGTTTTATGGCATTCTAATTTATCGATCTGCCATCTATATAAGAAAAAATCTTAATCGTTTCCAAACTATAGGAGAAAGACATCATTATTCGACAAGAAATGGTACAAATTTATTACTCCCTCAACATCGCCTTGCTTTGTCGGATAATAATATAGATATTGCTGGGATAAAAATTTATAATAAGATACCAGATAGCTTGAAATTGATTGAGAGTGATGGTCTGTTCAAGAAAAAACTTAGAAAATATGTTGTAGAGAATGAGTTCTACTCATTAAGCGAAATTTTGTCTGGCTGAGAACTCATATCATGACTTGTTTTGTAATACCTTACATAAGTTTATTGTACTTTTTATTTTATAACTATAATAATGACGACTGTGATATACAGGCACTTTTGTTGCAAATTGTATCTATACAGAGAATAAAGGAATTTATTATTTATTTATTTACGTGATACTTTTTGAATTTCTCATGTGGAGTCATGAATCATTTGTTCTTCAAAAAAAGTTCTTTAGTTTATTAAAAAAGCAGGCAATTTCGGTTGTAGAAAAATACTAGGCTACTTAACAGTCCTCTAAAAAGTAAAGAAAAATTATTATTGATGAAGGAAATGCCAGCTATATCAACTATAATTATTCATCATCATCATCTTAGATGATTTTCTTTTCAAATATATTTTTATAACATTCATTTAATATTCTCCTTGTGAAAAAACACATTTGTCTCCTTGAAAACTAACCTATTATATTATATCTCCCAGTAGGTCTTCTCCTTTTAAACTTTGACATCGCCAAATAGAAACTAAATAGGAATATGTCAACTAAATTAGCTAGGTGCTTTCCTGTCAAATTTTGTATTGTTTATTAGCTGTAAATTAGTAACAAATCTTGATTTACATAAAAAATTCATTCCAGCTTAACAAAGTTGTCAACAAAATAGCTCACTCCTAGTCACCACAGGACACTTGATGAGGTTTGTAAAATAGCTGTTTCAACCTAACAAAAATAATTTACAATATTAATTCCATTCTGACGACATAGCTTCAACATTGGTTGTCAACATAGCTTAATACTAGAGATCCCTATAAGATACTCGATGAGTTTTTGCAATCTATAGTTGGTCCAACCTCACCTCATTCAACTAGTTGTCTTGGAGTTTGCCTTATGAAGTTTAAGATAATACAGTGTTTAAATGTGGCGAGTCTAAGCGATGGAGACGGTTGGCACAGTCGAAATCGCTTCATACCCGCTGAGATGCGTCCAAAAACGGGTCCGCGTCCATTATATGCTAATGGCAGGTAATATGCAACCACCCCCTTCTCCTAATCTAGACAACCAATTAACTTTTCTCGTGACTCATCGGCCTTCTTTCAATGTAAATACCCTGACCTTTTCCGGTATGTTAGCTCTCTTCTCCCTCCTCCCCCTCCTCTACCACCTACCAACAATGGATTTCTATCGATCAAAACATGGTCCTCATTGAACTTGCCAGTACTAGTACATGCATTGAAAATAATTTCAATTATCTACGGAACAGCATACATGGAACTGGCTAACTAGTTGTCATGAATCACTCTGCAGGCTGACAGTTCAATTCAATTGAAGCAGTGATTGACTTGATTGAGTCAAATCAATCACTAGTCGCTCGGGACAAAGGTTTCCTTCACCTTTAACTCAATTATTTCAGTTAAATTTGACAAAATATTTGATAACAACCAATTAATCGAGCTACAGTATCGTGGAAGAGACATGTAGCATTCATGAAGATGAAGTGAATGAGGTATTAACTATTCGACCGAAGGATTTTCTAATTACAACGAAAACGAAAAACAAATTGGCTTCTTGGTAGCATCGTCATGTGTTTCGAGAGATATGTCCTTTCATTGTCTATTATAAATAAGAACAATAAGTTGAATTATGCCCCTCAGTTTAAAATGTGAAAATTAATGAAAGTTGCAAATATTTTGACTTGAGCAATAACAATTCACCTACAAATAAATAATTAGTATTCATAATGAGTAAATTGAATTGTTGATATAAAATTTTATCAACCTTTAAAAAATTTCAATTGAATCACCTTCATTGTATTCACTTGTGGAAAAATATGTTTTCTGACTGTGATTATGTGTATGGCAATTATAATAAATGTTGCGGCATCTTTATGAAAATTTATCTTTCCCTCCTCGAGCTATCAAATATTTCATTCAGAGCCCTCGCGTGGGGTGTGCGGTGTGTGCTACCGCACAGCGCGCCACGGCCAAGGGGGCGCCGCGGTGGCTGATGCAAAACGGGAATAATTTTAAAAATTTCAATTGGGCCATTGGAATAATTTTTCTAATATTTGATTAAAATAAATCATTTTACGAACAACTTGAATCCACAACAAATTATTTCCTCTGCATTATTTCATTCATCATAATAAATTGATCAATTGAAATACCACGATCAAGGTATGAAGCAAGCCAAGACACGCCCCTCTCAAATTCAATTCTATGGTTGGCTGACAACCACCTTACATTCTGTCGACCAATCTCAAGCCAGTTTCCGATAAAAACTCCTTCATATAATCTTATTATACTAATATTTTTAGTAATCCTATAATACTAATATTTATACCGAATTGTTGTAGTTTTTAAAAAAAAACTTTGGCAAGAGGTCGGTATTAGATCATGAATAGTTTGAGTTCTATTTCATTATATTCATCGTATAAAAATATAATTAATGAGTATAAGATGGGAGTGCGAAACCATATCCTCATCTCATTACATACAGCATAAAATATTTCATACAGACATAAAACTATTGAAGTCTAGTACTGACCTAAGTTACACCATAAAAGTAAAACTGAGTCTAAATTCTAACTTGATAGAATCTTACCAGCCTGAATAAATTAATATCATAGCCTATTAGCACAAGATCGTCAATAGTGAATCAGCGTAATTTTTTGTGTATGATGCACCATCCATCATTTTCTTGCTAGCAGCCATTTTCTAAGACTGAACTCACGAATCACTGTCAACCAAAAAGAAAAGAATAGGCGGTGCATGAGGGCGGTGTCCAAGTCAAATCTGAAACATCACCCGCCAACTGCTGCCATCTACTGGTTGAATTTGGAAACTTTTCTAACCGATGTTTTCGGCCATTTTGATCGTAGGTGGAGCTTGGAGGCGTGTCCAATGGAAGTCGAAGCAAGTCACCCTATTGTTACTGCCATCTGCCGGCTGAATTAGGAACTATTTCGAATGTGATTCAAGAAAGTTGGGTAGAGCAGTGAAAATGGCTGAAATCTTCAATTTTTTTGTTATTGAGTTTCCGATTTTTTTTAAAAACATCTTTATTTTCAGTGACATGAAATATTCATGATTATTCCCAATACCGGTATTTCTCTGTAAAATTTTTTTATTTCCTTTGTTTTGTGCTTTCAAGCAAACTAATACAGTATAATAAATTAATCAATAATTAAAATTATAATATTTTACTGATATTTTACAGTTATAATGTGTCAGTTTTGCTCAATAAAGATAGCCTTTAGTTATTTTGTATAAATTACTGTAGGCTTTTGCTTATCACGTATACAATACATGGAAATACAGAACAATACGTTGGGATACAATAAGCAAGTCCCTCTAATCCTTTTTGCCACACCACATGCAACGATGCAACATTGGGATTGCTTATGCAAGGCCGCTTGAATCATGTTTGGCTTTGAATAACATACAGTATAATAATATGTTGGATTGCATTCGTCTGGTAATGAGGGGCGGGGGGCAAATCTCGAAAAAAGCGCCAAAAAACCACACTGGGTCCCTGATTTCATTCTTCCTATTAGAATCACGTATTCACCAGCATAGGCATACAACTGTTTGGCACCACCTTGATCAAGAATAATCATTCTCTTGAACTCATCTGATAATTGATACTCCTTTGATGTCGTATATCGTCTTTGGTTGATTCTTCACAAGTGATTGTTCACTTTTGATACACCTCAAAGTTAGAAGGCTAGTTCTGAATAAGAAACTCTGTTGAATCGATATCGAGAGTAAACAGGCCTATAATATTATGATCCATTCAGACTATAATCCATATCTATAGCAATGTTTCCTTTCTCTTAGGGCTACATTATCAATGTTTCTATTTGTAATAAAAATTACAGTACCCTTTTTGCAATTATTTTTACTGCCGAAATAAAATAATAAACGGTACTGTGATTTTTATTTTAAATAGAAAACTATAGCAATGTCTATATCTACTATATAACTACCATGTGTATATAACTATACCTATAGCCTACAATGAATTATATATTTGGACTGTAGTTTAGTTAGGTCCATCATAGATGACTGTTGCTCCATTCACCTCTTCTCAGATTACTATCAAAGCATGATGACTCACCCTCGAGTCAAGTCCACTCTCGAACGGCTCCACTACGCGATTGATTAAAACTTGATAGTTTATCAAGGAGACGCGCAAAGCAAACTTCATTTTCTCTCAAAGCACCGACAACCAGTTTGAAGACTTATTTACACTGGAGATTGCAGATCAGGGAACAGAAGCCACTCGAAGCAGATAATCAATTACTCCTTATAATTAATGCTTAAACAAAAAATAATGTTTGAAATAAGCTGTTATGAATTTAATTAAATTTTGGCTGACCTGAGAATCTTACCGCTAATCGTTTATAGCCTCTGTGGAAATAAACTAATTAAAAATTAATAGATAATGGCAAGAAGCTGATTGCATTGCGTAACACCCCGGCTAGAAGCTCATCGTGTTCGTTTCCAATCTTGATGCCGCTTCCTATTTTCAATTTCTAGACCAGTTATAGGCCGGGTACAAACCGATTATGATCAGCAAGTTTATGAAAATTGAGGTTGAAAAATTCAAGGTGTTCTAGCAGGAATAACTCATTCTGGATGAGGCCAAATTCGAATTCCACACTATCAAATAATGCTTTATGAACCTCTGAATTTACAAGATTCTCTCGACTCCTATCATTGGTAGTTAGTATAGAGACTGTATTATTAGTATGATTATATTTGTAGTACTGTAGTTTGTATTCGAATTAAACTCTCAATGTTATTATTGTGGTGGAAATTATTGCTGACTGTGATATCTATTCCTTTCTCACTTTATATCATCATTCCAACTCCACAATTGAAGAGAATTAATTCAATTTCTCGATTAAAAAGTGAGAAGATATTGAGTACGAAATGGATATGGAGTAATGGTTAAAGTATCAGTTGAGAAAACATTAAGTACCCGTGAAATATGAGTTTGTGGTGAAAATTATTAATTCTTTATAACTAAATATATCTCAAGCATACGAGTACGAGCTATTTGAGCTCTGCGTGGTGCGTTCCTAAAAAAATTTTTTTTGTTCTAGCCTCAGATCAGTAGAAGATCTCTACTGTTCTGTGGTTATAATAAATATAGAAATAGTTCATTGTTCAACGTTGATGTGTGCTTATTAGTCCAGTCAATAAAGCCTGTCCACACGGGTATAGAGTGCATGGAATATCAATATGCCCCAATTTTTGACCTCGGGGATTTGTTTAGACTATAATAGGTGCAATCTAAGTTGACGAAAACCCCCTCCACCCGAGAAATAGCTACGTTGTCATATTGCATGAAATTGAAACTTCTCCTAACGCAAACACATTCAACTGAACGTTAGAACAGCGTAGCTTCGGAAAAATCACGCGGTGTTGTGAAACTCACTATTTTTATGATAAACCAGCTGTTCGCAGCTCGAATATCAAAGTCGATTAGCTTCAATAACTCCAATCTTTAACATACTATTCATGCATATATACCGCTCTTCTTACTTTGAAACTCTTAAGAGGCCAAATTACGATCTTCGGACTATTTTCGACATTTGGAAAAATAATTTCAATTGTTTTTGAACAACTTTCTTGCTTTCACCACCCACTAATCTTCTCAAACAAAAAGTTTCTCGATCATCGAAAATTTTATGTTTTCTGTTCGAGTAGACTCGACATTGGCAAAAATATTCATTAATTGAAACATAATAATTGGTCGGATATAGAAAATTCGAAAACCATAACAAAGCTCGAATTCTCCTTGTCATTTTGTTATAAAAAACTTTTTTTTTACTACAACCCATGATTGTGAGAGAAGTGATATACAAAAGAAAGTAATATTTTCGCGATTTTTCAATTTTTTCAAAAAAATCAAATTTCCTTTGAATCCTTCTACCCAGGAACGTTTTTAATACTACTGGCATATCAAGAATAAAATTCTACGTCTTGGGGTTTAATCACGAATTTGAAGATTTTCCAATTTGACACAATCTGGCAACGCAGCTATTTCTCGGGTGAAGAGAAAAACAGCAAACTTAGATTGCGCGGACTATAGTTGGGAGGTTAACACACTATACAGTCCCCGGACCTGGGGGTGAGCATAGGGCGGGAGGGGGGTTAGAAGGTACAATATTTCAGTTTTTCGCATATAACCTGAAAACGGTTGATCCTAGAGAAGAGTGCTTTGAATAGTAATTGAAGAAGACTAAAATCCGCGTTGATTAAAAAAAAAAAGAAAACAAGAATCGGCCGAATAGAAAATTTTTTTAATTTGATCAAAACTCCCATTTTTTTAAAAATCACAAAAAATTGTCCTCACTTTATTTATTCTTTATTCATACATCAATACAACTACTTTAATTGGGAGGGGAAAATAGGCATAGCCTGTGCTATTCCTCTGACAAAAATTTTATAATAAACTGCTTTTAAATGTGATTTAACTCATAAACTAACAATAAATCCACTACCCCCTCACCCTAGAAGTTGTCAAGCATGAGAAGTAGAGTCCAAATAACATATCAATATTTTAATCGACGCGGATTTTAGTCTTCTTCAATTTCTATTCAGAGCACTTTTCTCTAGGATCAACCGTTTTCGGGTTATATGCGAAAAACTGAAAAATTTTACCTTCTACCCCCCCTCCCGCCCTATGCTCACCCCCCAGGTCCAGTGACTTTTAGTATGTTAAAACCTTCCAACTAGTCTAAACAAATCCCCGAGGTCAAAAATTGGGGCATATTTCATGCACTCTAAAATACTTTATTGACTAGACTATATATGAAGAACCCTTTGTAATACTTCAAGAGTTCTGGCAGTAAGAAGTATAATAAATACTTACTGACAGAGATAAGTAAAATACTTCAAGTATGTCATAGAAATAGGTTATTTTATAATGCTGTACGTATTTTCTCTGATATTGGTGTTCAGTAACACAGGTTGCATTGTTTGGCTTTGATTGAGTCCTTTAAGTTGTGCGTTAACAAACCTGGAATAAGACCGCATTCTTCATGACAGTTTCAGATAACAATGACTCATCAATAATCAATATTGAACTTCGGTCGCATTCAAATTGCACCATCGTTGCAACGAAGCTGATCTAAAAATAAGAAAGAAAGCAGAGCGACTGGAAAAAATGATGCAAAAGGTGTTCAACAACCACTATCTTCTCACCTTGCATGCTAGGCGGTTATAATGCGTCGCCTCCCGCTCATAAATATTTATAGATTTATATTTATGTATTGGGATACCATCCAACTATGTAAAGTTATGTATTGGGCGCTTTAAATTATCGAACGGATACGAATTGACGATGATTATAATCAATTTCCACCTTGTAACTGATTTCGTTCTATTCGGGCTGCGATCGATTTGAACAATGCTGGCGGAGAAGACAAAGAGAGAGTGAGAGAGGGAAAATCGGTGAAGATGATGAAGAGCATTTCCTGTCCATTGATTTATCGATTTGATTCAACACATAATATAATCGACACTTCTTCCACGGATATTTTCTTAAGGTAAGTGTAGCGCCTCGAGGTGGAGATACATGTGTAATATAATCTCTCCCTCTCTTACACTCTCTCACTCTTTCTTCTGTTGTCAGGGTGTTTGCTCGAGCATTACATCGCTAATAGAGTTCTAAATCTTTCACAGACTGATGGGCGTGTTACATGTATCACCTCTTACAAGTATCAGATTTGGAGCGGTGTTTGTACTTCAAACCATTAGACAGAGTGACCGTGACTTGCTATAATCATGTATTTTAGCCTATATCGAATTCCTATTGTGAGTTTGCGACTCAAGCCACGTTTACACCGGAGTTAATAACAAAATTGTTAATAACTTTTATATAATAAGTTATATAATATATAAGTCTATATAATAATACGTTATTCACAAAAGTTATTAACACTCCGGTGTTAACGTGGCATAAGATAAGAATTAATTAAACTTTTGAATGGAAGCATCTGGATGACACATTATTAGTGCTGATACTCATTCAGGAATAAGATATTAGAATACTGAAATTGTAAATTCTTTGAAATCGGAAAATGATATGGTTTACCATTATGATAATGAACGGAAACATCGGCTACTTGCATTGAATAGTGTGAATAATTATTTCTTCCAGTTGCCATTGGTTACTGTGAACAATGATTTGGTTTTATCAAACCTCTCGTTTTCTCTGGTGGGAATCATGATGAAGTGAGTCAGTAGTTCTTCAAACTAGAGCAACTGATTCGTTAGATAATCAATTTGAAAGCCATATCATTATATGGTAATAACGTAATTGAATCAATCATTGAGCGTACTATAATGGGCATTAATAATTTTTTACTAGCAGTAAAAGAATTCATTTCAAATATTACTTTCCGATGTTTATTGTGGAAAGTAGTTGCGACTTGGAAGCCTCAACACCTCAACAGGTGTTGTTAAAGCATTATTTGTTCGATGAGTTTGCATTTCCCGCCTCCCTCCTACCTTAAAGTTTGAAGGGGGGTAGATTTGATTGATTAGTGAGCAGTTGAACCAAAAATTAACCTTCCAATCTTCTAAGTACTTTCCTCAGGAATTTCTCGATTCAAATTGAAATGACAACTGAAACTTTTCTCTCTCTACCCATTCCATATCACTGTTGCTATTCAACAATCACTTCAGTCTCTTTGGTATGAGAGTCCTGCTGCTTTGAAGATACTTTATCGCAAGAGTGATCCTTTTCTTGTTTCTGTGGGGTGACACCTCATGATCGTACCCTACTCTCTGGACGAACAAGCAGCTAACATTAATACTGACTTTTTCTATGTTTTTTAAGAAAAAACGCGCTCACGATTCTCTATTTGAACTACTCCTTGTATGAACTCTCTACTGTATAGAATTTTACTTTCTTCTTCTCCTTTTTCTTTACTGCATATTTGCTCTTCTATAAATGTTTCTATCTTGTCACACGGGTTCAGTCTTTGATTCTACTCTTATATTCTCTCTATTTCCTTAGCCTTTTTCTTTCCTTAGCCTTCTTCTCAAGCTCTCCTTCCCTCTTCTCCGGCGTCTTCCTCCCCTTTCTCCATTTTCAACATTGTCCTCTTCCTTATCTCATCCCTCTTTTTTCTAAACCCACCATTTCCTTCTTTCGTCTTTCCTTCTTTCCTCTCTCTTCTTTCATGCTTCCTTCTTTCCTCTTTCCTTTTTCCTTCTCTCCTTCTTTCTCTTTCCTTGTCTCCTCTTCCCTTATTTTTTCCTTCCTCTTTCCATCTTCCTCTTCCCTTCTTTTCTTCTTCTCTTCCTCCCTTTTTATATCGTTTCTCCTGTTCTCCCTCCTCCCTTTCCTATATCTCTTCGCTTATAGCCCTCCCACTTATCTTACTTTCCTCCATGTTATCTCTCCTTCCTCCTTATTTTCAAATCCTTTTTCATTCTCTCCTTTTTCCTTATTTTCTTCCTTCATTTTTTATCCCGTTTATCAACTTCTCCGTCCTCCCTTCTCTATATCTCTTCGCTTCTTGTCCTACTCATCCTACTCTTCTCCATAGTATCCCTCCTCTCTCCTTCTTTTCAAATCTTCTTTCCTTCTTTCCTCTTTCTTATCCTCCTTTTCTTCCTAATGTATGATGTCCTCTCGTCCATCGCTAGCTCAGTAGCAGCAGCGATGCATTTGCATATTTATAAAGGGGCAGCAGGCGCGCCTTCCGCGGCCATAAACTGTCGCTGGGCCTTTCGAGTGCGCAGTCCAGTAGCCTTTTGTTTCCTTCAGCTACCATCCTCAGCCTGCGATCCCAATATACTCGATGCTTGTGAATTGTAATTAGATACGTTTTCACGCCTTGAGTTACGAGCGCCGCAGTGTGCAGTGCACACCCCAACATGAATACTTGTTGCTTGCTGCTTACTGCTCACTGCCTAGGCTACTTCTTTCTGCTTGCTGTTTGCTGCTTGTTGCTTACTGCTTGCTGCTTGCTACTTGTTGCTTGCTGGTTAGCTTCAGCATCCCATTCTGTATTCTGTTCAGCCTCGATTATACACTGTAGTATTTGTACTCAGAGTCAAATATCATGGGCAGTATAATATTCATCTCTCACAATGTCCATAGTGGTTCTTTGGTTGATAATAGATTCAGAATAAAGATTCCAGAAGTATTCAACTTGTGAAGTGTAAAATCTGGTTTAATATTTATGTTTACTTGACAGTAGTCAAGTTTACGAATGTTGTTAGAAGTGTGAGCTAGTAACAAAAAAGTAGAAAATTAACTCTACGGATGTTTCGGAGTAATAGTTCTCCTGTCTCCCTAATTTTGCAGTGAATCCTGTAGGTTAATTATTTTCTATCGACTGGATTTGCGTTTGAAGACATCTTCATTGCCCGAATCTCAAAGATTAGGAATTAAGTTAGAGTGATCTACTGCAACTCAATGTCAACTTACAGTGAACCTCATATTAGCCGTGGTAGAGACTCGCTTTCATAATCTATTACGATTTGAAAAAAATAATAGTAACCCATCAAGCATAGTAATGATTCAAGTTTTTTTAAAAATTATAATCGATGATTTCAGATTAGCACATTTTTTAAAACAAATAACATCAGAGATTTTGTCAAATTGACGTTATAGGCTACCTGTCGCTATAATAATAACTTATTTTTCAACCAATACATGACACCGATCAGATACAGTTTGTTCAGTTACAGAACATAAATAATGTATAATAAATAAAATGAAAACATCCTAAATAATATGTGCATAATAGGTTATATATAAAAATATGTTTATTTATAATATTTGATGAAAGTGAATTATAGTGATAGAGATCATGAATTCAGTAGGCCTCGTCTGTCAGCGTGAAGGCCTATTGCTGGAAGGGTGCAGTCAACTCCATTCACGGCGATACTGGAAATTGATTATTGCGTGTGTGATCGTCCTGGGGGGCGCCGTCCGTCCCGTCCCGTCCGTCCACGGCTATAAATCACGGCCGTCGGTCCGTCAGCACTGTCCGGTACGGATCCGACATCTTAGGCCAGTCGAAAAAAAGCCGCCTAATTAAGTCGTAGCCAGGTCGGCGGCCCACAGCATGTAATCAAGCTCAGATGCTCGACTAAAAAGTTAATTTAAAGGGTGTAATTTAATGGCCCAACCTGGATTGGGGTCACTGGGGTTCAGTCATGATTGTTGGTCAGTATGATTTGATTAGTTGGCTAGTTTCAAGTATTCTCAATGAGAGAATTGATTAATTAGATGGACCAAATGTAGACGTGTTCTGTTTTGTGCCTAAGTTATACATGGATCTGTAACATAGACGTCAAAATCGCATCTTTGATCCCATCAAGAAAAGTTTGTCTTTGATCAGCAATATATAGTTTTGAGTATTCAACCAACAATGTAGTACATTATTCCGTTGTACAATTATAGTATGCCTACAAAATTCATGAAATAGAAATAATAAATAATAAGCTTATCAATTGATAAATGGAAATTCTAATGTATAACTACAGAATGGAGGAGGATTCCTCCTCTGTGGTCCAACCCTCATTGGAAATGACAAGAAATCATAATTTGAAATTTAACATATAACCATTAACTATGGAAAAGGGATTTTTCTTTGATAGAGGATATTCCTTTATACTGATTGAGGAATAAAGCTACTTACTACAGTGAAGTATTTGGAATTTTCTTAATGGATATATAATAGAGGGCAAATAAATAAATATCAATTGAGACCATTATAATTCAAATGGGAGTTTTAAACCTAGATAAAAAATTTAATAGCTGAATGCCTCCCGAAAAGCCTCAGCCGAATGCCTCATCGGATCTTACTTCAAAGACAAGAAAAGCAGGAAAAATCACTTCTTTCGATAATTTCCTTTTTGGAAAATCTTTGATAAAAAATGGTCGATCCCATCAAGAGGTGATGAGAATCAAATCATTTATCAAGGTTCATTGTTATTAAGATCGTCGATAAAATTTGCATAATTTTTAATATCGGTCCTTTATTTGTAATAACAGTTGAGAACTATGTTCGTCTTCCAAAATTCATCCTTGACACTAAAATAATAACGTTGACGATTCCAGTGTTTCTAAAACTTCAAAGACGCAGTGACATATAAAAGCTAATCGAAACCATCTCTCAGCCTCAACAGTATCATATTATAACACATTCAAAGATCGGCAAAAGAGAAAGCTCCATCGATTTTTATTCGCGGATCCAGCTATCTACGATTCCACAGTTTGACATTTAATTCTCGGACTGAGTGTGAATTCCGAATCTGACAGGACAATGCTGAAAATCAGAGTCAACAATAGAAGACAAAACTTTATTCGTCAGAGAAAGAGGTAGAAGCTCGAAAGCTCTACTGCATTTGCAAATAAGGAGAGATAGATAAAAAGAGGAGAAATAATGAATGAGAGTGATATAAGAGGAGAGAAGAATGGCCATTCACTTCAACTTTGTTGAGCTGGTCAGCTAAAGAACGCGTGATGACATCCACTGATAACACTCCTGTATTCGGAAGAATTCTCAGAGTACATTTGTCAGTATAGCGTTTCATCGTCCAGAAAAGGACTTCCTGATTCCCCTTTTCAATTGAAATGAAAACCATATAGATCTTACTATTATAATGCCCCATTACACTAGGATCAGATAGGCACAGTCAAGTTTCTGATATTGATAGAAGCAAGGGTAATCTGGTCATTGTAATAACGTTGACAATATCTATACTACTACATTGAGGTACAAGGTTACTCTATGTTTCTATTGAAATTTGAATTCGATGTGAATTTTCACGTCGATGTGAAAATCATTAGAGAGGATATTATTTGGAGCTATTGGTTGATATAAGTAGCTGCTCAAGTTTAGAAAAAATCAAATAATGAAAATGAAATCTATAATTATGTAGTTTTTGTCGATAAATCTATGTCATTTTAATTTTGTATTGATAAGAACTTTATTTTCTGGAATTCGAAGAACGTTATCAATGCACAACAGTGATAATAAAAGCTTAGAAGTTTTTTCATCGAAATCAACCCTATCCTCCTAACTACTCATGAATATTTGTTGTTCAACAGATGAACATGTTGATGTATTCATTTTCAATTTTCCGTTCAAATGGAATTCTCTATTATTTTGATGTAGTAAATCGGCGCTCTTTATGAATCACCCAATAGAACAAGTTAGACCCATCCCTTAATCAAGGAATTGATGAGATTCATTTTCGATGAAATCAAAACTTCATTTACCTCAATACACAATCTAGCAAGACTTCCTATACTCCATTCACGATCACTTGAGACGGAATAAACAAACTTTTTGAGTGTGTGTGCGTGCAATGGAAGTGTAGTAATATGCGAAAATTTCGGCCACAGACCAACAGCTGTAGCCAATCACAGCTCAAGACAACAGTCTCGAGGAAAGACAAGTTGGACTGTAGCAAATCACAGCTCCAGACAAGAGTCAGCTGTTTAACTGAATCAGACTTTTTCGCATAGAAGAAGACCTTCCATTACACGCACACACAAGGAAGGTTTGTTTATTTCGTCTCAAGTGATCGTGAATGAACTATAGATATAAGAACACTATAACATATCACAAGAGTAAAAAAATTAAGGTGCAGTAGACCACAGTCTCTGAAATATAATTTTATTTTAAAAGACTGTGTGCAGACACTAGATAATAATGTCCCATGTTACTAGGTCGCTCAGAGAGTGAACTTACAAAGAACACATCATTAAACGATAGTTTTCACATTGAACTAAGCTACAGGTGGAACGGACCCAACAGCCTCTCATGAAAAACGAGATTCAGAACGTATAGTAGGCTACTGGTATTCTACCTGGCCATTCTAAAGGCCTGTGGTACAGTATTACAAGGCGACAGTTTGACACCACATTTTCTAACCTAAAAATGTCAACTGACTTGGCAAAAACTTTTAAGGATAAATTTGAAAACTTGGTTATAGAAGAATTTGCTGCTCATTTTCATATTGAACCATGGGTTGAAGTGTGAATATTAGGGTGAACGCGCACTGGTACGACTCGAATCAGACCAAGACTCAGACCAAACCAGAGCACTGGTCTGATGCAATCAGACCAAAGCTCAGACCAGACCAAGACCAAGGTTATTAAAGACCTTTTCTAATAACCTTGGAGCAAGACCATGATAGAAAACATATGATTCAAACCATATGGGTTCAAAAACATATGATTAAAGTCATTACATGTTCCAGCAGTTCCATCATTAGCAAAGAGATAGTGCCAACTTAGTTTAAAATTTTTATCAATCATTCCCGGGTAATTTAAGTAATGGAATTCTGAGATTGACCACTGTTATAACCAAAAGATCATAGGACCGGTCTCTGGATTTCGGAAATACCGTTCCAGAAGGATGGTAAAAAGTTGTTTGAATTTCAACTTCATCTCATTAGAGTAGAACGCCGATTATCCAACCTAATTGGGACCGGGATCAATTCGAATAAGCCAAAAATTTAGATGATTGGACATGTAATTGTACTGTATTGAAGAAAAACAACGTGTTGAACTTGGAATAAACGTTATAACATTTGAAAAGTACAGTGTAGTGATGTTAAATTAATATGGAAAGCAAAACAAATACTGTACTAAACTACATCAGTACAGGAAATACAATTCGAAAAAAGTGAGAAAAGCTACGATCACGTTGTAAATGCTGGTAAGTCACTGTATCCTCAATCAATATGACAAAACGGCATGATTATCAATGAGTTGTACAAATATTAACTGCGTACTTTAGTTTCTCCTCTTATTCTATTTATGTTTTTAACAAATCTAATGTTGATTCAGTTGGATTCTTTAAAGATATTTTGTAATTCCTTAACAAGGATTCGCATAAATGATATTTTGACCGTGTAATCATGAAATCATTTCAATTATATTATATTGTGGACTCCCTTTATACAAATGCGCTTATAGGATGTTTGGAAATATTTTATAATTTGAAATGTTGATTTGGCTTTGATAACAAACTTTCTAGTTTTTGAATTCATAATTCTTTCAAAGTGGTGTTTTTTCAGAGTTTTAATAGTGTGAGTTAGTATTGATAAGGGACGTTACCGGAATTCGGACATTTTAATTATCTAAATTGGGATAAAAGAAGTTGGGATTATACCTGTCTTTTCATCCCTGACTGTAATATTGTTATGTAATGAGAAAATAAATAAATGACTGTTTGATCATTTATGATGCGTCATGAGAAGATGACTGGATGAACAAGTTGGAGCCAGAGAGCCTGAGAAGCATGGTACATGCCGGTAATTGTGGCGCATGGTGTACCAGGAGTCGAACCAAGAACAGGAGCACTCGGCTACCGGTTGTTTATCAATGCTGGTGATAGGGGGAAGAAAGGGGGCAATTACCTGGCCAGATGGTATCGAACTGCGATCTGCCAGATTCTGCCCAGCAGCTCGCTAGCTCAGCGAGACAAGGGCGCAGCTTTTGTTTGTTATTGGGTTTCCTGTTCGAATAAATTATCCGCTCCTTCCACTCGGCCGTAATAAGAAATAAATGATGGTCGCGGCCCCATATTCTCCAGGCGATAGCTGGCTCGCTCTCAGTTGTCCTGCTTGCTATTGCCTCGTTACAACAATCTCCGAAACGCAGCACTCGCAAGTCGATAAAACTGAAAGAGTTCATTATTTGAAAACCGGTCACTTCACGCGCCGCATGGAATGTGATTCAACGAACGCTTTCAAACAACTTGGAATATACAACTATCTATTACTATAAAACTCGAGGTCTTTATTCGTCTTGGGGGCCATAGACATCCAGGACCCTAACATACTGCAATCACCTACAATAAAATTCAAAGTCTCAATATTCCAACTCAACTTCTCCAACCAACTGGGACTGAATCATTGTGTTCCAAAGAACGTTTAAAAAAATAAACAGAAACAAGAATAATTTTATTCCTTCTCACTTTTTTGGGTCCAAATCATCACTTATAATTTTGAATTTTTAATTTTTACAAAATTATTTATTGAACATTTTTAATTCCAGTTGGTAAAAAAAGTTAGAAAAAGAAGGCAATCGACCAAAAAGATTTTTAATTCCCAATTCCAATGGAAAAATGCCTTTCATAATATTATGTTAATCATTGTAAAGTCTATCTTATATTGAATAATCTCACATGCATCAGTTCCAATAATCTGGATTGTTGTAATGTATTATAAATCACGTATTGATATTGATAATGAAACTTATTATTAGTCATTCTCAATCTCACGCATACTAGGATGTTGTATCATTTATGCTCAACCCATGCTCATACTATATTGAATGTGAATATAAATACACCATCGTTGAAGATTTTTTAGTTTTTTTTTAGAATTTCGTATATTACAGAAAATTTCTTTCTTGTGAAGCGAATGTGTAAAATACATTTTGCCAATTAGAATATGTATTTTATGTATTGGAGTATAAATATTTCAAGTATTATCGGTACTGATAAAATGATTTTCATGGAAAGATGGAAATTGAAACAAATATAATCCAACATCCAGCTCACTTGGGACAAAAATCGAATCTTACAGGTGAAGAAGCTTTACCGCTGAATCTTACGGATGAATGGAACGGATTTGGGGGCTTCTGCTCTCAAGTATACTTCTAAGACGTTCCTTGGTCACTGGTATAGTTGGCGCCAACAATAAAGGCGGTTGGCGAATGACTGTTATTAATTCTCAACTCTGTCAGGACAGTCGGCGAGCTGTCTGCGAAAGTACATCGTGCTGAGAGCGACCACTGCTAAACTTATTCGCTCTCGAAGACAGCTTTAGACTATCCTGACAGAGCTGAGCATCAAGAACAGTCATTCATCAACTGCCATATATGTTGGCACTGGCTAAATCATTCATTCACTTCAACCGCATGTGAAGAGATCTGTGAAGTGGGGTCGTCGTACAAGGGGTTGAAAATATCATACTCACTGAAATCCAATAACATTTATCCTTGTCGGTGGTTGAATATCTTCCTCTCAATCTATTTTCCTTGTTCTCAATAAATTGTTTATTCTCCTCTAGGCTACCTTACAAATCGTTTCAGTTATTCACATATGCAGGGATTGTGTTATCTCTATTCATTCAGAGTTTTTTATTTTCATTGTAAATGTCTTTACAGACTCAATATTCGTTTCAAACAAATACTGTGAGCATCTTAGGAATCATGTTTAGGATTAATCATAATTTGACTATACATAACATGAAATTTCAAGCTTCATTCAAGATGATTTTATATGTTACACATGAATTTTGGATGAGATTTTCAATGAATTTTGTATTGATGAATAATTTATACACACGTGGAATGAACAATATTTCTCACGGATATGTTTCTGCATACTTTATTGCAAACTTCTTAACGAGTAATGAATATTTGTCATGTAAGGCCACTTGAATGAAATGAAAATCAAGATACCCTGATGAGAGATATTCTTACCTTGCCTCACTCAAGCCTTGCATAACTCTTAAATATTTTCTAGACTATCTTTATTGTTCTTGAGTAATGATGAATCAAATTAACATTCATTCATCTATTAGAGTACAAAATTTATTAGTAATTACAAAATAATTGCTCAAAATTGTACAAATTACTATCACCCTTTACTTTAGAAATCTCCAATTGCATAAGTTATTATTTTTCAATATGTAAGCTAATAACAGCATTGATATTGGTCGTGAATGTATACCCCAATAGAATGTTTGAATTAACCAATGAGATATCAGGTGGGCGTGTGCTGACTCGAGTCTACTCGCATCCTATTGGTTGATAGGCTTCTTTGAACAAAATGGAGTCTGCCAGAAGTGGGTGACGCTGCTAACATTGTCTACATTGGAAGTAATAGTGCTTAAAAGTTGGTCATCGTCTTTGTATTGGTGTAATCGAAATGTTTCATTGATTCTTAATAATTGTGAAAATGTTTTGATAAATCATCTGAAATATGTTTCATCCATAATTGAACATATGTACATGATCAATTTGTGAAATTGTTACTTAACCTATACATATTGATATGTAGCTTCCACATTTTCATTATTTGTATTTTTCAATGAATAAAATAATTGAAGAATAAATTCCATCAATCAGATTATTATAGTTCTATAATGTTCTTTTTTATAATGTAATTATATTAGTTCTATAATGTTCTGTAGAGTTAGTTTCGTGGATAAGTTTTTCCACAACTTGCACATGTTTGATTCATGGAACTAGTTCATTTTTGATGGATTATCAATTGACTTACTAATAATTATCAAAACTTCTTCTACATCTAATTTATATTCACAGTCATAAATAAGCTGAGGCTCAGAGGCTGGGAAAATAATCAACTAAAATGTTTGGCTTCGAAATTTGATATTTTAAAATAGTTTTATATATTCGTTGGTGTTATTCTGACTTAAAATAAAATCTTAATTAAATCAACCTTCAAAATTCTAAATGATAGTTTTTAATTTTGATTGTGGAAATTTGTGAATTGTGCTTTTAGTGTTGATGATCATGTAAACATAACCTCTTTTCAAATTATTATGTATTGACATTTGGGAAAAGACATTTCAGACTTTGTTATCTGTGTTTTAACCCTTTATTGATAATGAAACATATTATTAGTCATACTATATCTCACGCATACTAGGATGTTGTATCATTTATGCTCAACCCATGCTCATACTATATTGAATGTGAATATAAATACACCATCGTTGAAGATTTTATAGTTTTTTTAGAATTTTGTATATTACAGAAAATTTCTTACTAGTGAAGCGAATGTGTAAAATAAATTTTGCCAATTAGAATATGTATTTTATGTATTGGAGTATGAATATTTCAAGTATCATCGGTATTAATAAAATGATTTTGATGGAAAGATGGAAATTGAAACAAATATAATGCCAACATCCAGCTCACTTGGGACAAAAATCGAATCTTACAGGTGATGAAGCTTTACTGCTGAATCTTACGGATGAATGGATCGGATTTGGGGGCTTCTGCTCTCAAGTATACTTCTGAGACGTTTCTTGGTCACTGGTATAGTTGGCGCCAACAATAAAGGCGGTTGACAAATGACTATTATTAATTCTCAACTCTGTCAGGACAGTCGGCGAGCTGTCTGCGAAAGTACATTGTGCTGAGAGCGACCACTGCTAAACTTATTCGCTCTGAAAGACAGCTTTAGACTATCCTGACAGAGCTGAGCATCAAGAACAGTCATTCATCAACCGCCATATATGTTGGCACTGGCTAAATCATTCATTCACTTCAACCGCATGTGAAGAGATCCTTGAAGTGGGGTCGTCGTACAAGGGGTTGAAAATATCATACTCACTGAAATCCAATAACATTTATCCTTGTCGGTGGTTGAATATCTTCCTCTCAATCTGTTTTCCTTGTTCTCAATAAATTGTTTATTCTCCCGTAGGCTACCCTACGAATCGTTTCAGTTATTCACATATTCGGGGATTGTGTTGTCTCTATTCATTCAGAGCTTTCTATTTTCATTGAAAATGTCTTTACAGACTCAATATTCGTTTCAAACAAAATACTGTGAGTATCTTTAGAATCATGTTGTCCAGGTAGTCACTTACTAGAAGGGAAAGACATGCGCATGGATGATAAATATTTCTCTTTTAAATTCACTATGTGTGTGACTACATTGATTATTCATTATTTGACTATACATAACATGAAATTTTAAGTTTCATTCAAGATTTTATATGTTACACATGAATTTTAGATGAGATTATCAATGCATTTTGTATTGATGAATAATTTATACACACGTGGAATGAACAATATTTTTCAGGATATGTTTCTACATAATTTATTACAAACTTCTGTTTTGTAATTGTAAAGCTGTACTTCTTACTCTATTTATATTAAATACTGGCTTAACGAGTAATGAATTTGTAATGTAAGGCCACTTGAATGAAATGAAAATCAAGATACCCTGTTGGTAAAATACATAAGTAGGCTACCTTGGTTTTTTCTGTTAGACTAGGCTGAATGAGAGATTTTCTTGCCTTGCCTCACTCAAGCCTTGCATAACTCTTAAATATTTTCTAGACTATCTTTATTGTTCTTGAGTAATGATTAATCAAATTGACATTCATTCATCTATTAGAATACAAAATTTATTAGTAATTACAAAATAATTGCTCAAAATTGTACAAATTACTATCACCCTTTACTTTAGAAATCTCCAATTGCATAAGTTATTATTTTTCAATATGTTAGCTAATAACAGCATTGATATTGGTTGTGAATGTATGCCCCAATTGTTTAGTCATTGGTTTTGAATTAACCAATGAGATATCAGGTGGGTGTGTGCTGACACGAGTCTACTCACATCCTATTGGTTGATAGGCTTCTTTGAAAAAAATGGAGTCTGCCAGAAGTGGGTGACGCTGCTAACATTGTCTACATTGGAAGTAATAGTGCTTAAAAGTTGGTCATCGTCTTTGTATTGGTGTAATCGAAATGTTCCATTGATTCTTAATAATCGTGAAAATGTTTTGATAAATCATCTGAAATATGTTTCATCCATAATTGAACTAATATGTACATGATCAATTTGTGAAATTGTTACTTAGCCTATACATATTGATATGTAGCTTCCACATTTTCATTATTTGTATTTTTCAATGAATAAAATAATTGAAGAATAAATTCCATCAATCAGATTATTATAGTTCTATAATGTTCTTTTTTATAATGTAATTATATTAGTTCTATAATGTTCTGTAGAGTTAGTTTCGTGGATAAGTTTTTTCACAACTTGCACATGTTTGATTCATGGAACTAGTTCATTTTTGATGGATTATCAATTGACTTACTAATAATTATCAAAACTTCTTCTACACCTAATTTATATTCACAGTCATAAATAAGCTGAGGCTCAGAGGCTGGGAAAATAATCAACTAAAATGTTTGGCTTCGAAATTTGATATTTTAAAATAGTTTTATATATTTGTTGGTGTTATTCTGACTTTTAAATCAACCTTCAAAATTCTAAATGATAGTTTTTAATTTTGATTGTGGAAATTTGTGAATTGTACTTTTAGTGTTGATGATCAAGTAAACATAACCTCTTTTCAAATAATTATGTATCGACATTTGGGAAAAGACGTTTCAGACTTTGTATCTGTGTTTTAACCCTCTATTTTAATTCATCTACAGAATAAATAAATAAATAAATAAATTACAGAATAAAACTAATTGATCGATACAGTATAGAATCTATGAACTTTTTCATAGATTTACATCATGATAACAGATTTTTTTTGGCGGCTCGTACCCACGAAACAAGTGAAGTGCCCGTATCTTTTACTGTACAGCACTTCACCTATTCCGTGGGCACGAGCCGCCAGTGCTCAACATTATCGATCTTGCTCAATATAGGAAACTATTAAATATCTTCAACTGGCCTAGATCCTATAAGATTCAGATAAAAAAGGATAAGCTTAACAAAACCTGAAAATTGTTTTCATAAATAAAGTAGAGCTGACAGCGTCGCCGCATATATTCCACAAGATTAAACAATAAAAATTGAATAATGGTCATCGCTAGCTTAGCCGAGATGTAGATGGTCAAGCCGTATATTGTTATATCCTGTCGTTCTGTTGCCTGTAAACAGAATGAAAAAAAGATGATCAAGTGCGCTATTATAAGTATCCTTCTCCTTTTTATTCTTTACCATCCACTTCTTTTCGTTTACTCCTACTTTTTCTTGACTTTCTTTTAGTATTCTCATAATTTTTTGTTCACCTTCAATTATTCTTCCTGGCATTATACTGGCTCTCCTTGCTCTTCTTTTTCTTAGGTTGGCTTTAGTAATTTTCTATCACATTTTGATCCATTGGATTGAATAATTATCAATTTCCATTTTCGTCAACCAGATCCTCTTCTCCTCTCTTTACATCCTCTTCTTTGTTTTTGTCTATCCTACTCTCCACTTTTCTCCCACACCCCCGTTTCTTCTTACCAAATCCACTTATTTGCTTCATCCACTTTTATCAACAATAATAAGCGCTATTTTTAAACCCTCTACTTCTACAAGTTCATCTTCTCCTTATTTCCTCTCTTTTCTTATTCCTCCTTCTCAGCAATTTTTTTCAGTCTCTTTCAGTTTATCTTGAAAAGTCAAATAATTTTGACCTCTTTTTTCAATCGTTGGGTCTAGAGTTCTTCGATAGTTCATTATCTTCTTTGATTTCTGACCAATCCTTACTTCCTCCATCTTATTATTTACTCTTTTCTCCTTCTCAACCCCTATCTTCTTTTTCTTTGTCCCATTTCTTCTCTCCTTTTATCTGAAGTCCACTAATTTCCCGCTACTCTTAATAGTCCAGAGTTCTCCGATAGTGCTTTATCCTTCCTGAACGAAGAATCAATAAAGAAAGGTTGTAGAAAGTCAGCTATCAAGAGAACACAAAGCGGGGATTATTGGTAAGTTATGGATTAAAGGAAAAGGGTTTGGCGTTCGTATATGTGTGATATTACGAAGACGCGAGTGATAGAAGAGAGAAGAAAAGAAATGCAACGGATTCAGTTGTCTGTTTCTTTCTATTTTTCATCCTCTTTTACTTATTTAGGGGGTAGGGGGGAATGTGCGCTCTTCTTCTTTTTATCGAATGGAAATGAGGAGACCAGCACTGACACTGGGAATGGAACCCGGGTGAGGGTGTGGCACTTTGGTCGACCATCTGGTCGGTAGACAGGACGTCCAGCCCAGCCCTCAAAACCGCGCATTCCTTCCCAACCCCCCGGCCACTAGGGCTCACTCATCCTGGCACATCTACCACGGAATCTGCCAGACAATATCAATCCACGTGTAGCCAAGTTATCTTTCAATAGCGCTCCAAATATGAATGGCTTTGGATCAATTTCCCTTCTTCAAGAGGCAGTTCAACTTACAAAATATACTTATATTATATTTTGTATAATTATGAAGATATTTTGCTTAATCTTGAATGTGAATGAATTGTATGTAACATTGCGTACACACAATTTGAAATATTCTATTGGAGATAAATTATGAATCGCTTAATTTCTTTGTTTCATGGGAGAATTCAATGATTTCTATTAGGTAGTGCTCTATCCAATGTTCTGTTTCCAACTTTCATTCCAGGACATCTCTACGAATATTGCCGCCCAACGTTCTATCATTTCACGTATTGCTGTGTCATCTTCTTATCAGATTCCAAGTGTGAATGGATTTGACTGAAAGATTTCCCTTCTCCAAGATGCAGTTGAACTTTCAAAATAAATTTGAATAATTTTGGCGATACTTAACCTAATCTTATAGATATTTTGAATTTTTAAAAAGTATCTACTTGAATGTAATATTGTATCATCGTGTGAACAATATTAGTTGAGGAAATAATTTTTCAATGGGCTTATCTCATTTGTTCATAGGATGAGTCACAATGATTTCGTGCTCTATTATTCAAGATCATATCTAACAATATATCAACGAATTACAAATCTCAAGAATATTCTACACTTCTTCGTAATATTATTTTTAATTAATGTAGAAATTGAAGATGTAGGCTAAGTGACATGTTCTAGAAATTGCATTAGAATATTTCCAGAAGAAACATTAACCGGATGAGATTATTTTATTGTAGCAGGTGGTAGGACATACCTCTAGTCTCTAAAATCGATAGTGTTAGTTTTGGAGCATACGATACTGAACAATCGAGAACCATTTGATCGTAATGCCATTCAATGTCGGCTGGAAATTAAATCGACCATGCTGATATCTGTACTGGGCAGATGTATAATTTGGTGGAAGTCAAATCGAATTGATATGTTGAACACGAGCTGTCGAATAAGGAGGTTTAGATTGACACATAATGCTGGGTTTGACGTCTTACTGCATCATAACATGAAGTCTTCAAATCATAACTATTGACGCAAATACCCAATACTCATGAGAAATGCAACATGGGAAATGTTAACATGTTATCGATCATGACTGTAAATCATGAAACTGTTGAGATAGACTATGAACAGTTATGTACTTATTAAATTTCAATAACACCAGACATTGTTTTTGTATAACACCAGACATTGTTATTACATTGTTATTTGAAATAGGACAAAAATAGGTTGAGAAGAATGACACAATATCTCATTTTAAATGCACCTTCATTTTTTTCAAGTTTATAGGAAAGAAGTTGTTCACTACCCGATGAGAATGAACATCCCCCTCCTTAATGATCGATGAAATTATAATTTTACTTATATTATTATTATATACAGGCTACTGTATAGAAATAGCTCTATCTGGCCAAATATCTTACAGCTTATAACTTTTCCAACTGTTTAAGGATTGGTAAAGAAATTAATATTTTATCGGTCTCGCTGGTTGAAAAGAATCTCACAATAATTAATAAAATAAGAATAAAAGTTTTTCCACTATACTTTACGAGTAAAATAAATTCGAAGTCTCGTCTGAGTGTGAGAATATATTGTGTTAACAGAATATTTAATTACCAAAACATTATTGCATTGGAAGAATCCATGAAGACAAACTACTCGTAACAACTCACAAAATCAGAATGAAATGTATGACCGGTTATTCAACGCTCTCACTCTTCTGTGAGTATCAAATGAAAAAGCGGCTATCAACTGATTAGAAGCCTTCTATGTAATAATAATATTCGATACGCCAGTATAATGAATTAACAGAATAAACAATCGTACATATTTATGGAGCTTGGTAGGCAATTATGGTCATTCTAATGATCATCTCAGTACTTTTGGATGGTCGAATACGATTCCGGGAACGTCAAAAATATCCACTTTGCCCTGAAACTCGCAATCAATCACGGTAAGCCAGTTTTCTTGCATTTCAAAGCGGCTGGATTGTCCCTTTGAGGGCTTTTTATACGTTTTAAATTGAGCCAATTACAGGGGCGATTAATTAAGCGCTGTTTTATTTCTTGTTCTACCTTGTAATTAATTCATCTTACGGCCCCCGGCCCGCGGCTGTCCCCATCATTATCGTTATTATTACTATTTAATTGCGATGCCATAAATCAGATACAACGATCAGACTTGTACTTGCTCGGCCTTTCTCAAGCCTTTTTACATAGGTTCCAGTTCAGTTAAAGACGAGCCTGTTGTAGTTGTCCGCCCTTCGGCGCATTTACACTTATCAGTTATCAATGAAAAATAAAACCTATCTAAGAAGATGATCGTTGAATTTGAGCTTCCAGAAATTGTTGGATTCTGAAGCCAGATTCGCTACTTAGTTTGTGAAATAATGCAACCTGTAATACGTGTCCAAACACTCACTGAAACTTTGAGCACTATGTAATATAATAATATCAACTTGTAATAAAATCTTGCCTTATTCTTATTCTTATAGATAGAGCCATATCATTTCCTTATATAAGTTATTATTGTTATCTTATTAATGAGCCGTCGTTTGAGTTATTTCTCAAATAATTTTTAATTTTCATGGTGCAGAACAATATTCATGATGAATTCTTTATGAAATGCCAAGTCTCAGCACGAATACCGTTTATACTGTTGAAAGAAAATGGGATTCCATTGAAATAGAATCATGAAATTATTATGTTGAGTACTCTTACATCATTATCATAGTTTGCATGCCAAAATAATGTCAAAAATACTTTCTCTTTAACTAAGATCAAACTATTATTACCAGGCTCCATGATTGATTTAAAAGGGGGTACTGCGTCAAGCCTGGTTCAAATTTCAATCCTACAATTACCCCCCAACAAATTAAAAAAAAATGAAATTAGATTAACCCAATATAAATATTAGTGTATGAAATTATTTCAAGAACTTGTAAACAAATTCTAGAGGAAATAAAAGTGAGCTCCGAGGACATAGAGAAGACAAACTAAACTTGTTGAGAATTCAGCTCTCTCTAGATTTCTCATCAACGTCACAAAAAATGAGATATTCTATTATGTGCGAAGAATTTTCATATATTGTAGTTAATATCGCGATAACATTCCCTGATAGAAGGTGAGACATCTGAAGCATGCAGCCGCTCGATGCCTGATATCGTAGAAAATCTCCATGTTTACCGGTCCTATCGTCAAACTTGTCTTACTTATCTGCTGTGGGCACGAGTCATTCCTCGGATTATTTAATAAAACGACCGTTGCTTATATTTTGTTGCTTCCTTCTGCGGCTCCACCCAATGACTGGTTTTATTTGATCATTTCTGATAAGAAGGCATCTCCGATTTCACCGCCTCAAATGAAACATTTTCCTGTTCAACCGTTTACTAACTGAACCTCACGGGCATCCAACTTGCATTGTATGGTAGGGTAGATCATCAAACAACTGACGTTAATACTATAGATAATTCTACAATTTTCATTTGACATTTTTTTCTTGGTTGATTTTAGATGGTAGTAGTTTTATGACATATGAAAAAAGGTGAAAATATGACCTCGTATTACCATAAAATTTTATTATATTATGTACTTGGATTCAATACAGACATTCAAATCATAGAATGATAGAGACCATATTTATCTAGAATAATGTTTCAATTTTAATGTCCAACATGGATTTTAAGCAAAATCCAAAAAGTAGATGGCGCCGTTGCTCCGCGTTTAATTACTGGGTGAAGCATATCTCTCTCATGATCTTTAATGTGAATGACAAAAGTAAGCTTTTTTTATTTCTTCTCATTCTCAAAAATCCTACCTTACTATAACAGACTACTTTACTTGGAAACACTGTTATAGCTGCAGATTTGAAGCGATTCAACTAAAATAGAGAAGAAGGGCTGGGTGTGGAAGAGAAAATTATTCATTATATTGAAGAGATGTCTAGCGTCAAATAATTATATAAATTAACATTTTTAAGGGTTTGAGACATATTAAACCCAATCGCTTTCCAATTTTCACATCAAGGTTTTTTGGTTTTTAAAGGACTAGTCACATGAATAATTTCGAAATATAAATAATTCTAACTATCGTAGTATTAGACAGAGGAAAAACAAAATTCCATTCAATATCGTCTTGAGATATAATTCAAGTTGATTCCTCTGTTAATAACTTCCAAGATCAGTTTAATTCGGTCGTTGAAATACAAATATTTCCTTTTTCCTGTTATTAGTATTGCTAACCTCATCATCAATAGTTTTCAAACTGAATTCTCTATTGTTGAAAATATCTGACACTGTTAAAAGTTTGTCATCATAAGATAGGAAGTGAATGAACTTAGACGAAGAGCGAATGACATGAAAGAAGGAGAGTGTGAAAAGCACTTCTCACGTTTAAGTCGTGAGCAGTCAGAAATAATAATTATTGCGCTTGCTCGTAGTCTTTTGCATTGAACTTAACACTGTCAATGAATTAAACATGAGGAAATTATGTGATTTAAAAGGCTTTCTTGAAGATGAAATGGACACTACTCAAGCACAAAAAAGAACAATTGGTTATCCTGATATTTTATTGATAGTTCATCACATATTTTACTCTCTAAGACTAGGATTCTTTGACTTGATGTGTTTGTAATCAAATAATTGAAAACAATACTCGTAATCAATATTCCTGTATTGCTTCCAGAGGTCTAGCTGGTGCCAAAAATTATGTTGGTTTCGTCTCTCTTCTGCGTTCCAACGCAGAGTTACGAATAATTATACTCTAGTCTTCTAGACCAGTTACTGGCTAGCTATTGGAACATGCAAGGAACAAATGAAACGCCTTAATTTATTTATTAGCGGTACCAGCTTTATGATTACCAGTTATGATTCCATATATGAGAAAATAACCTGATCTTTTATCGGCTTGGAAAGAAGGACCTACTTGAAATTAAAACGTCTTCCACTTTCAACCTTTCAACTCCTCGTGTCTATCCTCACAAACGCTATGTAGACTAATTCCAATAAATGCTCAATTTTTTACTCAAAGCTTTTTTTAAAGTAGCCCCTGTTCTAATATTTTCAGGCAATGAAAATAGTAGTTCCCGTACTTTTTCAAATCGAAATGAGCCTCAATATCTTTTAATACATGAAATAACATCAATATTTCAATTCTACTGTTCATATAAGGTGGAGTCGTTTTATGCAAACTCATAATACTACTGATTATCGAGAGATATTGAATCAATGGCGAAATGAAATGAGAACTGTTGATATTGTATTGACTTATTAAGGTGACTAAAACTCTATTATTAACATTCACAGCTCTCAGATATATTCTTGGCTGGATGGGATTATTCAATCATAACTCAGGTTGGATTACATTTAATTGGCCATTCAAGCTTTCGAATATAAGCGATTTGTTTATGTTCGCTCAGGACAAGAATTCTGTTGGGACAATTTTCTCTATCAATTTTGATAGATGATATAACTGTTCTCTGTTCAACGATAGAGGAGAGAGGATAGACATCAATTTTCTTGACCAGAAACGATTAAATGGTAGCTTATACCAACGCTGAGAAAAATTCATAGCTCCGCTTGTGTTGTATAATTAAAAACTTTTTCACCTTTTCAAAATCTGAAATATTTGTTGAATGCGTGCGTTTGGAATGATGCCCGTGCTTACCCAACAATAAAAATACGGATTATCTGAAGGATGTTCAGAAACATTGCTGAAAAAATATTTTATAGAAAATTGGCCGGACAGTAATGGCTATTGGACTGCACTTGTGATTTGGTCGTATAACCGGTTCTCCTGTACTTAACTACTTTACACGAGATTGTTGAAGAGTTTAGTTGTAGATTTTTATAGATAGAGCCTATATGATTATTGAGTGGATGGAGAGCTTGATAAATTCAACTCCAATGCATTGTATGAGCATTATACCGTATGATTAGATTTGTTTATTGTCCTATAACAGAGTCTGGCCTCAAATACTACAGGATGGAATCTTGTAGCCTGAATAAATTACGACAAGCAATAAATTGATTTCGATAAATCGACTCTGGAACTTTGGAACCGTAAACATTGATTATTGATTATCGACTTCTGGCGATTTCTCTTTGATAAATTTTTCTAAACAAAATTATTGTCCATCATACATTGAACGTTATTATCAAGCACTGTTTTCTATCAATTTCTTCTTTGATTTCACTAGTTCGAATTGAAATAGGTTTAGAATCACTGAGAATCTAGGAAAATTGAGGTTTTGCCAAATATTTGAGTTTTTCTATAGTTTCTCAGCGTTTTCTTTTTTTTCGAGAACCAATCGGTAGAAAATGTTGATATTTGGTGGGCAAGTTCAGATAAGGTCTAGAAATGTTGAGTTAAAATTTGTTTGAAATCCGTTAAAGAGTACGCCAGTAATCAGTTTTTCAAAATTGTAAATGTATTGCGGGTTGCTAGTAAACTCATAAAATCAATTATATCAGGTAGGATGCTGTTTCTGATTTTTCCAACTCAATCCAATCAATGAATCTTGAAGTTCACCTCTTTTCAGTCTAGAATAATCCTAGATTCCAACCAGAGACCATTCAGGCGAGTATTTGAGTTGCATTATGATTTATAATAATTTCTCATGCTAAGAAATTTTTTCACTTCGAAATTCTATACACCTATTTCATTAGAATTATTCATTATTATTGTACTGTTTTTTGAATTTGGTTTGATTCAGCCAACAGATGCAGTGTAACCGGCTCCCGAACCTGCATCCATATTTTAAAAACACCTACTTCATTGGAAGCTATTTATTTTGTAAGCAAACTTTCAAACAAGGAATGACATTATTGATGGATGAAGCGAGTGCTGGACAGAAGTGAGCGAAGAATTCGATTGCTGCTGATATCGTGTAGCACCTGTAAATCTAATGTTGAAACGGTCTCCGGATTAGGATTTGGAGAACGACCATCACTTACACAATAACGACGTGTGACAGTTGACAGATGTAGTCGTTGTGTATGGCATGGTTCACTGTGTAAGCTGCAATATATATTTTGACATCGATACAAGGCGCGAGTGCTTTATTATCGTGATCGTCGCCTATGTAGAGAATAATAATAAAAAACGGCTCAGTAGATGTGGCGTCCCGTGCATGAAGCGTGTAATTTTGATGGATGGACCAACCAGGCTGGATAGCACTTCTTCCACACGAGTGACTAGCGTCTTGGAGGTGATAAAGATTCAGATTTATATTAATTTACTTCCAGCTGTCAGCCGCGGACAGAAGTGTTGCAACGTAATGGATGGAGTGAGCGACACCAATCCTGTTTGCTGGTGGGGACTATTTGTAGTGATGGACACTCTCGCAACAAGTGACGAGGATTTAAGATAGTTGGAGAACGATTCAGTGATTTGATACATTGTCTGTCACAGAGTGTAATCTTGCACATGTTTACTGTACACAGTTGAAAGTTAAATTAAATTTATGAATGTTTGACAATGTTTGCAAGAATGATAGAATGATTTTATAAAATTATGTAAACAAGGAATATTTTTCGCAGTAAGAATTAATTTCTGTGTTTATTCTACACAAACCATTTGATTCATTTGATAGTTCAAGGGTATTCAATCATATAAGTTTGTAGATTGAGGTGTTTTTTTTTTTTCAAATTCAAATTCAAATTTATTACCACAAAATGTACACAATACACAATCAAATTACAAGATATCAAAAGCAAAATATACATAGTTATTAATATACATAGTTACTAATATACATAGTGATTGAACTATTATATTATACACAGTGGAATTCCACTGGCAAAAGTATAACTTGTCCGCCAGTAGGAGTAGCAATAATTATATTATAACAGAAGTAAAAGAAAAGAGGTTACAGAGCTCAAAGAATCTAGATCATTAATAATTCTAAAAAACAAGATGTCGAACAATTTGGGGAAAGTATCTAGCCTATATTACGTTGATATTGAAGTAATAAGATTGACTAATCCAGTTTTTAACGGTTGCTGGGATATATTTAATAACTTTTTGATTGGTGAGATTATTTGGGATGTTATTTATAATTTTTGGTGCAATATAAATGAGCTGTTTTCGAATCAGTGTGAGGTTTGAAACGTAACATTCGAATTTATTTTCATTGAATCTGGTTCTATGTGCTTCATTATTTATTTTTGGAAAGTTATTCCTATATCTATTGAAGTATTTAAAGATGCTAAGTACATATAGTTGGCGGATGGTCATGACTTTCAGATCATTAAAAGCATTTATCGAGGCGTATAGTAAAGGTCGATTTAAAATAGTTTTTATTATCATTTTTTGAACGGTGAATAGAGTTGAAAGGTGAGAATTGAAAGTACCTCCCCAAACTACCAAACCGTATTGCAGTATTGATTGAACTATTGCGAAGTAAACCATTCTCATTCTAGATACATTCAGAACAGACCTTAATTTGTAGAATTTGTAAGATATAAATTTCAATCTATTGCATATGTAATCAACGGTTTAATTCAGTAGTGTTATTGAAATTCCGATCTACAATCTACATCCGTTTCCTTATCAACCTATCTATTCCTTAATAGGAAAACAATTGACTAAAATAATAATTATTGAATTCATTGAAGGTATTTCAAGAGATGAAATAAATGATAATGATGGTTTTTTGGTGTAAAGGCTTAAAATTTCATTTTGAACCTTCTCAGCAGTTATCGTAACGTTGTACACCTAGTTAGGGTGGATTTGGTTTTTCATTTTGATTCTTGTTTTCACTCGAGAACTATCCAGTATACACAAAATAATAATATCCACTATAAGGCCTATTTCAATTTTTCAGCATGATTCTATGGTTTTTCTATGATTTCCATATCCATGAAAATTACAGATCTCACATACTGAAGGATTTACCCAAACGTTATTGTTCCGATTACACATTAGTTAGAATAGATGGTTAATTGGCCAGCTCTGAGGTTATTTCTTTGGGACGATTCTCTCCGTCGTTTTTAAGAGTCAGCGCACCACATAATAATAATAATAATAATAATATGATAAATAATCGGAAGAAAACTGAATTAAAATACTCTCTTTCCTTTTTCGTGTTATATCGTTGTTTGGAATCCATGAAAACTGAATTAAATTGATCTGAGTTGGATTCTTGCATATTTTATGAAACCAAAAAAGCCTAATGGTCTTTATATCCCCATCTAAATTCCATCACTATCCTCGATCTAATCACAAACATCTTCTTAAATGACTATAAACCTACGATTATTTAGTCGTGTAACAGTGATCTACAACTTTCACACACCCTCCCCTGGCTCCTGTGAGCCAGACATACCGATACCACAAAACTTTGTACTCTATGATGGTATTGGTCCCCCAAATTCACTTCCGTGAGAAGATACCACTAAATTATTGATAACTTTCGATTTCAATCGGTATTGTTCGAACGCCGTACGATAAATTTCGCCGGCAGCAATGTGAAAGGCGGGTCCCGTTCCGCCTCATCCCGTCCCGTCCGACGGGACTATCAGGTATTCAATTTGTACGCTGGCGCCCTCCCAGCTTCTCTTATCGCGTCGCTAGTATCGCGCGCGTCCGCCCCGCGGCTCGATAATTAGGGTCCAGCACCGGATATTTATTTATTTATTAATCCTATCTTCCATCGCATTGTTTATTTTATCACCCATTTCTTCCTCTACTAACATTTGCTGTGCCGCTCAGAGTTCAACAAATTGGAAGAGATTTCCTAATGACGCTCTTAGTATTCTTCGGTTCTTATCTGTATCGATACTTTATTCCATCCTCTTTTCCTTTCTTCTCTTCCTTTTTGCTCTTTAATCTTGGCTTTTCGCCTCAATTTTGTTGCTCTTCTTTGCTTTCCTCCTTCTACTTTTTATACAATTTTATTACTCTATTTCTTTCTCTCACTCAATGGACAATTTTCTTTTTCCCTCTTCATCTTCTAGTTTCCTTTCAGCTTCCTCATTTTTTTATTGTTTCTCCTCCTCGCTTTCCTTCTTCCGCTCCCCTCTCTCTCAGAATCATCCTTAACTTTAATTTCATTGTTTGTTCCATTCCATTGTTTGTTTCGTTTCACATTTCCTTCCATTCTTATTCCTTCTCATCTACTTCCAATTCCATCTGAATTCATTTCCATCTATATACACTCTTACTTTATTTTCATACAATCCTTTAACTATTTTTATCACTACATTCACGGGTTCTCATCAGCTTGTTCTCTTTACTTGATTCCTCATCTTCTTTTTCTCATTCACCTCTCCATTTCTCTCTTATTCTTTCCTTTCTCCTTTCTCACCATAACCGATTCTTGTTCATTTCAGTTTACAACATCTTTTTTATCTCTTCCACCCTTTCGCCATTAGAAGAAATACGATATTGGTACTTGATACTCCTCTCCTTCACACTCCTTTATTAATACACGTTTCTACCTCGAAATTGTATTGTTATTTTCCTCATTTATTATTCTAATAGTCACATAACAACACACAACCAATTAGTGTATAAAAGAGTGGGGAAGGCGTAGGGAGTTATGGATGTTTCCAAGTTTAACTAGCATTAAGAAGCAAGTGTTTAACTGATTCAATCAATATTGATGTTGTACGATCAGTGAATTCTTCCTACAAGTTTCTACCAATTGACTTCATCCATAAACGTTCATTGTGGTGATATTCTCATTCCTACAAATGCAGGTCAAACATGGAATAGCGTATTATAAATAAATAATAATCTTCCATGGAGAGGAATATTTACTTCCAATTTCAACGCTAGCTTTCAATTGGGACTTGAAAAGTTGGAAGAAAGAAAAATATGGGTAAAATCATTTGAAAATAGTAAATTTTACTGGAAATTCAACAACGACACTAAACAGTAACAACATAAAGAGCATTTGCATGTACTACTGGCAGCTCGTGCCCAAGAAACAGGTGAAGTGATTTACAGTAAAAGATACGAGCACTTCACCTGTTTCGTGGGGACAAGCCGCTAGTGATTTGTACATTACAACATAGCGCAGCAGGGTAACCTTAGCATATGCAAAGGTCGTGGGCTGAATGAGATCTCTGTTAGATTTTTTTGTATCATTTTGTAAGAAAATTTGAAATCCTAAAGTAGATTAAAGAAGGTGGATAGCTTCGCTAATAATTGAAATCCCTAATAGAACATTGGCAAATTGTAATAATAGGTTGGTGATTTAAAAATTTAGTCAGATTTTCAAGTAAGTTTAAAGTAATCAATTATTCATGGCGCATAACTTTCTTTGTTCCTATGCCAATTATTATTGTTGCTACATGAAAGACCATTGTTCTTATCAGGATAGTGACACTCCTTGTTTAATGAAGACGGAGGTGTCCAGATAAGAATCGAGAATATCACCTTTGAACGCGGATGTGCTCTCGAACAACGTATTCCCGCGAATGCTACACAAAGATCAATTAGTTGTTTACTCGTCCGCTTGATTAGACTGGAAAAGTTGGTTGGGTTTTGTCCAAAGCGTGCCGCCACAATAATTAATCATTAGCATTGCGCTTAAAACATCAATCATTTGTCAAGTTTCATTATAGTTTCTGGAACAAATTATCTGGAACAGTTGAATCCATATATCAAGTTATTCACTTAATAATAATAAGTCGTTATTATTCATGGAAAGGTAATCGATTTCAAATATTATGCGAATATCTTTGAGTTATTCTGCATGATAAGAAAATGAATCAAGAACCTTTCTTAATCTTCCATACATCCAGGAAGAATTACATATTTTCAATTATTGGGTGGCTCGTTTTGGAAAAATTGTTAACTCGCCGGTCTGATAACCAGGGCCCTCGCCTGGGTGTGCTGACCGACCAGGGCGCTACGGCTAAGGGGGCGCCGATGCAAGACGGGAATTTTAAAAATTTCAGTTGTGCTATTGGAATAATTTTTTCATATTTGATGAAAAAACTTATTGTACCAACAACTTGAATCCACAAGAAATTATTTCCTCTGCATAAACTGATTCATCATGATGAATTGATCAATTGAATAACCACGATCAATGTATATGAAGCAAGCCAAGAAACGCTCCTCTTACATTTAATTCTATTGTTGGCTGACAACCACCTTACTCACTCTGTCGACCAATCACAAGCCAGTTTCCGATAAAAACTTCTCCCAAATATCTTAACCGAATTGTTGTACTTTTCCAAACTTGTTTCTGTCAAGAGGTCGGTATTAGATGAATGAGATGAATGATGAATAGTTTGAGTTCTATTTGATTGTATTCATCGTATAAAAAATTGAATTAATGAGAATAATATGGGAGTGCGAAATCATATTTCCATCTCATTTCATACAGCATAAAACTATTGAAGGCTAGTACTGACCTAAGTTACATAATAAAAGAAAACTGAGTCTGAATTTATAAATAAATTCTCAAAATTAATAGTAACTTGATAGAATCGTGATTGGAATCAGATATGGAAGGTAGGAGAAGAAAAATTCTTATTTTGAAGATTAGTACTTGGAATGTGCGAACCATGAATAAGGAGAGTAAACTAGAGAATCTCAAAAGAGAAATGTACCGATACAAAATGGACATAATTGGTTTAAGTGAGGTGCGATGGGTGGGAGAGGGAGAAATGATTGTTGATGACTTCAAAATAATTTATAAGGGAGGAGAAAAGGAAAGAAAGAGGAGTTGGCTTTATTTTCAAGAGAAGTTTGGATAACAGATAAAGAAAGTGTTACCGAAGAGTGAGAGAGTCTTCAATAGAATAAGGTTCAATAGTGATCCAGTAGATACGTTAATCATTCAGATATATATGCCAACAAGTGATTCAACGGAGGAGGAAGTGGATGAGGTATACAAGCAGGTTGAGGAGATGATTGAAGAGGCTGGAAGAGGCCAGGTGAGAACAATACTGATGGGAGACTGGAACAGTATTGTTGGGGAGGGAGCTGTAGCTGATGTTGTGGGACGATTTGGATATGGCAAGAGAAACGAAAGAGGTGAGAAATTGATAGAGTTTTGCAAACAGTTCGGTTATTGGATAACGAATACGTGGTTCAAGCAACAAAAGAGGCGTTTGTATACCTGGAAAAGTTCAGGAGGTCTAAGAAGATACCAAATAGATTTTATTCTTGGGAACCAACGCTTTAAAAACAGTGTTAAGAAGGTGAAAACATATCCAGGAGCTGACATTGATAGCGATCATAATCTGCTTGGAGCAGACATCATAACGAGACTGAAGCATGTGGGAAAACGAAAAACACAAAGTGGAATAATGATAATTTTATGAATGAACGTGAGAGAGAGTTTTCTTTAAAGGTTGAAGATGTTCTGCAGGAAGCTGATCGGGGAAATGATGTGATTGATAAATGGAGAGAGGTGAAAAATGCAATTATAAGGTCTCTCGAGGATAATATTGGGAGAAAAACTAGAGTTGCTAGAAAGGAATGGATAACACAAGAGATTCAAATTCAAATTCAAATTCAAATAAATTTTTATTCAAGATTATAATGTTATACATTACATAATATGTTATCAAAACAAGTAAATGCGTTACATAAAAGATTTGATATTAATATGATAACAAATGTGCTGTGTAAATGAATAACACCCTGCTTGGACGATAAGTCCGTGCGCATGGGGGAGTCGTTTTAGACAGATGGAAAGAAAGATATTTAAGTTTCCTTACTCAAATTACATTATTAGATAAGTCCATCTTCTCACTGTGGATATTCAAAAAAAACACATACAGTACAATATCATCAAGAGTTATAGAATAAATAATGTTATGTATAACCAAATAAAGTAATTTGAAAAAATATATATATATACATGAATAAATAAAAAAGTAAACTTTTAAACGGTTTTTTACGGCGTTTAGGGTGAATCTAATTAAGATGTAAATAAAGGAAACTATTGAAAACTGAAAAAACCAATATGTAATGACATATGATGGGATAATTTTATTTTAATGATAATGACATGCAGTTCTTAAGCGTATGGAGACAGCAACATAGACTCTGCAGCCACCGGGCCAATGCTGAGGAGCCACCTACTCACTCTGCGCTTATAGACGGCGATGCTACCACCCTCCAATGTTAGAATCCCTGCAGGAGCATTACGGCGTAGCCAGTGGACCAAGTGAAAAGAGTTAAATAATTGCATTGAGTTTTCAAGACGAGGTATTTGGATGTTCATGTGTAATCTATTTCTTGTTGGATAGTTATGCTGTAATTCAGTAAAGATTGACCTATTTTTTTGAATCAAAATTAAAAGGTTTTTTATGAATAGCTGTTTGATATTTAATACTGGGAAATCCTGAAACAGTAAATGAGTTGAGTATCTTATATTTTTTGAAAGTAGTGTTTTGATCAGAGTTCTTTGCAAGACTGCAAGGGGGCGCAGCACATTGGATGAGGCACCACCCCACGCCAAGATGCCATATTCGAGCAGAGACTGCACATAAGCGTGATAAACATTCTTGCAGTGACCAGCTCTCAGGACTTGCCCTAGCTGACCGAAAGCATAGTTTAATCTTCGGAGCCGCTTCTTTAGATATTCCACGTGAGCCGCCCAGTTTAGCTTGTGATCAATTACAACACCCAGATATCTGTACTGTCTTATTTGTTCAATGGGTGGACAGTCACAGACAGCAGACAATGGATTACCACATGAATGCAGTCTGAGCTCTAGGTGTCCAGGGCTGTTACGTTGGTAGACTGGGAGGCACTTGGTTTTGTCTATATTAATTGATAGGACATTGTTGTCAAACCAGTCCTTCAACTTAACAAGGTCGACAGAAGCTTGATTGAAGGCCTCATTCCAGTTTGAGCCCACTGACACCAGTGCTGTGTCGTCAGCAAAAAGAAACAGCCTTCCTTGTAGAGCCAACTTTGAAATGTTGTTGATGTAAATGAGGAAGAGCAGAGGACCCAATGTACTCCCCTGAATTACTCCATAGTCCACCGACATGAGGTCACTGTTGATACCATTTAATGAGACCTTCTGTTGCCTGTTTTCCAGATAACTTTTAAACCAATTGATTGAAGTATTTTTAATGCCTATTGCTTCTAGTTTAGTGATAAGTTTATTCCTGTCAATTGAATCGAAAGCCTTAGCTAAATCTAAAAATGTGATTAAGACTTGTTTACCTCCTTTTTGAGTTGTTACGTATTTTGTTATCTCAAAAAGCGCGTCAGAAGTGTTTTTGAACATCTAAAACCAAACTGGTTGTCGGAAATTATCTTATTGATGTTTAAATAATGACTCAATTGAATTTTAACACATTTTTCAAGTATTTTAGCTAAGGCAATCAGAAGTGAAATAGGTCGAAAATTACTAATGGAAGATTTGGAACCGGATTTAAAGATAGGAATCACCTTGGCAATTTTAAAAGCTTCTGGGAATTTCCCGGATAAAATGCTGGTGTTTATGATGTGCAGGAGTGGGGTAAGTAGATCATGCACATTCTCTTTAATGAGCTTAGTAGGGATGGAGTCCCAACCGGGCGCAGAACGCCCCTTCATGTTAGCTACAACTCCCAGCAGTTCATGCTCGGTCACAAATCGGAGCTCAAACACAGCACCAGTGGCGTGGTCAGAGTCTCTAACCTCAGAGGGCCCTGAGGGGTTGATTGCTGCAGCCAGCCGCTCGCCCACAGAAGCAAAGTAACCATTGAATTTATCTGACAATTCCTTAGTTTTGGTAGGGGTAGTAGGACCGCCATCACTGAAAGCACTGATTGGGAAACGGTCCTTTGTCAATGAACGCCCAGAGACCTCACCAACAACAGACCAAAATTTTCGGGGATCTCCCTCTGCTGAATCTAATTTGTTTTTATAATATGTGAATTTTGTTCTCTTTATAGATGAGTGAAGGATATTTCTATAGCGGATGTATTTATCTCTAAGAATGATATTGAAAGGTTGACTGTGTGACTGCTTCCTGAGTTTATCTCTTTTGCGAATTGAATAAACAAGAGCTTGTGTGATCCAAGGCTTGAGCCTTGAACCCCTTGCATTGATTGTCATATCTACGGTATTTGCAGTAGTAATTGTTTTTATAGTGTTGATGAAGTTAATCGCTGAAACATCTACATCTGAAACATCTGTAACATGGTCCCAGTTCTGATTTGAAATAGCATTTTTAATATTGGCCCAATTAGGCAGACTTTTGACCTCCCTCTGTGCCACCCTCCCACTCTGACGGGTGTGAAGAATGAGACAAGTGGCAAAGTGGTCGGTCACTGCTGACTCTATGATGACAGATTTTGCATTAATATTTCTTTTTAATTTTAAAAATATATGATCCAGACAGCTATTGCTATCTGGCCTTGTTATGCCTTCAATGCAAGGGATTAGATTGGCCTCACACAGGCTATCTAAATAATCTTCACGAGAAGAATTAGGATTTGTTTGTAGTAAATCGCAATTAATGTCGCCTGCAAAAATGCATAACTTAGAACGAAGCGTATCACTGTTGTAGTAGGAAGAGAGACCCCAACAAATAGTGGAAAGTTAGAGTTTGGACTACGGTAAACAGCCAAAAGATCGCATTTGACTCCCTCCCAAGTGAATGATAGAGATAAGCTAGTGGCCACTCCGCCCAGTAGCAGCTGACTGCAATCAACTGATAAACTGCTATCAATATAGATGACAATACCATCGCTATTATTCAAACTGTTGTAGGATCTGTATAAGGTATAACCTGGAATATTAGTTAAGTCACTATCGTCCTTAAGCCAAGCCTCGGTGAGAATAATACAATGCATTTTAAGTTTGAGACCGTGCAAAAGAACTAAGAATCTACATTTTTATTAAAACTGCGAATATTTTGATGAATCACCCTGAACGCCGTAGTATTATCGTTATCAAAACTTGCAAAGTCACTTAGATCGCTGCAAGTCAAATTTTCTACTAAAGGAAAATCATAAGCCTCTTGCTCGGGAATCATTTTCTTACAAGAGAAGAAAAACAAATAAAAAAGTAACCGACGTTTGCCACACCTAGTGCATTTTGGAAATGGAGAAAGTAAGTTTTTTATAGGTCGAATAAAATTGCTTAGTAATTATGATAGGATAATTATCATGAAAATTATTAAGACGAGATAATCGAAGACTGAAATTAAAATGCAAATAGGCTATGCGAATTATATTGAGATACTTCTTAAAGATACGGACATGATTATGCAGTTCATTCTCATTCAGTGCATTATAATAGTAAATAATCATTATAATCATAATCATAATCATTATCAATGGTAAATAAAAAGATTGTGTACCGGCATTCAAATTAGAGAAATGGAATTAGGAGTATAGCCTGAATAAAATTGAATAGTAATACCATAAATGATAAGAAAAATTCCTCTTATCTTTAACAAATTCAGAACTTCATTAAACTGTTTGTTTTTTATTTTATTCGTTTGTTGAACAACAATTATGAGGGTTAATTAAATGATGTATCAAAGAATCTAGGTAACTTACGTTAGGCTACATATTTTTGAAGAAAAATGAAAAGCAGTTGAAATTATTCATGTACTGATTGTAATATTTTTTAACCTCACTATGGATAACATCAGCTTTGATAAGCCGTCTATTTTGAGATAGAAATGCTTCTCTCAAATGATAGGTCGCCATGCTTCACGGTACCGGTATCGAAAATGTACCTATATTATATTTTTGCAAATGTTGTAGATAAGTATGTGTCCAATATATAAAAATGTATATATAAATTTTTTTTTCGATGTTATAGACAAGTAAATTATGATTGAATTAATGATGCACATTGTGGCCTTAATGTATCAGAACTTCCAAAAAAGGAGAAGTGGAAATAGATTTGAAAAAGTTGATAATAGAACAGTGTGGGTTCTTGGTAAGATTTATGAAATTTGATTAGATATCCTGGATACATCATATTAATAACCTGCAGCTTATATATTATATTATATTATAGTGCGCAATATAATAGCTAAATTCCTTGTATATAGTTTCATACATACACATACACATACATACACCCACACATACATGTAGAAGGCAAGAATATAGTATTGTGTGTGAGTAAGTTGTGCAAAGGAAGCAGATATAGATGTTGGAAAAGATGGATGAGAGAAGAAAATGGAAGAATGGCAATTCGGAGCATGATAGGATTCAGTATAGAAGACTGAATAATGAACTTAGAAGAGAGACTGATAGAGCAAGAGAGGAATGGATGAAACAACAATGTGGAAGAATTGAAGAGCTGGAAAGATACAACAAGACTGAGGAGATGTATAGGATTGTTAGAGAATTAACACGAATAAAAACTAGAAATATTTCCAAGCAAGGAATGCGAAAGAATAATGGAGAGATGACTTAAATATAAATGAAAATAAGATTATTTGGGAAGATTATACCAAGGAGCTGTATGATTCAAATGCAAATGAGAGCATGAATGATGTGGAAGAGCAATATTTATGTGAAGAGAACAACCTGGGATCTGAAATAACAGAGTGTGAGGTTCGAAAAGCTTTCAAAGAGCTCAATAGAAATAAAGCAATGGGAGTTGATTGTATAGCGTCAGAAGCTTGAAGGCACTAGGACCTGTTGCAGTATCCAAAATAACCACTTTATTGAAGAACATTTATGAATCAGGAGTTTGGCCAGAAGAATTATTGAAAACTATTTTGCTTCCTCTTCCCAAGAAGAAAAATGCAACAAAATGTGAAGATTATAGAACCATCAGTTTCATATGTCAACTCACTAAAGCAATGACAAGAACTGTATTTAAAAGGATTGAGAGCAAAATTGAGAGGCACATTGGGGATGATCAGTTTGGTTTTAGAAAAGGAAGAGGAACAAGAGATGCAATGGCCTGTCTACAGGCCTGATAACAGAAAGGATGCTGGATCTTAACAGGGAACTGTATGTGTGTTTTATTGATTGGAAAAAGGCTTTCGATCGAGTGGATTGGAATATTCTATTGAGGATTATGAGAGAGGTTGAACTGGACTGGAAAGACAGGATATTGATAAGAGAGTTGTATAAGGGTCGGAGGGTTGTTGTGAGAGTGGATGGTGAGGAGACAGCGGAGCTGATGATTGGAAGAGGTGTGAGGCAGGGATGCTGCATCTCACCAGCTTTATTCAACCTGTATGCAGAAAATCTTCTTGAAGAGGCATTACAAGATGCGACTGGTGTACGGATTGGAGAGCAGCATATCAAAACCATCAAGTACGCGGATGATCAGGCTGTCCTTGCAGAGTCTGAGATAGAGTTGCAAAGAATGGTTACAGGCATATCTAACGCTGGTAAAAGGTATGGAATGGATATTAATATTTCTAAAACTGAAGTTATGCGTGTTGCAAGGACAGAGAGAACAATCAGAATAAGACTGGAAGGAGAGGATTTGGAACAGGTTGAAAGGTTCAAGTATTTGGGTGGTTTGGTAACTGCAAACGGTGGTTGTACTGGAGAGATCAAGTCTCGTTGGGTGGAGACCAAAAAAGTTGGGTGGAGCAGTGAAAATGGCTGAGATCTTCAATTTGCTTGTTATTGAGTTTCCGATTTTTTGTTAAAACGTCTTTATTTCCAATTAAATATTAATGATGATTCCCAATATTTTTCTGTGAAAAAATTATTATTTCCTTCCTCATGTGCTTTCAAGCAAACTAATAGAATGAATCAAACAATAATTGAAAATTTAATATTTCAATGATAAAGTACGGTACATCGTGACAGTTCTGCTCAATGTAGATAGCCTTCAGCTATTTTTCATTAATTTTTGTAGGCTCATCACGTATCCAATACATAAAAATACGAAACAATACGTTGGGATACATTGAAATAAGCAAGTCCCTGCAAGGCAGCTAGATTCATGTTTGCCTTTGAATACATTAGGTCTATAATATGTTGGATTGCATTTGTCTGGTATAATGGGGGGGGAGGTGCCTGACTTGAAAAAAAATTGTTAGATAGGCTACCAGTTCCGGCTGCTACACAAGTATAGTATGTCCAAGCAAAGAAAACATTTTGGAGAGATGGTGAAATGACTCCATCTCGGTCAATATAGTTCAAAAATTATAAATTTTCAGATCAGAATGTTTTTACAATTTGAACAAATATATAATTCTTTAACCAATATTGACCATCCTGGAGTCATTTTCCCATCTTCCCAAAATTTCTTCTTTGCTTGGACAGACTATATCAATAGTTTGTAAAGTGAAACTTAACGTTAAGAGCAGCAGTATTCCATCAAATAATATTCATTCTCTACTTCCCAGTCAGCTGGTCTTATAGCTCATTATAGTTTCTTGAACTATAATGCAGACGGACAACATCAGCTCCTGGAACGTGCAAGGGACAGACGAAACCACCTTGATTTTTGTTGTGAACTATATCAATATATATAGACAGCTATATAATTTTAGAGAGAATATAATTTTTATGATTCGACACTGAGGGGCCGATATTCTAACATACTACTTGGTGCGCTTCTTTTTTGATATCAATGACAACACACAGAGAGCACACTGAAGAGACCACAATGAATGTGGAGAGTGAGGGAGGGAGGAGCAGACAACAATCATAGTAATAGAGGGATGATTGCCACTTGTTGCTCTGCGCTGCGCTGCAATAAGGAAGCGCTCCGATTGAGGAAGCAGGTGGTGTGGCGCCACTCCACTTGAGAGTATGTTGAGCTGGAGAGTGGCGCGTGCCCCACTCACGACACCACTCATGCGTGAACTATATTATTCACTCTCCACTACCCGGATCCTTCTTAATAATGCCCTTCCACTGTTTCTTATCCTACATATCTTATCATCTTTCTCCAGCTTATCTTCTTTTCTCTTTTATTTTTTTCTGTACTCTTTTCTTTCTTAATCTCTAGTTTCTATTCTGTGAAATTTATAGAATAATTTGTTTTACTCATTTATATTGCAATGTAGAATCTAAGCTGAATTTTGTTATCTATTTGAGTAATCTAATCTCTCTTAGTTTTTATCTTTCTTATTATTTTATTCTCCTCCTAATTATATTTTATTATCGTTCTATTTTTTTCTTTCTTATATTTTCACTTCTTCCCTTTAATATCCCCCCTATTGCACTACTTTTCCTCGCAAAATAACCAATGCTTTCAAATATAGAACTAATTTTTCCAGCCTCCTCTCTTCCACCATTCATTTCTTATCTACTCATTCAACACCTTCAATTCTTATTTTCTTCTCTCATCTTCTATATCTCTTTTGCCGGGCTGGGGTCGTTTTTCCTCCCGTCTTGAGGTGTCTTTTTTGCTTGGACGGACGGTATAGTGGAGTGAATATGAAACTGGCAATCAGCTTGTAGGCCTAGGCCCTTCATAGGGCTTTTGAGCCATTGACAAAAAATATCTATTTTTCCCAGCTTCTTATCAGTTTCTTTCTCTTTTTCTTCTTCTCCTTTTTCCCCTTTCCAATTTTCATAGTCTTTCTTATTTCTCTCCATTTCCCTTCAAACATAATTTTATTTTTATTCTCCCCCACACTCAACATGTCGTACTTATTCCTTCTTTTTTCCATATTCTACTCCTTCTTCTTTGTTTTCTTCTTTACTCTTTCACCTATTTCCTTCCTCGCTCCCATTATTTTTTCTCTGCTCTACTTCTTTTTCTCTCTCTGTTACTTTAGGATATGGATACCCCTCTCCAGCTTTCCCTTGTTTTTCTTCCTTTGCACTAATTCGTTTATTTCACTCTTACCTCCTTCTCTATCACAGCAAAATAACCCATACTTTCTTTCTATTTTATCATTCATCTTTTCTCCCCTGCTCCGCATTACCCTTCTTTATCTATCTCCATTCTCTGTCTTTGTTACATTGTCTCTCTCACTCTTCTTTTTCCTTTCTCACTCCCTCAACCCCAACTAATTTCTTCTTACACTCTTTTTGCTTATCCTTGCAGTATCTTCTGATTTCTCATATTCGTTTCATTCGGCAGCCTTTGATTCAGCTCATAATCATGTCGTTACTCACTTATTGAGGTTCAAATCAAATCAAATCAAAATCCATTTATTGCCAACGACATATTAATATACATGTATAGGCCACGTCATAAAAATCACATAGGTTATCAATTTGTACATAAAATCACATGTCAATCTTAAAGTCATTCATATTGAAGTTAAAATATTCATTATTATTATAAAAACAGTTTCTTATCAGAAAATCCTTAATTTTAAATTTAAAATCTCTTACAGATAAATTTCTTACATATAATGGTAACTTATTGTAATATTTAATAGCATAAGCCCTAAAACTCTCATGACTAGATTTGTAGCGACAATATTCATTCAATCTATTTCTTGTATTGTGAGAATGAATAGCAGAATGAGTTGTAAAATGTTCCGTTGAATGCGGCTTTTTGTAGAAAGAAGTAGGGATAGCTTCCTGTCGTTTTAGAATAAATTTAGAAAACATTATTTGTTCTTCTGTATTTATTAGTTCGCTCCGCTCTAACGAATTCGACTTACCATAGAATGACATAAAACTATTATTTTTCTCAATTTCGTTTGCTGATTCTCACTGATATGAACAACTTATCATAACTATCAAGTATGTGATGTGATGAGAGAAAATTTAGAGCTATAACCTAATTTTTTATTTGAACTCAAAGTAGAATTCATTTAGTCCCTTGCATACCAGTCAATTTTTTTCCAAACATGAGCTGTGATAAAATGATAAGAATGATAAGATAAATGATAATGATGCACATGAAAATTCATGTAGAAAGTCCTAACTTGGAATATCTTGTGTAAACTTGAATTTGTAGTGGACTTCCACTTTAGTGAACATATAACCAAACTTCAGGTCTAAGACCACATAATATACACATAGTATACTCGTACATTCTACAATACCTCAATTGAGTTGTTATACTGTAAGAAATTTGAATAACAACATACCAATCCCTTTGTCAGAGATACTGTAGCTTGAATTTCTTACTTTTCAATAATGTATTTTTTGTTTGTTTGTCAATGACTCAACAGTCCAAAAAGGGCCTAGGCCTGCTAGCTGGTTGCCAATTTCATATTCTTTCCACTATAAAGTATTGGTGAACAATCATCAACAAGGATAGTAGGCCCATCATAGTATTCAAAATCGTATTACCAGGAAGGAATGTACTTCGTTTCCGTTGTAGTTTTCCTTCCTGAATAAAACCTCACATGTTTTCTTCACTTTGTAATAAATGAACTAGTTACAAATATGATAATATAATATATATTTTTTTTATTCTTCACTTCGATTAATTTTTTTCTAGATCCTCACACTGGTCATAATAATTTCATCTACTGAAAATAAATCAAATTATTCCTCAATACTGTCTTCCCTCCTTATTTCAGTGGATAGAGTAGGGTATTTTTTTGAATAATTCAAAATAAGAAGTTCCACAGCACATCGAACTGATGTGTACCAGTTCATAGTAATTTATGGAATGTGTGCCTTCGTATATCACACTCTTATAAATATAAAGCGCTAAATAAAAAACCTGTAAGGTGAGAGAGGTTCCAGCTTCAATTAGTTCTGGACTGATTCAATAACAGCTCTACGACATCTATCTTCTTTGGTCGCTTGCCGCCGGTCCAATTGGACCACTGATTACACATTATTTGAGCATTAAGAGGCTGCTATTAAAAGCAATCATCAATCATCGAAGATGAACGGGGAGAATATAGAAGCTGTGCTGTTGATATAAGCGACATGATCGCGCTTATACAGGATTTAACTTCCGTTTTGAGATACATTTCAACCCCAATCTTATACATATCACGCAAAGTCGGAACATACATCATAGTATCATAGTGGCTTATCGCCTTTTCATTCATGAATTCAACACTTCTTTCCGGCGCTTGATGATCGTACTAATATAGCTCTATGTTAAATGAATATTTTATATTTATGTTGTTGATGTGTACGACAGCGAAGTTGTTGGCCTTCATCGAGTGAACGCTGCTGGCTCAAATGAACCGCCCAGGAAATAGCTGAATTCTTCCAACAAGTTGTACCACGTAATTTGATTGTCGAAAGCGCCAGCTGTTGAAAGGTAACCGAATAATATTTTGGCTATTTTCGGATGTATATTCACAGGAAACTCATGCCGGTTTCGTGGAATAGTGTGAATCTGAATTTGAATAATCTGAGCTTGTTCAGTTTGTTAGCTACTTGTTCAGTTTGACACGACACACTCAGAATGGCTGAAATCTAAACACCTCTGGCAACCTACTAGGTTATCCAGCTAGATATAAAAAGATCCCTTGAGATGTTCATTGTCATCAATTTAAAAAATGAGGACATTACATTTATTCAGATTTTCGACACTATACTTGTTGAATACTTTCTACTCATGATCTACTACGTTTTACTCAATAATCTTCTTTTCATCTTCATATCATTGGCGGCTCGTAAACTGGTGAAGGGCCCGTATCTTTTTTGTACAGCACTCTTCACTAGCACTCCTTTTTCTTTTCCGAGAACTCTCAGAACTATCAGTTTTTCGCGTGATACGTTATCATGCTACTGATTTTTTATAAAATGAATCAATCTTTAAAAAAGTAATTAGGGGTGTATTAAATTTACTTGTAATATGCAGAAGAGAACATACCGTATTTTATATGAGTGTTCATTGAATTTTCAGTGTTGCAATAGATATGAATTTCATGTTGCCAATTTCCACGAATCATGTGAAGTATTTACTGCAATGTGTTCAGTTGAGCTTCTCAATCTCAATATACTCTCTCAATTTCTACGTTGCTCCACACTCGAAGAACAAAAAGCTTGTAGAATATAAGATGCCCAACCTTGATTCCAATTTATATTTTTGTAGTTTGAATAACGAGAATTCGGAAGGAAATCAAATCGTACCAAAAGAGAAAAGGATGACCACAAGATTTCACTCCGCTTGTTTGTTCTCCTTGTCGCACCGTTGCTCGTGTTCACCTTTTTCCAAAAGAAGAGAAAATCATCACTATCACCATCATCACCATTATCATAAACAACCATAATCATCAATTCTAGCAACTGATAAACCTTGTGGTAGCACCACGTCCACATGGCGAGACACACCATTGATACTTGTCGGAATTTGCATTGTGTAATGTTGTAGTAATGTAAGCGCGCGCGTATATTCGCGCATGAATTACATTCGGCAGTTGGAGCTGGCTGGCTTTATCTCATAGGTCTGTGGCCGTGTAAGTGCTAAATCAAGAGCTGCTGCTGCTGCTGTAGTCTATAGTAGGATAGTCGATGTTGTTGTTTCTAGCGACGCGTGTTTAATTTCCAGCTCCAGCTGCGTGGGAGGGACATGAATCGGAAGCTGGAGACTTCTGTTGCTGGAACTGGGTGAGGTGAGGAGGAGATTATGGCACGAAACGAATGGACCATCACTCCTCCTTGGCATTCGACTACTGATCGAATACATATGAATAATAATTTCCATCAGAAAAACACCGTTTAGCCACCGCGCCTATAATACCCAGCCAACCTTGTCTATATATATTACAGTCAATCTATCAGTGGCTACTCGTTACTCTCTAAATTACAACAGGTTCCACTGTCTGTCGTGTACCGCGTCGAGCTGTGAAAAACAATAACATTGCTCCTGTCCACCTATCGATTTATTAAAACAGAAACAACGAGCTTCTCCAACATTTTTCAAAGAGACAGAAGTAAAAACTTATCGATGAAGAGACATCTTGATAAATTACTCATCTCATATGAATCTTAATAAATTATATTTAAGATTGTGTCAACGTGATTTATATCCCTATAGTCAATCCTATTCATTTTATTAACATGTCATACATGAGTGTTTGTTGTGTTTTGGAAAAAATATTGAAACTGACAACTTTTCTCGTGTATTAATGGATTTAATTGATAAGGACCACCCTCAGTATCTAGGAACAGGTTATTTGACTAATTTTCTTCACTTTTTTTGTCAAGGTTCCTATTTTTTTGTTGTCTTTGCAACTGATCGTCGGCTACAACAGGCAGTAGTAATATTTTGGAATGAATTTGAACATTTAATTTGATGGAACTCATAACTTAGTGTTACATAATAATCCAGTATATTTTACAAAGATGATAGTGTGTGAAATTAAGGAATATGACGTGAATTTTTGATCAAATTTGAGAAGAATGATCGAAGAGTAGAAATTTATCTCCATACCTATGATTAAAATATTTTTATTTTCCTTAGACGAATGATTCTAGTAGAATATTTATGAAATGCAGTTGACAAACTCCGATTTTTGCGTAAATAGGTGTTACAAGATAAACACAGATTTAAAAAATAATAAGTAATAAATAAAAATAATATAATAATATATAATATAATAAATAGTATGACAAACTGGATAAAAATGTGATTTGATCCATAACCATCTTCAATTCTCGAAGAATTCTCGAGAATTGATAGATGGTTATGTTTGATCATGCACTCTTTTATGAATCTATAAGTTATACCTGTACAAGATTTCGTATGTAGGTACCTATGTCAAAATTTCCACTATTGCATAGTCATGATTAGTGTTATATGAATGGCAAATATCATAACTAAAATGCCTAAATTCTTAACCAGTTTTATAGCAAATTTAGATTATGTTCCATTACTACGTTTCTTACTGCGTCATAAGTAACTGATGATGATGAATATTGAATGGAGTTTGTGTCAAGATATAAACATCAATAACCCATAACCATCTATCATTTCCATGAGAAATGATAGATGGTTATGAATAACCTCTGCTGGTACAAGTATTCGAAATGATAGGCCATAGAAAGTCAATTTAAAAGTAAACCCACACAAACCATGTTAATTGAAGTGCAATTTTGAAACATGGCGATCAACCATCAAGTTCTATTTTCATTGGTTTCTTGGAATTCTGCTAGCGTCGATAACATCAAAAGCGTAGAAATATCAGATCCCAATATCGCAATTACTCACTGAAGCGTCAAGTTTAATATTAGAGGCAAGCTTTTCAAAGGTGTCTCAATTTAACTTTCATTCACAACACCTCTAATCCACGACTTTTTACCACAACTTCTTGCAACGGCTACCAACACATTCTAATCTTCCCTCAATTTTTGTCATCCAAAAGAATCTGTTTCTCAAAATACGCGTAAATATCTTCAACGATGAGATTCTATCTAGATGAAATTTCTAGATGAAATTTTGTTGGTCTCTCCACTGAGCACCTTATACATGAAAGATATTATTCCTCATAATATCAACATATAGGATTGGTATTTGATTGCCAGGAGGTCTGAAGGGTATGTATTTCCCTCAAAATAAACAGAAAACCCCTCACAGCCCTTAATATAAGTAAAATGACCCTCCTCGTCATTCGCAATGAAACCCAATGAAGTGTACTGTTCCCCCAACATGTTTCCTGGCAACGCCACTGTTTGACCGAATTGAATGAAACGTAGTCTATCATCCGTCATAAAGTATTTCTTAGCATGTGAAAATTTCATGTTTCGTTATATGGATTTGCAATTCAATTTCAGTACTAATAACTCATTTCATATAGGCCTGTGATCCCACAAGGTGTCAAATTATCTACTGATAAACTGAAAAACTTCAATAAATAACAACCAAACTACATGTTGACTATAATAGTATTCATTAACTTCTAGGACCTGTTCGATAGAGTTTAGGAGCTCTGTAATATTAAAGAAAGGTGAAAACACACACAATACACTAAAGGGACTACGTAGACCCAGGTAGAATAGGATTAACAAGAATTTCAGAATCAGAAATAGAATTCTATTCTCTCTGTATAGGCCCCAGTCTACTGGTATTACGTAAAGTAATAATTTCACTTTCCTACTATCTAGAGAATACTGAACTTTTTTCCGAATCGTAGGGCTTACAGGCTATAGAGGGAACACAATCCAGGTGTTATTATTATTTTTTTAATTGATATCCTTTTTTCAACCTATCATACTAACTGTTTCAGGACATCATTATTTATTGTGAAGTAATCGTATGAAGAATTGTACAACGAGCAAGTGTTTGTAGCCTCGGTTTGGTTCTAAGCTCGCTCATAAGTCTTGATGAGAAGCAACGATGGAAAAGATTCTCATATCGAGAGCCGGTTGATAAATATGCCGGTAATCCGTAATCACGAGGTGACTTGAAATTGGTCTTCATTAGAATTCAACTATCCCTCCCTCTACAAATCAAGGCATACACTCACTGCTTCTAACATATGAGCTTTTACACACACTGTAACACATGGGTACTCTTTTCCCACTCTATTATTTGAATACGTATAGTTTTTTATCTGGATATCTCTCTCTCATCAGTCTTTTAGAGGTCGTCGATCGCATCTCCCAAGCCTCAGGCGCATATTCCTAGAACAGCCATACTGCTTGAATTTATAATGAATAAAACTTCAAATAGTGTTTATTGTCCATGACAGTGGTATTCTCACCTTACCAGTTATGTAAGACATTCTCATACAGTGTGAATCATAAATACATTGTACTAGTATTCTATAATTATCCGTGAAAATTTCCATCCTTTCCTATCTTCACACTCACATTCCAAAAAGAAAAATGCAAATCGTTTCCATAAGGTAATGCTCAGAGAAAATTTGTTTCGGCTGAAGGGTTTTGGATAGGCCTAGCGATTCTAAGCATACATAATTATTAAGCTTTCAATTTTGGGCTGGATTTTTTCAAATTCATCCAAGTAACATTCAATCCAAGAATACTATTTAATATAAGTTAAAATAACCGTTCATTAATATTATCAGTGAGTACAGATACATTTACTGCATGATACATTTCCAATTAATATGGGAATATCACAATATTGAGGATTTGTAAAAAATAAAAAAGCAGAGTATTTTTGTAAAATTGTATGGGAATGAGTATTTTGGCACTTTTTCCACGGTAGCAAGATACTTCAGAAGCAGGCTTCTCTGAGGATGAAATGATCTTGATCAAAGATATCAACGTGAAACCACGATACCACGACCAAATTTTTTCAATCTTCATTATCTGTACCTAAAAAAATCCAACAAGGATTTCATCGATGGTTTTGAAATCTACCTTCTAATGTTGTTGACTCCTATGCTATAATCATGTTCTCTACAGAGCCAATAATATTATACTCCCTATCACTCAATTTCTACTGATATACCTAAGAGGCCAATCACAATGAAATTGAATTCAACCACCTAGAGATGTATATATTGCTAACGAAGCCAATGCAATCCAATTATATTTAATAATTATGATAAATAATTATAATAATAATTGAGTAATTATGTATAATAACAATTATACAATGATGTAAATCAAGTATCATTGATCTAAGAGGCCTTCTGATGTAATTTTATGGTGGTGAAACTTGATTAAATTCTGTTGTTAGTAAATACAATGAACATAAGAATTGGATACAATCTGATTCGAGTTTCTCACCTCATCGTCGAATCTGAGCACCTTCCTTACATCAAATTACGATCAGATACTATTCAATCAGGCTCTAAAAAACATCCGAAGTCGACCATCTTAGACACCACAAACAGTCTTATCGTTATCAAGAATTTAGTTGACAATAGAATTAATTCCATACTTCTCACCTCCTGATAGTACAAAATGAGTCGACAGTTCCAAGCGGTCTCTCCAAATGCAGCGTCATCTTCCAAAAAATGTAATAGGCTCTGTTCAAAACTATTACTACTCAGGACTAGATTCTTATCAGATTCTCACTACAGCGGCATCACGTCTGGTCGCAGCTGATACGTGAGAAGAAAAACATTGTTACTGTTGATCTCAGCTTGGTTGGAGAGAGATCATCAGCTGTTCCACCTTCCGTTCCTCGCACCATCTCTTTCCCCTCTCCTGATTCAGTCTTCTCATCATTTACGTTTCCGTTTTTATAACTCAGTCCCTAACAAGCTGCTCTCCTGTTCTCCACTGTTGTCAACTACCAACAATACCTGTTTGGTATCAACAACACATCTTATTGAGCTCTCCTTTTTCTAAACAAATGAAAACAAATTGAACAGCTGCGACTTACAAAAAGTACGTCACGTGCCGCTATCCTGGTGATCCTTAGTTCCAGGATAACGCTCAAGAGAAATTGAATTATTTCCGCAGTGAATCAACCGAAATAGAATGGAGTTAGTAATCCACCGTGTGTGACAGCTTAAATTTTTTGATATTCTATGTGGTTCCAGATATCAATGACCTGCTTCAAAATAATTCAGAAAATTATTGATAAAATAACTTCATATTAAGTGCTTCATATGGGCCAAAGAACCAGCCCATAATTGTAAAAATTGTGAAAACTACTTGCTTACCATTATTTTGATGTTATCCCCCTTAGCCTTCTTCTCTCACTCCCCTCTATTAGAGGCCAGTACTTATAGAGTTGGGTTAAACTTCAAAATTCATTGATAGAGCTATCATGTTCATCCAATTGATCTTTACAATCTTACTCATGATAATGATGATCCAATACGATACTGTTGATATAAAAGTTTTTATAGTTATATTTAATTGAGGTTTTATCGAACAAGAAACTCCATACTAGATTTTCTTACATCTGAGACTCAATATCAACTGACTTTTCAAAATTATAAGTAATGCCTTGAATAAGCCGTGTTACATAGGCTGTCAAATTGAATCATATTCCATTAAAACCCAATCAACAAGATGTAAATACAACATCACATGAATAATTATGTAATTTGAAGAAGAAAAAACACAATACCCCTATCCTTGGAACCAAATTCATGAGATACAATACTAATTTAGTCCGAAGTCCAACTCGTTATAACGAGTATTTATTGAGAATCATGAAATAGTGTAATCCACTCAGCATTTCAGATAACAGTATTCAATGAACTTCTAAAGGCCAATGAAAAATGATAGAATGTTTATTGGAATGTTGCAGGTGGTGGATGGTCCAAGTGGAAGACCACAGTTTGACAACAGGAGCAGAGCAAAGAATTTCCTAACGGAGGTCTTCCTAGCCGCTAACAAGAGACAAGAAATTGCTCTTTGACACGGCAGTTGAGGCTAATTGGCAAGAGAGAGAATGGACGCCGATTATCTCATCAGGCTAAGTGTACAATGAGTCTCAATAAAGAACTCAGCACTGAACAATGAATGATGCTGGATTGCCGGCCGGAGAGACAGAGAGAGAACGAGCGAGAGATCAAAATATTATTGGTTGGAAAGAGAGAAAGGAAATAATAGTGTAAGAGTATATTGGAGAAGATCTTCTTCAATCTAAAGTGGTGAGTGTGTGCGTAAGAGTGAGTAAGAAGATCTAACAGAGTTCACGAAAGAGAGGAAAATTGGAGTAGTATGAATACGATTACTGAAGAGTGAAAAGGAGGAAAGAGAAGAAACGATTATAGAAGAGAGGAGAAACGTGAAGAGTCAAAGCATGAATGAGTGAAGAGGTGAATAGCTCACTTCATCCAACAGCAGAGTGACAACACTGACAACTGAGCTCCTTTCAGCGACAACACAACGACAACATCAACAATGCTACCTTTCGTTTGAACCCAGTCAGTATTAACACTAACGTTGGGAGAAGAAACTGTTTAGTGTCCAAACAAATCCAACTCGCTCCCTCACGATTGTGACGACCACACGTATGATTCAATGGAATATAACGCTCCAAGCTGATAGTCCAAACTGACTGATACAAATATTGATGGATGAGTAATATGCATATCTGATTCCACTGGAAATAATATGAAACTTCCAGAACATTATCAATGGAACTTATTGATGGAGGCGAACACTCGGTTTTTTATTTTCCAGTTGTCTCTTTGAACAAATCAAAATTCACCTATTCCATTTCAAATCATACATGGGTCATTTTTTATGGGTGAAATTTAAGATAACTTCCGCAAGTTTCACAGAAGTGTTTTCCAGAAATAGAAAATTGTTGAAACAGAAAAACTCGAGATACGAGGCTGTTTGGTAAGACTTAAAGCCTACAATAGTGCCACAAAATATTGCAACAGGAAGATACTCAAGATTAATATTACTATTACAGGATACTCTCCCACCTTCCATTGAATTTATTAACATTGAATACACTATTAACAATTCAACATTAACATGGTCATACAATATAATGATATCCTCTAATGTTGATCCACATTATAAATATATACTTACATCAACATACCTTTATTATTATAGTGCAATATCTATTTATATAGTTGATCCACATAATAATGCGTGGAACAATCCAAATAGAAGTTCTTTACAGGTTGAGGGGGCTAGCTGGCAGCCGAGAGGAGGCGGCTACATCCCACAGCGTCAGCGGCAGCAGCCCGAAGCCATCCCACGTCACTCCTCCGCTGCTCTCGGCGTCCGCGTCTTTCTGCCTCCGCGGACGACGACGACGACAGTTCAGCTCGCGACAAGTGGACGCACGCACATGCGGTCAGTGCCGGCTGCTGGGTAGCCAAAGTGCGCGGGAGTTGACGGTATTCAGCAGTTACCTCGTGGACCCACTTTTCATCGTCCAGCAGTTAGATCTACTTTTTGGAGTCGGTGATGGCAACCGTTAACGTCCCGCGTTGTCGGAGTTAGTGACGTCACAGTTGAACACGTGCCCTGTGTTGTGAACCTGTTCGTTTGCTTGTGTCCTTCTAAAATGATATGATCATTACTTAAGCCGCATGAGAGATAGACACGTGTATATTCATTTAAATGTCGGTTACTTTTCTGTCGGTTAGTTTGTTTGTGTCGGAAAATGATTGAATAATAAAAATTCATATTGTGCTCCACATGAGTGACAATAACATCATCAAAATTAATTCATTTCAATCGTATCTCGGCCGACCCGAGATAATCACGTAAATGATCATTCAGATCATGTTGATCTCTCTGTGTTGTGATCAAATTCAATTTTTTGTTGCGAAAATGGTCAAATAATAATAGAATATCTCCAGCTCAATTAGAAACAACAACGTATACATGATCATTACTCATTCATCTTTTGTTGAAAAACTCAACGTTTTTGTTAGTCTTCGAATGGTTTTTGCATATATATACAATGGTTTGCATATACAAACGAGTGTCAGTCAATGTTATAAAATTTGACTTCTCATAATTTACCAGAAGTTTAATAAAAAATAATACCAAAAAGTAGTCAACAGACAACATGTGAACGTATTGTTCGAGTAGCATCTCCAAGAAGAAGAAGCATTCTTCTAATAAAGAGCGAGAAAAATTGTGGCCGAATTAATTAGTTAACGAAATGTCTCAATCAAACTTTGGAATTCACTTAATATACTCTGCGTTCTCATATCTTATTTGTCCTTATAGTGATGATGATGAGGGAGGAGTCGAAAATTTGATTTTTTAACCAGCCTTAATGTGAGCCTCGAACCAATTTCCATGTGAAACATTCATGTGCGTGTGCATATTATGTGTTTTCAATTGATATTTCTGTAGTGAGTGAAGTGATGGCAATTATTTAACCATGGAATTCAATTTATACATTCATAAATCATAGAATATTATATGTATTATGCATTATAACGTGGAAATTCAAGGTGCATCCAAGGTGGAAAGTTCAGTGCTATAAAATTACTGATTTCTCCAGGATCGAGTGTTTTTATCTCAATTTCTGTCTATTAAAGATAGATTAAGGCATTGATTGGATAAATTTCACCGAATCTTGATAAGCTTTATGTGGAGAAGTGTGAAATAAATTATGTGAAATCTTGGTTAGCAGAAAAAGAATGACAAAGCCATCTGGGAGTCGAACATGGAATCCTGGTGTGAGTATTGATATAATGGAATTCTCTTTTTCCAAAAAATTTTATACATTATTATAGGAGATTTCTACTTCTCACTATAAATAACATAACATTTTATGTTACAACTTTATATTTATTTCAACCTTTCACATCGGGTTTATTCTAAAAACTAACTTGTTATTTATTTACTATTCATAAGTTGTTTATTACACATGTTATTATCAATCCATATGTAATGATTGATCAACTGATATAACCATCCTACATCTCGGCCATCCTGAAAAGAGAGGCTTGGCCTCAAGCCGGGTAACAAAAAACTCAACAAAAATAATTAACAAATAACTGATCGTCCCCCGACACGATCCACATCGTCAGTCAGATGCATGTTCATTAGATTTGAACACCCATACGCACTGGGAACAAGGATATGTTATCTTCTCCCTTTTCTCCTTCCCCTCCTCCTCCTTCTTCTCCACTCATCCGCATCGTTTTTTACTTCCCCTTGCTCCTCAGTGAACGAAAACGGTTTTCCCCTTCTGTCAATCCTATGCAAATCCGCCATATGCCTGTGATACTGTTTGGGCGTGCCGTAGGCTCTGTAGATTTTGGCTTTTGCACACTCGGGACACACAAGGACTTCGTCGTCCGTCTGCTTGTCTAGAGGCCTTTGGAATTCTTCTGGCAGTACAAAATCGGACTCCAAAGCAGCTGATTCATCGTCACTGACCTTTTCCTCCAGCTCCATGTCACCAAGCTTAGGTGGCAGTTTTTCTGGTACATAGTTTCCAACACATTCTTCAGATTTTCCACGCGGATTACAATCTTTGATATGATCAAGACTTGGTTTTGAATTCTGTATTACCTTTATTTGAAATATTCGAAAAATTTGTGGCTTTTTTATAAAATAAACTTCTTCCTCAATTTTCAAGTCTGCTTGAGAAATTATATCTTCGCCTACAACAATACTATACTCCAATAGAAAGTCAGGAACAACTAAAACATTTGATAAGTAACTGGCACTGTCAATAACGATTGATAACTCAAGGCATCCTAGAATTTTTTCACTTTTCCCACCAAATCCTCTCAGCACAACGTCAGATTTTGAAATTGAGTGAATTGATATTCCTAGGCGAGAAACAGCCTCCTCTCGTATTAAAGTTACTTCACTCCCTGTATCTATAGTAGACATGAACTTTATATCGTTTACCAAAACCTCCTTTTCCATACGATCCCTATTCACACGTCTGTTGGTCTCAATCATACACTCATCCTCATTCTTTGATTTATCTGGATAGTTAGTAACACGTACCGTTTTGACATCTTTCGTTGTACTTTCTTTGATTGTACAATTATTTGCTGTGTGACCGTGACCGTGACCGTGACATCTAAAGCATTTAATAACGCTTTTGTTACGTTCACAGTCTGGGGATTTATGCCCAAATTCATTACAGGTAAAACAATTGACATTATTAAAACTGATATTTTTTTGTAGATTCGTCTGAGTGCTTCACGAAAATTTTCTTGTCTGGGTTGTTATTAAATTTATCTTTTTTTGTATCATTCTTCAGGTGACGTCTGGCCGCTTCGTATTCGTCTAGTTTGTTTACAAACTCATCAACTTTCTTGAGTTTTGGGAGATCATCAATGAAATGTTCTTTTAACTCTGATGGTAATCTTCTTTTCACTTGATCGACCACCATGAGCTCTTTGAGGTCCTCGTAATTTAATACCTCCAATCCTTGAATCCACTCATTCAACAAATCATTCAAATTCAAAGCATAATCTCTCCACGTAGCTGATTCTTCTTTCCGGAGTGAGCAAAATTTTTGTCGAAACTGCTCTGGGCTCAGTTTGAATCTTTTTAATAACATCATCTTGATGTGGTCGTAATCATCGGCTAAATCATCAGTTTCTCGGGTGATTAGATTTCCATTTTTTAGAGGTAGTAACCAAAGTAGATACGAAACCCATTTTTCCTTAGGTACATTCACTCTACTGATTTGTTTCTCAAACGTTGATAGGTACACGCTAATATCTACACTTGAATCGTAACGTATCATCAGTTTCATTAGGTCTCTCCTTTCGTCATTTTGAAAGACATTATTGTTACTATTAATTTTGGCTTCAATTTCCAGTTTCTTCAACTCAAACTCTCTCTCTTTTCCCTTTTCTAATCTTCCATACTCTCTTTCGTTTATCTTTTCTAATCTTTCATAATCTCTTTCCTTTTCTTTTTCTAATCTTTCATACTCCCTTTCCTTTTCTAATCTTTCATACTCTCTTTCATTTTCCAATCTTTCTAATATCCCTTTGATACACTCTTCATCGTAATCTGGAGATTTAAGAATCAGTTTAGTCAACTGTATGACTCTCGGATTTGATGGAACATCTATTCCTAGTTCCTCTACTACCGATATCAGATCCGCCTTATTGGCCTTCGATAAGTAACTCATTTTATCTACTTACCGAGCTGTTTTTCACTAAACAAATATCCCATCACTTTGCAAAACTTCAAATCTTCAATAAGTGAGCTGTTTTTCACTAAACAAATATCCCATCACTTTTTGCAAAACTTCAAATCTTCAACACTGGCAATAAATTCTTCTATTGAATTATATTCCTTCATTAAATCCTTTTGATCTTCTTGTTCGGACGAGCCCCCAATTTATAGGAGATTTCTATTTCTCACTATAAATAACATAACATTTTATGTTACAACTTCATATTTATTTCAACCTTTCACATCGAGTTTATTCTAAAAACTAACTTGTTATTTATTTACTATTCATAAGTTGTTTATTACACATGTTATTATCAATCCATATGTAATGATTGATCAACTGATATAACCATCCTACATTATTACAAATAGATTATTGATAAGATGTTTTGTTTTGTATTAGTTATTACCTCAAGACTCATACTAGTGTATTTCAATTTTTTATTTTGTCTTCATCCTACTTGAACTGCTGATGATCATTACCTTATAACTTAGTAAATATGTTCACAACATCCACTTTAACAACAGTACTCACGATTTTGTTGCTTGTCGAACGCGGCACTGAGCCACATCTGTTTTGTTTGTTTGTTTATGAGGGTGAAGCCCACATGAGCTCATAGGCTTGTGCGTGGGTAATGAAATGGATGATAGATGACGACTACTTTTTAGGTAGTCGGGACCGACTGCTTATCGTCTCCTCCGAAAGACGGGGTGGTCGTATCTATGTGATTGTGCTGTGGTCAAAAATTGTTCTCCGCTTGGGATTTGAACCAGGGTCCACCTGGTTATCAGACCAGCACTTTATCACTCCTCCAACGAGCCACCCAAGATCTTCAGCGTACAAGAAGTAACTAGATACTTTAGTGTATTTTCTAAATACTAAAATACTACATTATTTCCTCCATTATTGATTATCAAATACATGTATCACCTTCTCCATATCAATTTGAAAAATAATGTTTATTGATCAATAATCATCATTATTGAGAACAAGAGATTAGATGACGACAATTCAACTGTATGTAGTAGAAAATAAAAAAGTGGGTAAAAATTCAATATGCCTAGTGCTTACTGGTACAAAATAAGAACAAACAATAATTGTAAAACTATATTGTGGATGTCAATCTTGCTAAACAAACATCGCAGTAATTCACAACATGGCTTCAAAGAGAACATATATTTTGGCGAGAGAAAATATTGAGGAAAAGCAATGCAATAAACCACATAATAACTTTGAAGAAAACATCAATTTTGGTCTCACAATGAGTATCATAATTATTATGACCCTCTTATTTTATATCTCTCATTGATTGATAAATAGATACGAATAGGCTCTCAGAGATTGACACACATAATAAAGTATTAATAATCATTCATTTGAGAATGGGATGATAATAGTATGGACCCATGGAGGTCTTTTCTTTGCTATAATGAGCTGGCCCATAGTTTGATTGCTGGATCCGAGAGAGAGTCTCATTTATCCAAAATGAACGTCTCTATTCGAATGCAGGCGCCTCAACATGATGTATCTCCCGACTAGAAATTTGATTACTGATATTAATGAGAAGGGCTAATATCGTCAACCACACCCTCCGAAATTGTCCGTTGTTTGAAATGTGCCTGGAATCGTTTTTTAAATCACTATTATCTGTCAAATTATACATCTTGACTAATGTTGCTATTCGTCTCCAACAATTCTTAATGTCTTCATTATACCAATCGCTTCATTGGCCTGTGCTAGGATTCACTGGTGATTTCTCATGTATTCTGTGAGTAATAATGGTTCCAAAGCATTCGATTATCTCTGTAGCAGGTCTAGCTAGATGGTTATTCATGGAGGTCTGCTTTTGTCATGTTACTAGAGAAGGTAAATTTTAGACAAAATAGCTCCTACTTATGACCTGTCCTAATTATGTTACGTGGATTACATTTTAAAATACCATATTGGCCTTGTTTGTGCAGTATCAAAAATATATACGGCATTGATTGTTACGAAAATGGGAAGACTGTTTAAGCATTGTATTTATCAGACCTTATTTTCCCATTTTCATACTCTCTCCCCTTAGTTTTTATTGTGTTTGCTGATTACCTTCTTAATAATTTGGTTTAGACCAGATTATAGTAGAAACTAATCAATTACTGTTCTAATTTCGTCATACTTGACTATTCTGTAATTGAAGGTTTTCCAAACCAAGTGAGTGGAATCAGAAATATAATTTTTTCGCCTAGGCTTATTTCAAGTTCTCCAGAGCTCTGTGGGATTTCTCAGTTGGATTTTATTTCATCGATTTAGCCTAATAGAAGAGAAAGCCAATCTCATATTTGAAACAAGCAGTATCTTTTCTTCAAAGCTACTTATGACGATTTCAACAACGACATGCTCACTCCTCCTTCAACACATGACAAGCTCACTCCTACAACGCGCTCCCATTGGCTGATGCCTCACATTATTGTATAGTCTCCATTTTATTGAAACCAATATCATATACTCAATACTGGTTATGCTAACGGATTATTGTGATTGTGTTGTGGGAACCATTAATTATTCATTTTTTTATGTGAACTATGATAATCACTGAATTTGAAAAAAATAGAGAAATAAAATAGAAATATTTTATTTTTGAGAGAGTGACAGTTCCCCTTCCACGGTAAAACTGTGGACTATTTTACTGTTGATCTATTAATCAAAGGTACACCTTACACAAATTAGCACTATAGCTCACGCTTTTCTCTTTGTGAAAAGTGTGAATTCAATATTTCATTCGCGTTGCATGATTCCACACACACTTTGGCATAGGTTTGTGTATATTTCGATTCCCGAAGGATTTATCCTGAACAAAGCATGCTCTATTCTTATAATTATGACCTACACTGATAAAAAATCACACAGCCTACACCATACATTCAATTAGCCTTCACTGCACAGAGATTATGTAGAGTACCATTATTGTTTCCCAATAGTAATCTGTGATACGAGGGCATTTGTTTTCCCTGAGATATGAATTGTTACCTACTCGGTCTGCCCACCAGCAATTGATCTAATTGATAATAATTTCTTTGTGCTGGCCACAATAATGGTGCTCTCCATTTGCGGTAGCCTAGCCTAGAGCCTAACCAAACAATAATTGGGACATCAAAAACTGTGAAGCAACAATTAAAATCTAGTTGAATGTGCGCTCGCAAGACCTTCTAGATCATCCCACGTGGTATTGCCGTTTACGGAGAGATATAATAGATGACAAGATGGCCGTTTCGTGATCTTGAGACCTTTATCATGCTCTCTCTTTCCATGTGTTAATCTCTCAGTTTTTGCGAACGCCCTCAAGTACCGATTCATGGATCTGATCCCTACTACAAAATCTGGCTGGCCAATCAGAAACCAGGTTGACTTTCATTTTTTCTACGTATTCCAGCATTCATTACGAGTTAAGTATATTCTCGCCTGTCAGTTTATGAAGATACAGAAGTAGGTCAGCTGTCATACTGTCTAATAATTCTGTAACTGGTCTCGCGACAGTTTTTTATTTATGTTTTCATATTGGTTTTCTTGCTAGCTGATAACTTTAATTTTAATCTATTTCATCCATTTCCTATACCATCAATGACAATCATAGGCCTACATATTAAGCTTTTCCATATATACTACTAAAAAATTTAACATCAAATTGCTGTTCTATAATTTTGTCTGGTGGAGTTCTACACTATTTTCAAAGTAGGGAATATGAAGAAAGCATTTGGTTGGAGTCGATGATAAGAATGGAGTTTGTGAAAAATGGGACGTAGAAAGGGTTAAAATGATAAAAAAATCTTATTCGACATACTCATTCTAATCCATTGTAGACGATTGTAGACGTGATATAAGTTATGATTTTTGATTGTTTAGAGTCTTTAGAAAATACATCTATACTACGACTCCTTAATCCTCAATTTATAAACTTCAATAATATTGAGAATGAACATCTGATAATTTTGAAAGTTTATTACTATCATTACATAGACCATCCTGTGGAAAAAAATGCCTCACAGTTTACTCTTTCTCCTCCAATTACACAACAAATGGGTAAATAATTCAATTGTGATGAAAATAGAACTCGATTGAACAGGAAATAAATTATTCTTGAGTGAGAAATAATAATAACGAGAACGATTATAGGTAGGCTGAAATATGAAAAAACCCTACTTTTATTATTGGATTTGCCGGACAGATTTATAAGCTTTCAGTGAAAGAACTTTGATGACAAGATATTGTATAATTTTTGTTGATATTATCACAAAAGACAAAAGCTGATAGCTTTCACATAATTGTTGTTGATGTTGTGTAATCGCGCTCAGTTGATCATAACAAAGCAATATTTGAGAACAATAGATTGACCATCATTGTTGAATTATTGATATAAATAAGGGTAGAAATGGTTCACCTTCGAGAAGAATAAATTAATATGCTCCAATAACCAAGTTATACAACAATACATCCGAGGGGCATTATTATCTGTTACAGATTCCAGGCTTATTAGCACACTTGTCTGGATATTATCAGATTCCCATTCAATTTGTGACCCTATTATTATAGTTCTGTTATGTTTGAAACAATGTACCTGAAGTGGTACATAAGTCTTGCCAATTATAGAAGGGATATTCTTGTTGCTCACCTGATGTAATCAATGCAATCAGTGACATTGATTTGAAACTATAAAGAACAATACATGTTAAAGTCAGGTTAATGACTCCACTTATAAGAAGGGTGATCGAGTTAAATATTGAGTTCAATTTAAAGTTAATTCAATTTGAGAAGATGCGCTGTTTTAGTTTTGGAGGTACTGTAGGAGGGAAATTGAACCCGGCGACTCACAAGCTTTATTAATGAAGAGCATTTATTGCAATGAAGAAAAAGAAACATATTATAATTAACATATTATAATTGATTATAGAAAAATGAAAAAAATTCTCACTGGGTACGTTATTTTAAGAATGTTTCTAGACGTGTCGTATTCATATCTATTACTATTTTAATTATCAATAATATATTGATATTATAACAACGTTACGCAACATAATGGGCCACGATGGACAATATACAAGAGTTTGAAGAGAACTTCATCCAGATTCTAGAAGATGATAAATTAAATCACATCTTTGATGATGGAATAATATTCCAATTCGCCTTATTGTATTCATTAATATACTGTAGATAGAGAACTTGATCTACGATATAGTAATACGATATTTACTCTATTCATTTTAATCATGCAGCCATGAATATTGATCTCCTTAGAAATCATTATCTCATTTCAACTTTTTCTCAATAATTCTCGAAATATATTATTGATGGTATCATGAAAAATAAAAATTGGTAAAGAAAATATTTCTTCAATGACTAGGACACTATAAGTAAAACACAGACAGTAAAATGTTTCCCCAGACCCCTCATGTTGTGAACAGTTTTCAAAATTAATCAAGTACTTTAGTAGCTAACTAGACGCTGTATTGGTCTTTGTGATTAACGTATGTTGTATTATTTTAAAATTTTAACTATGAATAAACTTGTGAGGTCTCTGTGAACCATGTAGTAAGTAATTAGAATAGCAGTGAACCGACATGAACGTATTCGATTCTCTTATGAACTAGCAGCTTTTCACATGTTTAAGGTCAGAAACGAAGAGAATTATAACGCATTTTTATGAAGCTGTGCGTTCTGTTCAGGGAGGAGGATGTAGTAACATGAGCTTATTCCATACCAAACTTGGTACATTGCCTTTTAAAGTATCACTGTTCTGTTGTAAAGCAGGGCATTACTTATAATGAGCCGTTTAATGTTCAGCCAATAGACAGGCTCGATGTGCGATAGCCTGCTTTACTCAAGTTGATGCTTTATACCTGTAACCTTCTCCATTTAAGTAGCTTCACTGTCTATTATTTTTGTGCTTGCTTCTGCTCTGCTGATTTCTCTCTATTTCCGATTTATCTTCCATCGAAACCCCTCCGTACATCAATTCACTTTCTCCTAGTTATTCTTCTTCGTTTGCGAGAGAAAATCTAAAATCTTGAATTAAAATATTGGATGAATTTAATGATATGCAGGTGAGTGAACCTGGAAGATGGGCGCGGCAGTGCGATGAGTGGATTGGAACATTTTCTCGGTTGAATTCGTAATTCGATACTTGTTTCTTCGTAACAAGATAGTTCGTTTCTAGTAAATCATTTTCTACTAAGGTTAACTTGACTTCAATCATAGAATCAAGTTCTGTATACTCAAATATACATTCTAATCCTCCTTCAATACGCCTTGGTGAAAGCAGTACATATTTTCCACCAAATATCAGTAATAAGGTATAGAAGTGTTTAAATAAATGATAATACTGGAAACTTGCAATGGATGGCTATTGGTATTTTTTTGTTACTATGATTCTTGATATTTTGCACAAAGTGTTCCTCTCATCATATTATTTGAACATCTATCCAATGAAAGTTCACCCTTTGAATTCCTGTTTGTTGCAAAGCATTCCTCAATATGATGCTGACCAAGCGACCACAACGTATATACTTTGATACAATTTGCATGTATATTAGTGAACACGAAACAAAAATAATGATACAATTATTATCTCCATATATCGACCACGAAACAAAAAGATCATGATAGATTTTGTATTCGATACAGGTTATGATACAATTTTTATTTGACACATTTAATGATGGAATTTGTATTTGATACAAATAATTATACAATTTGTATTTGAAGCAGATCATGATACAATTTGTATTTTGTGTTCGCTGTGTCAACCAGCGATTACTACCAATCCAGGCTGGTGGCTCAAAATTCACGTTTAGAAAACGGTGCAGCATAAAGAAGCGTCGGTCCATAAAAAAGCAGAAACGGCCTGCGATGGCACGCGCTTAGCATGGGCGGGGCACGGCCCTAATTGAAAGGGGCATCTCGGACCCTCTCGGACTATTCTCATTGTGTCCGCGCGCTACGTTTCACGGCGACAGGCGGCGAATAAATTCAAATCAAAACCAGTTGTGGCAAACGAACCGGGACAGGCCGCTGCAGCTCTCTCCCTATCTCAACGCTACTGGACGACCACAGCCGACTTCTTAACACACTAAGAAAATAAATTATTGTGCCCGACACTATCCTAAATGACTGTTGGACCCTATTTGTGCGACAGGTCCGATAACCTTTCTACCATCTCCACATCCTTTTATAACCCTACATTTTCATAACATTAAACCCTGATAATATTCATAGATCCAACCTGAACTCTTTGTAATACACCAGTAATTCTCAATCTCTCAACTTTTCTCCAAAGATGTTAATGTACAACGCTAAATAAAAGCTTCTTTATGAATTCCTGAATAAAACCACATTAATAAAAGCTGCTTTACCACTATGCATAATATGCCACACATCGCGTTTACAGGGAGCTGCACAGCACTTTATTCTAGCAGGATGATATTTTTGTAATTTATCTGTGCGGCACCATGTTGGGATGATGTTTATTGGTTTATTGCCGTTGTGACATTTATGGAACTAGTGATGCGCTAGCATGCTTAGATCGTCTTTGCTATAAGGCACGTTGTGGATGTGAGTATTTCCCTTTCTAGATAAAATGGGATGGGAAGGTAAGCGTTAGTACTGTTGAAGTTGAGAAGGGTATGGAATAAATGATGGAATCGTATTCCCCTCTTAGAAATACTTTTCTCTTTTCTCAAATATCTACATGGAAAAGTTGAATACATTTTCATCCTTTCATATTATTCTTTGATGAGATTTATTACAAATCAGCTCTAAGATACTTTTAACAAGAAAACCTTCACCGCTTTAATGTTAAAAATTCAACCGATGTTTTGAACTAGCTATTATTTTTCAATATTATAGCCTATTTTTTGGTTTATTCAAGGTTTCATGTTTCTTTCTTCCTATTTTCTCTTGGAATATAATTGAAGCCTTATGTACTAAGTGACTATTATAAGATTATTGACTATGTACTAAGTCACTGAGCAGTGCTGGGTGGAAACATCAGCATATCACATCAGGAACAAATCAATACATCTGAAAGTGTTCGAAGTAATCGTAAGTTGATTTTTGAGTAAAGTCTTATTCTCTCCAAGCTCAAAATATTTTTGGATCTACTGTTTAGATTTTTGGATAAAACTCTAGTTGATTGATATCCAACTATATTTCAGCCTCTTAAATGAAAAAGTAGAAAGACCGCAAAAGTTTCAATTATTATACAATTTTCTGGTAAAATCACTCATCATAACTTTAGGTTTCTTTTTTGTTCCTTTCTCTTGTCTCGCTGTCTTTTTCTGTCTTCCTACATATGACTCCAGTATAATCAACCACCAAGGCAGAATCGGAAGTGTGGAAATGAATTAATATCAAATTAGAAGTGAATAGTGTAATTTTAATAGTATTAGCAGTATACAAATCGTGAGTTATAGAACTGAATTTATGAGCTTTTAACTGTTAATATCTGGTACCGAGCTTTGCTCTGAAGCTGCGGCCGAACTGTTGAATTACATAGGCTAAATTATGTTATTGTAAAAATAATCAAAATTGATATGATCACCTCTCACAATTTATTGGCATGAATATATGATTGTGTTATAGACTTAAATGTAACTCCATTCACTCCAGCTGGATAGTTTTGGTCAGCTAACGATAACAGCCATCATACGCAGTACTTGGGATTATGCCTGAATAAGGAATATTTAATTTTTTTATTTATCCTGCCATAGAGTTTTCCAGGCATGAGACCTGTTGCAATCTTTTTTTACCATCGCGTTTATATTACATTTCAAATTTCGAGGAAATCGTTAGAGCCGTTTTCTAGATCCGTGGTTTCACATATAAACATACATACATACAGAAATTACTCGCTTAATATAATAGGATAGCTGAACAAGAATAATACAGTCAAGAATATCACAGTATGATACATGAAGTGAGTGATCTAATAAGATGTCGACCAGTGTTTCCAGAATGAAGAAACAAAAGCTTGAGAAAAAAGTGGCGGCCAATGAATTGATGAGGACATTCATTGGATGCCGGTGCGACTTTGCTTCGTGACAAGAAAGCGGAATACGGTGGCGGCATGCCTTTATATTCTCCAAACTATATCTATATGTAATGATAAACATATATAGACTAAAAACAAGAAATGGCTCTAAATTCCTCCAACTATATCTATGGTTAGTAATATACAGATATAAAACAAGCACAGGACATAGCTCACGGAAACGGCGATTATGTAGACACTTAAGTTACCGCTAATTGCCTTATAAACTGATGCAACTTCTGGACATGAAACAAGAGCTATGATGTGATGGCTCAATTTATTGTATCAGGCTTCGAAACATCAATTCTCATATTGATATTACAGACTACCTTATGTTATAGTATATCAGACCGTTAAAAGATAGTTGCTTCTCATTTATTCCTATATCAGTGTTCGCTGCTTGATTGAAGTAAAATTCAGAATTAACGTAGCTGAATTTGGAATCTGACCCGACAAATTCGTTCAATTTTCAACGTCAGAAAAAAGGCTGTTATGCTAACAATTACTTCATTATCTAAAAAGTGGGAAGATTCAATGTGGGTTCCCTGCAATAACTTTGGAAGTTTGCCTGACTTTTTTTATATTAAATCAATCATATTGCTTTATATTAGATGTTCATAGAATACTATCTAACATATAATAACATACTATATATGTACATATAATAGCATAGACTTGATTTACAACTAACTCCACTAACAGTTAATTATTAACAGTACATTTTTGTTTGTTTGTTATGAGTTTTATAAGAGTGTTTGATGAATGAAATTATATTATAATTCGGCCAAATTCCGAATTCGAGGATCCAATACACATCGTAATGTCGATTGTGATGAATGAAATTAATCAATCATCCGTCAATCATTATTATCAATAGATAATACATTCCTTGCATGAATTGGATTTGTTCAGTGTTGACTACAAGCTTCCATGCACTGTCAGTCGAGAACTGTAAGTGGATAGGCGATAGGGAAACCGGCAGTTCAAAACAGCTGTAAACCGGCATGCCGATCAAAGATATTTGAAATTTGTCAGCCGACTATCAGAGGACTGTGAACGATCAAACTCACAGATCAAACTGTCAGTGGATGAGAGCCCCTATTAATCCTGGCAACGTAAATTAAAATGATAAATTATCAAATTTCTTCCTAGTGAAATTGCTTTTATGAATCAGTACTGTAGCTCCACGAAAGTCCTCTATATCCATCCTCATGCAAGGAGAAAACAACGAGGCAGTGGACCAAAAGTGTAAAAAATTCTTCATCAACTCATGATTTCCATTAAATTTATGCTAAAACGAATCACCATTTTTCCGTAATGCTTCCTGGGCGGATCCCATGTATTTCTGTTTTGTTGGGATGTAAATCCTTCTTTCAATGTTTAAGGCATGAGATTATCAATATTATACGGGTTCAATATGAGGATCAAATATGCACATTCACTGATTATTATTCATTATACTTCACTAAATAGGTTTCCATTGTCTTTGAAAGTATTTTCAAACATTAAAAAGTGATTTAACAAGGCGGTCAAGCATTGTTGAATGTATTCGGCATTCACTGTTATTGTTTCAAGTCGTTGTAATGTTCAGTGTTTTCTAAAGTATAGTGTGGGTACTTACATCTTTCTCATTCACTGTATTTGTGAGTTCACTAAAAAAACTAGTCAACTATTTTTATTAAATTTTTGTCATGAGATTTTCTCTAATTCAAATCAGTTTACTAGTAACATCAGGACTGCTTGAGTAATCGATGGATGAACTGAAGCTTCTAAGTTTTTTACTAAAATTATTAACTGAAAATTAATGGTTTGTCCATTGAGACAAGTTTCAATAAAATTTATAAAAAAAACCAAATCAGTTATGAAAAAAAATTATTTAATCTTTGATTTTGGAATATGTTTATTTTCCGTGTTGAGCTCTATTGGATAGTGAGCCCTGTAGGATTGGAATCTTTTCGTAATTTGGTATCCTTGATTTTTTTTTAATAGTTTATGATTTGGAGACAACTTTTTACAACATTCCACTAGAACTTTCTCGTTATGAACCTGTCTTATAAGATTAGTAGATGATTCTTGAAGCATATTCGCAATATAAGGAGTCATCGTAAACCAGAATTATGATTGCTTTACAAGATTCTTCTGCAATTCATCTATGCAGCACATGATCCAGGAACGCCTGCATAGGAAACTCGTAGAATGTGAAGATCAATTTTTCTTGTATGATATTGGAAAAAGCAGAAAAAACAATAAATTATGAAAAAGTGGAAGTGTACAATTATAGCAGTCACTCTGGCAACATTCATATCTGAGTAGCAAGGCTAGTGATGGGGAAGTGCTTGTCTATTGTCACCCAAATCGTGCTCCACTCTATCAGTTCAGTTGAATGTTCACTCTTCATGACTTGCGGATGATCGGTTGCTTGGAAGTGATAGTGTTATCAATGTGCTCATAGACGATTGGATAATGAACATGAATTTTCATCGAATGAAGGTTAGTGAGTCATCCAATATACAAGAATATTAGTTCATATAATTGATACTATCAATTATTATAATATTTTAATCTTAATCCAAAGCTAGCTATCAAGCTTTATAATATTAGTATAATTATTTTTGAAGCTCTCACGTTGAAAATTGAAAAGTGGTATTGCGTGATTTTTCATCACAGTTTTACATGATATTATCCGTGTTTGTGTAAAGAAATCTACTGAAATCAATCGATGCATTTTATCCTCCATTTATGTATGTCAATGGAACAACAGTCCATGAAGGGCCTAGGCCTACCAGCTGGTTGCCAGTTTCATATCCACTCCACTATGAATCCAAACTCCTCTATAATATCCTCTTTTTACTAAATATAATAGAAAGTGTTCTGTTATAACCACTCAGCCCTACCATGATTTTGAAATTTCAAGCAAAATATTTTTGAACCAATCGACCATCAATCTCAGGTCTGTCACTACGAGAAATGAAGGTCTCTCGTATATGAGAAAAAATAAGCAATTGATGATTTCACAAACAATTATGTAAAATTTGTATTCTTAATAAAATTTACACTTTTATCAGAGATGTTGTGGAACTTCCACTGATGATGATGCATGGGGATCTGACAACCTTTGTTCTCGCTTACCTAGATTATGTATTCATCGTAGACTTTGAAGATGGGGGAAAATCATCGTGAGAGAATTATAATATTTTGAATGAAACACATTCTTTCTCGAAAAGAATGTTGAGAAGAATGTCGAGTATGAGTAGCATTCAACGAAAGACTGGTGGAGCAATTTAATATTATTTCGGAACTCTTTGGGAGGAGAGGTTTTCTAAGAGGAAAAGTGTATTGAAACCTGCTGTAGAGAGCAGAAATGGAAATTGGAATGCAAGGTGCTGCAAATCCTGTACCCTTTCATCAAATGGAAATATTCCAGGCGCAGTATCTGAAGAACTAAAAATAGAGCTACCTGTATGTGAAATATGTGCTCGTGGATGAGTCCTGTATTATAAGAACTCAAGGCTTTTTCTTCAACCGGACAACAATAGAGTTGACGAGAATACCTGGAGAAAGATTTAGTTTTTACTGTATAATCGATAATTATTAGGAGAAAAAATGTTTTGGGCAGGAAAAGAATCGTTTGGACTTCTTCATCCATTTCATTGTATTCGTAAGAAAATGAATAAATAAACTAATCAATCTAATAGTTCTGGACAAAAATAGAACTTTTCCTCAAAAACTTCCCAGCTCAAGTGTTCTAGAAAAGCTATTTTGGAGTATTCAAAATCTTAACAGAAACAGTACTAGTGCTGAGCCTGCTCCTTGTGTCTTCAATTTTATGTCATTGACATTATATTATTCATATCTAAAGGTTATGTGTCGCAATCATTCATCAATCAATAAGTATTAATATCAAACATTAAATACTTTTTTCGGTTTCACAAATAACAATCAATGTTGTTGATTCTACGAAATTACATCTACAAATAATGAAGAGAAACGCAAATAGTGTTTGCTGCTTATAATTTAGAATATCGTGGTTACACTGGAACTCCTAGTCTTCATTCCATTTAGTTGTTATTGGTTTACTTCTCTTGTAATCTTCTCTATAGTAGTTATGGAGATGATATTGTGATAGTTATCCATATTGAATGAGAAGACAAGACATTGGGGTAAACTCAGAGAATAATGGTGTAGCAACCGAAACCGGAATCTCGTTTTTAAATAAATCGGTGGTTTGACAATATCTTGTCCTTTTATTTGATGTAATTGTTGTACAATTACATAAAATAATGAAATCACTGGTTGTTAAATAATGACTTGTGTACAACAATAACATTAAATAAAAGACAAGATATTGTCTTTTATTAAATAATTTATATTATTAATTTTATTAATTAGATTTTATTAAATAATGGGTTGTATCGAATACATAAAACAATTTTGTATGTTGAGTAATAAGCATTCCTAGAAAATTCTAAAAGGTTACTCTAAAAACCCCTTCAGTCCTCGACTGAGCAACTTTAAGCAAGTTGAAGATAATCTCGCACAGCTCACCAAACATTGTAAATCAAACTGATTCGACAACAGGCCCAATGAAAGCTTGAGGCTGATTATAGGCTATGAATCGCTCGAAAAAGTTTGATGAGTAACAACTAAGGTGTCGTCAGTGAATACTTTGAGATATGGGTCCCGAAATCGGTGATATATTGGACGCTGGATAGGTGTGAGAATGTTGAAGGGGTAGCTTAGCTAAGCCGGATCGTGACCCAAGTTGGATTCTATTAGCAGGGCCCCGGGCACACTGCTCTAATGACAGGCCGAGTCATGATGTGAGCCGCTTCACTTGCAACTTTCAATTTCTCAAATCGAAAATTGAGTGGTGCAGCGTGAAATATGGCAGCGCGCCTCGGGTCCAACTCTATCGCTTTTAAGATAGCCGTGCATTTGGGTCCTGCAAACTTACTGACAATACAGGTGGCTCAACCCATTATTTTCATACTCACTCATTTCATTACTTCTTCCTCTGTTTCCTTTTCTCCTACTCCTATTAACTCATTTTTTCCTCCATTTCGTCATTCTTCTTGTTTCCAACTCTTCTTTCTTTCCAAATCTCCTTATGTAGATTGATTCCTCTGTCCTCTGATTATCCTCTCCTCTTTCTCTTTTTTGGAAACCATTTTAGTATTCTCTTTTTCATAATCTTCTTCTTCTTCTTCTTCTTCTTCTTCTTCTTCTTCTTCTTCTTCTTCTTCTTCTTCTTCTTCTTCTTCTTCTTCTTCTTCTTCTTCTTCTTCTTCTTCTTCTTCTTCTTCTTCTTCTTCTTCTTCTTCTTCTTCTTCTTCTTCTTCTTCTTCTTCTTCTTCTTCTTCTTCTTCTTCTTCTTCTTCTTCTTCTTCTTCTTCTTCTTCTTCTTCTTCTTCTTCTTCTTCTTCTTCTTCTTCTTCTTCTTCTTCTTCTTCTTCTTCTTCTTCTTCTTCTTCTTCTTCTTCTTCTTCTTCTTCTTCTTCTTCTTCTTCTTCTTCTTCTTCTTCTTCTTCTTCTTCTTCTTCTTCTTCTTCTTCTCCTGTTTCTTTACCTCTTTTTTGCTCTTTCCCAATTTTTTCTTCCTAATTTCCATCTTTCTGTGTTTCTTTCCAAAAGTAATAATAATAATTATTCTCTGTTCAAATTCCTTCTCCAATATTTCTTAATTTTTATCATATTTTGTTCCTCTCTTGAACCTCATAAGTATTATTTTTCTCTTCTCACTCTTCATCAATGATCTCTTTCTGCTCTCTTCTGGCAGTAACACACATGGTTTAACTTATAATACATCTTCCTTCTGACTCAATTCCTTTCTCATTTTGTTTTATTTCACCTTCTTTCAAGAACTTTGATAGGGTTTCTCCATCCTTTATTTTTTCTTATTCTTCTATTTTTCTCCTTTTTCTTCTCCCTCAGTTTCTTCGTCATCCAGTTCTCATCCTTCTCCGCTGTCTATTCCGTCTCCGTCAAACCCAAGGTCTATAACACAGTTTTCGCCTGGAGTGATTTATTGAAAGTAGTAGTCTTGACTCTAGAGTATCAAATAATAATTTTATAGCTGAAGATACCTGCACTAAAATTATTTGACGCAATTTTCCTCAACTTACTGCTGAAAACTTGTTTTTAATTCGTCAAGCAGCAACGTTTTTTTGAAATACAAAGTTAGATTATTATCTGAACGCTTCTATATCAGGCTCTGCTGTTACTTATGTGAGGCACAATATAAAATTCTAGAGATCAGGAGATTAGATGAAGAGATCTAAATATAAGATGGAGCTAGATTCATAATTTGATAGGTGGAGCTAGTATATTGACCGAACACAACATGATCATGAATAGTTTCTAGGTGTGATTGATAGCAATAATTGAATTCAAGAATTGAATTGAGATTGAATTATTTACTCTTCTCTGAAATTATCCTTTAGAAATTGTAGAACGCTGCAAAACATGTAGCCTACTCATACACACTATTCCAACAAAGATCTTGAATAATTCAAATTTCAACTCCGGAATGATCTTCAAACCCAATATAGTTTGAATGATACATCCAAAATTAACAAGTTTTAAATCAACTTCAGTAGCCCATATAGGATATTATGAATAATGGTTCCTGTCTCGAAAACATACAATACCTTGTCTGTAGCCCTTGAGAGAAGGTAGAATTCGAGAACTTACTATTGTCTATTCCATCTTCTTGTAAGTTGCAATTCACTGGAATTTTCCAAATTATTCTATTATAATATAGTACTCGTCATACATGTCATACAAAAATTACATACATAACCGTATGTACCAAACCATACAAACCGTACGGTAGTACTTATAAACAGAATAATAATTATGACTTCTGCATTCAATATGTACATTCCTCGGACATAGATATTTCGAACACAACTACAAGCCACAATCACTTTATCCTCTGTCGCATTACAGTGTTATGCCACCATAAGTTACGCACTGAGCTACATCATTGAAACGCACTTAAAATGGTCACAAGTGAGCGCAATAAGGTCGACGCATAATGCATTCAAGAGCAGCGGACAAGGCGAGCAAAACAGAATTGTTCATATTCAGTCGCTTACAAGTAAGCCGGTGATGATAGCGCAAGAATAAAGTGCAATAGTGGCCTGATAAAGGACTCTGCACACAGTATGCAACCCAAAAGTGGCAGCGCGACTGCATAATGAGCAGGTACTGTCTGCGAGAGGCCTTATTCCCTCGCAGGTGTGCCCAGCAAACAAACAATCGTTGTCGGCTTGATTTAAGGCACTCGCCATCAATTTGTTGGCAAATCTGCCTCAGCCTAATTGTCATTATTTATGTCTCCAGTGCCTGGCCGCATCCATTGTTTTCAACATTTGAAAATATAATTCTTCGCTCGAGTCAGGTGCTAACAAACGCCAATTGAATAATATATTTGCTGTTGGAGATCTCGCTAAACAAACACAGCACCTGTTTTGTGACTCTGCCCCGCGGCTTCAACACGTTAATCAAATTTAAGGATGTGTGTCTGTACTATACTAACAGTGTGCGAAGCTGGCATCTGGAAAAGGCAAAAGACTGCTCGCACTTATTCAATACCGTGAAAGAAGTACAAAAAAGATGGTAGCTCACAGTTAACCGTTCTCAGTTGGCTGATAGTAGTCATTGTAGTTATGCTTGAACAGATCAAATTTTCAAATAAATTTATTTATCTATATTTTCGAATGAATTTCATCTATATTTTCCAATAAATTTCATTTTCACGACAAGTAAATGACTAGGTGGAATACTGTAACCTATACACGTAAAGTAAACGAAACGAAATGGAACGAACGAGGAGTGAGAGATCCAAACAAAACATTCGCGAATTCTTAGCGAATGATGTTCTTTCGATAAAGAGCTAATGCTACAATGAATAAAGAATAGTTACAATGATCGATAGATTTGGAGGGAGGGAGAAAAATTACTTTGATCAGCTAACTCATTCGATATTTTTTTATTTTGGGGTGGGGGGAGGAACTTCATCTCACCTTTAGCTGGCCTTGAGCTGATAGTTATGACAATGCTAATATTGATCCATGAAAATTGGTGAATAATTATCGTGTTTAGGAACAGCTCGATCAATTAAGACTAAAATAGGTAAACTAAAACTGTTAAATAGACTGAATGAAGTGTTTCATGTACCTACCTTGATTTGAAATATAGGCTACGTACTGAACTTTCAAGTGATTGTGAAATTTGTATGGGATTTGCTCTAATATTGATACTCGAGGAGTTTCAGGAATTTATCCCAAGTAAAATTTTGGAGGGTCGAAATGAAATTACATTTAAAAGTTTATTGGTTGAGTTTGACTCTTCAAAGGTGGTTTCTATTTCATGGGAAAAGGTGTCTGTGATATTTCTGATCTCAGATTGCCGCGGAGCAGTAGGGAAAAAGGTCATTAATCTGTAATCCTCCACCATACACTATTTTAATAAGCTGGTGATATGATAGCTTAATTCACATTTTTATAAATTACACTTATCTATTTTGAACGTAACCAACTTGCCAAGTTCCCGAGAAACTTGGCACGGAGTACTTTGACGTTTCAATTTCATCGTTTTTGGCAGAAAAGATCTATCGTCATCGCTAGAGTAAAGTATTTATGGTGCAATAGTTTTGTTACATTCTCTCTACGCAGGAGATGACAAATCTAAAGATATCTCGGAACGTTCCCTAAATGAAAATTAGAAATGATTCAGCACTTCCATTCTTCAATTACTGATTTAAGTCAGCTGATTTCACTTTATTGTTGAGTTGTAAAAAGTGAACTCTCAATTTAGAGCAATTGAAATTGGAGTTTATCATAGTGAGATACTTCTTGTAGTTTGGTATAAGATTGTCTTGTTGTCCAAAACAAACACTTACAAGATTATCAGATAGATTTTTGTTTTTCAATGGCTCAACAAACCATGATGAGCCTAGGCCTACCAGCTGTTTGCCAGTTTCATATTCACTCCACTATGCAGTCCGCCCAAGCAGAAAAGACACCTCACCAAGACAGGAAAACGACTCCAGCCCGGCTAATACCAGCCATAGAGCCACAAATTCTCAAATTGTCTTTAATTGTAGATCAGAATGCAGAACTACAGAACCCACAGTTCCCGATACTTGCCCAGATATAATAGTTTTCATACTTTAATTAGCAAACATTGGTTATTACAGTTCAAGGAATTATTTTCAGAAAAAAAAGATTCTTATAAAGCGTACATCAATGACGAATTTATGAAGCCGTTGCACGTGATACAAGATCGGAAGTTGCATTGATCCAGCTTTCAACAGATATGAAATATTATCAGTAAAATAATCAACTCTGAAGAATCGATCACTGTTTTCTAAAGAGAAAGTTCCAAAAGCCTTTCCCTCTAGAGGTGTATAAAGGCTCATCAATTAGGTACTCTTGTAATACACTAATTCATTTATTCTAGTTTAAGAGGATCGAAGACTCAATTATAAAATGGTTGATGAATTTGTCTCCTTGATCACCGGTGTGATTCCCTATGGATATGATCCAAAATGAAGAATCTCAGGAGAGTTTGAAATTTTCCTCAAAAATTCCTGGATAATTAATATTGTCTTGTCAAGAATCATGGATTCACAAAAAGACGCCCACAACACTTAAAGTGCGTAAATCTTTTTTTCTCTCTCCTATTTGAGTTTCCTCTCTTGTCTTTTAGTACGAGTTTTTTTTTTTAGTGTGATGCCCACATGGGCTTTTGGGCCTGTGCGTGGGTAATGGGAAGGATGATGATGAGAGATGAATGGACCTACTGCTTTAGGTGGGTTCCGAACCACCGGGAAGCGATTTTTGAGGCTCATAAATTGAATTCAGAAGAACCGGTCACCAGTACAACGGTGCTGGCAGAGGCACGTCGCTTATCTAATCTCACCGATTAGACGCTCTCTACCACTGGGACAAACCGCTTCCCGTGGTTGATGGAGTGAGATGATTTTCGCTTGTTGTCTGTTTAAACGTTCCCATTGTTGTGTTTAGAAACCAAATTTCTCTATCCAATTGTGTTATTCTAATTAATGTTCAGGAGTTGCTTTATGGAAAGCTAACACATTTTGAGGAAACTAATGAAATATAATATTTCAAGATAGAAAAGATTGTTGTAAGTTGCGTTCAATATGGGATGATAGCTGATAATGCTGTCACGTTGGAACTATACTATTAATATAATATAGTGATGTACTGATTTCAATCTGAATCATTTCAGGCTATCGGTACTATGTAAGCGTTTGTGAGCGATTTACCATTGAAGCGACTTAATTCTGAGGTTGAATTTATGTTTAAATTATAATTTCGAAATGGAACTTTCTATGAAGATCTTTATAATTAAACGCCAATATTATCAATGGGACCGCTAATGAAAGACCCGACATGAACTCTTAACCAAGGCTTAAGCACTGCAACAGACGGACATCTGTGTGCGTTGCAATATTCGATGATGGATATTTCCTCTGTTCGTAATCATGTGCGCCCGTAATTTAATACTCCCGTCTGTGCGCCTTTTTACCTGTATACTCTACATTGATCAGAAACTTTTGGAAAACCAATGAGTTTTGTGTACATGACACAAACAGTTTGAACGATGTGTACATGATGACCGTCAAAGTAGCTAAGTCGCTAACTCGCTAGAAATCGCTTAGAAATCACAGTAAATACAATCTTCCACCTCGAGCCCGCTCTGGGTAGCTCCATCTAACTGTAGTTCCCAAAATCCTATTGATATCAGTTAGAAATTTATACCTTTCACCTCAAGCTCTCTCTGGGTAACACTATCTAGCTGTAGTTCCCAATAATCTGATTGATAAAAAAAATCAGCTCCAAATTTCAACCATATGGGTTACTTGAACCATCAATCAAACATTGAGAGCCATTTCCTCACAGCTATGAACTCATGAATATGTTAACACGCATGAAAATGTTTTCGGGAATGATCTATTCAGAGTTGAGTGTCTCCGTCGCACAACATCCGGAGCTAGGTAGTGCCATAAATCTGGCAAGCCTCCATGGTTGCTATTATAATAGAACGCTATTTCCGTATATGTAGAGGAATCGTGGGCAGATTGTGTGGATGACGCCCAGGTTGGCTCTCTACAGAAACCTCTCTCCCCTCTTCATCAATCGACGTCATAAAGAAATGGAGGGGAGTGAGAAAGATCTCTTCGATTTTCTACTTTTTTCATCTTATTACCCGTTAACTATACTACTCTAGGACCACTAATAGCAAAAGCTACTTTTAGCCAAAACCCTCCCCCCTCCAGCGAATATTCCGAAATTCGAATAACTTTTGGCGTATCAAAATAAAAACGATTCCAAAATAGATGTGAGCCGGCTTTGTCTTTGATCTAAATTTGAAAGTCGACGTCGACGTCGTATTTTTGTACGCGCAAACGTCACAAATAGCTGCCAGTGAACAGTGACGTTGTTTGTCTGTACTTTTTCTGTACGTGAGGCATCTTCGAATTCTAATTTTGCATCCGACGAAGATCAGAATAACGAAAGAAAACCAAACTTATTAGAAATTTTATTGAATAATCAAGTAAAAATCACTAACAATAATCTTCTAGGGGATGTTTTACCCACAAAGTATGAAACAATTGATGTTCAGAATTTAAAAAAATAATATGATGTAGAATTCAAACATGATTGTACCATTACTGCTCTTATATTGAAATCAATTTGATGGATTATTATAGACCGTTGGTTTGGTGATTGCACTGCATTATCAAAATTTGCTTAGGTGATAGCCCATGGTAACGTTTTTTTGAGTGAGTACATGATCAAGGCTTACTTCACATTAGTAAATAAACATATTGTTCATAAACAAAATAGTGTGTCTCCAATGTAAACATCACTGGCAGCTCGTACCCACGATACAGGTGAAGTGCCAGTATATTCTACCGTACAGCACTTCACCTGTTTCGTGAGCACGAGCCGCCAGTGGTAAACATGATCTCAATCGTGAACTCACTCAAAATGAGGGGGCTGTCTAAAATGAGGGGAATTTACCTCAATTTTCTTACAACTATTCAAATAGGCGATATTAATTTCTTTGAAGGACAAAAATTTTTCTTGAAATATTCAAAAATATTATTGTTATCATCACGAGAAATGTTTTCGAAAAAAGAAGTGTGTAGTGATGAGAGTAAAGAGGTGTGACTGTAAGTTGGGAGGGTGTTTGGCTGGCAGGCAGGCGAATGGCCTTACATGGAAAGTGTTATCAGTCGGTGGGCAGACGCGGCGCGTGGGGTGTACGTGACGTCACATGACGGCGTCGCCGTGACGTCACGACACGGGACCACGCATTTTGGCGCCCACCGCCGACAAGCGGCGACCGGCGCGCTTCATTCAGAAACATGCCAACATTCGCTTCGCCGTCCAACATTCAATTCGCGACCGGCATGAGAGAATGTTGCCGCCACCGCCGCGAGTGCCCATAAGTGCGCGTTTGTGAGTGAGGAAATTGTGTTGGTGTGTGTGTGTGTGAGTGAGATGGAAGGCCGGAGAAATGGTTCGGGCGTTGTGTGTAGCGGCGGCCATGAAGCGGCAACAGGATGAGTCGCCCGGACGGGAGGACGCCCCAGGCGCGCGGGCCGCTGACGACGAGTTTGTCGACATAGTCACTGTCCAGAGTTTGCTGCACGACGAAAGTGCCGCCGCTGCCTCCGTCAGGCACCAGACTGTACTTCATCAGACGCCGACCGACGCCGTCGCCGCTGATTGGCTCTCGCTTTGGACCAATCACGCGCACCACCATCATCTGCACCTTCATCCAGGTAAACGATGGTGCTCGATGAAGTGGATGCGCAAATTACAATTCAAAGGAACAAAATACAAGATATTGAAATGAATAGATACAAAAGATCGGAATAAATAAGAGATAACTTATTGTTTTTTTCATAAAAAAATAAGATTGTTCAACTGTATAAGCTCATCTAACCTGACCAAAAAGAGATCGGAATAAATACAAGATATAACTTTTATTCAATAAAAAAGAAAGATTGTAGCCTACAACTGTATACTCAGCCGTTTGGCTACGCAAGAGATGAAACAATAAATAAGTTATTTTTTTATAAAAAATGAAGATTTTAGAACTGAATATGTTCACCTAACCTAACCCAACCTAAACAGGAAACATAGTATGTATGTGATTATCTTTATGTTTGAGTTTGTATAAGTGAAGTATGAGTGAGTTTAGTATGCTTGAATAGGAGTGAATGAGGATCTTTTGGTTTCGATTTAAACTATTAGGTGACATTGTAAATAATCGAATTTGGGAATTTTCAAGATGAATAATAAGTGGAAACCTAACCTATGGAATGTTTGATCTTGAACATTATTATTGCCAACAACTCCATTGAATGATTGTATGTTGTGTTTGTTGTTGTGTGAATGTGATTTTGATTCCATCATGCTGTGAGCACTTGAATATAATAGGGATCTACCATAATAATGTTAGATTCGATTACAATAATAATCAAATAGTCTATTAACCTATCTAGTCCATCCCATTCTGATTCTCTTCGACTGATGACCTTGAATACTCTGGAAATATAGGTTACTTCTATTTCCATGAACTAGTTTCAAAATTTATAGCGAAACAGTTGTTTGATTGTTCAACTCGAGTGTGGTATAGATTGATACTAAATTATTATTTTTTTTACAAATTGAAGAAAAATCTTCAAGATATCAGTGTTTATATATTATATATTTCAATATCGATACAGTGTTAAGAAGACTTGAGAGTTGTATAGCTTGCGCCTGCTATCAATTATTCAATAACATTCTTCATGAAACGCTGATACATAGGATTCTAAAACAATACAATCAAACTCCAAAGATTAACCCCAGTGAACAGTAAATGCTGATACGTGAAATGATAGCTACGTGATTTAAGGTGTACGGTAGATTTTCACAGTATTCAAACTTCAGTAAGGAAAGCATTGTTAGTGGAATGTGATCATTTAGCTTCGTAACTATCTGCCACTCTACTACTGTTAAAAGTGTCTGCTAGTATTCAACAGGTGGTTGGAGCAACAGGCTCCCGTGTCCTTACTTCGCTTGCCGGTAGCCTATCCTCTCAACGTTAGGCGTTACTATTATACAGTACGTCAGTAAACAAGAAATTCACTTTTATTTCGAATCAATTCAATACTGACGATAACTTGATGTATAGTATTACGATAACCGATCAATAGCCCACTTGATGATTGTTTCTAGCGATGATTTAATTAAAGCTACTACATTATTTCAACATAATTTACGGTAGGCCTATTCTTCTTCAAAAATGAAATGATGAATACCGTACAGTATGTTGAAATAGAAGCTTGGCATGGATTGAATCATCACTAGAAACAATAATCAAGTAGACTATCAATCTGGTTATCATAATACTATGGATCAAGTGAGTATTATCGTCAATAGAACTGTGAATACTGACGTTTTTTTTAACGCCTAATAGGGGAGTATGTAATAGAATAGTTCTATTCTATCATTTTCAAGAGGAAAATAGAATAGTTCACCTGACATTCTTGAAAAAAATGTTTTATCGGAATGATCAGTTATTAAACAGTTTATGTTAAATAATACTAATTGTTATACAATATTCTCAAGTTTAGTAATACATATTAACATATTTGTACATTCAATTTAAATTGTTATTGCGGGTGGCTCGTTGGAGGAGTGGTAAAGCGCCGGTCTGATAACCAGGTGGACCCTGGTTCAAGTCCCGAGCGGGGAACAGTTTTTTGACCACAGCACAATCACATAAATACGGCCACCCCGGAGGAGACGATAAGCCGTCGGTCCCGACTACCTCAAAGTAGTCGTCATCTATCATCCATATCATTACCCACGCACAAGCCTGTGAGCTCATGTGGGCTTCACCCTCATAACAATAACAATAACAATTATGAGAATGAGTTTTTTGATAATGCGAAGACTGTATTCTGTATTGAGAAATGTGACTTTCATTGTCTCATGTCTCATTCACTTTATCAGGAAAAGCAGGAAAATTCCCTTAAAAATAACATAAAATGTAAATATTGAATTTATGGGTTTTTAATAATTGGAATTCGAATGTATTTGTGGAGCACTATCATGTTAGGATATAATTATGATCAATTCACATCATCAGCGTAATCATTAAAGCATAATGTAATTTAAGTTGATCAGAGTTCAACCCTGTCCGCAAAAGGTAAAGCAATAGCTTAGTTTTATTGTCTATCAAATTCCAAAATAAGAATAGAGCTTGATTTTAGTTAATTTGTATTTTCCGTCCAAGAGAAACACGTTTTATTGCAGAATTCCAAGAAAGAAATAACAGTGTTTGAACGCTGATTCACGGAGAATGTATCAGCTCGAATTTGTGGAACGGTGCTTTATGTCTGCATAAAAGATTTCGACAACACTTATTTCTAATCCAAAAATACGCCACCGCTCTAGAGCCGACATTCCTCTCGAACTATTTTTACTTCTCTTAGGTATTCAACATTTTAAATATAGTTGAGGTTCAACGTCACTGATTGGAAATGAGGAATGCAAAACAAGCTCATTCTTGTGGAGAAGCTGATTGTTCAGGAGTTATTTAGTAGATTTTATTACTCTTCTTTAACTGCTAGTCGTAACTGCACTCGAGTTTATTTTCAAGATGTTGAACATTCGAGAAATACAGTATGTTGTGAACTTGACAAGAGCTGATTTTTCTACCTCCATGATTGAAGCAAAAGCGCTATAATAACGTATGATTACATGAACACATGAAATTCATCTAGGAATATCTATGGGAGCTCTAGTTTATTATGAATTCACCACTTGAATTTGTGGTGTTATGTGTTGAATTTGTATCGATTATCTAAAGACATCTTGTCCGAAATATGTATTCCCATTCCTTCATCATGTAGAAGAAATCTTTGTTCCACATCCAGGGTTTAAAAATTATTATTTGAGTTATTCGTGTTGAAAATTATTTCTTTTTACTCATTATTAGCAGAAATATTCAAATTATCAGATTGAATTGTTTTGACAATCTTAATTCTTCTTATAGTATTGAAATCACATCTATTGAACCAGACTTTGAATTTGGATGTATGGATTTGTAGCATTTGAAAGTAGCTCCCAAAAACTTTTATTAAAGAGCAGGTAGCACCTATATTTTTCATCGTAGGCCTACATGAGGCTTGAAATGCTTGTTGTTTCTTTCACATCAGTCTTTCGTCTTCTTCTTCATCATTCGAATTCGTAACTTGCATCAAAATAATTTAAGTATTATCGAAAGTTTTCATGTTTCAAGCAAGAGTATGTTTCATCAGGTTTAAGGGATTTTAATATTTTTTAAATCTCTAATTATTTTAAGGCAAAGGAAGACGGTAGTTTAGGACCCTACCGTACTAATGTAAGGAACTAAATCCTAATGCAAGGAGCTCTTTGGTAGTCAGCCCTTGCAGGAAAAGTGTATTGAATCAGGGTTTGACTGAGCTTGTAGAAACAGTGATAATACATCACTTTCAACTGATGAGATTCATCAGCTATAACCAGTATTCCAACTGAACTACAAATATATATTACTTTCTTGCCAGTCTAACAGTTTTTACCTTGTTTATTTATGGAAAAATTTTCAACACTGCACTACTTTTCCAACTTAATTCAAACAAATGAATACTAATTGCACCTTTAAAACAGTTGCAAGTAGGTTAAAGACCGGATATCAGCCGCGTCGTAATATTACAAAATGTGGAGATTTGCATCTGGGTTCTTGGATGCGTAGGCAGCCAGTTATCAATGAACGAAAACTGGTTATCAGCATTCATTCATTCGCGCATTCATTCATTCATGCGCCCGCCCTTCCATTCAGTCAATTCTTTGCGGCCTTGATTAGGCCTACGCTAGCTGGAGAAGAGATACTTCTTGTGGTAAGAGAGAGGTGAGTGAGAGAGAAAGCTAGCAGGAGGAAGGTGTCTCAGTAAACATAATCTCTTGCACAAGATCGAGAGGAATAAATCGACCAGCGTCTCCCCTCAACATCCATGCCCACACAAATTGTCATATAGCAGTCCAAACCGTCAACATTGCACCTGGGTTAGTTATTGAGTGCTCACCAACATATGTTCTCAGTAAATGGTACTAACCTCAAACCAATCAATACTATTGACTCCAATTAATAATCCAACCACTTGTGGTAAAGTATTTTATTAAACACGTTCCAAGTGTGGGCGTCCATTGGAAACGTCATGTTAATTGGAGGGTTTTGGCCAGTTTCACCAACCGTTAAAAAATTTCTTCCATGTTGCTTTGAGTCTGACATAGCTGTTCACTTGAGTTTATCCTTTCTCTCTCCAGTGAGGTTCCATTGGACAGTAATGGAAAGAGTATGTTATGAAAATTAGGTTATCTAGGCTATGTAGGCTGTGTAATAATGAGCTTGAACATTAAAATAAGTGATTTGGATAAATGGTATATTACGCTATAAGAAAGTTTTTTAAAAATGTGAGAATAGTTTCCCGGACGAGGCTTGCCGAGCCTGGGAATTATCGGAATACCGTAAACATCTATAATTATGTGAGAGTCGAGTACAATATTTTTCACCACACTTCGGACCTGAAAATTTATCAAGAAAGAATATTGGATAAGAATTTCTCATGCAATTGCTGCGATTCGAACCGAATTAGGTTATACAGGGTGTTTTAGGAGGAATGTGTTATACTTCTCAGGCTGATTCCTTGCACCAAGTTTTGTAGACAAAAAGAGCTGTGTTTCCCAGGTAACAATGGCGGAAAATTGACATTTGTAAAAATAATTTTGTAAATAAATTTGTAAAAATATTTTTTTTTTTAATTTTTAGAGGATTCATTCAGATTATGAAATTATCAAATCCCATGTAAAATGGGCTAAGGCATTTAATGAAATCGGTTAGAAGTCTTTAATTTCAACGGTTATTGAAATAATGGGAAAAATATGCTAAAAACCACAATTTTTCAACAAATTATACTTTTACTTTTACTATCATAATAAATTTGTACTCTCAATTGATGGAATTTGTGGAGGATCAAATTCTAGAGAAAAATTTGGCTGACGGCAATTATGTAAATCCTTCCCAAATTTCAGAAATATCGATCAAAAATCGCCAAAACGTGAATAAATGCCGATTCTTCAGTATCAAATTTAATTGATTCTGCATTGAACTAATACTTCATATTTATTGGTATATTATGTGATATAATTTAAATGTCATAAATTGACAATAATAATTATTATATGAGGAATAAAATGGGCATCTTTTATCCTTGTGGGATCTATATCATTTAGACTGGACAATTTCAACGATTGATGAAAATCATATTATGGAATGCTTAAATCATTGTTGTCTTGTCCGAAAGCGTTTGAAAAGCAAAACAGAATAAGAGGAGAATTGGGTATTTTTGTAGTATTCTAGTCCTTGTTTGAGAAATTCCTCACATTCACCAACAACTCAATTGATAAAAATCTCAGCATTGCACCCAGAATACCTGATTACCTAGTCCTATGAGGAAATTTGATGGAGTTTCTGCAAGTTGAGGCAACTTGGGTTTACCAAAGCCTCAAACTTGCCTGGCTATTCCACTACTATAACCATGTTACATAAGCTACCTGCTTCCTTCGAGGACTAGAGATTAAATGTCTAAGATTTGTGACAGGCACGACTGTAGTGACTATGCTCGCTCTTCAGGTCAAGGCTAGGAGTGTCCAGTGTATGTGTAAACTTTCGATTCATTCATAAAGTCTATTTGGCGCCAGAATTCTTCTCATTCATTGATGATGTCACAGCCAACCAGCAAGTAGAAATTCGTACAAGATTAACATACCTGTGGATTCCGATCCTTGTCGGATCTATGAATCAGAACAGGATTTGGTGGTTATAGTCTGTCCAAGCAAAGAAGACCCTCTGGCAAGAAGGAAAAATGAATCCAGCTTAATCAATATTTGTTCAAGAATCATATATGTGGTCTTAATAGTAGATTAAACTGTTTCCTACAATTTGAGATCAAATTTATAATTTTTGAACCAATATTGACCGAGCTTGAGTCATTCTCCCATTTTTCAAGAGGGTCTTCTTTGTTCGGACAGACTGGGACAGACTATAGTAACCAATAAATCACTTTTAATTGAATCAGCTTCAACTTCTAAGCATAACATTGTTATAAGATTTTGCAATTCGACTTTGAATGACTCTCTCTATATTTTGAAATACTGGTGTACATCATCGCAAAATAGTCATCGAGGTTGATGAATTTCATTCTTGAGTGACCTCAGTTCATGGGAAAAACCCATTGTTGCAATACAATTGTACAATTCTACAGTTTATTGAAACTGTAATAGTATTATAAATTGCCACATTTTTCAGCTATCTATTGTTTAATCGATACTGTTTTTTTTTGTTCAATTGAATTGGGAAGATGAATAAATACTGAACTAAATCATGGATATCAAGTAACTGAGGGTTGTGTAACAGAAATATGAATATGGTATTGCGTATCCATTCTTTTTTACACTTTTGAATTCAAACTTAATAAAAATCACTTTTATGTGGAAATAAACTTTAGTACGTGAGTTCACTGTTCAGTCTGAAAATGACCACCACAACAGGTCGAAACTAGTGACTATTATGTAAGTAAAGTTTATTTCCACATGGAAGTGATTTTTATTAAGTTTGAAGAAATATGAAGTAACAATATTTGTTTTATTGATGCATAAGTTTGTAAGATTTTCCATTCAAACTCCGTATTATACTCTGCATAAATTTATATGAATAGAGAAATAATACAATTAGAATATTCATAATATCAATATCAAACAGAGTAATAACTATTATCAATAATACGAGAGACTAAACGTACATGTTATTTATGAGTGGCTAGATTGACTTGTAAGATTAGAAATGACGTGTTCACTGTTCAGAGTTCTCGCTCTTAGCAAGGAAGTCTGCCCAAGCGCGCCCAAATTATCTTGAATGAATTTATCTTCAGACATCTATTTATTATTATCATCATCATCATCTATTTGTTATTACACCTGGAATATATTATATTGCACAAGGGAGTACTTGACGAGACACCTCTGAAAATAGTACTTGAATCTGATAATAACTTTTGTAGAATTTTCAATGAATTTTTCGCCAATAACAGCCTCTTGAAGAAGAAGGTAAAAGGAAATTGCCTCGTGTTCAATAATAATTGCCAAATATCTTCACAGCAAATATTTCTCCCCCCACAAATAGACTTCCTCACACAAAAACAGTTTTCAACTTTATTGCAATCAGCTCTCATATTTTTGTCAACAATACTGGCAAAACGTGAAAAAAGAACAATTTTCCGAGAAGATTTGGACGCGTCCAAGAATTTAATTGACCCGTTCGTTGTGGATCCAATTAGTTTGGTTATAAGCCGACTGGAAAAATAACAATCCACTGATTTGTTTTTGTTTTGTTTTCCAGTTACTCAAGACACAGATTTCCTTGTAGGCTTGAGCCAGAATTGAGGGTGGATTGATCACGGCGGGAGTGGGGAGGGGTCGCAATGAAGACTGGTCTAAGCCGTGACGTAACAGAGTGCGTTGGCTGAGTCCGCAATGATGTTTGGCTATATAAGGTTGGGGATGTACCTTTGTGGGCGACCAACTTTCTGTCTTTCTCTTCTTCTTTTTCTCCTCTAAGTTCCCAACTCATCCGCCATTTTGTTTTTCCAAGATGATCTGTTGCTAGAAATCCAGTACTACTTAGTCATGTTTGATCTACTCAAATTTAATGGAAATAATATGACTCCTGTGCTTATCAATACCAAATGTATTTCAAACTTCTTGAATGTTTATAAGTGGATGTGCTTTATTGCTTTAGTGTTTTTAGTGGATGTGCTTTGAGAAAAACATTATTGTCAGTTACATTTTGCCAATCAGCTATTACAGGATAAAATGCTGTTTATCCAGTTGATTGCCCTTTGTCCTATATGAATCAGACGAAATCAGAAATCAGACATTTTTATTTGCATAATTATATGGAACAAATATTACAATAAGGTTGAATTTGGTATCACATGGGTTTGCAAAACCTGTGCGTGATACCGAGTTCTAACCATTATAGATTAAAATACATTATGAGTCAAATTACGCTTCATTAGAAGCTATTTAGAAACACATAGGGCATTAGCCAACACCTCAAAACTCACTCTGTTGCTCAAGCTATTATAATAATATTATATTCCTCAATATTATTATTTATTTATTAGATACATCACAATTATACTGATAGGTGAAAACACAGACATGACTGTCCAAATCGTCTTCGCTCCTAATTTGGATGAAAGTATTAGAAAAGGTTATGTTCAAACTCACTATTTCAATTATGTAATAAAGGTTCTGAATTTGATAAGTTGCAGAGTTTCTTGAGCATCCAATATCCTATTATTAGCTGGAGGGACTACTATCGATATCCTATAGTGAGACAAAGTTGAAAATTTTATTGATACGGTATTTAGTTACAGAGTGCAGCCACTGAGGCTGCTTTTGGATAGATGACAAGTATTCAAACAATATTGATGATCTCACCTCACTACCCGTAACACCGGTCTACACATCAAAACCTTTTTGCCCTTTTTATAAATTTTAATGGTTCAAAAGGAACCCGGCAAACACATAAAGGGTGAAATAAACGATGTACTATATTTTCCAGTTCATATTTTGTTATGAGTGCATTGATTCAATCACACAAGAAATAGTGCTTCTTTGTACATATCTTAATACCATTCGTAATGAATTCTCGTAGTATGTAAATTTAGTATTATTATTAGCATACTATCACTATGCCATAATTGGATGGGAGTCCCAGAAAGAAGTTCCACCGGCAAAATAACCTCAATTTTCCTCGATGGGGAATTGTGGTATTTCTTGATATTATATCCACGGAGACTTGAATTTACAAAAGTTTTTCTAATCGAAGAGAGTTAAAAACACAATAATAATCACTAAATTTGGTATTTTAACAATATTAGTGAAATTTATAATTAAATTTCTAGTAAATTTGATTTCTGTACATCTTCTAATAATGTTGAATCAAATGTTGAAATTATCAGACTACAAAAAGTACAATGTTAACAAAGCTTCTTTTCTCTGTTCTATCCAGTTTGTTATCTCATAAATATGGTTTTCTAAGCAAAAGTTTGTGATGGTTACAATGTTATCACAACGGAAACGTTCTTCCGATAAACTCACTTCCTCTCAATTTCCTTGTTGAGTGCTCATTTAAGAGTCACCAACATAGTCCTCATTCGCTAAAAATACTGTTTAAATGTACTTTTGTTAGATGAATTGGCTCCAAGGCCCTGAGAAAACTATTGAGCTATAGATTAATTCTTATATAAATATACAGTATAATGAGACATAAATAAGTGTTTTAGACATGTGGACTAATATATTGATAGTTTATGTATGTAACAGTGTTCACTGTGAACTAGGCTGAGTGTTCTCAGTAACTTGAAAGATCAGGCTGGCTGATCTTATCTGTTATTGGTGATGGGTTGAATGTGAAAGAAAATAAGAATAATCATAATCCATAATAATTCCCTAAAAAGAGGTATCAATCACCCATTTTCTTGACAGAATCACAGTCATTCGGAAAGCACAACCTTATCTTAAAGAGATGTATATGGATTCGATGATTTATTCAAGTATCAATGAGTTCGATAGGTATCGATCGATCAAAACTCCAAAGTTGAATCAAGCTCAAGAAGAGATCATTTGCAGGCTTAGTAGGGAATGATGAGCTTTGTGGCTAAGGAGACTGTCTTCGTTTGAAACCACAAGTTCAAACCGTGAACAGAAATAGTTCAGGAGTGGGATCCTTGCTCTGTGATAGCCTACCATTAACATCATAACTTAATTCCCTCTTATGCGAGATTACTGGAAGATTTCGAGGTGGATCTCTCCCCCCCCCCCTGTTTGGTTGATCTTTACCTTGACTCCCACCTCCATCTGACAAACTTGATCTTGTCCAAGTTTCAAGGTGAAATTGGCAACTCGAATTGATCGGTTGATAATAATTCAGACAAATAGGAGTGTATTCTTTTTTCCTTCGATAAACTCAAAAACTTTGAGTTGTTTTTATAGGAAGGATCGATCCAAATGTGTTATTAAAAAATATAAGTTAGGCTTACAAGTTATTCTTACTAGTATTATAGAATTTTTCAATGGTAGTGACTCTCTTCATAGAAAACTGACTCCAACCATTTTATCATCGAGCCCTGAAAAAGTAATATAAATAATATTTTGGTCACATTTTTCTCATTACTCTCCACAGTTACAGTCTCACAGAGTCTACAGTTCAGAGAAATTGATAATAATTGAGAAAGAGTTGAAAAATCACTTTGTAAATTTTTCTCTCAAGTATTAAATCAGGATAAACTCTGACCTTCACTCAGAGTTTCCGCTAAAATTCTCCTTGTACAAAAAGCATTGAATTGCATATTCTTATCCATTACAATAGCTATTAGGCTCATTGTAAAGATTGCTGGAGCCTGGAGATTGGATTCATTTTCTCTCTCCTCTAAGTGTTAGCCTAATTGATTTTTGTCATCAATTCTGGAAATAAATAGATGAACATAGAATGAGAAACAAGTTAATAAGTAACAACAGTATTCATTTATAGACATGAAATCAGTGCAGAGTGACAAATAAATAATTATCAATAATCAATCAGTTACATATATGTAGCTTTATAATAATTTATTTATCACCCTGCATGGATTTTATGGATTTTATTTTTATGAATAAATACTGTTGTTACTTATAAACTTGTTTCTCATTCTATCTATGTTCATTTATTTTTTCCAGAATTGTTGACAAAAATCAATTAACACTTGGGAGAGATTCAGATTCAGATTCAATCACATTATTCATGTAGATTACATAATACAATAATCCGAATCCTATGCTATAAGAATAAAACTGAATGAAATTTACACTAATTACATTATGGTTCACTTGAGAAAAGAGGAGGAGAAAATGAATTGTTCAGTCTCCAGGTTCCAGCAATCTTTACAATGAGCTAAATGGCTATTGAAATGGATAAGAATAAGCAATTCGATGCTTTCTTAACAAGGAGACGTTCTACTGTATTGAAGAGAGAACAATAATTATCAATACTGACTCTCTAGGAGAAAATATGCACCCGGAGTACTATTGGTTTGTTGCTGTTGAAGTTATTATAATAACTAGGACCAAGGGAGAGTAATGAATGTTTTCAACTTTCTCATGAACAATAAATTCTCTGAGTAATAAAATAATCTTTTATGCTCGGTTCAAGGGTAAACTATGTTTCCCTCTTATTCTATTTTCCAAATAATTTGAATAGGCTAATGTTTTTTGTGAGTGTTGTAATTTGTAGTTCTATTTTCTATAATGAGAATTTCTATTCCCATTATATTGATGTGGGAGAAGGTGAAAACAAGTAGCCTAACTAATTGGAAAATTCAATATTGTTTATGGTACAATTAACGTTCGCTGGCGCACCCTATGAAGGGTTGAGGTAAACTAAGGCAACCACCCCACCCCACAGCAATACACACACCATTTCAAGTTCTAGGAAACGCGCCGCTGTCGATCGATAGTGGCTGGGCGAAAATCATGAATGAAATGTGACGTCACAGCTCTCAGTCAGCTGCTGCTTCTAGTGTCCCGGGCCTACGCTTGCTTATCCCCCCTGTCACCCCCTTGACTGCGTAACCCAACCCAACAAAACCTATCTGAAACCACTTCTCAACCGACAAAATATCCTGCTTTCATCCATGTACTTCAGCTGCATCTTATCATGCGAGTCCCACGCCGATTCGAATATTGTCTTGAGCAAGTTGTTCTCCATTTCGTCACGAAATGTGTCTTGACCGAACCCACCACTACTGGCCACCTTATGCAACGTTGCCAATTATGTTAATACAGACTATGTGCTGTTTCCAAGTTGAAACAAGATTTCATTTTATACAATAAATATGCTACAATGTAGTCATGTAGTTTGGCTTCGGATGAGACCCAGCATGATAATAATAATCAGCACTGGCGGCTCGTACCCACGAAACAGGCGAAGTGTCCGCATGTTTTACTGTACAACACTTCACCTGTTTCGTGGACACGAGCCGCCAGTGATAATCAGTAAGTTCTGCTGGTTCTATTCCTTTATGCTTCATCAAAATAGTTTGAGACTGATAGCGTGTGTCAGATAATTATGGATTGGAAGTTGAATTATTGTTCTCATTGGAAATCTTCATCTCCAGTGAACGCAAAACATCTTAAAAGTACTACTACTATTGAATGAAAATGGTCAATAAAAGTAGGCAATAAATATTACTATGTGGCTCATAAGTGGGACTAGCTAATATACTCTTGGGAACTAGTTACAGTTTGATCAAATTAGCGATAAAGTTGATCTAGTGTAACTAGAATCACATCTGTGAGTGTGAATATGATACGTCAATCTTTGCGTGAGTGATATTCTATCATGATAACAAGCGCGCGGTCTATCTCTTAACTATATCACATAGTGATGAACTATACTAACACAGATTATTAAAATGATAATTGATTAGTAGGAATTGACTTTACTCACCGTGATAATACTGGGTAGTAATTGACTGATATCCCTTTATTTATGCTCGCTTTAATAATTATTATTATTTTTATCACATGATGAGCTATTCTTACTCATTATGCTAGAATGAAACATGCAGACGATGATCACGTTTTAATAATGATTATCAGTAGTGATTGATTGAAACTTACCACCAATAAAATCTCAACTAGTCTCTTCTTCCGAAAATTTTGATTTATCTTTTCATACGAAAATAGCAACTTTCCTCGAGAACGTAGCCTGAGCTACCGTTTGCGATAGTTCGAGGGAATTCGGATGCAGGAGGGTTCAGCGTTCGTTGAAAATGAATAGTTTCTGGAAGAGAGAGTAAAAGTGGGAGGTGTAGGTGATGGTGTGGTGAAGAGGAGAAGAGGAGGAGGAGAATAGGAGGAGGAGAATAGGAGGAGGAGAAGAGGTGGTGAAGAGGTGAAGTGTGATAGAAGGGCCAAAATGCACATCACAGCGTACAGCGGTTGAACCGTGATGTTTACGATGGAGTTAAAAGTGGAGGCGAGCGAACCTGTGACGTCACAAATGTTGAACCGTTCATTCATAAGTCTGAATTGCCTACGCCCAGCTCGATCTCCACTTTAACGATTACCTTGACACCTCTGACCACAAACGGCTATCCTTTTTCTACTATCCACTCGTATTCTTCCATCTTAACGGCATATCCCACCAAGGTAACACATAAAACAAGGGATTACCGCTGTTGGGCTAGAGCGCCTCGCACTACTCCAAATCATAATGCCTGATTTTATTACTTGAATTATAGTGCTACAATGGGAAAATAATAGCGTCATGAAACGTTTTAACGAGTACAACGTAGCCGGCTCTCACGATTGATGTAGAATGGAACACAAATGTGAATGAAATGTTTGTTATGGGATGAGGCAACAAGGTTTCTTTCAAGGTGTAGTAAATAAAATAAATACTTGCCGTTGAAAGTGATATCAAAGTGCTCTGAATCAGAATGAACGTTATTTTAAGCTGAAATTTGGAACGTTTTGTGTGAACACAACCTGAGACGTGGATCTGATCTTGATAAATCCATTATGAGTCATCATGGAAACCATCAGCAAATGAAAAGTCTTCAATAATAATTCTACATTGAACTTATTTCACAAGCTGACTTTCCTGTTCCATGATCATGGTTGTTTCATGATTGAAACAAAAATCTGCTATCAACCTAAAATAATGTCCAAAACACAGACCGTAACAATTTTAGGAGAAAGTAATACACATTGATGAAATCAGCCTTATAATGAAGAAAACTGTAATATTATACAGATTGTATAATATTATTGTATATACAGATCAATGAAAATGGGAGAGAATCTGTGAGCTGTAAAAAATTTGAGAACAACAGATTAAAGAACATTATGTTATTCACCCGTAAGCGGTTATAAAAAGATGAAATATTGTTTAAATGAAGAAAAATCAATCAAAAGATCTATTCAGAGTTTGAGTAGGCCAACATTGGTTAATAATCATTTCTTTAAAAAAATTTAATTCTTTCACTTTCAAAACAGTATTCAAATAAATGGATCAGAATGAGATAAAAATTCAACGAGGATATATGTACAACATTACTCATTGATCCGACCTTGAACTTAACTGAATGGGAAACTCTACACACGTATTATTTCCCAAGAGGAAAACGGCTAAATCCTTTCACAGTAATAATTATACAAAAATAGAATATTTCCATTTCGTGCTCCGATGAAGCCGATTGTATTTTTTGCTGGAAAAAGCTATCTGAGAGCTTCCACCGTTGATATGCATGCTGTGCAATTTGAGGGGTTGGGTGCTTGACGTCATTAGAAGGAAACGTGTTGAGCAGGGTGGGAATTTTTAGGGATGGTTGAAGGGTGGGGAGGGGTTTGTCGTGACGTAAGAGTAGCAGCAATCGATCCCCGTCTTCTCAAGGCCATGCCCGTGCTCCTTACCCGGTCGTTTTCCTCTCGCTTTTCCTCATGCTTTCACCCCGGCGTTACTTTCTCACTCGCACCCTGTTGTTTTCCTGGAAACGCCTGTTGCGATTCTCAGCTGTGATCTGATAACGCAGGCCGGCCGGCTTTCGCAAGCACCAACTTCATGTAACCCATCACCGACACACACCAACGGCCCCGTTTGAAACTAGGATGTTTATTGCTTATAACAACAAACACGGTGTGTGTTATGAAATGTTGAAGTATTACAGAATTAGTATTGCCACTCTATTACTGAAATGTTAAGTCACGAACACTGTGGACTGCTCTTGAATGGGTGACCGGTATTTGGCCAAGTACACATTGGCGAGGTGGAACTACCCGTAAGGGTCTCCCCACCATTAAAAGTCATAAGATTTTTTTTATTACCGAAATTCAATGTTTTCCTGAAAAAGGGTGGTTCTTGGTTTTCATAATAGCAATATTTTTTAAACCTATTAGACACAAAATTCTAACTAGTTGTAACTTTTATAGTTTGATTTTTTCATTAGCGATGATTGTCAAATTAAACTCACTCCTTACACAATTGAATCAAAAATATAACTCATCGAATGAATCGAACATATTTTTCTACGGTGAAAGCAACCTGAGAACAAATAGATTTTGAGTATCGATTTTCATGTTTTATATTTTGATGGAGAGTAAGTGTATTATGTATATGTATGATAGAGAGTAAGAAGTATTTATGCTTCCATTTCAATGGAAGCATAAATCACTGTATGGTCACTGAATATATATGCTCAGAAATACAACAACCACTCAACAAGACTTTTCTCCAACTTTTTTTTGTCAATGGCGCAACAGCGCTTTGAAGGGCCTAGGCCTACCAGCTGGTTACCAGTTTCATATTTTACTAAACTATAGAGTCCATCCAAGCAAATAAGACACACCGGCAAGACGGGAAATCGACTCCAGCCCGGCTAATACCGGCCCAAAAGCCATAGATTCTCAATAGAACCCACAGCCCCCGAACCAACATCGACCGAGCCGAAGCCACCCCTACCCCGCCAGAATGCCGCTCCCAGCCGGATAGAAAATACAGCAAGCGAATTAAACCATCAACCAGGATAGAGGTAACGTGTGGTTAGCACGTTATTCGATCCTCTCAACCATTAGTCGATCCTCTCAACCATGAGCTAGTCTTCACAACAAAGTGAATATGCAGAACACCTCTGAGTAACATGAAGTTAATCAATTAAAGTGTAATGCAACAATTACTATTCCTCCAGAAACGGGAAACGACTGACTGTCTTCACTAACGACAGCCAATCTCCCAAAGGAGGGTGACTTTTCTCCAACTGTTGAAGTATAAACATGAAGAAAAATAAAGTACTATCAATTTTTAATGACACTCAATAATTATAGCTCATTTGTACGTCTACTCTACGAGAATTGTTGAGTGATGCATCCTCATCTTTCCTGAGTTTTATATCATGTTCAATTCATCATTCAAACTGAAGCTCGAGCATCCAGCTTGCGACCAAATAATATTTTTTTTTAAATAAAATACTTTTTATAGTTTTATTGTTGGCTGATTAAAAGGAATACATATCATTCTGGGAAGATCATCCCATTCTAAACTGAATTGTTGTAGATAGCTATGATCTTTGAACGCTGTCAACTGGAATTTTTTTGTCATTATATTTGAATTTTTAAGTAGCCCACTCGTCTTTTCTAAGCCAAATGTTGAATAGGCCTATCAATAAATCACTCTTGAATTAGAATCCATTACTACTGTCAACATTATACTGTTCCTTATTTTTTCTCAAGCATGGTCTTTTTCCCTTGGATTAACAGAAAGCAGCAATACCTATAATTATTATATCACTGCATATTGAATGTATATTATCTTCAATTGAATATTATATTCCTCTATTAGAATATACTTGACTACTCCTTTCTACTATGTAAAACAAAAGAAGAAATAATACCACTCTGGGATGTGGTTTTCTAGGACTCAGGTACATAACAAGAGAATAAAAATCATTCAACAAACAGAAAGAATGTGGAATTCAGTAGCTGGGGCTTGCTTGTACAAACCAGTAGCCGTGCCAAGCTTTTAGCACCTAGAGGGCTACCGTACTGCTATGTTTACTCAAGCTGCTTTAATACCTTTTTTGGTTGATCTTTTCTCTCATTTGAGTCAACAACCCAACTGGAAAGATATTGGTACTCGAAAAAAGGAGAACATCTTTGAACTTGACACCGCATCTGTTAACGGCTGCCAGGCTATTGCACCTGAGCCTACAAAAATTTCGTTGGAATTTGTTCTTTCTTGTTTACAATTCGGAGCTGTCGGATGGTCTTCCAAGCTCAATTTTTTTCTAAAACGATCATTTTCTCATGAATTTATGAGATATAGGGTTTTAGAACCAAGCTCAAAATTGTTCAAAAATTCCTCATTTAATCAATGCTTTATCGTTCATTCTAGCTCAGCTAGCAAATCACCTCTAGTTTTTCTTTAAGTGTGAATCAAATCCTTTCTTAGAGATCTCTACTATTATATATTATAATACAAAGTTTAAAGCTTCTCTTAGTGTGTTATTTTTTGCAAATTTTGGAAGGACATGTCCAACAAAATTTAATTCAATTCTTCATGCAAAACCTCAATTCTAGAAAACAGTGATTCCGTTATACGTCTTTCTTGAAGACCTCCACCATTCTACTACAAAGTTAAAAGTTTCTTCTTAGTTTTTTCAGTAGTTCATCTATAGATAACCTTCATGTTTATGACCCTCCTTTGGGAGATTGGCTGTCGTTAGTAAAGACAATCAGTCGTTTCCCGCCTCTGGAGGAATAGTAATTGTTGCATTTCACTCTTTAACTGATCAACTGCATGTTATTCAGAGGTGTTCTGCGCCGCCAATTGGTTGCGGAGACTGGCTTATGGTTGAGAGGATCAACGTGCTAACCACACGTTACCTCTATCTTGGTTAATGATTATTTGCTTGCTGTATGGTCTGTCCGGCCGGGGGGGGGGGGAATTCTAGCGGGGTGAAAGGGGCTGCTTCGGCTCGGCCAGTGTTGGTTCGGGGACTGTGAGTTTTGATTGAGAATTCATGGCTATTGGGCCGGTATTGGCCGGGCTGGGGCCGTTTTCCCGTCGTGCTGGGTGACTTCTTGGCTTGGACGGGCTGTATAGTAGAGTGAATTTGAAACTGGCAACCAGCTGGTAGGCCTAGTCCCTTCATGGGCTGTTGAGCCAGACATACATCTATGGATAAACTTATACGTTCAATTTGTTTCCCAAATTCTGAAGGGATATGTCCAACATAATCAGATTCAATTCTCCATGTTAAATTCTCAACTTAAACAGTAATTTCGCTCGTAGAAACTCTCTCAACACTCTCTCTTTCAAATTAAACTCTCAAGTTCTCTCTTGTTATAATTTATTCAACGGAGTGGATCGATTCGGAATATTACTTCATAATTTGGATTATATCATCTTCAGCTTGAATGAAATCATTGGTTTCATTTCACATTAAGAGTCCCTGTTTAATGAGACAATGTACGACGGGTTAAGAAAGAAACAATATCACGAGGATTTTTTCAGAAATACCAAAGCTTTTACTAATAATCTAGATAATATTACTTGAAGGGGTCTTATTAAGTGATTATCCATCAATAATTTCCAATGACATTCCTCATCTGAAATTCTCCAACAACAATAATTGCGACCGTTGGATTAGCCCAATTAAGCTCGCAAGGCTGGGATTAACAATGAGAAGGGTGGTAATCTATAAATAGGAGCTCTATTTCCATCCCGCTCATAACGTTTGTTTGAAACGCGTCATGTTTTCTACCTTCTGACGTCACGCTCTTTTCAAAACTGTGCCGCGGCGACTCTATTAAACCGAATTGTGCGATCGATGGTGGCCCATCAATACTTTCATTCGATGTCATTCCCTGGGGAGGATGGCGCTCGAAAGGAAAAGACAATGGATAGAAAGCAGGCTTTGTTTACTCATGGCGAGTTGAGTGCATGCTAGACTCCACTTATATTATGTGTTATAGACTGCACTATAATAAGAATGATGATGGGAAATTATAGTGAGGTAAAACCGTGGAAATTGCTCTCTTCTATTTTCAAGAGACTCCTTTCAGGAGAGCGGGTTATTTTCCATTTTTTGAATTCTCACGGCCGATTGTGCAAGATAATAATTCAATAATCAACAATTGCAGAATCAAGTTCAATTTGACAAAGTAATAATACAACAATCCAATTAATTGATGGCGGTTTAAATGAAATTAATATCTTCTGTGCACCTCTAATCTTCAAATTTAAAATTAATTGACCCACTTTAAAAACATTCCAATGAATAACAATTTCTTTACAATGTGGATTGATCCATTACAAACTGCTCGTATATTCCCTCTCAAATAACTTCTTATCCTCTTAATAGCTTGTTTAATTTCACTTATAGTGTATTGGAGCCCTGCATTAATAATTAAAAAATGTTCTCTCACAATGAAATATTTTATTAGGCTGCTCTACTGTTTTTGAATAATTTATCATATTTTAATATTTGTAGTTTTTAATTTCAGAATTTTGTTGCATCATGTAGGTACTCTTCATTTGTGGAAATTAAATTAGAAATTTCAATCCTATGACTGTATGTTTTGTATCATGCGAAGATTGAAATGTATTCTATTTCCCATAGTTTATTCTGAAAACGAGTTTGGCATCTAATTTTCCAGAAAGGCAGAGTTGGAACTCGCAAGTCCTCTCTTACACTTGACGTTGGGAGTTGTGTTGGTAGATTGATTCAGGTAGACGACTCTGTATACATAACAAGATGAATCATAATTCTTCAACATTTTAGCAGAGCAGTTTTATTGTGTACCATAGGCATAGAAAAATAGATCGTTTTCTTATTATCTAATCTAATAAATAGTCAGATCCTCTTTGTGTGAACCATATTATTAATGGTGATAATAATCATGCTTTTTAATAGTAGCAATTTTTAAAAAATCCACCGGAAATGTGTATACTGTATATTCATTATAAGCTGAACTATTTTGATGAAGGAAATCTTTTTATCCTATTGTGCACGACAATTAAATAACCTATAAAAATACCTATATAAACAACTCGCCTCGATCAATGCATTGAGCTAGTACGACCGGTAGTATAAGCTACGCCTGAATAGAACTGTGTAAAGAAAGAATTCACTACCGTTTTGGATATAATTCACCAAGCTGTCTCTAATCTTCCATCGTCTCTTATTTTCATTATTCTTTTTGCAGATTTAATAGTTTCTTCATTTTCTTTTCAGTGTCTAATTCTGATAAAAGATAAGATAACACGTTCTCTAGCGATAATTAAAATTGTTTGAAATATGAGTATTTTGTAAGCTTTTTATGGTGATAATAATAATTATTGATGTAGGTCAGTGGTTCATTTCAGTGTTGTTCTGAGGTTATCGCTCAGCTACACTTTTACATGTAGGAATATAAAGGGAGAAAGAGCGAGTGGGAGAGAGAGCTGAGTGAGAGAGAAAGACTGAGAAGTGAAAGTAATTTCGATGAATAAATTAAAAATGCTAAACATTGTATTAACTTGCGACACTTCAGTGAAATTGCGCAAAAGTTTACAGTTCATTATTTATTAGTTTATGAAATCAGATTCAAATTCAAATTGCTAAGATATGCGAACCTTTCACCGCTTGATTACTCTACGGAAGTTGCTTTTTTGGATAAAGTTCAACAAATTAGTTGCAATTCAAGCGTCATTGTGATTTCATCGATGATTTAAAAGTGTTTTCTTAGTTGAATTTTGTTGACTAAACATTCCTGAATTGTTTTTTTGTCTAAACTTGAATAAGCTCCATTTGTGACAATTCGCTTAATTTGTGACTCATTTGTGTAATTGGAATCGTGCGTACTTCATTTTACAAGGATTATTGTGCTTCTTCAATGGTTGGGACTCCAGAAAATGTGAGTAATACTAACTCAAATAGTACTGGAGTAATAATTACTCCAAATAGTTTCTGGAAGTAGCCTGATTGTGGTGGAAAATCGTCCTATGGATCAAATATCGGTACAAGCTACGCTGAAAATGTAACATACATTTTATGTCAGTTGTAAGAGTTGGTCGAATAAAGTTTAATAGGCTGCGTCTTATTGGTACTCCAGTGATTCAGAAGAATAGATCATATTTTGATATTATAACAAGAATAAAATTCCGTCATGTCAGTTACATTTCAATATTCTACAGTTAAACTTCCACATTAAATACATGAAATACAAAAGAATAGAATAGAATAGAAAAATGCTTTTATTCTCCTCTACATTATGAATACTAAAATACTATAAACACACATTTACGGCTTGATCACATGATAGCCAGCAGGAAACATGAAATACATAAAATTCGAGCTTGAAGGAATTATTTAATTTATCTATTTCATTACATTCATATTGATCTGAGTATAACCAATACCTACTAATACCTGTATTAGTAGGTATTGGTATAACTGGGTATTTCAAGTGACGTAATATTATTAAACAAAAATGTCGTCGATATAGTTGAACTGATCAACCCTCACCATGAATATTTTGTATTAATTTTTTTCCTCTATCGTCCAATAAGTTAAAAGCAGTTAGCTTATAGCGTTAAATAAGTGATTAGTTATATGAAAATGAAATCCCTTGATTCTTCTTTTTCTTTTCTAATCTATTTCCGCTTCTTGTAAAAAGTACGATACGAGTCCACAAACACAACTTATCTTAAAAATCACGTAACATGAATAAAATTATGAAACCTCAATTAGAAGATTGTTTCAAAAGTGTTTTTTGAAGAAAAAATAGTTCTATCCTTTTTTCCAATTCAAATTAATGAATAAGAAAGTGTTATATTGAAATATGTCCGATTATACTTATGATTATAAGACTTACTAAACAACTGCGAGTATATTACCATTGACTAAGTATACACTGTGTCTACTATATCTACGGTAGGCCTATAATCAATTAGACATTTCTCATTTCAACCAAATTTCGACAATTTCATTTTCAATTCCACGAGGTAAGAATCATTTTACTTCAACTTTTTAAACCATGCTGAAATCAATAGAAAATAGTATTGGAAATTAATAATAGTCCAAATCACAAATAAATTGAATCTTAATATCCCATCCAATTAGTTTTCAGCAGTAATATTGAACACATGGAATTAATAATTGAATTGTTCTTACACTTGGATTGTCTATTGGAAACAATGCTTCTCACAATTTGAGCCCACATAAATCATTCACTATCCTCCATTGAAGAATATACTTTTCCTATTCGAATCGTAATCAAAGCATATTCCATCAAACATAAAACTCCGTTCCATGGAATCTATCATTAGGGCCTATATTATTTCCAAATACTGGTGGAATACCAAATATACTAGCATGCCTCCTGCATTAATTATAAAGCATTGATTCGTGATTAAAATCATCGAATATTGCTTGAAACATACAGTCCAAGCATTGAACACCAAAGTTATATGAAAAATGAAAAAATCACGAAATTGAATGAAAGTAAACAATTAATGTTCATTAGCAGTAACGAACATTAACAGTATTGGATAGTAAATACTGTAGTAACAATTCAATACTGAATTATTATCATAACAAGTTTCTGAATATGGAACATTACTATTTATCAATTCATCAGAAAACAATATTCTCAGATGTGTATTGCCGGATTTTTCCAAGCACACACATAGTTGAGGGATCCTTCAATTCGATAGAACAGCTGAGATTTTATATGCCAAGTGTAGAAAATGTAAGCTTGAGGGTCCTTAAAGTTTGAGTGTGCTTGGAAAACCCGGACATAAGTATCATTACCCCAGCTCCACCAAGGTTTGAAATATTTGTTCAGTATAGTCCGGCCAAGCAAAGAAGAGCCTCTGGCAAGATGGGAAAATCACTCCAGCTCGGTCAATAATTATTGATTTGGTCTCAATTGCAGGAAACATTCTGATCTACTATTTGAGACCAAATCAATAATTTTTGAACCAATATTGACCGAGCTGGAGTGATTTCCATCTTGCCAGAGGCTCTTCTTTGCTTGGCCAGACTATAGTTGTGAAGGTGATTTTATAGTTTGTTGTCAATGGCTCAACAGCCCAAGAAGGGCTGAGGCCTACCAGCTGGTTGCCAGTTTTATATTAACTTCACTGTACTTGAATTTTATAGTAGTTATCAATAACTATAATGAAAAGATGAATGAAAAGACAAGATATTGTCAAACCACACATTTATTAGAAATCTCGATTTTCAAAGAAATTGTCAAACCACTGATTCAATTTAAATCTCGATTTTATCATATATCTGTGTTTCGACAATATTCTCATCCTGCTTAAATTACTTGTTTCTAAAGTTTCTTTCGTAATTAATGATAAATAGATTGGGCTATATAAGTACAGTAGTGCAAATCATATCAAGAATAAAGTGAGAGAGAGCTAGAGAGTTAACAACACAAACATCGCGTTCGGGTTCCGCGACCCATGTCTCTCCATCCCCTTTCCCCCAATGCTAAATTTAGTCCCCCCACCCACAAGTTTCGGTAGCGTGTTACTCAGGCGTCTATTTTCGGACGGGGCGGGAGGTGGTTGGTGCGGAATGCGACGCTGCTGGATGTTTTGTTGGCCCTCTAAGGCTGCGGCCCACGGAATCGACAGTGCGCTCTTATTTTTGGACGACGCCGGTCCCAAATTAGCGCCGCGACGCCTGCTTACGTAATCCAGCGTCATACCGCACAGCGGCTGACTCACCGCTCGTAACCAGCTGATCCGCTCGACGAGGAAGCTCCCTGATACAAAAATTAAATAATCAGGGAACACAATTAAAACAAACAACAATTAAATTCATAAAAGGAGTTAGAAAACACTATTGTAAGAGGCCATTTGGATCAGACAGTTTACTCAAAATGCATCAATTTAGAAAACTTAATGGTACGAGGCTACGAATGTACAAAAGAACAGGAAACACATGTAAAAAACAATATTGAATTTAATTAAGGAGTAAGGAAACACCATTACATGGTGAGAGGCTCTTTTAATCAGAGAGTTTTCTCAAACCAGATGTATCAATTAAGAAACTGTTGGTGGTTCCTTTGTAACAGAAGGTTCTAATGAGGATGATAAAAATATTGTATAATCAAAAAATTATGTTTGTTGAGTCAATATTATGTTATTTTCATTGACCATGTAGTTGAAATGGATATATTCAACTGTTTGACTAGTATAGGAAGAAATGCTCTTAGAAAACTACAGGAAATGACAGACGAATATAGTATTTTATCTTTATTTCATTCATTCATTCATCCATCACCAGAACTAGAAATCCACTGAACCAAATGCATTCAAATTTGGCAGGCATGTTCAGTTGGATGTTTAGACGCGCGCTAAGATTTTTAAAACTTTTCAGGGATACGCTAAATATTTGAGTTTTTCTGTAGTTTTTCGGCGTTTTCTTAATTTTTTCGAGAACCAATTGGTAGAAAATGTTGATATTCGGTGGGCAGGTTCAGATAAGGTCTAGAAATGTTGTGTTGAAATATTTTTGAAATCCGTTCAAGATTACGCCAGTAACCAGGTTTTCCAAATTGTATATGTATTGCGGGTTGCATATCTTCCGCCTTGATACGACTTATCCTTAGTGTAAGTTCAATGGTTCTGCGAGATTATAGATGGAGTAATTTAGAAGATATTGAATAAAGTTCCATACTGTGTCCGATATACTCGTACTTCCCAAGGTTACGCTCGATATTAGCGTTTTACTATTTTCGGAGTTTTTCTTAGATTTTCCGAGAACAAATTGACAGAAAATGTTGAAATTTGGTAAACAGGTCTAGATTAGGTCGATAAATGCTGTGTTCAATAAATTTCGAGCCCCTTTTGAACGGAATTTGCAGGTGAGCGAAGCGAGCCTGTTTGACTCACTTACACTTCCGATACTGGCGGGGGTCCAGGGGGCGAAGCCCCCTGGCTAGGCGGAGAAGGCGAGCGAAGCGAGCCTGCCGGCTAGTTTTTTATATTTCTTCGACTAGTTGGAGTTATTCAATCTCTGGTTGAACAATGAACATGAACAGAATTTGGTAAATTTCGATTCTTTCTCTATTGAGATAAGACATTAAGAGGAAAGATAATTTAAGAAAAATACTTTTTCTAATCCTGTCTGTGCTCTAATCTTGATGACTAACTGAGCTCTATATGCCTGTGCCTATTGAATAGAAAAAAATTGGAGTAGCCTGAGTGGACTAATCATTGAATAGGAATAGTTCAGCTTGATGAGCTTAAGTGACTAGTTTTGTATCAATGAAAAATCGGATGAAAGCAATCCAAACCAGTAGTCTATAATAGTAGCCATGAATAGCGGAACCAACACAGAGCGTAACGTACAGTTTCTTGCAGAATTCATAATAATTATTGATAATTCTATCAATATAGCATATTTACAAACAGCATACTAACATGTAGCATATTTACAAAGAGACTCAGAGACTTGGTACTATAAGAATATTTTCTCTATGGAAGACAATTATTTTCACCAAGGAATCAAATTTTGTGATAGGTTTACACTATAATAGATGTTTTACATGAACTACATTGCAGTACTACGCACTATTGTGCACTGAAACTCAAAATAAAAACAAAAAAAAATCATTTAAATTAGGACTTAGGAACATACTATACGTGCACATTAGAACGGAACTTGAGCGGGAAGACACGGTTAGAGGGGCATTCTACGTATCAAACTGGTGCTTCCTCCCAAGTCAGCTTAGGAGGCGCGGGCTAGGAGTGAAAGAGTGTGAGAGAGAAGCAGCATCCACCCGCTCAACCGCAGTCGCAGTCCAAACTTCGTGGTGCGTGGTTCGTAAAACTTGCCTGCAGCCGAAAGTGTACGATTCGCTCGCTTTGGTGCGCTATTGTTTCAAGTTCAGTTTGTTTTGTATCTTCCGCGACAAAAGTTGAAACATCTTGGACTTATGAATACATCATATTATTGGACTTACAAGAACATCATATTGGACTTATAAATACATCAAATTGGACTTATTATAAATACATCTGGATGCCATGCAGTTTGATTTTCAGCTCTGTAAGTTCACGAATAGTTACTGATAACTAATAATTCTCCATCCTTAAAATATTTTCAAGAAAAACATAATATTGATGATGGTATGGTGTTATGAGTATTTCAACGATGAAGAATAAAATTATTATTTATATTAAAAAGTGAACCCCGATTAAGTTACTTAGAAAAAATTTGTATTGTGTTTGTGATAAACTTCTATGTCATCATCTTGAAAGTTGATTGAAATCTTCTCAGAATCGAAAAGTATATTCGTACCGTTTTGCCTGGTAGGAGTTTGAGTTGAATTCCCGCAAATTCAACTGATTCTGATAAATTTTCTATCGAAACTGTATTTATTAGGTCTGCTTTCATGATAATTTCTGATGATAGAACTGATTGACATAGTTTCTGTTCTTCCAAATTATAATCAATTGAATTTTCTTAAAGAAATGCATCGATTTCTCTCCCAAGTTTCACATATCAATTTGCACTAGCCATAACTTCTATAACTCTCACAATATTCTCTGCTAAAGTTTCAGAACTTTCTTGAAGTAGGGAAGTTGAGAATGAGGCTTGTCGTAGAACTTACCGGTGAGCGGTGAATGCCTCCTTCTCTGTGTTGTCTATGAGTTCTTCCCAAAGTTACAACAGTCTGAAAACTTTGCCGATTGGCTAGGCTAATATAATATTTCCACAATCTACCTCACTTTTGGCATTGACCTTCTAAGTGAGTTTTTGGAATGAGCTGCAGATTTCCGATTTCGATTTCGACTCTTTGATGTTTTGTGATTTAATTGTTCATTGAACTGCACTGAATATTCGCAATTGGAGGAATTTACTATTTGAGAATCCGAACGTGAATAGCAATAATGTGGAACTCGCTTTCCAATAGAAATTCCTCTTCCCAATTAAAATATGGCCTAGTTTGAAAAAGAGGGATTTAGTGCTCATTGGATAGTGGAATAAAACTACCTACACGTTTATTACCAAATAATCTTTTTTTATAAATTGATAACATTAGTATTTTTCATATTGATTTGAATTTGGAATTTTGAAAAAAATCTGCAGACGAAAAAACCTGGACTATTTTTGAAAACTAGCCTGTATATTTGTATAATTTGCCGTAGACAACCTTTACTACTTCCCCCTTTGACTTTAATCTCATTGAAAGAGGATCTGAGTTTCTCTTTCATTCTTAGATTCAATGAATTGTCAGGATTTGACGATATTTCAAATGATAGAAACTTAAAACAAGGATACTCGTGAAAGATATTCCTATTCAAATATCACGTTCTGGAACAAATTGCTTCCATCTATCTTTGTTGTACATGTTTGGCTATACATTAACACTTCATTTACACTGTGAATATTTTTGCCAAAGCCAACTCTGTAGCCCAAACTTATTTTTTCGTCCAACTCTGCGATCTGTGAACTGGTCAAAATTATCAAGTGCTCTAAGCATGGAATGAATGAATGAGTGATCTGTGTGAATATAATTTTCCATTGAACTGGTATATATTATTATTTTATTGTTCCCTCATTGTCTCATTTTATTGATCATTACAGTCTTAAAATTATGTTTGGAAGAATTGTGAGATATCTATTTCCTACAAGAACACGATTAACATTTTTCCATTATGATCGGAAATAGTTCTCAATTTCTTTTTATGAATTCCTGTATCCTGTTCCAGCCTCATGTTAAAAATAACATGAAACCACTAAATGAATATAGGCTACATGAAAATGTTTATGTTCGATTAGGAATAGTCGGAACTGTCATTTTTACTTCATTATTACTGTAATCTTTCATCTCGAAACTGTCATTTTTGGTAGCTTATTTCTTGTATCTCTGGTACTCGGAACTGTTATCTTTGGCAACTTATTACTATTTTTTTCTTACATGAGACTGTTATTTTTGTAGCATTTGAGTTCATTATCATGTATTGGTCTTCGATGAAATTGTCTCTCACATCTATGCCTACCTACATTTGAATAGTTTACTCAAGGAATATAATTTACTGTTTACTGATAAATCTATTGAATATATTTGAGAGATTGATTTAACCATTACATCCTAATATTTGAGATTGATTTCAATTTTAACAGTTGCATGTGTTTGCCTCCATCCATTATTATTGTATTTTCAACCAACATGTTTTCAAAACCTCAATGTTGTTCATTTCAAGTGTGAAACCTTTTCAATTTTTGTAAATATTCCGACTCTGCTCCGTTTCTCTCAATGGCCGCCCTCAGCAGCATGTAATACACCGCCTCTCAATGAATTCGTAATTTCGCGTGTTTGAGAGGAATTCTCCTCTTGTTAGAGACTCAGTTTGTTTTGAATTCCTGAAGTGCATTTTGGGATTCACATCTAACTACTTTATTTGAATTTATACAATCTGTGATCCTGTCATGTCGCATCAAAAGAATTGATCGACAAAATGGCCTTTTCTGAAGCCAATATTATACACATTGAACAATTTGACGTTTTCAAAATTGCACATTTTCAGTTTCCAATCACACTCCAAAATTTGACGTTCTAAATAATAATTATAGTGTCTATATTAGTTGGAATGGGAAGCTTCTTGAAAACTGATTAGGAATAGTTTGGTGATCAATGTATGCTAAAATTGATGTCTAATATTGATTTACAGAGCTCGTATGAGTTTTACGCTTCAGCATGATCAATGATCATGCAATTGAATAAAAAATGAGATCGTGAGAATCATTCTCTTTTTCTCAGTTGAAGATAGCACTAGTAGCTACTATTAAATGTCTAGCTCAAACAGGAACGGAATTGTTGAGAATTCTCAACACCGTATTGATAACTATATAATGGAAGAGTATTAGGTTATTATTAGATTAATATGAATAATACAGATTATATCAACAAACCGTCATTTTATGGCTTGAAACCAATAGGCCTATTAATAGTACTTAGTTTTACCACCCAAACACAGGTCCATGCCACATAGTATAATTATCAAGGAAAGTAAGCACTTTTATTACTATGATATTTGAAGGAATCTTTCGAGAATTAAGTAAATGCTAAATAATAATGCTGAAAAGAACATTCTTCTTATACACCACGTCCCTTAAAAATGTAGGATTTAAATTTTGTTCTCCTATACATAATCACTAAACATTTTTGCATAGAAAAAGTAAAGTATTAAGAGCTACATATTACTATAATCTTCTTAACATTCAAAGTTATTATTTATCGTATGCTTCTAATAGTGGGGAGACCCAACGGGTCTCAAAGTAATATTACATTCAAAGTAATATCCTTCTATGCCCCAGTGACCTTTGGAATCTATAAGAATAAAAGATGTGTTGAAATTCCTTCTTCATAATACGGCACAATCTACAGTTATTGAGTCCGTCTATCCGTTACATACTACTGTCAGTTTTTTCACCAATCTTATTCAGAATCAAACTGCCACCTGTTTCTACAAACTCTACTTTACAAACATCTAGGTTCACCAGGGAGGTGACCCTCAAAACTTGAGGGACCCTCAAATTTCAAGTGACACTCAAATATTTGAGGGACCCTCAAATTTTGACGAGTCGTCAATTAACAGCTGACATTTCCTATACTTTTAGCATAGGAGAGTTGAGGGGCCCTCAAACCAAACTTGGGGGACCCTCAAATTTTGACGAATGCTCAGATATACAGCTGACATTTTATTAAAAATTTCTGAAGCGAATCTGCATTCTCATTGGTTACATACGGTACTCTTATTGTAAACAAAATAATATTATCATCAGTTCAAAGCGAGAACAAAAAATCCAGCAGTAGCCTACTTCGAGTGTTTGCATGATATTTTGTAATTTTTTAAATGAATGAGGACAAAATAAATTGTGGCATGAATATTTCGATATATTTCAGTGTATTTCGATTCTCCCTTAAACAATAAATTAAGATACTTCAATGTTTGCTAATTTGTAGAATACATAATCTTACAATGTACTGACGAGTAGATGTAAACAGAATAACCATATTTATTACTTTTATAAATTTTTTAAAGAAAATGTCAGCTGGTTATCTGAGCATTCGTCAAAATTTGAGGGTCCATCAAATTTGGTTTGTGGGCCCCTCGACTCTCCTATGTTAAAAGTATAGGAAATGTCAGCTGTTAATTCGTCAAGATTTGAGGGTTCCTCAAATATTTGAGTGTCTCTCAAGTTTGAGTGTGCTTGGAAAAACCGGGCATAAGACCAGATTATTTGACCCAAGAATTTGGTATGGTGACTAATCAACCGAGCGTTAGGCTATATTATTCCACTACCCTTTACCTATTCTTTCGCTTCTTGTTATCGATATATATAATATATAATAATCCATCTCGTTCATAGCCTATTGGGAATATTGATCTCCATATATAGGTATTCTTATTCTCTAGATTAACATTTCCAATTTTAATTTAAACATTTAGGCTCTTGCGTTAATCATAAGAGTTTCTAAAAAAATTAATTATTGTATCACAGTCTGAAAGAGGATCAATCCGTTGAAATTATTTGGGTTTTTTACATTTTAGAAAAGTCGAAAAATACGAGTACTGTATAACGGAATTATCAATACTGCCTGAATACTAACGAACTTTCATGAATATTATAGGATATGCTATGAAATATGGAAACTCTCTTTCTTCAAGTTGTTTTGTGCTTTTGAAACTTATTCCATAATGAGTAAATAACCTACATTAGAACCTGGAAGCCTTAAAGTCTGGAAGTCTTATATTACAGTAAAGTAAACAAGTTAATAGAAATGTTTACTATTCATAATATGCAGACACCGTAGGCTACTCTTGTTTTTTGTAAATGATTTCTGGCCGTGAGCTCATTGAATGAGAATTGCAATAAGCTCGTCAAAAATCGAAAAGTGTGATAAGGGATGGTTTGTTATCGGGTTTGTTGCTGTTGTATCCCCCCCTCTCAGGAGTAGGGCGGGAGGCGGGAGGTAGTTTGTCGGCTTCCGGGGTGGCGATCGATGCGCGACCGCGATGCGCAGTGGTCGGCATGACGTCAGAGGCGCGCGCTGATTGGCTGTTGCAGCCGTTCATTGAGAGTTAGACGCGCGGTGCGGTCAGTGTTACGCGAAACGGAGCCTGAGTCGGACGCCGTCAACTCGGTGCCTAAAGTAAGTGTGTCGTCGCCCCCAGGAACAGAGCAGCAGCAGCAGCCGCCGCCCCCAACCGCGGCTACCATGACGATGGACACGCTCAGCCCTCACGTTGGTCACAGCTCTGCCGCCTCCGCAGCCGCCTTCCTGCTCGCCGATCCGGCCGCCTCCGTCCACTTCAACGTGCTCTCGTTCGACGCCTCGTGCCCGTCGCCGCCCCCGGACGCATCTCAGGGGGCCGCCGCCCCCGGCGATCTCAACACACCGGTCACCACTTCCAGCGACGTGCCTTCTTTCTTCGGCCCGTCTACCGTTGTCGAACCGCCTCCCATCACTACCGGTGAGCCATTCTCTCTTTTTGTTAAGAAGGCATGTTGACATAGGTGTAGGCATTGGGTTCATTCAAGCTCTCATTGTGTCCCATTCATAATTTGTTTTTGTTTTCATAAGTGTAATATTAAGCTGACATTATTCGTAGGTGTAGGTATTGGGTTCATTCATGCTTTCACTCTGCCCCCACCCTTCCAACAATATACTATGACTAAAGTCGAAAAATTTCAATGATTGCTATTATCACAGAACTCTAATTGGAATGAGTTGCTAGTCACTGACTAATTAAATCACTATGACTGGAGTTTATAGTTCGAAGTTATCATTTCATTCCCACCAAATTTGTTGCGAATGCAAACAATCATGTAAAAATAGATTGAATTTTATGTTACTGAAAAATGTTAGCAAACATACTACGATGAAGTACTTTGAATTCATGAACTGAATTTATTCTTATATTACTTGCCGCTTACACTGAGATGAGCTTCCATTTCTAATAGATTAGAGAATTCACAATATTCAAAACTCAGGTAGGCCTACTACACAGCATCTATACTGCAGGTAATGTGTATCCAATTCAAAAACAAAACTTAGTTGCCAGCAGTTCATTCCTGCCAGTCTGGTTTATAGTGTGACATGATTACTTTGACAAAAGCCACAAATTTGATGGGAATGAATCAATAAATAATTATTTCAAACTCTCAATTCCAATAGTGAATTAATAATTATTGAATAGTTCGATTTATTAGCCAGTAAATAATAATTCATACTATTAGTACGCGAGTATTAGAAAAAGTGATTTCTTGAGCCTATTATTGAAAATTGAATAATCTCGTACTTCACGATAATTTCATTCGTTGTCAAGTTCCTACTATTTCTACTTGGACATTATTCATGGGGAAATAGAATGGGAAAGTGAGAATGATTATTCTATTTCATCAATTCAAAATTTAATATTATAAACTAAGGATTGGAAGCCAATGGTAGTTGATTTCATTCATCTAGAATTTCCAATAAATTGCGCGTAGCTAGCAGTGGAGGCTTGAAACATCAATTACTGTCGCGTCGTCTGCCCTTTCATTCATAAATCGGGTCACGCTTACGCGCATGCTCCGGCTTCGATCCCTTCATGAATGAACTCACACCCTTTCCCCCTCCACCACCCTTCCTCCGCTTCACTATCTAGTATCGCGACCCTTTGACACAGTAGATGAGCATCTCAGCGCGTGCCTCTAATTACATCATATTCAATGGTTATCCCTCCACATATCATTGATAACTGCAGTCTTTTTACTAATTTTTCGAATCCCAATTGATCCCTCATAAATCTTCTGTTTGAATTTTGGAAAGTAATTCAAAAGAATCAGAAAATCATGCTTTTAATAACGTTTTGCATAATTTGATGCAACATTTTAGAAAATTAATTTTGTTTATTTCTTCATTGATTCATTTAATTAATATTCTGTACTTCTATTCACTGTAACTTTGAATTTTTCTTCAAATGGTTTAATAATCCCAACAAAAATAGAAGCTTTGATTGATTGACAGAATTGAAATGCGAATAATTCTTTAAAAAAATCGTGTTTCTATCAGTTGGTTTCTGCTATATGATTATGAGATAATTCTCATATGAACTAGAATGATAGGAACTCTGTATAGTCAAGTATGATTCCCAAGTTGTTTTAGAGAAATAAATTTTCATCTGATCTGTGAATATTTATCAGGATAGCTAGATCAAAGTTTACTTTAAAAGTAATTCTTCAATAACTGGCTAGTTCTAAATTCTTCATGTAGCCCATGATTGTAGAGATGTGGATTGAATTGTACTTTCATAGAACACATTTCTATAGAAGAAACAAGCATTGTTCGAGTTCATTTTCAGTTGTGAAATTGAAAATCACATAACTTTTGCTTTCGCTAACGTTTGCTCTTACTAACAGGGAAATCGGCAAAAAAATTACTGTCGATCGAGCTCAGTGTGCTAACAACAAACAACATTCTACTACGCATCTCTTGAATGAAATACTGTCATGATGGGAAAGGTTACAGGTCACTCATCCACGGTTTCATGAATGAACCGCACCCCCACCCTTGCTGCCATTCATGAGCCACAACCCGGCAACAGTTGGGGTTGGGCGAAAGTCCCCACCCCTTTACAGGGTCGTAGGGTCAAGGTCAAACCACCCCACACACAGTTCACTCTCTCCCTCTTCTACTCTCAGTTATCATCGATTTCATCTCCTTTAGTAGGCCTACTCCTCGTCCTCATCTCATCAACCTGAGAGCATCAGTGTGATAAGCTCCAATCGCATCCATTTCTGTGATTGTACAAATTAATTGATATAATAATGGTTGCACCAAAATTGAGTGAAATGAATCGATATGATAGTAATGATGAACCGTTATCGTTCGTTAGGGAACATTTTCAATGATGAATCTTCGTTTTAATATGAGCCTTCGATCATAATACAGTACTTTTCTTATTTCCCATAATTTCTCATCAATTCAAGTTGAAGTAGAATAGCTTATTATTTTCCGATTGGTGCTTAAATAATAAAAAAATACAACGAAAAAATATCCCCCACAATGGAATAGAACTGGAATGATTATCAATTCCATTGACAACTGAACTAATGAATGAATGAATGAGTTTTTATTTGTCATAAGGACCATGCCCTATACAAAGAGTTGCGTTGCGTACAATCAACGTTATTTATAATGGCAACTAACAATTATTATTGTTGTTGAACAATATGTGTTCTTATAACAATTCAAACAATAATAATATTTTTTAAAAGAATTTTCAAAAACTAAATAACAATAATAAAAGCAATAAGTTAAACCAATACCAAACATGATTAATGCTTTCAAAATCTTTAACATTGATAGAGTATGAATGAAATACAATCCAAAAAATTAACTGTCGATTATGTATGTGGATGTGAAATCAATTTGGCTATTCCAATATTCGAGACGTTGATATTTGGGATGGGAAACACAAAAATATCATTACAAAATCTGCTTGGAGTCAAAAAGACTGTTTGAATAATTAATTACATACGAATTTAATCTAAGACGTAAGTGAAGGGGTTCAATTAATTTCAAATGCATTTTAATGAGTGAAGGCTTTTATGAGAAATTAACCATCAATAGTTTTATGATTATTCCAGATAATAATGGACCATGAAATAACAGTTACTAAACAAAGAAAGATAGATATTGAAAATTGAGAAATGTATGGTATGTAAGCTTGAAATAGTATCTTGAATTTCCTTTACTCTCTCCTAGTTGGAAAAGGATACGGTTTTGCAGGATATCAGTTTATACTCATATCATGGCTCGAAAAAGGAGCCTACACTACATAGGCGAGCTTATTATTCATTTTAGTACAAAATAGTAGTTATCATTGTAATAATATGCTGAACTGAAAAGTGGAAGTAGCAGAAAGGGAAGTGCTTTATCTCATGACTTCAGGAAATGTCAACGACAAACTGATAGTGCAACAATAATTATTATGAACTATGTTTATTAGTTGAACAAAAATTTAGAATTATTGTACTATTATGGGGTAAATCTGAATCCGAATTTACAAAGCAGAGAAAACCTAATATCTATTTTCCCTAATTGAAACGTTATATCAGTCGTTTGAATTGTAAGTTTTGCGAGATTGCCTATGGCTTATGTGCCATATTAGAATTTTCCCTTCTTGCCATATCGTGTGGTTGTGTGCCTGGGCCTGTAACTGTACTCCGGGTTGCATGCTTACTCCTTCAATCGCTTATACTGTAAGCATTGATACTGACTCTTCATCTCGATACTTGATAACTTCTAGGATTCTTTTTCCGCTTCAAAAAAATTGAACGATCGCTTACACAGGACAGAGCTTGTGAATGTGAAATCACCCAGGAGATTACAAATAATTTTTTTTTCAAATCTTAGTTTTTGAATCAATTTATTTTTTCTTATAGCAATGGAACTTCATCATTAAAATTTCAGTTGAAATCCATGTTAAAGAATTTTATGAGGATTGAGCTTTTAATTCCCATGAATCTCTACCAGTAGACGCTTGATCCAATCCAAGGGAACTTTAAACTTACTATAATACTCTCGAAAAATGCAAATAAAATTTATATCATTCCCAGAATCTTAAGATTTCAATAATTTCCTTATTCTTAATAACTGACACATCTTTCTTACATTGGCGGCTCGTACCTAAGAAACAGGTCAAGTGCCCGTATCTTATACTGTACAACACTACACCTGTTTTGTGGGCACGAGCCGCCAGTGCTTTCTAATAACTTCGCTTTTGTTTAATGTTTTATCTGTTACCTTTGAATTGAACTTAAATATAGGTTGTAACCTAAATCTTGAAAAGTGGATTTTTTCAATCACCTTGATTCCGATTCCACCAAGAAACACAGATCATTTATCACAGTCCTCTATCTTAACAATCAATACCGTAGGCTTTTCAATGAGCAAACATAACCTTATCGAGAAAATCTCATTAGAAGTGGAGAAAACAATTGGAGAAATGTTTTCATCAATTCTCCCCAATTATTATAAGTTCCCATTTTTCTAATACTTTCGATTGTAAGGGAAGTACGCACTTCACCTAACAATATTGTTGATCGGATGGGGTGAGCGCCCTTGTAGATGGCGGTGCCTAGCGGAAGCCGGGGGAAGCTCACTGTGGAATTTTCCTCATTGAGCGTTTCAGTCCCGGTAGGCTGGTCAGTCTCATTTCGAGGTTAGCGCACTTCAAGTCGTCAGCTGAGAGCGAGCTCCCTGCTTCTCCAGTTCGGATGTCTTCTGTTAATAATTTCAACTATCTATTCAAATTTACTCTGATTAATTGTCTTCTCAATCAAACAATATTTCAAAACATCGCCAGAATATCCCGTTTCCACACTCAACCTCAAAAATCGATGGTCAAAGAGAACGAGGATATCAGGAATGAGACATGTAATAGACTTTTATGAGAATTGTTGTGGAAAGTGATTCAATTTTCAACTATTTTGTGTTTTATTGGCTCATTGGAACTAGATTATCAAATTAGAATTATTATATAGTAGCCTAATTTGGATAATTGTGAAGTTTTCCTTATCCTTGAAACACCTGTTGACTATCTCACAGTATTACAGTGGAATATTTACCGGAGCATATTGAACGTTATATTTGTTTACTTTGGCATTGATATCATAATGATTGTTATGTTTCCGAGTGCTTTTACATTCCGAAATGATTCTAGTAAGTAAGATTAATAATTTATTTTAAGAAGAAAAGCTGAAACACTCTTGAAAACTAATTTTTAAATCAAGTTTGGAAATCCAACCTGACATAGAAATTTGTAGTGAACAAATAAATGTGTGTATTTCTGTTTATCTATATCTAGTTCATATTGAATTCATATACCTGGTATTCCCTGGCTCATCCACTACAATACTTCAAAACCTGTTATTTATCAGAATTCCCTCCATAACCATAGAATATTGTAGAAGTTTATTCCATTCCAATCAAATATTTTTCAAATCTGTAGAAGGGTCCGTCAATTTGAATCCTTCTTCAACAAACATGTCACCCGAACCTAGCTCTCTCGTTTGGTTTGACTTTTTCATGTTCTATCAAATTAAGTTGAGAATCTATACAAATGAATGGGGGAGGATAATGTGATGTGAAACAGCTAAATGAAGAAAATATGTAAATGAGAGAAATAATTGACATCCAAAACAGGATCAGGAAAGGGTTTGAACAGTGTGAATGTCTTTACCTCTAACAACCAATACGTTACCATATATTTTACATTAATTGGCTTGGTTCAGCTCGTTGATTCTTTGTTTTTTCCTATTCGTTCTCAGCTCTTCCTCAAAATCACTCCTCCGTTCGAGTTGTTTTTCTCCTTTTGTTTTATCACATTCCTGCTCTTTTTCATTCAAAATTCAATGAACCTACAGGTAGTTGACTATTCATCAACTTTTTCTCAATTGATATTGAACTCCAGTTCTATCTTCCTTTGAGATCAGTTCAGTTTTTTATTGAAAATTTTTCTCATTGACAGCTTGAGTAAGTTGTTGAAATGTTGATTTGTATAACATTATGTTGAGTTATTGAAATTATAAATTGAGAATGAAAAATCGAGTTTCCAGTGTATAATTCATACAATATAATCAAAACGTTAATTTGAAGAAATTGAAGGGATAATAAGTTTTTTAATCAGATTCTATGTCGATATTTCAAGATACAAAATATTGTTCTTCAATAGATAAATAATCATTGTGAGCCTAAAATTGATTGGAAATCTTGCTTACATTATTTATTATTCTATTTGAGACCAATCCCATCAATATTGAGTTTATTTACAGTCAATGATTCCTCAGAGAAGTAATCTTATAGCGGAGATCTTTATAGATAGTGTTGACGTTAATAGGCCTTAATAAAAATATACTTTGGAATATTTAATGAAAAATCCTACGCGTGGAGTGTTGTTGTTGAATTGTAACAGCTGTTCATTCTTGACCTCCATTAGATTTTTATATCAGTTTGATTAAAAAATGACAAGTTCCGGCATTATGAAAAATTATTGATGTTGATTGAGAAGCCACAGGAATGTATTTCTCAGTATCCAAGAATCTTACAACAGAATACAAGGTCAACGCTCAACCTTTATCATTTATTAACGAGTATACAATTCATTACACACAGCACACTTTTTGGAAAGATATTTTCCACAGTAGAAGATGAGAATGATATTAATGAATTCTTCTTAGTGTCCTTGTATAGGTCCAAATGTACATTAGTGTATAGTATGAGGAATCTTGGTGAACGAATTCTCTGACAGCAAGATTTGAATTCTCGTACTTTTCAATGTTTCCTGATGTTACAAATTATAATGTCATCAGTGTTTCTGAAAAATAAACACTTTGAATAAGGAAGAAAGCTGGACGTTTCATATCTTTCTATCCGATGAATAGAACTGAAGGTTTCATCTCGTTATTACAATCACAATGAGAGTAAACGATACTGTGCTTTCTTGTAAAAATATGAACTGAATAACTAAAAATCTATAATTCTCTATCTACACACAATAATATTTCACAAGGTTGAATAAATAAATAAGGTTGACCCTTTAGGCTCTTTTTGTTTGTTTTTTTGGTATTCTTCCCGCCTTCCTCTGGCAGTCTTGAATATAAAATAATGATCTTTGGGTATTCATTTACTTGGAAATAGGAACTATAATATTCAAAATGTCTTTCAAATTAATCCTATCACGTCGATCTGCTATGAAATACAATAAACAATAACTCCTGATTATATGCTTTAATAATTTTGATTAAATATGATGGGAATATATGGCAAAAGTCTCAATTTAGGATAAATTATAATGGTTGTTGTTGATTTATTTTCCACAGTTTTTTTATTAAATATTTTTACACTCCAGACTTATTTAATTCACAATTAAATATAGGTATGTTTTCGGTATGATTGCTTATAATAATGTATTGATGGTAACCTATTAACGATTGTTTAAATAACAATGCTATTTTGTTTGTGTTGTGCAGGGAGCCTTGCGCCCGAGTCGGAGGAGGATCCGGAGCGAGAAGAATTGTGTCCGCGACTGAAGACGGAGCTGAGCCCGGGTGGCGGCGGAGGTGGCGACCCGGACGAGGAAGCAGCCGAACTGGCCATGTTCCCCGCCCCCACCCCCGGATCCAAGATCAGCTACCGCGGCGTGTTCACCACGTCGGCCCCCGCCTCTCACCTGCCACCCCCTACCTCGCCCACTTGGCTACAGCTGCCCAGTCCTGACAAAAACCTCTTCCCCCCGATATTCGGTCTGCTTACACCCCAGCAACAACAGCATCAGCAGCAGCAACAGCAGCAACAGCATCACCACCAACAACAGTATGTAACAGCAGCTGCCAGTCCACACTACGACGACAGGTCACAACAACATCAGCAGCAGCAGCAGCAGCAGCAGCAGCAACAGCAGCAGCAAGTGGAGCTGATGGGCCTGAGCATCGACTGCAACCCCCTCAAACCTCAACCTGGCTACACCAGTTGTGCCGCCTCCGACCAGGACCTTTATCAGCGTCAGCTGATGCAAACGTCTCCAGCCGGCACCAAGTATGCCTGGATGGACTCACCCTCCGTCGACTACGGCGTTGTACCTGGACCCTCTGGACTGGTTCCCAAACAAGAGCCACCCGCCTTCGCCCAGGCCCCCAACTGCAACACCGGCGACTCCTCATCAAGTCAACCTCAAACCTACCCTGTCCAACTGGCAGAGTACAACCCCTCCACCAGCAAGGGACACGAAATACTGTCACAAGTCTACCAACAGTCACCTGTTCCCTTGAAGCTGGTGCCAGTCAAACCTCGAAAGTACCCGAATCGACCCAGCAAAACGCCGGTTCATGAGCGCCCCTACGCCTGCCCGGTCGAGAACTGCGATCGAAGGTTCTCGAGGTCGGACGAGCTGACGCGTCATATCAGGATACACACCGGCCAGAAGCCGTTCCAGTGCCGCATCTGCATGCGATCGTTCTCCAGGTCCGATCACCTCACGACGCACATACGCACGCACACCGGCGAGAAGCCGTTCTCGTGTGATGTGTGCGGTAGGAAGTTCGCGCGCAGTGACGAGAAGAAGAGGCATGCCAAAGTACACCTCAAGCAGAGGAGCAAGAAGGAGAGCAAAATGGCCGCTATGATGAATCAGCAGCAACAACAACAGCAACAGCAGCATCACCATCAACAGCAGCAACAGATGCACCATCAGCAGCAGCAGCATCATCACCAGCATCAGCTGCAGCATGAAGACCCCTTGTGACCCGACAGCCCCCTGTCAGCTGACAGCTGCACCACGCCTCCTCCGTCCCCCTCGCCGTTTCCCCCACCCCTCAGTCCTGTATTGCACGACTTCCACGACGACGACCAGGACGTCGACGACCCCGATCAGTTTGTGCCCTCGGACGACGATGAGCTCACTTCGCTGTGATGCCCGTCATCACCTCATGTTCAGGAGGAGGACGTTCTACTTGTCGATGTTGTACTGTGATTATCATGTGAGTGTACCTTTCTACTGTGCTACTCTTACTATTAGTACTTCTACCGGTCAGACTTTATGAACGATATAAGTTGCTTTGGCTATATTTTGTTAATTTGATTTTTATATTAAAAATGAGAAAAACTTAGAAAAAAGCCACTCAAACAAAATACAAAAACAAACTCATTCATTGTAACAACTGATCTTAATTATTATTATTATTATTATTAGTTCTAAGATATTAATCAATCAATGAAACTAAAATTTAAAGAAAATGGCTTTAATTAATTGTTAAGTGAGATTTAGTACCGTAATTAAGGATTAATTATTGAAAAAGAACAAGTGTTGTTACTCGCTCTATGAAGTTGTCAATGTTGTCAACTATAAAGTACATTCCGTAACATAGTTTGAATATATGTAGCTACTTTTTGAAAGCAGACTTTCAAGTTATTTTTATACTAAAACCAATTGTATCTATGATGATCATTGTTACAATTAAGAATATTTATATTTATTATTGTGAATAGGATTTAATCTTACAATTTGAGATATTTATTGTTTGTTGAAATGTCGCAATGTTTTAGTGTCAAATGCTAGACAAATTAGTGCGGACCCCCGATTGTTAAATCACATGAATTTATCGATGTTACCAAGGATCGGTCAGAAACCGTGCAATTCAAATAACTATTTATTAATTATTAACTATGTTCTCAAAGGATGAAAAATGTCATGGCATAACAAGGTTTGATAGGTAATATTGATGATAATCAGCCTTCTTTACCTGATCTAATATCATTGAAATTGTATTGTATTCTAAATTTCTTATTTCTAATGAGTGTTCAATCTATTAAATCTAAGATTTAATACAACTTTTTCAACAATTATATTTGCATGATAAATGTGCTCTTAAGATAGCTTTCATGTACTTTTCCGTTAAATTGATGTAAGTTTCTGAATGTTTATTATAATAAGAATCATTCAATGAATTGATGTTTGTATCAAATATGAAATGTTAGCATAATATTGCTGTTTGCTGGATTATTTGTTAGCGTATAATATGACCATTTCAAAATTCTTAGCACAATGCATTCATTGTTTGTTCTTGAGTTATCAAAAAATTGTAACAATACTTTTCTAGATCGAATCGGCTGATTCAAATTGGAGGATGAAAATAATAAAAATAATAATATTTCATTACTCATATGGCCTAGGAAATTCATGAATTCAACGGAATAAATTTCATAACTCATTCAAATATCGAGATGACAATATTTTTCGTCTTCAGATATTTGAGCGTGAGATGTTGCCTTGAATCATAGATTTATTCAGCATGAATTTCAGATCTTTGATCTTGCTCCTCGAAAATTAAATTTTCTGATCTCTCTTAATCAACCATACAGAGATACTTCTGTGCCAATGATTGCCTTAGTAGGACACTAATAGAGCAAGATAATTTTTCGGATGCTTTCAACTTCCTGAATAAGTGATGGATATTTTCGTCAAAGAAAAGCATTGCTATAAGTGTTAGCACTCATTTCATTTATTAATTGATCATGAAGATAACAAACGAACAGACTGTAATGAATGTATTTTTTCTACTCCTCTTTTATAATGAAATTAGCGTGAGTTATCACACATAGCTACATTTAACTCTGAATGTAGTAACCAAAATATTATTTTACAAAATATTGATCTCTACTGGTATAACGATATTGTATAACATATTTGCTATGAAACCTGCTTGTTAAATCTTCTTGCATTTGATTCGTCATGAAACTAAGAATAATTATGTTTTCTTCTATTACTCAATCGTGATAATATCCTATTGAATTTACTTGCCTAGTCCAAGCTTTGATACTTTTTCGTGCCATAAAATACATACTTATCAGTTTCAGAAAAGAGTTCTATGACATGTTGGTTTTCACAACTCCAAAACTGGAAAACTTTCAAATACATTCGAATTATGATAAAGCATGAAAATCAAGATCTAAACTATTCATTCAAAATCAATTAGCTGAATGATTTCAATATATTTTCTCAATAATTGAAATCGCTCAACATCCACTTCATACACATAGTACGCAATTTCTACTATTCAGTTCAGTATCTGAGAGTAGCCTTGAATCGGAATTCCCTTCCTCATATTATCCATTGAATAATTCTATCCAATAACGGATAAGTCAAGTCTTAAATTTTCCTTCCATATAAATTTCTATGAAATTTATTGATGCCTCTGAAAAAAGTGATGTAGTAAGTATACTAAGGTGATAAGGGGTATTGAATGGAGAATATTCTAAAACATTGATTTTAGACAGAAATTGAATATGGAGTTGAAATTGTTCGGTATTCTAGGAACAAATATGCTCAAATACCATGAATAAGGTTAGGGTATGTTGCCTTAGAGAAGAATCAGTTTAAAACGTGAAAGGCCTAGAATCCTTTTGCCACCATATAGTTTTGCTCTCCAATAGAATATATTTATCGAAGATAAAATTAACAATTAATGAAATTGAGGTTTCCTTCAAAAAATAAGAATTGTAATGAAAGCGATGGATAGATAAATTCATGATCTCAATGATTTTTGCGAAGTTTAATAGATGTTGAGCTTCAAATGTAATTGCTTCTTGGTCACGATTTTCCTCTCTTGAAATGTGTGTGAAATATCATCCACTTATTACTTGTTAATAAGCTAATACTCGCACTTATCAATTACAAATGAATCTGTTTCAATAAGTTTATAAATTTAAGTGTACAAAAATAATCACAGGCCTAAAACCCCAACAATCATTATGAGAATTGTTACACAGTACTAACTTTAATATAATAATAATTGATGTATGAAAATTTATTGTAAATAATTTATATTAAGTGGTATTCGATGGAAAATTTCTCACAATCTTAACTAAAATGAAAAACTAACGTTAATTTTTCAATTACTGAACCAGATTTACTATTACTAGTTTTATAAAATCGATATATGTGTTTCACTCTCATTCTTATCTATATTTCAATTACATGAAAGTTTAAAGAAGATTTACTTGGAATACAAACAATTTTTCTCAATTGTACATTTTCACTCTTTCAAATTTCAGAGCTCTTTCAGCACTACAATATTTTAATCGCAGCGGAAAATCTCTCTTCATGTCTTATTATTGATGTGTCACCCATTTGAAAATATCCCTTCAATATCAATATTGTGGATTTACTTCTTTAATTTTGGGACTTGAAGTTATGATTTCAAAGTGAACTAGAAGTTAATGACTTATCTTATCATGGAAATATAATGAAGAAACGTACCTATTTAGTTTATAAAATTCATTGTCAAACTATCATAGATTGGAAACTTCAATTGCTAGTGAGAATTATTCGAACTCATAACTGCTTCCACACTCATTCACACATGAGGTGGAAGACCTCAATATTAAACATAATGAGTATCATTGTATTCTTGAAATTGAAAAATGATTAGGATTTAAAAAACACCGATAAATTCAGTAACTTGTAGATTACATAAAAAACGCACACTTTTCAGTGAAACTTTACTATATAGACTACGATTTAATGTGTTCGTCAAATGAAGGTGATTAACTTTCTTGGTATCATCTCCAACTATCAATAAAAATACTGTAATGACTAATTTTCAAGCTCATTCATCGCTCAATACTGGAAACACTGTGATCTCAGATTTGAACGATTAAAAAATTTCATCACATCTCAGATTGTACAGTTTCTCAGCTTTCATTGGAATCAGATAAAACTATGTTTTAGAGCCCTAGAATCAGATAGCCTCCAATTCATAAGCTGTAGATAAAAAAATTCCTATAAAATGATTTTGGAATTTCAACACATCTAGTCTTCATTCTGTGTAAATTTTTGTACGCAAATCATGATTATTTTCATTCCTGTTAATAGTTCCCAGAGTAACGGTACAATCTGAAATAAATGTAACTGAAAGTCAATCAATATCAAATTTCCACATAGAGATCAAAACCTATATAGCTTGATGATAGATTAATTACTTTTTTCAAAATTGATTATACATTATACATATTATTGTGACTTATCAATACTTGGAGAATTTTAGAAGCTATGGTTGTACTACAAATTGGAAACAGTATGAACTAATTTCAATTGACCCATCTCATTGCTCCGTATTCAAGCGAAACCTCTAAAGTTATTGTAGAATAAAATATTTAAAAACTTGTTGATATCTGTAAATATTTATATTTTCATCTCTTATAGCTGTGACTGATGTTATTATATGGCTGTATTATTATTGTTGATAAAAAATTATAAATAACACTCGAACGTCAAAGACAATTTTTTTAAATAAATTTTAAAACGTTTTATACATGACTTCTTCATTCCAAACAAATCCTTAGAGATAAGAAAAAGCTACTGAGTGAGAATAGTCTATATTACTCACATTTGAGAGGAACTCTTGGAACGCTGTTGGCTAGTAGCATGATAATTCAAATCCTAATGAATTTGACCGCTGTGAAAAGATGTCATTGACAGGTCCAGTACAGCAAGAACTAAGGAATTATGAAGACTTTCCCAAAGTGTAAGAGAGTTGGAATTTATAGTTCCCTAGCTAGAGCTTATGACCTAATATCATGATTATGATTGCAGACCCATTTTACGGCAATCAAATTTAATTGAATTCTCATGAACCTGGCCGGGAAATGAAGAATCATTTTAAATCTTGAACCATGGAGAATATTCTCTCTAGGCTTCACTTCTTGAGAGAAGATAGAGGAGAAGAATAAGGAATTTTAACACCATCTCTTGTTCAATTACTCACTTATAATGAAATCTATTGAAATGAGACCCAGTCGTTATATCAACCCACTCTAATGAAAAACTCATACATAGTGAAAAAGTAAGAGTTCTACCCTCCTTACTCCAATAATGTCAATCGGGTTAGCGATGAACATCATTCAAGAAACAATTTACTTGTAGAGTTCAAATCATTGCAATTGAATTATAAATAGAAAACTTCAACAAATTAACTAAATAAACTCCTCAATCTTCAAAATCATCAACAACTTAACCAATACGCGTATGTTATTTATTAGAAAGAAACCCATTCAAATACTCAATAGCTGAACAATACAAAGTTGATACAGCTATAGAGTCCATATAATCAGTCTCTGGACATACAGCAATTCAAATTCAATGAATAAGTGCAAAAGATACTGAAAATAAAGGAATAATGGAGCAAAGATGGGAGACGCCCAGGGTCCGCAACCTCACAGCCCTAATCGACCCATAACTCTGGACCGACCATCCGGTTCTTGGTTGTCAGTGAGAAACAAGCAAAACAACATCGAGAAGAACACAATGAAGAAGTAAAAACGAAACAAAACTATCAAAAGCTCATCGTCTGTACTCTCTCAACGATCCGTGGGCGTTTTCCACGCTCTCTAATATTATTATTGTTATTATTACCTCTTACAATATAATTTATTCACTTCCTTCATTACCTCTTCACAACTGCGGTGTTGTCCGCTGTATAACGTCTTTGCAGGTATCGTCCTCCTCTGCTTTCACCTAGCATTTGCTCGCTGACTAAAAAAAGACAGTGGAAATCGTTCAGTAGCTCGCTTTCCTAAAGTGTAAGAGAGTTGAATACGAAGGAGGAATGAACTCAAGCTCACTTTTCTTAAGTGTGAGTGGATTGAAATGGAATGAATTCAGATGAACAAATTCTCTATAAAGTTAACACTTCTATCAGAGATGTTACTTAACCATAATAATTTAGATAAGTGAAAACAAAGGTTGTCAGATCCACAAAGTTTATTCAAAATACAGCATACTTATAGTATTATCTTAAACCCACTTTTTGGAAAAAATTACCACATCTGCTACAACTATGTTCCATTCAAACTTGTATTTTTCAAAGCATCAGTTTTCCACTGATGATGACGCCCTGAGCATTGAAACTCAAGTATGGTATTTTAAATAAACTTTGTGGATCTGTCAGATTCACTTGAAATTCAAGATCCGATCTGACAACCTTGGTTTTCACTCACCTAAACTCTCTATAATGTGTAACTTGTCTATTGTATTCACTCTGAAATATGACTCGAGAGTGGTTTGAATTTTTTCTAACAAAGAAGATATAAATTTATTCAACAAATTTCAACAGATTGTGGAACAAGGTTTTGTAGTTGTATGGATTTAGTGAATTATTATGGTAGTCTGTAAATATTCACAGAACAAAGACATGTCTCTAGGTCCTAAAGACGCCAACTTTCCTAAACCTTGCCATCCCACAACAATATTGGTGGTTCAATAAGGTATCAATGCATCATGCAAAGGTAGATTTCACATAATATGTGTAGAAAAATAGAGGTATAGGGAAAATAATAATGCATTCTCAAGCGTTGCAATACATTTATAAACTGTAGGCTATAGAGTTGTGAAGATTTGTGGGATAATGAAACCAGCGACAGAAAAATCAAACAATTAATTGTGATTCTATAAAATTTATCTAGGAGTTGTAATCTATTCACAGCTCGATGGTCCTCCAATTATTTTGTATAAGAAAATTCAATCATCAACATTGGCTATTACAAGCTCAAACAATCAAATCAATTTATTTTTTAACATTACAAATAATTTTATGATACATGAAATAATATTTATATATTCAAAGAAACCCCTACAAGACTATATGTCTGTGTGTAGGGGGAAGAGCTGAGGATGTCTGAAATCATGAGAGATTGACAAAGGAGGACAAGGGACAATCATCGAATATCTTCAGCTATTAACTCAACTTACATGATATTGCTCCCGAACTGCCACTGTTCTACTCAAGCATTACTGGTGTTAGCTGCTTGAGAGAAATGGTTAGTTTTTAGTACACTAAAGATTTATACATTATGTTTCATTAGTGAGATACACGTCGTACTAATTTAAATAATTGGTTTCCCGTGAGTTGATGTCGGATAAATGTCGATTACACGGTAGAGCGAGTAAGGTTTTACCTAGTTTTCTAATGAGGAGTGCTAACTGGAAGATTGATGGTCTGGGTGTACAGAACACTGTCCACGGTCAATAAAACATTATTACACACAATTACGACATCTGTACTGCGGTGGAAGAAAGTGGGGAGGGAGAGGGGGATTGGAAAGAAAACAAGAAGAATGCTTGGGCCTGTTTCCGACAATTTAGCCTTCCCAATAGGACTCCAATCTAATTGCATAATACGTCAGTTCGGTGTCCATCCATGACCGCAGGGCGTTGGTCAAATTATGTAACATCTTATGTTTTTGTTTATGAGAGTCAGCAGAATCGGTTGTGGCATTTTCATTGGAGGTGTTTTTCTGGCAGTTTGAAGATCTTGGATGAAAAAAGTAATAATTTGAAATCCAGAAGTACGGTACTGTATTTTCATGTTATTCAGTGGGTCACCTTATTGTTTGACTCCCAATGGACAATGTAGCCCTCTTGATGAACTTCTGAACATTGATACTTCTCCAATAGGAGCTTATCCATAAAATGCACTTCTATTGATCACTATCACTTCGTAATCGATAATATTAAGAAGTTCATAAAGGGGGTACATTATCCATGCACTTTGTTATGTCAGTGGCCAGGAATCACCTTTATAAATGAATAAATATTTAAAACAAACATGATAAATTTTGCTGTGAGCAGCGGGTGCTAGCCGTACTGATAAACGTTTTTTGTTGAGTGATAATTAAAGTTTTGTTCATTCACCAATGAGAAATGATTACGAAGTAGAACTTCATGTTGTTCTTCTCCACTCGACAATAATCGCTTGTGACAATGAGGAAATTGGGCATTCTATTAGCATGTAGGAGATAAATAATCTATATTTAAATTTTGAGAACAGTGTTGTCCCCTACCATCTCAGTAATAATTCCTTTAAAAACTGTATGGTTCAAGTGCTATTGGAACTTTAGTAAAGGATTTCTAGATGTTTCATTCACAATCTTAGATTCTCAAGCACCGTGCCCACGAATCAAGTGAAGTGCTGTACAGTAAAAGATTCGGGCACTTCACCTGTTTCGTGGGTACGAGCCGCCAGTGTTCTGAAGCACAAGAATGATATAAGCTTTTATTCAATTATATTCCACTGTGGAACAGAACTTTAATATCCTCAACTACACTATGATGTAGAAAATACTATTGATATGAATAGAATATGAAAAATTTTAATGAGCTAATAGTAACTAAATTTCTAACATTTTAACGCTTATAAGTGGTCATTTATTGGGAGATCATTTTAAATACCACATTATATGAAAGAAATCGGAGGTGTGTGCTGCTTGTCAGATTAAAAGATTGGTACTATTGCCAGAAGAGCGCGTGTCGCGATTTGAGCCCACAAATAAATCTTGCCGACAGCAGACTGGTAACATCCCTGAACGAAAGAGAACCAGTTCTTTGACAGAGAGCCTATTGTGGACTATGTTTGCGGTTGATGTCAACCCTAATGTCTTATTCGCATCAGACGAACTAATCTATCAGGGAACGATTTAAAGACATTTATCACTAAAAAGATCAAAGGTGACTGTAACGGAGCCAACTCACAAATTGGAAACTCAATCACAAATTTCAATCCAGAATGAGTTGAATATTGAATGTGCTACAAACCCAAATAGTTCATAAAATCCACAAATTCATCATCACTTGAGGTCAATGGTATTCTATTCTTCAAAATTCAATGTTGTCACCTTGAACTCCAAAATAAACTTGGCTACAACAATAAAGAGGGTAAACATTATAAAGTCATTCAAGTCTCCTTGTTGAATGTTATTCTTCAGTCAAAGACGACAGATGAAGAAGAAAACGGACACTTTAAATTTAATATTTTATTAAGAACTCAACTTCATTAATATAGGAGCTTCTTATATTAAATACCTATTAGGTATTCCCTCTATCATGAAGAGAAGGGATAATGTGGTGATTCTTGATTTGGTGGTGCTTGAACGTCAATAGAATCACGTTATTAAAAAGGCCAATTTTATTGGAAATGGTGTTTTAATTGGAAAAAAATTGTTGAGAAAAGTAATAATTACTTGTTCACGGCACTCCCCTTTCTAATTCGTTCATTCCACATCAGGATAAGGAGAGCACAAATCGGTCAAGAATACTATGAGCTTAAATCTCCATAATTATTCGACTTTATGGTTCTTCCTTATTTTTATCTCAACATGACTACATGACTATCAGGATATTCTTAAGAGATTCTTCAAACACTCCTCACCTTGAATTCAATTTCAAATCGGAAATTTATGACTCAAAATCAATTTCTATCATGTCAAAGTTTGAGCTACCAACCACTTATTAGTAACCAAGTGGAAAGTGAGAAAAATTAATTGTTGTTTCAATCGATAGGCCGACGGTACCTGTTGGGAAGATGCTCTGATTGAAGTAAGAGTTACATCATCAGACTCTCGGCATCAATCTTCTTTCCTGGTAGATTGTTAATTGACTGTTGATGGCTCATCGTCCAAGATGAAGGCGCTACTGGACAAATCAAATTTGATGGATCAAACATCGATAGGCAATCGTTGATGGTTTTCCAAGATTCAAACTCAAACAGGACGGTTATATCACATGGTCAGTAGACTATATAATACAGGTTATTTGTTAGTAAACTGGACGAATTTCCAATTTGAATTTAAATCAAGCATTTGCATATTAATTCGGAAAAAAACAATACGCACACCATATGGTCGGTGATTTTTCTCCCTTGATGCCGGCGTCGGTAAATAACAAAACGCACTAAATTAATGGCACGACGTCCAGTCTCCCTTTAAGGCACAATATTCTATATTTACTGCTCTATAAATAAATCATGGGCGATTAAGTAGCGAAGGTCGGTCTGCAGTAACTGCCTTCCTGATTAGCTCCATCTCCGTTCAATCCCCGTCCGTTGTTCTACCTTCTCTCGCTCCTCCGCTCTCCAGCCTCACCGGCTCAATTTTTTTATCATCTTTCTCCACGCTAATTCGTATTCCTAATAGCTTCAATGAGATTTGCTCTGCAATAATAACTCTTTGTACCCGGCCTTCTAATATACGATTATTACTTGCAGAAGATGTTGCAGATAAGGTGAGATGATACATCCGATAACATGTCTCATCTTGTTTTTAAAACAAGAAGAAAATATAAAACTAGATATACGTTTTAGTCTAGCGAGTCTGGATTGCGTCTGACTGTGAAAGATTTTAATGATAACAATGCATTACGTTTTTATTGGGAGAAAAATGCGAAAAGGACTGAAACTTTTTGAAGTTCCAATATCAATTTAGTTTTGTACATCGATTGAGTAATTTTCTTTGTGAGTGCTTCCGTTCCCTGTATGTTTCGATAATATTCTCCTATTCTTATAGTAATATTTTCAGGGTTGAGTGATACCCAGAGGTAATAGAATATAACATATTTCATTCTATTCTCTCTGGTGAGGGGATACCATCTTTTATTCGGAGAAATATGTCAATTTCAGCTTACTCAAAGCCAATTCTTGGACAATAAAATTTAAAAATAATCCTTTCCAATTTCAATATCAAATGTAAGTATGTAACCAACAAGATGAAATGTAAATGGACTTATTCATCGTCTCTCCGACAAAAACTGCAATGGTAGCCCATCAAAATAAGTACACATTGCTTATAAAATGGTGAATACTTTTCCGTAAGATCAACCTATAATTTCTCGAAACAAGCAGAAGTAATGAAAATGACTTCAATGAAGTAAGTTATAAATTTGAACTTGGTTCAAGAAAAACATACGAATCTGGATAAATTTAAGAATTGATTGCCAACTTCTATCGCAATCGATGTATGGAAAGACGAAAGTCTGTTACGAAACGAATCTCTTTGGTTGGATTGCTTGTTTTGTCTCTGATAAAGGAGAGCAGTGGAGTGAATGAATTGCTCGGATGGAGACTGTCCAAGATGGAGACGAAGGAAACAAAACGAGGAAAAGAGACACACTACACTCCAATTGATGTAACTTTTGGCCTGATGTTGAACGTATGAGATGTTAATACGATGTACTTTGAGTAGGTAGTTACTTCAGATAGAGTTTTAGTCTGCGTATCAGAGCGACGACCTGGAGTTTTAAAGAGTTAGGCGCGGTTACTGATGGACCATATGGTCTGGAAGAGCGTCAGCGATAACGAGGGAGGCGCAGTTGTAAAACTGGACGTCCTGGAGATGTCGCTGCGACGCACGCACGCACACCGGCGAGAGAGAGAAAGAATAAGGAGTCTGTTTGCTGGACAAGATATTGAAGAGAAGAGGCGCTTGAGAGATTGTTGAAAGTGCCATTGTACAGTCCGCAGGAGAGATGTTGTGGTCCACAAGAATGACTCTATGGGCTATTTATAGGACACGGGTTCCATCAGCATCGAAATTTGAATAACTTATATCGTGCTTCTTCGTACACGGACAACTCTTCTTGTCGACCAGAACATGATTTCAAGAGCAAGGACACCATCGTTGATTATAAAAGAGGAATTCATGAGATAGAACCAGAATCAGAAGTAAATTTTTATTTTTTATACTCTATACATTTTTAAATTATCATGAACAATGGAACTGAAGGAAAGATGACATTGAAGGATTTATTTTAAAACTGTAGGATGATTGTAAGCTGTAATAGGATATTTAAACTGTAATTAATTTACTGTAGGATAATTATACATGTTGTAAGCCCCTGAGGACGAATTTTATCATCGTGTTTTTTTCTAGTCTAGGAAATAGAAGATAGGCCAAGTCCGCAAGCACTGCCTGGTCTGGGTTCGAGTCCCAGTAGGCATGGCTGTTTCTCACCGCATCAATAAGTAATTCCGGAAAATATCCATTACCACACACAAGATAAAACGATTCAGTGGACATCATCCGCAGAACAAAAAAGAACGTGATGAAATAATTTGAGGAAGAAACACCCGTTATATTACATTTGATTGACTGCAGATAATCAGATTAAGCTTCGATATTACTTATTTTTGTTATAAGTAAATTTTGGTTATAAAATTATTTGTAACTGAATTCTAAGCAAAATTTACTAATTTAATTTTTACTTAATTTGCAGCATCGTTTGGTCTGCAACATTGTTTTCGAATATTCAAATTTTTTGAATGGAGTTTCGCTAAAAATATTTCACATGAATTGAATTTGAAGAAGATCTAGCAAAATAGACCAAATCAGAATACTTACACCGCATGAGTTTTCCCGGATTACTGATACCATCTTTATTATTCATCTTATTAATTTTACTATTCACCATTCTGCCTTCGTTCCCTCCTGAACAACTTTCCTTTTTTTCCTCTTTCTTTAGATCGCAACATAGATCGATTCTTTCTTCAAAACAACAGTAAAGCAGAGAATGAGAGAGTGTGGGGAGGAATTAATAGACAGAGGAAAAGAGAGAGAGTGTGTATGTCAGAGAGTAAGAGAGAATGAGAGATAAAATAACACAGCCGTAAAAGTCGACTGACAACGTATTGCATTTTATTTGGTGTTTTAACTTTTTTCTCTCTTCTGCCGTACTATCTCTCCCCGTTTCTGATAATTTAATTTGTCGATTACTAAATCACGTTCCCTGTTCTGTCGATTTTACTTTCTACCCTGCTCTTGTAGCAGTAACCTCTCTTCTTTCGATTATTTCTTGTCATTCGAGTGAACCTGACAGATAAGAGTACAGAATTTCTTACTCTCCACAGAGATGTTCCACGCTCATTTCAATACAAATGTCTTGATAGTTCGCTTTCCATAAATGGACTTTTCGTCCTAATGGTTTTTTGTCAAGACCAGAGCCAGTATTCAGGCAAGATACCAATGAGTTTTATTACTCGCAACCTTTGCAAGCTGCGACGATTGAACGATTAACTAATTAATAACCAAAGCAAGGCGTCGCCACATTCAATCTAATCGCAAAACATTTAAAATTGAGTTTCAACTCAATTACCAACAGAACTTAGATTACCAACTACAAAAATCGGTGGATAAGAGGGTGAGAGTGCTTTTTCATGATGGTATTTGAAAATATAAAGCTTTTCTACAATATTCCTAGAATAAAGATGATTTTGATATGAACATTATATCATAATACTAGTAGACTGTCCAAGGCAAAGAAGACATTCTGTCAAAATAGTAAAATGACTCGAGCTCGGTCAATATTGGTTAAAATATGATAAACTAGCCGGCAGGCTCGCTTCGCTCGCCTTCTCCGCCTAGACAGTACCCCCGACAGTATCAGCAGTTTCAGTGAGTCAAACAGGCTCGCTTCGCTCGCCTGCAAATTCCGTTCAGAAGGGATTAAAAATTCATTGAACTCAGCATTTCTAGACCTAATCTGGACCTGTTCACCGAATTTCGACATTTTCTACCAATTTATTCTCGAAAAATCCAAGAGAAACTCTGAAAATCCCGAAAAATAGTAAAACGCTAATATTGAGCGTAACCTTGGGAACTATATCGGACATAGTTTAAAACTTGATTCAATATCTTCCAAATGAGTTTATCTATGATCTCACTGAACCATTGAATTTACAGTAAGGATTGGTCGTATCAAGGTGAAAGATATGCAACCCGCAATATATCCACAATTTTGAAAAACTTGATTACTGGCGTTATCTTGAACGGAATTCAAAAATATTTTAACACAACATTTCTAGACCTTATCTGAACCTATCTACCAAATATCAACATTTTCTACCGATTGGTTCTCGGAAAAATTGAGAAAACGCCGGAAAACTATAGAAAAACTTAAATATTTGGCGTATCCTTGAAAAGTTTCCAAAATCCTTTCTTAGCGCGCGTCTAAACGTCCAACTGAACATGCCTGCCAAATTTGAACGCATTCGCTTCAGTGGATTTTTAGTTCTGGTGATGAATGAATCAGTCAGTGAATGAATCAGTCAGTCAGTGCCATTTCGCTTATATAGATATAGATTAGATGAGAAGGTTTCCTACAATTAGAAACCTATTTTATAATTTTTGAACCAATATTGACCGAGCTGTAGTTATTTTACCATCATCATGTCTTCTTATCTTGGACTATAGTCTGTCCAAGCAAAGAAGAGAATATTTTTAATAGCCTGTACGAGCTAGTGAGTTCGGTTTCCTCCATGCAGGGATGTCATTTGAAGGTGCCACAACATTTGACTTTTCTTTAACTCATCATGGTTGTTCGCTCGTTATTCTCCAATTAATCAATACTATACATATGAATATTCCAATATTATAGCGAGTACTTTATAAAGTGTGGCCTATCAATACAATCCTGAAAAAAAATTATTTCTCTGATAGAATTGGATGAAATTAAACTGTTGTTAGTGGAGATATTGCTGAAGTAGAATTATATTCATTATTGAAAGGTTCATTCTTACGCACTCATTATTATCTCACATTTTCAACTCTTTGCTTTTTTGTTATTCATGACTAAATGAATAATTGATTCGACCTCCACGGACAACCACCTGTAGATTCAATTGTCAATTATCGTAAAACATTGGGCTATTCTTGATCAGCACTTCAACGAAAGTGGACTATTTTTGGTGAATTGATTCTTTTTTAGAGAAAATTGTTCTTTCAATTATAAATCAGATGCTAAAAATAGGATTATTTCGATCAATATTTCAGTTACTGATGTCACGCTGGCTATTCTCGTCACGAACGTTTGTCGTATTACGACGAAATAAACGTTAAAAGGCGAAAGGGGCAACTAACGACTGAAAGGTGTATGAGTGACCCTCAGTCCAACAGATATTGGATACTCTACCGGACCTGACCTGGCCAGGGACTCGCTGATATTGATATCTTCTGCTTGACGTCATTCAAGTGATCAAAATGTCAATGGGCCTCTTCGACTGAGCTAATACTCTTCCAGATATCAAAGGGTAGAAAATGAAAACGTTGACTGAAATATTGAAAGTGTTTAATGAATCTTGAAGAGATTCTTAACAATTGTGCTGTGAATGAATTTAAGTTGATGTTCAATTCCACACAGGAGTTTCCCTGTAGTTGAAGGTATAACTTTAATTCACATTCTTTATCAACTTTCCGTTTTTCTCGAAAGTTTTAGGCTATAAAGTATTTGAGAAATTATGAATGAATATGGGTATACATTTTAATTAGAGTGGACGAGCTATACACTCATTTATTTATTATATGAATATATTTACATTCAAAGAGTTACTAAAAAGACTGTATTTTTTAATTTCAATAACCCGTTTCAAATGTTGATAATAGAATCATATTTATTGGATTTTGGATATTAGTTTGCAAATTTCAATGCAAGCTAATATTTGCGAGTATTTGTATAACCTAGTAATTGCAAATATTTATATTAGCTAGTAATTGCAAGTATTCAATAAGCTAGATCTATTCAAATCAATATTATTCAGATATATTATTCAATATATTGAATATTGATCAATATTATTCAGATTCTTCAACTAGCCAATATCTTATCTTTCCTTGAAGTGGAAAAATCGTTGGCAGAAAGAGAAATTTGAAAATTTTTACTTTATTTCAATAATAATATAGTTTTGGACTAATTACCAATAAGCGCTATATTTGTCCTTTCCTCCATTATGTATGTTTGTAATTAAATGGATAAATAATGAATGAAATTATCAATCATGTATGACATTTATTACGATAATAATAAACACAAAATGTTCATGGAATCTACTGGAAGCGCTCATCTCTTCTTGCATACGGTAAGGTCCTTATCGGAATACATTGTATTCCCTTCCTTGTGAGTGCTACATCAATACTAAATTTAAGACACATATTCGAGTTGGCTTATAGTAACAGCTTGAGTTAAAGAGCCCTGTTTGAAGTGAACGTGCGAGATGGAGCCGTTGCTCTTCCAATAATTAATTGATGAGTCGAGCCTTTCTTCCTTTTGAGTGCAGTGCTCAGAATGTAGACTAGGAATGCAGCTGGGGCTGCACCTTCGGCCTTGTGCGTAGTCACGTGACATCAAATTGGTAAGGGTGATGGGGGGGTTACCCCGGCAAACAATAATGGGAGCTGATGACTGGAGGTTAATTGCGTAGCCTCTGAACTCGGTCAGGTCAATTGGGAGCAGTTGCGGTCCAGGCTAGCAACAGCTCAAGGAGCGCCTTATTTCTTATCTTTTTCTTTGTAGCTAGTGGCTACTACACTGTAGACCTATTCTAGCTCAAGGCACAGCAGGCTGAGTTCTCATTCCCTAGCTACTGCTAATTAAATCCTATTGCGTTTTTTATAATATATTTCCTTTTATTGGATTTTTGCGTTCTCTCATCGAATGAATTGAATTTTATTCTGTTTTTTTTTCTTAACACAACAATTGTCCTACAAACGATTTCATTCAACTGCCAATAGTGACAAGATAGGGGTAAGGTAAAAGCACCAGTAGTGGCCATGTTTAAGGAATTTTTTATAGTTTATGCCGAATTGTGAGATTATATTATCAGATATCTCATCCAAAACTCAAAAAGAATGTCAATTCACAAATGAATTATTAAATTTTTCGTGAAGCACAATTTTGATTCTAAAGTGGCAACTATGATTCAATAGTGGCCAGGCACTGATTCTATAGTGGCCACATGATGTTTTATGTTCATTGACAAGTCAATTTCTCAAGCTTTTTGTTACAATTATTTAAGTAAGCTAATTTTTCATTCCAGACATTATTACAACGCCAGAAATAATAGTAGGTTGTATTAAAATGAGTTGAATTGGAAATGCATTGTTGTTGGTTATAAGCCACTAGAAAAGTGAGGTTAAACCAGGAAATGGATATTGTAAAGTTCTTTTTCCTCTGTAACCACCTATTTGAAACCGTCTAAGGTGAACATAAATTCGAATTACACCAACTTTTACAACAATATCTACAACAATTTCTATTGGGTGGCCACTACTAGATTATTCACGGTTTCTTGCTCTAGTAGTGGCCAGCCTGCTTTTACGCCGAAATATTATCTGTACTTGGCTAGAAACCTTCTGAACATCATTTAGACATTCTAGGGAATGATTATAACACCAGGAATAGCGAAATTTACAGACTTTCCAGTCATAATACAAGAATTTGAAGAGGAGGAAACTGAACTTCTTACTAAAACCACGTTTTCGAGTGATACAGCGACAATGAATCTCTCTCAAAAATCTCTAATAATGCTCTGCAAGCTCCTACTTGAACTATTTAGCTGCTCAATAGTATAAGCTAAGTCTCTAGTAGGTTTAGAACTCATTTGAAGGCATCAAATTCGTGTTTTATAGAATAAACCATTCAAGTGGCCACAACTGAAACAGTGGCCGCTACTGGTGCTTTTCCCTTAGTTGTTCTTTCACATTAGGAGTTTCTGATGAGTAGGTCTATATAATAGGCCTAGTTATAAAAATAGTAGATACGAACGTTTGGATAGAAGAGACTAAAATTTCAAGAATTTTTATTTCTCAACACTGTAATTCATTCTTCTCAACATTTCAAGAAGTAACACATCAACGTTACATTGATGTAACCTCTTATCTGTTCACTTTTTATAACTTGAATAAATAAATATGAATTAGTAATATTATTATTATTATTTATGCTCTTGCATTTCAAGTTTAGAGTATTTTAAGTTGTAATTCCAAAACCTTTTGAAGCATTAAGAAGGATCATTCTTTCATAAAATATTTCATTATCCTATTAAGGAATTCTATCAAAGACGAAAATAATATACCATTCATGTTTAAATTCATACGACATATTAAAGAATTCTTCTTAATGGAATACTCGTTCTATGAAAACTATCATTTATATCTTAGGGGAATTCGAATAGCTTCGAAATTTCAGTCTGCCAATAGAATTCTGCTATATATAATTACTAATTTTCAATATATATTGTCACTTATTATTCACTAGATATAATTATATAGGCCTACTTATTATTAATTCTTCAACTATTGGGAGTTCAAAATGCTTTAGCCGTTAGCTGTGAACGTGCTCCAGGCTATACAAATACATATTCAGCCAACTGCAATGGTATAATGTCATATTATTGAAATATCAGTCAAGTACATGAATATTATGATTTCACTATTCTTTGGAAAATTACACAAAACCTTTTTGAAGATAGAATTAATAATTGGACTTCTAGAGCTGTCATTCATGGCAAATCCCTTTAACCCGTACACTTTTCACTATACATCTCAATTATGAAAACATAAGTCAGATCCATAGGCGAGCCCAAGTGCTTGAATGTAGTGAGATTTATAGAATAAATGAAGTTTTCCGCATGTGATAATCCGGGCTGATTTGATTTACCAAAAATATAATTTTGATCCTATTGATCCATAATATTCGAGCTATAAGCTATACTGAGGAAGTTATTCGAAAAATATGGGTTATTTTGGATAAGTGCTGTAACTGAGACCACCTAGCGCGATGATGACAGTGAATATTGGGTATGGTTCCCCGCGAGCACTGAAATCACCAATAATTAGGTGAAGCATTGCCTATAGGAATCAATACTCCTCCCAATCATATCCATATGGTCTGTTAGGTCTAATAAGGAGATCTTCGCTCTGTAATGAGCAGTGATTTGAATTAATTTCGAATAAAGGTGTTTCTTCCGCTTTGCTTGTGGCGTATTACAATGATTCGACTATGCAATGCAAGGCCGTACCGATGAATTTGCACACCTATGATGAACAAATGACATAGTATTTTGTCTCTTACACCTGTTATTTTCTTTAGACTAGCTCGGCACCAATTTTATTTGTCCGTTTTATTGAGTGGAACGAAGTCTTTTACGGCAGCGAAGAAAAGAAAGCTCTCTGGATTAATCTGTGGGGCACGACTCTCTCGGATTCAGGTAATTATTGTATTAGAATTTCGGAAAAATTATTATTTCCACAAAAAATGTTTGACTGTCTTTTGTTGGTATTTTTGATTCGTCAATTCGTCAAGCTCCGTCCTCTTCTAGGCTATAAAGTAAGCAAAAATTAACATTTGGTACCATGTTATAGGAAAATCGTGTTTTTTCTCATACTCCCTACTTCGAATTTTGATATTCCATCAAAGATATTCTGTTGGGATGAAAAATTATCAGTCGGGACGAGAAGAAAAATTATCGGGATGCTATAATAGCTAAAATATTTTAAACCTTCTAATCAACATGATTAAATTCTTCCAAAATACATCAATATACTTTCATTAAGATAAGCTTCTATGGACATAGCCCATATTATCATTCTTAAATACCAATTTATATATGGAGAATGCCAATACCTAGACTTCAATCCATCCCATATTTACCTCATCAACACATACAAAATGTTACAGCCTTTATCAAAAGTATGTATCATAGGGGACAAATAAGTGGAGTCAGCCAAGTACTGAAAATCAATCCATCTCATATATTTACCTTATCGTCATCATCTTCTATCTCATAGAAGGTATCAACTTGCTAAATTGCCCAAATGCCCATCCTTTCAATCGACGTAATTAAGTTTGCACACACCCTTGAAGATAAACACAAATTAATGTTGACATTGGAGACCTAAACTTCAATCCATCTCACATTTACCTTATCAAACCATCACCCACGCTCAAATGAAAAGTATCAGAATGCTAAATTGGCCATGCTTTCCGGCGCCACAGAATTCATTTCGGATAACACAGTTAGATGCTAATGGGTGCTAAGCGATGGCCGCAAAACAGAAGTTGCAGCCAGCAGCCGAAATTCAGTAGGAGTAATAGAAATGCGGGCCAGGATGGTGCTGGTTTGGGTGGAGAAGGTAATTAATTTGGTCGTGTGCCGACTGACTACCGCTTGCAAGTGGGCTGGCAGTTCGACTTCTGCCGCGTGGGCCGTCCAAGGCTTTCATCGACAGCTACCGGACCGCGATCCTGCCGACTCCGATACCATCTTCTCCGGTATACCAGTTGCAATTGGAAATCTTCTCTAGCAAGCGCTTCCTACAAGCGCCTTCGTCTCGCTCCAACCTTAGCCGGCTGCTTTCTAATAGGTCGCCGATTGGGGAGAGACGAGCTTTTCCACTTTGACAATAACTGTTAGAAGTTTTCGATTACGGAACTGAATGTTTGGAGACTGTGTAGGAGGAATAATTGATAGATTGGTCGGAAGAGAAAAAGTACCGATATTCGAAAAAACTATAATATAATAGTGTTGTTTCCCAATTCGTTATGCCTACATCAAGAATTCAGTGAATTTCTATATTATATAGAAGAGCTTTTCATATAATCACCTCTCACGGAAAGATGCTGTAGAGAAATACTTGGTAGCAGTCAAATGCTAGAGAGATCTTGAATAAGGAACTGAGCTCCTATATTAAGTTTTTCTCGAATAAAGAAGGATTATCAAGTCCAGGATATAAGAGAATTAAAATCTCAACTTTTTGATTGACCATTTGAATCCCACTCACTCTGAAGCGAAAATAAACAATTCTATAGAAAAGACAGTATAATAGACTTTGAATTGAATATGATAATGCATATGGATATGGAAATCTTCCATATGAATATTTCTCTCTACTTTTTGAATCTCATTCATTCCAAAGCAAAAATCAACAATTTTCTAGAAAATTATTGTATAGTATAATCAGACCTGGAAGAACCAAATTGCATGTTATTGAGTTCCACTAATAAATAATTTTCATCAATCTACAATAATAATCGAACGAGTTCAGCCAAATTTGAGTAGCCTAGTTGAAATGGGTTGATCAACATTACTATTTAGCTCAGCTATCACTGAGTTATTGCACTATCATTTTACAGTGTATAAAATAGAAAGCTGATTTGTGTAAACTATGAAGAAGTAGAGAAATCATGAAATAATAGTCTTATGTATTCCTCATTCTTGTAGAATGTGCAAAATTCAATACTCAAAAAAGTAGCTGATTTCCGGTAAGTTTGGAAAGTATACAGTATGAAATGTGTCCAAGTTGGATATGATAGGTACATGTTTCGGCGGTTCACGTTGTGTAAGACAAGAGGAGAAAAGATAGCCAGTAGAAACTTATGTACATGACAGGTGAGATGTTTGAGTGCGAGTGCTGAAAAGTGGAAAATTGTCGTGAAGAGTTTATTCAACTCTAGACTGGTGAGTCACTGGCCTTGTTTACATGCGAGTGGGCCGATTGCAGCCCCAGAACTGGGCCTGGGCTCACCTGAACATGGCGACATGAAAAACATATTACCTTCCGCTGTTTTACGCGCCATTAGTGCGAAAGATCTTACCAACGATATTCGAACTCTAGTCTGGCACTAACGACAATAGGCTATCCCGCAGCAAATGGAAATCGCTTGGCCTGAACTATATTGTAATGTATACAGTAGTTGTCTATAAGGTCCACTATTTATACATTACAGAGTATCCCATTCCATGCTAGGATCAGTAGCTGATTTTATTTCACCGCCTAATCCGGATGTAATAATTTAGCTCGATAAAAGACACCAAACACAAGTTTTTTTTTCAATGAGTTTGTACAGTTAAACATGTTTAAGTTGTGCTAGTTTATTGGTTATTGTTATTCGTTAAGTAATTGGGATTGTAATATCGTTAAGATGTTATTAACAACGGTTATTATTCCCAAAGTACTAATATACCAATAACATGTGTAAATGAAATTTTATTATAGTCTACCAATATCGGTACTCATGAAAATACTCTACTGAACATTTACTGTTCCAATGTAGTGATGATCAGTTAACGTGGATTAGATAATAGGAATTACAAGATATCAAGTAGTATAAGTCATTGAAGTGTAATCTGTGTAAACAAATATTGTTGGGATTATAATGTGAAAAAAATTATTACAGTATTCTAATAAATAATATGCTTTTGACATTCGTTGTGGGGAGCTACCCATAAGGGTAGGTTTCACTCGCATTGGTCACAATCTGGTCATCCATCCGAAAGCAGTCCATAGTGTCTGTAACATCACAATCACTTAGCAGTCGTTTCACTAAACAACTCAATACCACACCACGATTCTAATCAACAGTGGATACTGTAATAATGTTCAAAATGTGTCTTGGAGCTGCTATATTGTCTAACAATGAATGAATTAATGTATGAAGAATCGAATTTCAAGATAAAAATACTGTGTAGGCCTATCACGTTCACAATAAGAAATGTCAGCTTGATGGACGAGGATGTATCACACTATTGGTCATATTATTGTCCTTAATTTGTTTCATCCTTCTGTTTTCCCCTTTTCATCCTGTGTGATGAATTCTAAAAAAAAATTATTGATCAGTACTAGCCTTATGTTTTTTGCCTCGATTTTTCTTTTAAATTTTATTCAGTTTTTTTTCTAAGATACTCCATCATGCGGACGTGATTTGATCACTTGCATGATTGATTATTTCTGCATTTTTTTTTGTTTTGAACATGGAATACATGATATTACTAAGTCAAAAAGGTGTGGCTGAGTGTTGGGCTTAGGCTGTTGGTTAATACTATCTCTATATATAAAAGCGAAATCTATGTAAAATTCTCTTTGTTCATTGAAGCAATTGTATATTTTTGTAAAAGGAAATAAAATTTGATTTTGGTTTTTGGAAATGTGATAGAATTTAAGCAGCTAATGTAGTTAGTCTCACTTGATATCATATCAATAAAAATATTTATTTATTTAGCGTATGGCTTTTAATAGTGGGGAGACCCAAGGGCTGTTCCACTTCACCAGATAACCTCAATTTTCCACAAACGGAGATATGAGTTATAGTTCTTTTAAAAAGTTATTTGAAAACATAATTTTTGATTCCAAAACATTGTTGACCACTAAAATTGAAGCACTTCACAAAATTACTACACCATAGCCGAAAAAATTGAATTTCTACTATAAATTTAGAGCACGAAAATGAAACACGTTTAAATTTTGCCATGGCAACCAATAAAAGTATTATTCCAACCAATTAAGTAGTATATATATGAGTGATCGTTCAGTACAATAATTGTTTTGAATTTTCTTCAGTGTGATGTGGACATGAGCTCTAGCCTTCATTGACTCATTGAATAAATGTGCTGCAATATTCATAATTTTAAGTATGTCTAAGAAGAACCCTGTAATTCACTCTTCAGCTCAATTTTAAAAGATTAATGCCGGGTTTTTCCAAGATAAATTTTGATGAACAGCTGAAATGTTCTATGATAAGTATAGGAAATGTAGTAAATTGTAGTAAACTCGAGGGTCCCTCAAATTTGAGTGTGCTTGGGAAAACCGGGTATAAGGATATCACGATTATGAATCCTGAAATAATTCACTTTTCATTTGGAAACTAGCCTCCACGACTCCTTGAAAGTGAATAGGAAATATGAATTATATATATATATATATATATATATATATATATATATATATATATATATATATAAAATTCATGAAGCCAAACGTGCATTTTCATGTTATAGAATGATTTTAATTAACGAATTTTCGAGGAAATTTAAGTGGAATGGAAATGAAAATAGAGAAGCATATTTGAGGACTTCTTGTTTTGAAATTTCTTCATTCTTAAAGTGATGTAGACATGAACCCATTTTTTTAGCAAACATGATAATTTTTCGGAGTTAGGAAAAATGAATACGATGTCTTCATTGGAAAAGACCTGGTTTTCCTATGATGAATTTAATAAATAATAATGTATCAAGTAAAGTGCAAAAATAAAGCTTTGTAATGAACAAATTAATGTACAATACAGTTATATTTATAAAACCGAAATATGACCAATTCACTGAAGACTTCAGCTTGGAAGGAGAATTATGCTTCTGCCTTCTGAGAACCACTTTTCACACTTATATTTCTTTGAAAAAAGTTTCTCCAAACATACTGATAAGTGTATTCAGAATTCATGGTTAGAATCAAGAGGATGATTAATGGAGATATGCCTCATTTTGTTGTGACATTGAATAGAATCCAGAGAGGATTAGATGAGAGGTTTGAAAGGAGCTCAAATAATTTTTCCAATAAAGCATTTGGCATCTCTGCTGAAAATCAACAAACAAAAAAACTCTAATCCTGTAAACACCATTCTGGTGGCTTATGAAAACGACAATCCGGTCGAGCGTCTTTTTAATTCTTGTTCTCGTCTTCAAACTCATTATTCTCGTGTCTCTCGGCCAGCAGTCACACTCGCTCGCTCTCTCGCTCGCTCGCTACTTCACCTTCTTCTGATCATCCACTATCATTCTCTTAAGCAACATCCGCTGTACGAGTGTGTGCGTGCGCGCATCTGTGGTGATTGAGAGATTCAAGACTGGGGTGAGAGTGTGTTAGTGGATGGGGGGAAAATGAAGAAGAGGCTTGGTCTCGATATTTGCATACTATTATCGTTATTCTTTTTTCTGGAAGCAGGCTTGTGTTGTGTCGAAGCTGAGTTGGAGAGAAACGACGTTTGTAATGTGAGGGAAAGGAGGGGAGGGGGTTGACTGTGAATGAGTGAATGAGAGCTCAACAGAGACAGTATGATGGTGATGGAGTGAGAGGGCAATGGGTGGGGAGAGTTGGTGCATACAATTATAATGGAAGGAACATTTTGATGACGACGAAAGGAGCTGGGGGGAGGAGAGGGACTGGACGTGTGGAGGCCTTGGGAGAGACAGATGCCCAACCACATGACTCTTTGCCCCAAATTTGTCAACCACCCTTAGCCGGCCGTGCCCCGTTGTTTGCGCCACCCTCTCAGTTGCAACAAAAATTACAATTTTCGATCTCGCGGCATGCCTCTACCCCATTTTGGACACCTTCAGGCCTTCTAGAAATGCCGGGATTTTAAAAAAGACAAGCCTCCTCCGCTTTTTTCACTTATTCTTCCAGCTCATAACCCTCTTCCCTCTCCATCAGCTACCTCAAGAGACAGTCAACACTACTGAAGTGCCTTTTGAGGGGTGGGGAGAACAAGATCCAACAGGAAAATATAAATATATTATTCAGTTTCATCTCTTCTTGTTCGTACTATTCTGCTGGTCGTGTACCATCTATCAAGCAGCTCTAAATTGTACCTTGGCGTTTATTGCCACATATCCTCATCCACCTATGATCCACATACCATCTACAGTGAATATAGAAGACTCATACCATCAAGCGTTGCCCATCATGTCCATGAGCGAAAGTCTGAGCACTCTTTATCGATCATGATTTAATATTATTAGGCTTCAAACGGCTGATTTGATTACAGTCGTTTAAAATCATTTGCGCCCAATTTAGACGAGATTGATCAGGCGGTTTTATGAGCGGGAAACTTGTTATAAGGCAATCGAATTCGCCTCCATAGCTTATTCACAACACTTACACCCGACACGTACGAGCAACAGTGGATGATAATCTGAGATTTCCCACAAGTAAACGGTATATTGAAATCAGCTAAATTGAGTGAAAAATGAAGAAGAGCTTGTGATCTTGCGATAAGATTACTTCTTGTTCATAATGTATTTAAATGCATAAAAATGAATAGTTCTCCAAACTAGATAACGCACTACTTATTTTAATCATACTGGAGAATCCACCTAATACAAATTGAATTGAGTTGCAAGCATGCATATTGAGAAATTCTCAAAAAGAGGAGAGTGAAAAGTTAAGAAGAGTAGACACATTGATCTCATTCATAGTGAGATCACACAATCACACATTGAGGGATCTCATTGTGAGATCACACAATCACACATTGAGGGATCTCATTGTGATATCACGGTTACTAGTGGAGAATCTTAATCACTAACTATTTTCAAAATGAGAATCAAGATCCCAGGACATGATCAGTGAATCGTAAAATTGTAATTATTTCCATTAAGATTTAGTATGATATTTCATATAAGGTATCCTGAAAAAGAGTTGCAAGTTTACAAGTTTTTGAGGATAATAGTGATAAAAGATAGATAAATAACAAAATTGTATTTTTTATAATTATCTCAAATAGCTCGAACTATTGAATCCTTAATAAATAAGAAACGGCTGGGAGAATGGTATCCTTACGAGTATAGTGTACTAATTTACTTTAAAGAGCCAATTGAATTCAACTTCATGAAAACTGGTTTATTACGAACTCAAGACTGTTAGAAGACTACCCAGACTATGGGGTGGAAGCAAACAAACAAGAATATACTTTATTGCTCAATTCCTATTGGCCAGATTCTTCCGGTGTTTGAAGTGGGAGTAATATGATACATTCAATCACAGAGCTTCAAGTTAGTCAAGGTAGGTACTGCCATTTTGTTATCAATGACAGTAATTTTCTCTCTCTTGACAACCTTGTCAAAATATTTCTAAAATGTAGCATAAGACGAGCTAAATGAAGCTTAATGTAGATAAAGTCGAAAAGAACTATTTAAAACTGGAATAAACTTTCTCACAATTACTGTTCAGCAATATTTTCGAAATCTCTGAACGGCTTCTGCCTATTGATTTTGAGAAATACTGACAGGAAAACACAACATTCCGCTAGAAAAGGAGATTTATTCAAGAATTAATTATTCCTGCAACCAATAATCAGTAATAATTCAGAAATTTTGTTCATTTGGAAAATCATTAAAGATTGAAGTTTGACTGAGAGTCTTAGGAAAGAGCGCCGAGGATGGACATCAATGTTCGAAACGCGTCCGCGACTCAAAAAATCATCAGTGAGCTGAAAAGCAAGCAGAATTAGATTATTCGTTAATATTTTGTACTGCAAGAAGTATGGATAATCTCAACAATCATAGTAATTTACTGTTGATTGCAGTAATTCGTGTAAATTATTCAAGTTTAATAGTTATAATTCATACAGTAATGGATGTGAAAATGATTTAAAATAGTGAAAATCATGAAATAGATTTTCACGTGCAAAATTTTCTAATGAGAGATGTTTCGACAATCATATATCTTACCTTTTCTTCTCTGGAGAGCATTATAGCCTATCACAAACCCGTAAGTTAGTCGGCTTAGTCACTAGCTCGCCACTGGCTCTCGTCCCTTCGAAAATTGGACAGCCCTCGGGCCCTTGTTTTTAAAGTATTTAGCACATTCTAGTATACACTCCTGATGAAAAGTCATCCTTGAACACTCTCCAAGCATGAGGAAAGTTAGGTTACTGTTTAATAGAAGGCTAAATTGAGAATAGAAGAAGCCTAATTGGAATTTTTCTCAAGACCTGCACTCTCCCAAAGAAATTGAAAATATTGTCATGACAACGTCTAGCTTTGTCAACAATTCAGCGACCATCGACATTTCTGCACAACGGAGCTTAGAGTAATTAGATGTTCCTCAACAAGGGAACTACGAAGCAAAGAAGAAGCGTGGGTCTTAGATGCGCAATACTAAGATACTTCTCATTCAGCAAGAGCATCGACATTCTAATGAATCAAAACTAGTACTGGTTCGACAGTATGAAGTGCGCACTTCCTTGGATCCTTATAAAATCTTTCAATTGATATTGGTGCAAGAAATATCTTCCTCAATTAATTTGAAGTACCGAAATAGATTTTTTCTAGGGAATAAATGCAGTGGTGAATTGAGATCTAAAAAAGTGGGCGATGTTGTTGACAGAAGTCAAACTAATTTGTCTTTTTGAGTCTGTTCAAATTGTATAGGTTTCAACTCTTGCAATTCAGCATCTTCCTTGTTATCAACAATATTCTATATTTTCAAAAGGTGTTCAGAAGTTGATTGCAGCTTATAATAACAAAAAGAGCCAATCATTTTAGTATCGCAATCGGTCCCAACGGCGAGTGACTGGGCATAATGAGGAATCTCTGACTCTGACTTCACTATTTCGCGTCTACAGTGATTGTTGCTTGCCCTGTCAATCCTGAAGGCGATATTTACTCACATGATTAGTGAATGAGCAACGATTACTCAGCTCTTCTGCTCGTCACATGTCTTTCTGGCAGTGACACTTACATATCGATTTGTCATATCATGAACAATCTATCATTACAATTTGTCGAACTACAAGTGTCGAACCTCTTTTCTACATAACATACAGCTTCTATCTTCGAATCTCTAGTTCATTATAATGGTAATACATTCGTATGAAGAAACTGTACAGTGAAACGTTCAGACATCTTCCTGTTTGATGTTTTTCTCTCTTTCTTCATATCTCTCCCATTTGCTCATTCTTACTTTTCATACTTCTTTCTGTTCTCAACTAGTCCATACTTCCATTGCCATTGATAGCCATTGATCGCCATTAAATAACTTGGTTCATTCATTTATTCAGTCACATTGAAAATGATCTGAAAATCGCTTCAATCATTTCTAAAAAAAATTAAAAGGATACTTGGTTTTTCAATTTTGAACTGGAAATTGAAGTGAATTATTGGACAGTACAGAAATAAGCTGATTCGAATAGTTTTTTATTATGTGTGAATATGCACTCACTCTTACACAATTCAGTCAATTTTTGTTAATTTTTGAAGAAGTAGCGATAATTATTGTGAATTTCAATCTTCATCAACAGAAGCTTTTGTAATCCCTACAGCTCCCGCAAATCCTTGAATTTCAAATCCACATTCAATTAGGTAAGGTAAAGAACACGAAGCTATTTTGAACAATAACAAGAACCTTTGTTTGGTCAGCTGATTTGTTCACCGGCTTTGCTGTTGGGAGCAATGTTTTCATGAACATGAACATCGATTTACTGGCTGAGCAAAGTAGACATTTTAATTACTGTGACGTTGGATTCAATAACCGGGAGAGCTTATCATTAGTGTGGGCATTGAGCGGTCATCCTGTCTTAGCTGTAAAATGGAGGTGATAGTTAGATAGGGATTCAAAATTTAAGAAGTAGGTTATGAATTAGTTATAGAGACTAGTGTATCCTAGAGAATAAAATAGGTTTCATTTTCAAGGTCTTCTTCAACGATACATCTACTTGTGTAAAATTGAAGAATGAGTCAAACTATGAGTGTCCATTTTCCGGCCATATTTTGTACACAACCATGTCATTCGCACTCTGTAATAGATGAATATAACTATAATAATACAACACTTTTGTGGGCTAATAGCAGACTTGTTTACATGTTGTCCGTTGTAATGGGAGGGCTTATACAATCTGTTACCAGGGATTTAATGCAAATGATAACTTCGGAGAAAGGCCAAATGCTGCAGGCATTTTCGCTATAGCACTGTACTCACAACAGCCGCGAGTTCTATGTAGCATAGGCAAGTTCTACGAGAATTACGCGTAGATACGCAAGTTCTATGTAGCTTAGGCGAGTTCTACGTGAATCATGTGTAGCTACGCAAGTTCTACGTAGCTCTACGGACAGCACAGGCATGACTATAAACAGCACGCACAATAAAGCAGTTAATGAGTCGAAATTATATAGGGTAGTTCAATTGGAAATTATTTTCTTATGCGATATTAGAGCCATTCAAGGAGTATGAAGTCGGTTTCGACTGCCCTCAAAGTAGTCGCCATCTTTCATCACTCCTCTCATTCCCCACGTGGGCATCATCCTGAATAAGACAACAATATGAAATTTTAGTTGTACAATCATCAGTCTAATTATATAATGATGAGTATACAATTTATCTATCCCATGGACAGGGGCGAACCCAGAAATGAATTTCGGGGGGGATATAAAGAGTCGTACTCAGGAAAACTCCTTTTCCCGGATGGGGGGGGGGGTTGGGGGTAGGAGGGAATTATATATTTTTACCGAGTAGAAAAATGTTTTCACGAATTATTGTAGAATAAGAAAATAATTGATTTGAACAAGTGTTATTGTTTTCTTGTAGTTGTATATTGTATTGAACAATATTATTGTTGAGTTGAACGTTGAAGTTCTCTAAGCTGTGCTGAAAGATTTTTCCTGTCATTCTGAGTCTAAACTGAAGAATACATTTGTTCTGGATACCGTACTGAGTATTGCGATGTGACTGGATAATACAGCCTATATGCAGTATATTTCATCATTATACATTATTTGATGATTGTACCTTAATTTCAAATTGATTGATAATTATTGTGTTGGAAACAAGAGGTTTTGGACCTGATTGTCTGAGTCTTCATTACATAAGTATATTGTATTTTATTGAATAAATGAAACTAAATTGTTGAAATTATATAGATTAACATAGAAGATCTAGTCACAAAATGAAATCTACAAGAAGCAGAGATTTATTTTGAACATTTTATTTAATTATATGAACATGGTTAACGGCATAATATCTGTGAGTGAATAATAGGGCTGAATCATTTCAATGATTCCGATCTATTCCACTTCTCATGTTTGATTTCACTTCGTGAAGAGTTCAAAAAGAGCTCCTACTTTAAAAAAACGTTGTTGTAACAGAAATCATTAGTTGCGCTAATGATATTCAACATTTTATGGGATATTTCATAAGGGAAAATATTCTTGTTGCATTAATTCAAGCGAGAAATGGAATATTTGAGCTTGTGATACTTACTTGGGGAGTCCGATCCCACTAGACGTCAAAACTGCAATCATATGAATGTAGAAACTAAGTTCCAGATTTAATTCACTTCTTTCTTCAGATTTCCGCGAGTGGAAATTTTTTACAAAAAAGTACCCTAAAACTATATTTTTTAGAAGTTTCAAGCCTTATTAGTCAAACATTTGGCAACTCCAACGAAGTGCATTCTATCTAGTGTAGGATGAGCCCCAATTTCGGGGGGGGGGGGATATATCCCCTCAATCCCCCCCCTGGGTTCACCGCTGCTCATGGAGATAGTCCATATCTCCATTGTTTCACTATGAGAAGCAGGAGATTACAAAATATTGCATGCGTTTCAATTGATGAACGTCCGCTGGAAACAATAATAATTATCACCGTTCTACAAGTAGTACTTCTATAGTAGTTCTTGGGAGTAATAAGAAGGACCTGCGGAAGAAGGGGGTCCTGATCCGATATCGCCCAATAAGGAAATCATGGGGAACACACGCGCGCACTCTCATGTACCCCCTTATTACGAGCAGGCAAAGGCTGTCCCTTATAGAGTCATAAGAAGATGCAGAAAGCAATGTTTATATGACATAATAGTTAGTTTTAATGTTATGACTAGTCGCTACTGCGCCTACACAGATCGTTTATCAACTAAAACAGGCTCATTCTATCTGAAGGAGAGAGATGGAAGACCTATCAGTAAGCATTGATACAGGCGCCAGATGCAAGCTCAAATTTATTAGATCTCAGGTCTGATCAATCTGCTTCTCATGAGAAAGATAAAGAGAAGACTTTATTATGTTGACAGTAGACATTCATTGAAGAGAAAATGCGTTCAGCATGTGAAACGAGCAGCTCCAACGTTCATTTTTATTTGATTAATATGCACTAAAAAGCGATCGAAAATTTACAAAATTGAATTATTCCTTCCATTTGTAATAGTTTCGAAACAAGAAGGATAGAACAATAATTCTTTAGAGGATTCTTTCATTCAAGTATTTTGAGAGCAGCAATTTTATTGAATGCAGTCTAATTGATTTACATTTCGATAAGAAGGATTTAATGAATATTCGATTAGAAAATACTTTCACGTTTTTATTGTAATACTAGACGTCAGGCTCGCTTCGCTCGCCTTCTCAGCCTAGCCTGACCCTCGAAAGTATCAGCAGTGAATCAAACAGCAGAACCTCTGTCGGTGTAAGCTGAGACAAAAAGGCTCCTTATTAGCTTGCCTGCCATTTCCGTTCAAAAGGATTTGTTCCGATTATTATATTACTAAACAGGGTTCTTTCAAGCTCTTTCAAACTCGTTCTAAATTAGTTGTTCTATCACCTCAGCTCAACCTGGGTAATATGATTTGAATATGATACATGAATAGTACGTATTTAGATCAGTAGTTTCCGTGAAGTAAACAAAAGTGAAGATTCCAAACATTGGAAAACCCTATTATAGAGGCGTAACCTAAGGAAATATTCGAGATTTATTGAACAAAGCATATCTGACCTTATCTGGAGGTGTGAAAATGTATTGTTGGTTGCATACTCTTCAGGAGAAAAATGAGCATATAAACGTCTCTGGCCACGCCCCTTTTAAGAAATACTAACATTCAACAGGTGGCAGACTTGAGGATTTTTGTCTGCTATTGGTTGAGCCATAGGCCATGACCCCACAGACAGTTAATTTCAAGAAATTCCAGTAAGAGATGTGGAAATTCATTTCTGGTTGCATCCTCTTCAGAAGAAAAATGAGCAGAAACGTCTCTGACCACGCCCCTTTTGAGTAATACTGACATTCAACCGGTGGCAGATTAAATGATGTTGTATGCTGTTGGTTGAGCCATAGGCCACGCCCCACAGACAGTGAATTTTGAGAAATTCCACTAAAAGGTGTGAAAATGCATTGCTGGTTGCATACTCTTCAGGAGAAAATTGAGCAGGAACGTCTTTGGCCACGCCCTTATCGATAAATACTGATACATTCAACAGGTGGCAGACTCAAGGATTGTTGTCTGCTATTGGTTGACTCATAGGCCACGCCCCCACGGACAGTGAATTTCGAGAAATTCCACTAAGAGGTGTGAAAATGCATTGCTGGTTGCATACTCTTCAGGAGAAAAATGAGCATAAACGTTTCTGGCCACGCCCCTTTTCAGAAATACTGACATTCAACAGGTGGCAGACTTGAGGATTGTTGTCTCCTATTGATTGAGCCATAGGCCACGCCCCCACAGACAGTGAATTTCGAGTACTTCCACCAAAAGTCTGCATATAAAACTATACTCTACTATATAAAAGTCGTTTCAGATGCATCGGGTGTCATCAACGAAATTCGATTTGAATGACACATTGTGTTGCATTGATTGAGAATGAATGATATATTATTATAAGTGTGCCTAAAAGTCTTTAATCTTTGATGAAATTACAATTTACAGGACCAAGGCAGCAAGGTGAAGGTATTCAAATTTGTTCTCTTATCCTCATACCGGGAGGTAAATATAAGTCTTCTTATACCAAGAGCGTTCGTATCTCTCTCCTTATAAATTATGCTCACTTCCGTTTTGGTCTTACATTAATATCTATTCATTATGATTTTCTTGGAAGATACATCCATTCAACACAAACCGAAAAATGACTCATTGTTGTAGTTCGCAGATCAAGAGCTAGTAAATCATATACCTCCTTATTTGGGCAAACATTTCATCAACAACGGCTTGTTTAATATGAATCATCAAAGAGAGCATTTAACAAGATTATTAGAAACATTTTTTCATTAGAATTGAACAACCTGTCCAAGCCTATTGCACAGTGGTAATCATTTTGCACGTACAGTATTATGATGGATCAATAGGCGCCATACATAATTATCTCACTAAAATGGTTACGAATGGAGGAGACCAGATGTGTTGCGATGAGAATGCCAGTCGAAAATAGCCTGTTACGTGTGTTTTTTACAGATACGTATAATCAATAACTATTCCATAATGTTTATTACCGTTGAGAATCGAGCTGTTCTTTCATTACGTTGCCGAGCCGATCACGCCTTCAATTCGAAAGATTATCGGTCGCTTTTTATTATTGATTCCTTCCTTCTTTTCTCTCTCATCTTCCCTCACTCTCATCGCCTCTTTCAGAAAGACGTCCGTCTAAGATCCTCTCTCTTTTCACCTCTATCAAACCTTCAAACCTTCTTACTCTATACAGAGAAAAAATGTTTTTTCTTATTAACTCCCTTATGAAAAGTTCTCCTTCTTGATGGCTCTTTTCAATTCAATGAGTAGTAATCTTCTCTCTTCAGCTCATATAGAATACATTCATACAATTATTATAACTTCCTTTCCTATAAAATCAGTGATGAACTAATTTTACTCAAAACAGTCTAAATGAAACCTATATTATTATGAATTCGAAATGTATTCTGTATGTGTATGAGTTGGAATAAAGCAATTTGAATTTGAATTTGAACCTATTTTCATTGATGTTGTTATAAGCGAATTATAATACACTACGCCATAAGCCTGGGAAGGAAAAGTTTACGGTATGAGGATAGTTTCCCGGGCAAGGCTTGCCGAGCCTGGGAATAATTCCAAATACCACAAAAAACTTCCTGAGCGAGTTGTGTATAATTTTTTCGCTACACTTATATCACACTAAATATTATCAATCTAATTTCATGAATGAACAAAACAAATAGGATTAATGAAATCTAAGAACAGCTAAGACCAGATAACTTACTATACTAGCTTCGGCTGAGCTGTATCTAGAGTATGAGCCCGGGAAGGAAAAGTTTACAGTATGAGGATAGTTTCCCGGGCGAGGCTTGCCAAGCCTGGGAATAATTCCGAATACTGTAAAAAACTTCCTGGGCAAGTGAGTGTATAATTTTTCTCGGTACACTTCAAATAAATTTTATTAATCTAATCTCATAAATGAACAAAACAAATAGGATTAATGAGATCTAAGAACAGCTAGACCGGATAACTTACTATACTAGCTTCGGCTGAGCTGAATCTGGAGTATGCTGAACTGCCAAGTATTGAAAGTTTGCATCACAAGTTTATTGATTTAATCAATTGGATATTACTTAAAAACTATCAGAATACTCGATTTTCCTAGTCCAGAAACGTTCAAGCTCATGAAAGTTTTTGTACGATCATCCTAAATTGTACAATAGCAATACAAAGTTTCTTGTTTTTGACAAATTCCTGGCAGTTTCACAGAAAGAGATGGTCCATTGTAGTTGTATTTTCTCTCGCTAGATGGCGCCAGCTGTCCACGCTTGGAAAGGGATGGTCCTTGCATGGAAAGGACTGCTTTCCGCTTGAGGACAACAGCTGATTGATTATGTATGTAAATGACGACTTCCTAGTCTACATAGGGACTGGTAAGCAGCTTATTTCCGTGAAGTGTAGCGAAAAAATAATTTTTTCTACAACTGCGCGTAAAACAAGATTTTACAAGCTGAATTCTCTTTGTAAAGAAGCCCATTTCTAAGGAGAATCTACATTAAGCTTGCTAACCATCTGCACATGAGCAGTAGAATCACTTTACGCTCGCTAAGCAACTGCGCATCAGCAGTAGAGTTACTTTACGCTCGCTAATCAGCTGATCATGGCTCGCCAAAAGTAGGTCAGGTGGAGCCATAAAATAACCTAACAAAAGTCGACAATGTCTGATTGTACCTGTACCGGTAATTACACGAGAGTAATTCAATAGTTCGCTGTATTTGATGACTGAAAAAACTGTGGATTAACAGGTTCGTGCAGTTGTAGAAAAAATATTGTATGTAATTCGCGCGTAATTCTTCTTTATCGCTCTTGCAAAATTATCACGCTCCGCTACGCATCGCGTGATAAGTGTTTTGCGCGAGCAATAAGGTCGCGCATTACGGTCTTAATACATAAATAGCTATTTCAACTGAATAAGTTGACTTTCATGTTGAAAATTCTGTGACAAATAATTGACTGAGGCTCAAATTCCTCAAACTCGAACTCAAAAAGGTTGAATAACTGACTTCATCGTTCTTGTCTTCTTCTTAGAAAGTATAGGTTCTTTCTCGTTTTTACTTTAAAATTTTAATTTTTTTTTCAAAAATAAAATGTTATTCGATTTGTATTCACTATTACTTTTTAAGCCTAATGATGAACTGAATTAGGAACCCACCTAAAGCTTCCTTTCAACTGTCTTACAACCTTTTATCATCTACACTCAGGCCAATTGGCATTTTTATACAGCAAAATGAGGAGTTAATTCTCTGGATGTTCTGAAGTTTGACAATGGGAAATGGTGCTTTGATCAGTATTGTTGAATATTGCCAAAAAATATGCCTCAAGTTTTAGGGTTTTTTGACATACCTGTTATAATATTTAATTCAATCTATATCGATCAAATCTAATTATTATGATCCAATTCATTTTGTATTTCTCTAATGAATTTCTATCCTTCGTGTTTTTTGTCAGCCGATTTTCTTCTCAGAGCGGTCCACAGTATTTCTTTTCCCCTCTCTGAATCAGTCTATTCCTCTTCCCATCACTCTCTATCGGTCTCCCTTTCTCTTACATACTCTTTTCCTTACTCTCACTCATTCTCTTTCTCTCGCTTTTTCAATCTATCCATATCTAGAACATACAATCGATCTCTGGGATTACTGCAATCAAAAACCGCCACGCACCAAATTACTATGATCGACAATGACCTGTTCTGGTATAGTTCGAGCAAGCTAGGAAGATATGCCGTCAAAATATGAAAACATTGATACAGCGTGTCTTCTAAGCTGGCTTGAACTATAAAAGTGTGCATCAATTTGTCGCTAGTTAGCCGTCGGCGCTACTTTATGCAGCTTTAGACATACAATCATGCCGAAAACGTTTCAATTTGAAATTTCTTATGAATATAAAGCTTCATAGTCATGAAAATAGCGCTGAGTTCTGATACTGCAATAACTCCAATAACCAATTATTATTAATAATGCAACCACTGTATTGGGCAAACTACTCATATAGAATGATAGTTCAAGTTTGTAAGAATTCTAGAGTAGTATACCGTATACCTCTATGCTCCATGGAATTGAAGTTTCAAGTTTGATTGTATCTTACGAGGCTCTCACTTCTATAGTTCAATCAGGAGAAGGCTACCCATCAACACTGTTGTTCGAGTACTAGGCCCAAATGGGTTTTTATCTAATTCGAATAGGCTACATCTACAAAAAAGTGTAATAGAAAAAGAACATCAGAAATACAATTGATTACTTGATTATCAGATTGTAATTGCTTTATAAGTCTAATCAAACGAGAATGATACAAAACTAGTTTCATGAAATCTCAATGTGAATCTTATTCAGAACAAGCAAATTCTCTTGAATCCTTAAATCCTTAGAATAAATTAATCAAGGTTTTATTATTGATCCGGATTACAGTGCAGTACTGAATTAGTACTAGAGGGTAGAAAAATTCAATCATTTATAACCGTCTGTCCCAAATCTTTTCGCTAGACACGATTGTACATTTCCTGTTTGGCTCGTTTACAAATAAATTTCTCCAATTCAGGAGAAGAGAATTGTGTGATCAATCAATTAACATTCTTCTTGTCAAATTCAAGAGCTTCTTGTTCATCATTCACTTTGAATCAGTGATCAAATGATTAGAGACTAAAGTTATTACACGATTGAAGACATGGCAATATCATAAACTTCTGAATATCCAGTAGCATATAGAAATAAATATTCATTCCAATGATGACATTTGAAAATCGATTAATCGACCGACAAAGCGCGGGTCCAGCCCCTTTAAATGGTAATAACTTATATCTTGATGAGATTAGACTACTGAACAGACGGTACAAGAATTCAGATGCTGTTTTCAGATTGAATGGATCGATTTCGTCTTGGTCGGAGTTTTAGCTGCTGCTTTGTAGTCGTCATTGTAATATATTTATCTATGTGTTTTAGGCTACGGCCACATGGGCAGCTTTTCGCTGCAGATTTTGTCAACACCTGTGAAGATGTTCCCGACTCGTTTAAATTTTTGATAAAAATCATGCAATAATATAGTTCTAAAGTCGAGAAATTTTGTACAATCAAAAGAAATTTTACATCCTTTCTCAATTTTGAAATAATGATGATAGAAATTTTTTTTGTCCAGATTCAAATTAAAATTACGCCTTAATTTAGTACTGAATTTTGTATCAATTGAACAACCAAACAAAAGATTTCTACCCTTTCCCGTTTTAGGGTAGAAGTGATTGAAAAGGGGCGACTGGACCCCATCCTGAGCCAAATACCAAAACAAAGCTAGAATTTATTATTATTTTTATCATAGAAAATCAGCTGGTGCGGCCTGACGAGCATAAAAGTGCTGCAAATAATTTGCTGCAAACGAATAGGTCACGATTCATTTTTCTCAGCAGCAGCTAGTTGAGATTTCAGTTTCATTTCAGACAGCTGAGTAATGGCGAGAGATGCGTAGGGGAGTACGTTAGGCGATATCAGCTGATTTTCTATCATTGAAATAATATTGTACAAAACATTGAATAAATTCAAAACTCTAGCTTTGTTTTGGTATTTGGCTTAGGATGGGGTCCAGTCACCCCTTTTCAATCACTTCTACCCTGAAACGGGAAGGTAAAAAGTTTTTGTTTGGTGGTTCAATTAATATGAAATTGAGTACTGAATTATCACGTAATTTTAATTGGAATCTGGACAAAAAAATTTCTATCATCATTATTTAAAAATTGAGAAGGGATGAAAAATTTATTTTGATTGTACAAAATTACTCGAATTTAGAAATATATTATTGCATGATTTTTATTAAAAATTTGAACAAGTCGGGAACATCTTCACAGGTGTTGACAAAATTTGCAGCAAAAAGCTGCCCATGTGGCCGTGCCCTTATACTACCACGAGCAGTTAGTGGAATATTCCACTTGAACTATTTTTAAATAAGAAGGCAATATGTTGTCGAAACACTGATTTTCAGTTGAAAATCAATGGTTTGAAAACATCTTGTCTTTTCATTTAATATGGATAACTAAAACTGCAAGATCGATGTTAACCATGGTTACAGGAAGTGTTAGTGAGTGATGATTTTTGGCTTTAAATTTTTCAATTAATTTTCCTATTTTAATGAAAGTTTGGAACTATTTTGTGTTTTTCGGATCAACCCTTCAAAATTCAAAATTTTAAAATTATTATCACTTTCAGATCATTTCATTGAGTGAGAAAACTTTGGCTGAAGAAGAAATTTGGACTTGTAACCTCAAATTTTGGACTATATTATAATGAAAATTGTGTTTTTAAATACCAAGGGCTATGCCTGTTCTTTCAACCGATGTGTGTTTTTCCAATAGATTAATAAATGAATAAATAAATAAATAAATGGCTAAATAACCACCACAATATCACCTTCACATTTACTCAAAAATTGAACTATTTTCCAAGACACTGCAGTCAATATTGAAGAATAGTTCGAGAGAAGTAATATATTTATTGAATGTACTTGGAAGGTGAATGAGAATATGTACAGATTACAGATGAAATCGAAAGGAATTTTATAAGATTTTTCCCAAGATTAAAATGGATTATAGATCTTGAGTGTGAAACTTGAACTTAAACTTCTAACTTATTTTTATTCTGAGAAGGAGTAAAAATATTTATGTATGGTGAATGGTGAGGCTTGAGTAGAAAGAGCTAGATGGAAAGTGAGGCTGGAATAGAATTTCTTGAGAAGATCCTTGAGGAAGTAAATTTTAAAAGAGCTATATTTGAATTTTAAAGAGCAAATGATTACGTGGTAACATAATAATAAGTATTTTTGTATTGTTATAGTACTGATATTTTACTATAATACTATGGAGAGAATAGAAAATGAGGACAATAAATTTCAAACGACGAATTATACAATATTATAAAACACGAATTCAAGTTGAGTGATAAGGGAAGATAAGGCCATGAAGGAATTATAAGGATTGAATTTTATGTAAGGATTGAATATTTGATTGGATGTCTTCCTTTATTCAAACGTTAGAGGGCGAAGTTTGATGGTCAGAAGAACAAGATTGAACCGAGGTGAAGGATGAGAGAAATGTGGACGTATAAAACGAAAACAAGAGAAGAGGGACAAGAAACATTTGAAAAAGACGAAAATCAAGCACAAGTTTATGGTAAAGTGTAAAACAATAAGCGTGCGCCGACAGTAGCTGCCACAGGTTTCAACAGGAGAGATCGAAATCTGTCGACAAGGTATCGTTTCCCTTTTACCTTCCTTGCCTCCTCTTCGTCACCCCTCCTTACCCTCCTTTCCTGCACCAGAGACAACAATCACCGTTGTAGGTCTGCAGACTCTCAAATTCCAAATCGGGTGTCGTTATTTACTGTTGGGAGGCAGCATTTTGTCTCTCTCACACTTCTCCGAAAACACCTGGCGTAGAGTTTAAATCAATTCGTGTATGCAATACAGTGAGTGTGATGTAGGTGCGGTGCTCATGGGTCGGGTTGGGGGGTTGGTGACAGTATGGGTATTGTCGCGCAAGAATCCCCCAGTTCGCTATCTCAGCCATCTGCGTGCAGCGAAGCAGCAGCAGCAGCAGCAGCTTTGGACACTGTTCAAGTCGCTGGACAAATAGCAGACTATTTATTGAATACGACTTGCATTAACTCTTCCTTCGCATTTTCATCTTTTCTCTCGCATATTCTTTCTTTTTCCCCCTTTTTCGCTGAAGGTTTGAATCTTCTCCCTGCTCACACTCTTCCAGTTCATTCGGCTCTTTGTTCGACGTTCTCTTCATTTTGTCTACCTCCGTATTTTCCTTCTCCTTCCCTTCTTCCTTCTCATTTTCTCCTTCAGAATCTTTTTAGAGTTTTCTTTATCCTCCGAGTTTTGCCTCTTCAAGCCACTACTCTCATCCACATTTGCTTTCACTTTGACCTATTCCTCACATACAATTTTTCTCTTTCATCTTTCCTCTTACATCATTCATTTATCCTACTTCTCCGTTCTCTCCTTCCACCCTGACTTATTTATAATGATTTCTCTCTCACTTTACCGTTTCCTTAAATTCCGGTCCCGATCCGAGGCTAAATTTTGATGCTTGCCAGTAATTTTGTGAATCCCCTGGCCGCGGTACGAACGCTGCGCAGGTCAAGTCCAGTGGTGGGGCCGCCACCTTGCTGCTTCCGCAGATTCGCAGGATTTTTATAAGGTTTACTCCCCTAGACAAGCTGCTTTCACCACAGCTAACGAGCCTTGTCTACCCGCTCGGGTGATATACGCCATTACTGACATTACAATCATGTTCGGCAACAATAAAAAGACAGATAAAATTAGAATTAATAAAGGAGTAAGACAAGGATGTCCTATGTCACCAACTTTGTTTAATATATATACTGACGAGATTCTAAGAATTTGGAATCGATATGTTGACTCAGGCATCAGGCTCTGTAATACTATGTATATAAATTCTCTACTTTATGCAGACGATACTGTAATTATGTTCAATACTGAAGAAAAACTTCAATACGCACTTTTCATGTTGAATAAGATTGGTATGGAATTTGGCATGATAATCTGACCACAAAAATCCAAGGTGTTGGCATTCAAAGGAAAGTGACCAGTCAGATCTAAAATCATGCTTGCCAATCAAATTTTGGAACAGGTAAGGTGCTTCAATTACTTGGGCTGCCGTATATCATTTGATAAAGATGAAGATGTGAGTGAAAAGCTGACAAGATTCAGTGCTGTTTGTGGTACAATACGAAGGACTTTAGGAAGAAAAACTCGCCAAGACACCCAGATGAAATTTTATAGATTAATGGCCGTACCCATTATAACTTATGGAAGCGAGGCATAGGTGTCAGTAAGAAAACATGAATCCCGTATACAAGCAGCTGAGATGAGATTTCTTCGATCGGTCAAAGGCTATACAAGAATGGATCGAATAAGAAATGAGGTTATAAGAGCCGAACTCAGGGTGGATCCTTTACTAAAGATTTTGAAGAAAAGTGGAGAAGACTGGTCCAGTCATTTATTACGTATGCCAGCAAACAGACTACCAATACAAGCTTGGAATTACAAACCCGATGGGAAAAGAGGTGTTGGAAGACCAATGAAAAAATGGATGCCGGAACAGGCCAATAGAGCCTAATCCATGTATGACGATGATGATGATGATGATGACTTTACCGTTTCACCTTTCTCTTTCTCAACTAATATTGCCTCCATTCACCTTCAACCGTTTCTGAAAATCCCTTTCTCGTTATACTCATCCCTTTTCTCCAGAAGTTTTCATCTTTTCCCGACTTCCTCCCTTTAGTTCACTATTATTTAATCTCTTTCAAGAAATTGAATATAATTCTCGCAAAAAATCCTCCTCCAAATTCATACTCACTATTATTCAGATTTATTCTTCTTCTTCCCCATACTCCACCTCTTTATCGTCGCATCTTTCCGTTCTTTCCATTATTTTCTTCCATCTGTTTTATTTCTCCTTTTTTCCAGACTCTATTGATTTTTGCTCTTCATCACTGTTTGATTTTTCCTGACTTCTTTCTTTTCCTCCCCCATCTTCCATCTTTATTATTTCTTGTCAATCATATCTTTCCCTGTTCCTATCCCACTACTCCCCAGCTCCCTCACTCCTCTTTACTCTTTCCCTTCATCGTTCAATCTCTTCTCTCTACCTCAACCACAACCTCCCCCTTCTCCTCCAACCACGGTCCCCCTCTCCCTTCTGCCATCCCATTTATTTATTTTTTATCAAATATGTGTTTTCCTTTAGGATATACTGAGTGAGCATATCCTTTACTCCACTCTACCTTCTCCTTTACAGCCTCCTCACCCTTAAACCCCCCCCCCCATTTCTATATTAACAATCCTCTCATCCTACTTCAATTCTCCCTCAACAAGGTTAGTATAGCTATAGTTTTCTCACAGGATTTCAAAGTAGTCTCTCTCAAGGACACGAGTCTTTAGAAAGATAGCTTGCTAGTCTTTTAAATCGGCTATAGTCTGTCCAAGCAAAGGAGACATTCAGGCACGATGGGAAAATCACTACCGCTCAGTCAATATTGGTTAAAAAAATCACCAATTTTATCTGAAATTGATAAAAACATTCAGTTAACAATTTGAGACCAATATAAATTTATAATTTTCAAACCAATGTTGACCGAGCTGGAGTAACTTTCTTAATTCCCATCTTGCCAGAATGTCTTTTGTGCTTGGATAGACTATTAATGATGATTGTGTGCTGTTGCAGATACTGATTTCAGTCACCGGCGGTTGGCAGTTGCCGGCCTGAATTGCGGGTGGACACAGCGGTGGGCAATCGGATAGTGCCACCTCGCTGGATGCGCCACACTGATATGACAGCTACGAGCTCCAAATACAATGCTCCTCCATGATATACGCTTTGCTCCATCCAATCTCCAGCTGTGTACCGTCTTCTAAACCGACCCCAAGCTATGGCTCGCGTAAGCTGAGAAGATAGGCCTACGCCGTTACAATGTGAAGTGGATGGTAACGGTGTGTCTTCTTTGCTTGAGCCAACTGTACTTCTTCTAATTTTTTATTACCGCCATTTACATACAACTTAACCTTGACACCAGTAATATTCGGAAATTCACTCGCGGCATAAATTAAACTGAACCTTGATTCCTGGAATCTTCAAGTGTAGAAAGGTCTACTGTTTGAAACAATATCACTCAGATTATAATATTATCGTAACAATAAAAATATTATTTTTATTTGCTTCTTCGAGTAGGTTCCACCTCACCAATGCGTACTTGGCCAAATACTGGTCACCCATCCAAGAGTGGTACACAGTGTTCGTACTTTAAAACACGATCACAGAGCGATCACCGAGTGTCCAATACTCAGAAATTGAATTCAAATTTACCAAATCTGCCACATAAAAACGAATTATATTCTATTTTTATGATGCTTTGAATCAGTTATCGGTCAACTTGGCCTGATTCAAGTGTTGCCAGAAGAGCTCCATCACATAATATGAAGAATGCAGGGGAAAAATCAACATAGTCAAAAGAGAAGAAAAATGAAATTTTCAGGTTATAAGGTGCACCCTTCATATATTCTTGATATTTTTCCTCTGAGAGCAACTTCTTCATTACAATACAATAATACAATGTTTTTTTATAATTACAATACAATAAGTATTCGAACAGTGATGCCTATCATGAGCCTATTCGAAAACTTTACTCAGCACTGGGCTACTTAATGAATAATTCTATTTTACTCAGCTTGTGCATCATTCAACTCCTGTTGCATTATCAAGGAATTACTTGCAGTTTCATGATCACACATATATAACCGACTGTAACGAATCACAGTTATTGGGAAAATAGTTTTACAGCCTTTCTGTACGCTGACAATTGGTAAACTGTCATTATTAAAAATAGACATAACTACATCAAGAGTGACAAGTTTTCCTCCTTCTCCCAAACATTTACTACAATGAATACTTGATCATTGACGGGTTTTCCGCTAGTGCCTACTTCCAATCTGTTTCGCAAATTTGATTGATGAAATTTATACCGAGGATCGTTGTGAAAAAAATGGTATTATCTCAAACATAACCACTTCCAAAACAGTTTTAGGACATGTAGCTTTATTAACCCAAGCTGTAAATTATTTTTGCAATATCATGAAGTTGATTTCTGATTGGTTGACGACTGATTAAAAAAATCATGATGGATTTATTGGCCTTCAAAAAGTGGAAGTAATAAGAAAATGTATTTTGTGATCGATTTTCATTTTTGGAGATGAAAATGTTATTGATTGAAAAGTAAGTTGAACCTTCTAACATCCTTGCAGTCGAAAAAAAGAAATTCAGAATATTGATAACACTGAATCCAGTTTTTTTTCTCCAACGGAAGTAACATTGAAAACATTTACATTTGAACGGCAATGAATGATCTTCGACTTATCTAATCAGGAGTATCCACCTAATTACAAAGTAATTCAATAGATCCAAGTAAGATTTCCTAACGTATTCCTCTTGATTCTGTTATCTCAACTTCTCCGCTTCTCCGATCGATATCTATCAGGTTTTATTATTTTATACGATTACTAATCTTGAATATCCTGTAGAAAAAATGAGATCATTACAGCAATAAGATTCAAATAGAAACACATTAATGCGAGAGTACATACTACATAGTGGTAGTTGATTGCCAATAAAGGAAATATTGTACTGTGATAACGCCGGTAAGTAATAAGTAATGTAGTCCGGTTTAATTGCAACAAAACTGGTATTAATGAATATGCTTGATGCACTTTATCGATTAATACCGAAGAAAAGTGCAACTTATTAGCATAGGAGTTTAAGATTGAATTGAGTAATTAAATCTTTGAACGGTTTTCAAAGATCCCCTTATAATTAAGATCCCCTTATAAGCTCCCTTATAATTAATTACTTGGAGAATATTGGTTTTATAGAATTATACTGAAAATCAGTCTACATCGAATAGGGACTGAATACTCTTGCTGAATCTAATAAGGTGATATCTCTCGCACAAATTTATATTTTGTCAATGGTCTATGGCTCAACAACTACAATACTGATAGCTTCAAAGACTGTATTATATGAATATGTTCACAGTCTCTATAAAGTCTCAATACACATAGATTAATTCACGATAAATGAAATCGATTATGGTGGAAGATAAGTGGAATTAGAGCATAGAGATTATGCTTCAAACCGATGGGAAAGCACTTTCAAAACATAGAAATATGAAATGGTGGTTCAAAATCTGAAAATCATTCTCCATTCAGAGAAAAATTGGTTGTTTCGGTACAATATAATTATTTTTGGATTGATCGGATAACAATTTTATCCGATATATTTAAATATTAAATTTATTAATTATTTTATATTAATTATTTTTTATATTTAATTATTTATTTAAAATTTTAAATATTAAATTTATTGATTAAAAATCAATATTCTCACAATTATAATGTATATTGGTGGAAAAATTAAATCTTAGTACAATTTCAGAAGTTCTTTCTTTTCTCAACTACCATAATATGTGTAGGTCCGTTCATTCTACTGTTTCAAAGCCAATTTGTCATCAATACTTCATAAATAGTGGAGATAGGTCAGCCGAAACAAATTTCTACAATCGATTCCAATACAAAACCGCTGTAAATCTTTCGGGAGCATCTCCTTCCAGGGTTACCGGGACTGTCAAGAGGTTCTTGTCGTAAATTAGAAAGGCAAAAAGCCTCGAATTGGATTTGGGTGTCTCTCGGCCTATGCCCGCCAAGAATGAAGTTAATTATTGCTAAGTTGTAAATTAATCGTCGAGCTGATTTGTGAGCGGTGAGAGAGTTGGCGATAAATTTTAAACGTAATTATCGACGCGATGTGCGCATGCGCAGATCGCCTCAGGCCACGCTCCGACACCCGAGATGATCAAACGTAATCGACGCTAATAGCTGCCACGCTATCACTATACATTCATGCATCAGCCCCCTGCAGGAAATGGGAATAATATATATAACACATTGTTCGAGCTCAATGCAGGAATTCGAGTTGCTAGCGAGAGCTCTAGTTCATGTTGTTAGGGTTGCGTGGTAGAGAGGACCAAGAGTCCTAACTCCGCCCTTAATAAAGGGTGTCAATCAATCAATTACTGATTACTGATGTTAAGGATAATCAGTGTTGAGTTCACTATCACTAATTTACAAATTATTATTACATAGTTTTTGTTATTCTCACAAACTTACTTGTGTTGATCTTAATAATGCAGATAAGTTTTATCTTCGATCCATTTTCCAGAGCTCTAGAAGTGCTTGACAGTAACGATAAACTGCTGCTGATTTAAGAGAAAACTTTTGGTCAGCCCATTAGTGTTCTTACTTTGCAACTAGTGTCAAGAGGATATTGATGCTAAGATTAGATTGGCCACATGGATTATTGAAAAACAGGCAGTAAATTGGCTCCAACCAGATGTTAGTTTTCAGGGAGATAATTTATTCGGCCAATTGGCAAATTGGTGTTGTAGATGATTAGAGTGCGATGGAAATTGTATGAAAAATTGGATTTACACGCAGCTATAGTGGGTGAGTTTGGTCTATAGGGGAGAAAGATGGAACAGGCTATACAGACTTGTTATAGCCCGATGTAATTTCAAAGTCAGAGCTATTAGAGCTTATTATCTGAGTTCTTATGGAGGCTACAAGTCCACCTATATGGTAGAGGACACCTTAAGCGGTAGATTTATTGAATTAGCGAGCAAAGAGGCCTGCTCGCACACTCACACACGCACACACGTGAACCATAGGCTATACAGCACTAGTTTATTCACCGAAATCCACCTCACAAAAACGACGAGTTGGTAATCTAGTTGTAATTTATTACACTTGCAGCTTTGTCAGAATCGAGTCTTTCATTTTGTAGTAACGGTCAGATCTCGTAGTGCCTTGTTAGAACAGCTTCAGCCGACATGCTGACTTAATAGCACTTAGATTCCATTAACGAATTCTTTCAGCTACAACTTTCATTCTTCCTTATGTACTTCCACCAGCCGTCGGTAAAATATAGTCGAATCGCCTGTAGCTCACTGAGCCGAGCTCATTCAGCTTCATTACCATGTTACTTGTGTGACAATTCCAGTAATAAAATACTTCAAACATCAGCGTCATATTAATATTCATTTTCATTGCCACAATTTCTTACTTGCTTTCATATGCTGACTTGATTCAAAAGGGTTGAAAAATTAAATAAAATAGTTCACTGTTATAGAACGAACTTGATAGTGATAGTCAAGGCTGGGGACAACGGACAACTAACATGAATGAAAAGAAAAACCACTCATATTATAAAGAAAGACAACAAAACTATGATGGCCTACACTCACACAAGAGGCCTAATAATAAAAATTTCTGATCAATATCTTATTGTAATAATGTCCCTCATAAATTTTACCTTGCTCTAAAGCAATGAGACACATTGGCCACGGTATGAAAAATGCAATCGAATAGCTGTGATAATGTATGATTTACAGTAGTCACAGTAAAGTATTCTTATCGAATAAGTGAGAGATAATTTTATTGAAGTAAGATAAGTCAAGGTAGGCCTAACAGATTTTCAATATTTTCTAATTAATAAAGTTATTATTTGGGAATTTTAATTTCTGCCATGATAGCATTATCAATGCTATAAATTAGAGAGTTATGAGGATCAAGGATGAGTCGGATACCATACTTTTAAAGTTTTAACACTCGAATTCAAAGAAAAGTGCAAGAGATAACTATATCCAATCAATCACATTTATAAAAAAATCAAAGAGTTTTTAATGTATAAAATTCTTGGACACATTCACAGACATGTCGAACATAAAATTTAGGAATGATATCTCTTTCGATAACTTTCTCTTATCAGGAACAGTTTGTTGGTTGAGTTCTATCAATTTTATTGAAAACTGGTTTCACAAACAGAACTCAGACCAGACGACGATTCTGGCGCCACACCTGGAGATTTCATCAACACTGTCTTGAAAAATGCAAATAAAATATAAAATGCAAATAAAATATAAAATGCAAATAAAATTGGCAGAACTAAGGTTTATTGTATTACACAATTATTACAGTTTGTACAAGAACAGTGCTTGCAGGGATTGAGGGATACTGAATGGGTCTTGTACAAAAATGGATAGGCCTAAGATAGAGTTATGAATAATTATTTTTATTATAGACTCTTACTGAGTGTTAAACAAAACCTAGTATCGAAAATGGTAGATACGGTAAAAAAGTTTCAAGAGAATGTTCATGAATAACTCCAAAGGAATCATTCATTCATGAACGAATTTAAACTCAATTATTACCAACTCTATATGTTGGTTTTACTTGATGATTTTCTATTTAGCTATGTGTATTTAGGTTTTTTGTATTGCTTTTCTGTTTATAGACGTCTATTTATATAATAGGTTATTATATTATTTCCTTATATATTTTTTATTCTGTTTCTATGCTCTTCTGTCTATAGGTTTCCGTCTGAAATTTTTGAGTCTATTTTCCTTTCTTGTGTACAATTCTTTTCTTCATATTCCACTGATTCAATAATCATAATTAACTTCATTACTTTCCAATACGAATACTCCACTGCATAATCTACATAAAAATATTGAAGGCTATGAATGATGTCGTTCTAATTTGATGTTATCTAGATCTTCCAAGAGAAACGTTCTAAAGACTAAAAAAGTAAAAAAAGAATTTTAATAGAAACATCCACACTCCATTATAGGCACAGGGGTCAAAACCACGGATCATGCCTTAGGTCATGCACATGAGAATGCAGATAGTCACACGGCAGGCAAAGGGTGGACGCGACTCCAATAGTTGCCCGGTTGAGGCAAGGTAAGGGAAAGGTAAGACACAAGGCAACCACCCGCGAACACAATGAAGAATGCAGCCGGTTAGAGGTCTGGAACTCTGGACTCCTCCCATCAGCTCGGGACGTCTCAGACTCAGACCGGAAATCACGAGTCACGACCGCCGCGAAGGGAGGAACCGCCCAGTACATCAGCCGAGTCACTCGAGTCCTGTAACAGAGTCCCAGGTACGGTGAGTACATTAATATTGTGAGGACATATTAAGAACCTTGAGCTAATTGCGGTGGTCATCGAATCATCCATTTCTCCAATCATTAACTTCTGGTATATTTGAGATTAATCGAATCATACTAATTTCCACATTCAGTGATAATCGACCACTAAAACTAGATCTTTCTGTAGTGAGATTTCAAAACTGATACATACCACCACCAAACATCTTAAGTAAGATTTTAAAAATCATATCTCAATTTTAAAAGGGATGAAAACCGTCATTAGAATTCGAACTTCTGGTGAGTGCAACTGGGTTCATTGAGAATTGAGTGAAATGTGAATACGAAGGGATTGATCGCTCACCTTAAATAATAATAGAGATCATAAGATGGAAGTACTTATAGGAACCATCAAGTCCAATATTGCAATTGACACTCATATTTTGTTTTTATTCTCAATTTTGCTTGATTCTATAAATTTCTACTTATTATTTTTGAATCTTCATAACTATCCTTAGGTTGATGTTAGATGTCTGATGTTCAATGGACCATTCATAGTTGTCAACGCCAACATATTATTATCTATGTTCTAATTTGTTCTCGCCCCAAGAGTAATTGAGTTTCAATAACATTTTTCACTACTGTACACAGTAATAACTCAAAGCAGGAAATCTTTCAACAACGATATTTTAGTTTTATGTCTGAATAATCGATTTCAACCTCACTGAATTGATAGGTGACTAATTTTGAAATAGAATGGAATTGAAATCACTTCTTGTTGCAGCAAGTGATTTGGTAGAAGTAGAAGGCAACTTTGGAACAAAATTGAGTTGTACCTATACCCTACCTTACAAAATAATTGATTTTCCTTTTTAATTTTAATTTATTCATTAATTCAGTTATTACTTCATTCATCTATTAGTTTCTTTAAATACAGCAAACGGACTCCAACGTCGACTCAGCTGTCGACTCGACTGACTGCACCGCCCCACAGTACGCTGCAGCGCTAATGTATTCGTGCGTCTTGCGGCGTGTAATTTTAGCGGACCACAAGCTGCGACTCACTTTGTCTTTCAACTCAACTTCGTTCCTTGCCTTCTCATACCTCACCACCTTCTCCACCTTATACTACTTTTCCTCTTACTCTTCATCCACTGTCTTCCTATTCTTCTTCTTCTTCTTCTTCATCTTCTTCTTCTTCTTCATCTTCTTCTTCTTCTTCTTCTTCTTCTTCTTCTTCTTCTTCTTCTTCTTCTTCTTCTTCTTCTTCTTCTTCTTCTTCTTCTTCTTCTTCTTCTTCTTCTTCTTCTTCTTCTTCTTCTTCTTCTTCTTCTTCTTCTTCTTCTTCTTCTTCTTCTTCTTCTTCTTCTTCTTCTTCTTCTTCTTCTTCTTCTTCTTCTTCTTCTTCTTCTTCTTCTTCTTCTTCTTCTTCTTCTTCTTCTTCTTCTTCTTCTTCTTCTTCTTCTTCTTCTTCTTCTTCTTCTTCTTCTTCTTCTTCTTCTTCTTCTTCTTCTTCTTCTTCTTCTTCTTCTTCTTCTTCTTCTTCTTCTTCTTCTTCTTCTTCTTCTTCTTCTTCTTCTTCTTCTTCTTCTTCTTCTTCTTCTTCCTCCTCCTCCGCCTGTTCTTTCTTTTTCACTACCTACCCTTGCTCCTCTCTCTTCTTTTCTTTCTGCTTCATCTCCTCCTCCTCCTATTCCTGTTCCTCTTCCTACTTCTCCTCAGGACAGAATCACTCCTAATTTACTGCGTCTGCCGATGCGGCAGGATTTATTGCCCGGCGTCAAGTGGCGAGCCGCCCCGGTTCTAATTCAGCCTCCGACAACAGACGACTTCATCGCTGCAGCTGCCCCCTTCACTATCAACCAGCTCTCATCATACTCTGTGTGGATATGAAGACAAATCGAATCGAATTGATTTTCTGCAAAGATACACAAAAAAATTAGAAAAAAATGAAGCGCAAGACAGATAGTGGACGGCTAAACGAATAAAACTCATTTATTTGTCAAATAAAAAGACTAAAAGACGAGAATCGAACTTTGAATACCTGGTACAAAAACCTACAATTGGACAGCAAAACAAGTCATATCAAATTTCCAAAATACAGAACATTTCTCAAAATTAAATAATTTGCACAAAAATCAATTCAATGGTAATGCTGACAAACAATAGACAAAATAATATGGAAATGTTCGGACAAATACTAAAAAATTCTAGACAACAGTTACTGCTGGTTAAATCAAATCAAACTGCTTGAAAAGAGAAAAGCTTTCTGAACGAGAATAGCGGGTAAAAGCAGATAATTGTAACAAATAGACGAGTACATGATGTTAATAATATACCTTGTGCTTTATAGAAATTCTCTGATAACCGTTTGTTTTTCCACGGCTCATCAGCCCACGAAGGGCCTAGGCCTACCTGCTGTTTGCCAGTTTCATATTCACTTCACTATTAAGTTCGTTCAAGCAAACAATTAGACACCCCGGCAAGACGGGAAAACGACTCCAGCCCGGCCAAAAAGCCATGAATTCTCAAACAGAACCCACAGTCCCCGAACCGACACCGACTTCTGATAACCGTAATGACGATAATTATGTTTTCGATCAAGCCAACAAAACCAAACCAGGTGAAAATGACTTAATTAGAAAAAACTAGAACTTGAAAATCTATGAACCACTGGCGGCTCATACCCACGAAACAGGTGAAGTGCCATTATCTTTCACTGTACAGAACTTCACCTATTTCGTGGGCACGAGCCGCCAGTGCTATGCCGCCAGTGCATTGTATGGTTTCGGTTAGAGTGAAGATAATAAAAATCAACTCACCAATCACCTATCAAGTTTTTTTCTTTTCAGTTGATAGCTCGTGTTCACTGATGAACGTTTCTTCAGGCTACCATATAAAAATTTATTAATTACTAGTATGTAAATATGCTAAGATAGGCTATAGTCTGCCCAAGCAAAGAAGACCCTCTGGAAAGATGGGAAAATGCTCCAGCTTGGTCAATATTTGTTCAAGAATTATAAATGTGGTCTTAATAGTAAATCAAATTGTTTACCACTATTTGAGATCAAATTTATAATTTTTGAACCAATATTGACCGAGCCTGAGTCATTCTCCCATCTTGCCAGAGGGTCTTCTTTGCTTGGACAGACTATACCAAAAAAGTTCTTTCGAGATCTGTCACGCAGTCACGACTCCCGAAAACAACATTATGGAAATCCGCTTAGAAGACTACCAATTTTTTCCAGCCAACTGATCTGTCCGCAACTCTTTAGTGCAAAGTAACATCCCAATTCCTCACATGATCACTCTCATTCAGACTAAATGTCCATTGTAGTGTCTTCATTCCTATCCAATGGAAAAATGTGCTTCCACCTTTCCGAAACTAAATTTTATTCCAATGTATTTCAGGAAGAGTGGGAATGTGAGACGTCAGGTACGCTTATGGCTTGTAACCAGAGAGAATAGAAAGAACAATTCAGAATAGTACGAATAGAAGGAATAGAGAGAATAGAAAGGATGGAAAGAATAAGAAAAATAGAAAGAATAGTTCTATTCTATACTCTCTGCTTTTAACTGGAATACGCAGGATGAGTATATTACCAAAGATAATAATCATTGATTTGAAATAGCAGAAGAGAAATGATGAAACATCAACTCTAATCCACTCATCGTCTGCTCTGGTATATAGTACATAGAATTTTGTAAATTCTCCAAACCTTTCCCTCTATATCAGCGAACATCGCCGTCTCCATCATAAAAGACTTCGCAGAGAATCTATAGATTTAAGAGGATTAATAATATTATTCACACCTCAAGTAGCCTACTGTACACGAAGCGATAATTCAACATTGAGAAACGAGATACCGTCAATATTTTCAACGTTCAATGAAAATGAAAGAAACTTGGATGGTATCACAATTCCACTTTTATTTTATTTTTTCAAATTTGATAAACAGAAAAAACTGTTTGACTACAGAAGCATGCTTTCGTTTTCACACATCAGCTGACTAAAGGTATGCTGCTGTGAATTTTTAATTTTAAAGAAAAATAAAAGTGAAACCATGACAAAATCCAAGTTTCTTTCTTCCATCATGAAAAAGTTCCACACCATCATCATTCACTCAAGAAATTTAATTTTCAATGATCAAGAAATTTATATATTTTCATTGCATGACTATCAATAACTTACGATATAAGCTAGAGCTCTATAAGGAATCTTCATATATGTACAATATGTACAAGTAGGCAATATAGTATATTTCGTAAATTAGTTTTCGCCACACTGGTATGAAATGATCTTTTTACATGCATCATACGGAGGCCGAAAACGCTTGTTTTCAGGCGAGGTCGCCAGCAACTCGCCGGGAAAATGCCTTTTTCGGCCCTAGGGCGGTAAAATAACCTTGAATGTAAGCTGACTGAAGGTCAATGTCGATTTAAGGGTTGGTCGATCAATAGGTAGCATCCCGGTTTGATTGCATCAAATGTCAGCTGTTTTGCGAGTCGATGTTGACTTATTGGTATTTCAATGTAAAGGTAGTCTCTCATCTGTTATTTTGTTTGGTGAGATCCCTTTTGAAGAGAACTGAATGTTGAAAGTTTTCACATCAATCAGTAGTTGAATAATAAAGGAAAACTGCTTCAATAACTAATACTTCAACTTTGATAAGATTAAAAATGTTTGTATTGATTAACTGTTGGATAATTATGAACGTGAAATCCATGTTTGAACAATATTATTGTTGTCAGACTCTGTGTTACTTCGTCTAGCAGGTTACCCAGAGCCATCTAGCGGGTGATAATGCAACTAGACTAAGCTCCTCTGTTAGCCAATATCTGTCGAAAATCAACTACTTTGAATTGATATTGTACAATTTAGGATGATCGTACAAACATTATCTTGGGCTTAAACGTTTTTGGACTAAGAAAATCGAATACACTGATAGTTATAAAGTAATATTCAGTCAGTAAATCAATAAACTATTGACGCGAAGTTTCAATAGCAAGCAGATGGCGCACCTACTCCAAATTCAGCATAGGCGAAGATAGCATAATAAGGTTACTGGTCTAGCTGTTCTTGGAACTGATTAACTAATTTTTTATTTTGTTTTCTTCGCATTGATGTTGTGTGCCGAAAAATAAAGTTCGACACCATGGGTCGAAAATGTAATATTCCGTCTCTTAATCTTTTCTAGTCCTCGGCCTACGGCCTCGGACTTGAAAACCGATTTCGAGCCGGTAAACGCACATTTTCGGCCTTAGGTACGAAATATACTATTTTCTTGATTGATCTGAAAAGCTCTCAAGAATAACGTTTTGCTCATGCTCACTAATCAAGCAGTTTTGATAGCTAAAGCTCAAGTATTAGCATCTGAACCGAGTCCGGAGAACTGGTAGGTTGTATCAATAGCTCTTGTAACAATTCAAATTTCAATAAGTTCTTTAAATACATAATCTATCATGTACACCTCTATCGAAGTACATAGGTCTAATGTATAGATGGTCAATCTATTTTCGAAGTACATCATGTATCCATGATCATTTTTCGTGATCCACTCCTTGCAACTTATAATGGCCGAGTGAAGAGCAATAATAGGTTATGCGATCTGGAGTGTAGGGATTTGCATAAGCTGTTTTATAGGACAGGTACAAGTGGCGCGCACGCGTCCCTGGGTCCCGGTTTAAAATTTATGCCACAAGAGACGCTTCTGTCTCTCACACACTACCTTTATCTCGCTTCAACATTTCTTGTATGTCGTTTTCTGTCTCTTTCAGTCGTTTCTGCACAGATGCAGCGTTTGCCTGTCGCCTGACGCCTCGGGCTGAAATATATTATTGTCACTGCTGAAACGAGTTGCGTTTGGTCCGAATAAATCCCCCTTTCTCCCCCTTCCCCCTCTACCATTATTCTCCTATCGATGCCTCTCCCTTTTGCTGCAGAAAATTTTGCTGCACGCGATCTTGAACCCCCTTCACAGTTCCCCCATACATGTCTCACCAACTTTTCAATGTACTGTACGTTGGTATTGGGACATCGACAATATCTGAAACCGTACAGATATTGCGTTCAAGCAGAGAAGACATTTTGGAGAGCTAGGAAAATGACTCCAGCTCGGCAGCTCGGTCAATATTGGTTTGAAAAATATATATCTGGTCTCAAATTCTACGAAACATTGCGATCTACAATTTTAGGCCAAGTTCATGATTTTTTTAACCAATATTGTTCGAGCTGGATTAATTTTCTTATCTTGCCAGAATGTCTTCTTTGCTTGGACAGACTATAGTTGGTGATCCTACCATGATCTTGTTTGAGTGCACGGTCTAAGCCATAAACGTTGCACTCTATGGATCTTCGTGAATTGTACTCATAGTTTTCAAGGAACTTTTGAATGAAGTGTATCACTGAAGGCTATGTTATACTGTTATTGATACTGTTGTGAGATAGTTTTCAAATCCAGGTTATGGAGAGACGAGCTGATTTTTACTATCTCACAGAACATATCTATGCGGGGATAGCGATATTCTCGTGATAAATGAACATTCTTGAGAAAGATTGGAAATAAATGTTCTGTAGTGTTAAGAGTTTGCTAAATCCGAGAAGTGTTGATCTTACTATATATGAGGTTGTGGAGGGTCGCGAGAATAGGATATATAATTTGGAATCATGGTTTCAGGAAACAATTAATTATTTCAGATTAGGCTCTCATTATTAAGCTTCAATAGCCTGAAGAATCTCTCAGTTTCCTGTACTAGTTTTTGTGAGGGTGGGATAGTTATAAAAACATCAACATTTTCTAATGATACTAGAGAAAGCCCATGAAATCATTATTATCAATAGAAATCATTGTTTGAGAAATCGTTCATCTGCTAAACTGGAGATTTTCCGGCAAAATATACACATTAATGAGAGAGCGCCCTAATGAATTTGGCAACTATTCAATTGCAACATTAAATCGAATAATGAAATGCAACGAAAAACAAGTTCTTCGTTGGACACAGCAATCGATCCTGCAATTTATTAACACGTGCTGAAGGTAAATCGTTTAGAATGAGCCGTTTTTTATCGATCGAATCGGTCAATAAACTCGGAAAATATTTCTAGTTCTCAGTTCCATCAGAAACAATTCAGACTTTTATCAAGATACGTATTGACATTCGAATTGATAGGAATAGAGTGAGTGAAGGAGTGAGAGTGAATGAGTGATGGGAGGAAGAAAAGGATGAAAATTGAGAAAAAAGTTGTGATGAACAGAGAAAAAGTTTGTGCGTATTGGTGAGGGGGGAGAGAAAGATAGAGAAATGAAAAATGTGATGGACAATCAAGCCGGAGACTGATGGTATTGTGCAATGACTGGTCAACGTCAAAATTCTTGAGGCGCAGACATTTGAAGTCAATGTGAACTCTAACGGCCATTCGACATGCAAGAGCTTGCATTCCACTCGTACAAAGTCGGCAAAAAATCAAAAGTCATAACTTTGCAGCATTCCTATTTTGTCTTTGCAGAGTTCAGACTGCAGGCCTTAAGCTGTCGGTGGCGAATAGCTGCGGAAAATAAAAATATCAAAACAGGTAAACGCATCAAACCAGTTGAAGTATTGATAATCTGCTTATAACAGGATTTGCTATTATATTATGATTATTTGAAGAGTCTACGTTTATTTTATCGATTATCATTAGAATATTGAATATAGCAGTATATTGTTCTCATATGATAGTGGCATTCTTTACTCAACTGCAACGATTTCGTGATTAACTACTGTTTTCAAATTCATCTACTCAAACAAGTTATGAGCGTATTTTGAACTTTATTTCCGGTGACAAATAAGGAAGAATCACGAATTCAAAGTGAATTGATTGTTTAATTTGAGGTTCAAATTATAAAGTTATTTAAAACAAAATTACAAAATTATAAATGTTGGTACAAGTCATGTGGAAACGATCAACTTGTAATAAAGGTGGAACGGTTCATCTAGCTTAGCTAAAATAGTAACTGTATCAAGTTAGTTTCCAAGTAGTTTTATTAATTATAACAAGATATCTATTGAATCGATACATCCAAGTGACGCTTCTATAATTTTAAAGTTTGTTATGTTCATTTTTTATTGGTTCAGATTATCGTTTTCATATTCAAGATTCACCAGGATCATTTATAGCGCTTCGTTGTCTTCTACATAAAAGCAAATTCTTCAGAATTAAAACTCCAATCAGTTGGATGGAGAGTCACTTGAAATTTCTTGGAAATTCTTGATTCAACTAAGTTCAGCAAGTTTTGGAACCTGAAATTTCGGAGCCAAATTTCTTGGAAAAATTATAATTCCAGCGTTTAGCACCCCTAAATGATTAATTATTCGCGGAAATCGGAGTTATCTGTGTGGGTGTAATGATTATCACTCATGATTAATGTTTTCAGCCCTTGTTATCACTTGAATGCGACACCCACCACCATAATGTCACCTCCCTTGCCAATAAAACTTGGCCGTGAAAAGCGCAAATCCATTGTGATCAGCACTCAACAAGAAGTTATTGTGATGGCATCTTACCCTGCTGTCATGTGCATTGTGCATTGATTGCATCATTAAGGCTTCAGGGATTATGTGGGTGTGGTAAAAGGGATTGAATTCGCGCTTCATCTAATCCATATTCAAGGTAATAATTAACCGTTTATTATATCATAAATGAGACAAAGAATAATATATAAATTGGCCGTGAGAATAAAATGTAGTTTACATTTATTACTCTCCTTCTAATCTAGATTAGAGTGGAATGTTTTTAAATCTTACATAATTATTGGGAAACTGTGCAGTGTGCATCATTGAATTGATTGGAGTAATATTTTACAAATGTTACCATGAAAATACTCCAGAGTAGAGAAAAGCTTCTAGATGGTATCCTAATCAATAAATTATCATCCTAACACAATCACAAAAATAATTATTTTTGAATTTATTGGCCATGAAACTTCAATCAAAAATACTCAATAATAAGTACAAAGAAAATATTCATGATATTTCTCAATAGACCTCATATAACACTGTAATATTGAAATATTGGATATTTCAAGAGGTAATACAATGAGGAACAACTTTTAAAATTGTTCAATTTCTAACCGTTATATTATCACCAATCCTCTCTTTTCACTAAGAGCATGATTCTCATTGATTGACAGGACAGATTGCGTCTGGTTGACTAAAAGCTTGAAGAAAAATGACTGAATCTTTCTTTCTTGAATAAAATTCAAAGCAAAGCATACAAATTATGCAATGGCATACTAAATATTTATTAGGTAAGAATAATTATGTTTTTCAATATTCAAGTTCTCTATTACCATAGAGTCTATGGCATAGACTAAGTATATATTATATATCTACGCTATCACTGAATATTTCGCAACCAAAGAAATGGAAATTGAAGGAGTTTCAATGATTTAACAGATCTTGTTCCAATGAATTTGCAGGAAGATATGATTGGTGATAGCTATTCGAAAGAAATCATTCATAATCGAAAGAAACGCTATTCATATTTATCGACAATAAGAAACCAAACATCTCCATCACTACAGTATAGACTGCATTGTAGAGTTGAAAATGTTATGCATTTTAAGGTGTGTTCTACATACAAAATACTTCCCCCTAGTGAATGATACTCCGAATTCTATCTTCTCAAATAATGTCAATTATTCACTCGGGCATAGAGGAACATGGAACATTAGTGAACAGATGGAGGCGAGCTGGGTGAGAGAAATCCGAATTGGGCCTTGGCCACCAATTCATGTTTTTATTTGTGGTTTAATCACTGATAGAAATGCTCGATAAGAGAAAGGAATAAAATAATCGAACACGCGTTCTTGTTCAACGCGGCGAACATAAATTTACCTGCTTCAGGTGTTACAAGGCAACACCGGAGACAATAAATAACAAACTGGGGAAAAAAGAATTCATTCCATTACAAGGACCATTCTTGCCACCGAATTCTCTAGTCACAGATAAATAATTTTTCTAGAAGAATCTCTTGCTTCTTGCTACATTCGATTTACTACCACACTTAAGTGAGTTGTAGCTTTGTATGTGTTTTGATACAAAATTGAAAGGCTAATAAATGAGCAGACCTTACGATATTTATAACCTGGTGAATTATAATATGTTATGCAGATTGCTGGAAATTATCATAGCCGGTAGTTGTTGAGAGACGAGAGGTGTCGATAATATTATTCACAATCCTGGGACAGCCGAGCGGAGCCACTACACTGAAATAATGATTACAAGAATGATGTCTGTTTAAGATAGTTGAGTATATGGACAGCCGAAGGCCGTAATTTGGCATGGATTGGAAGCGAAATAAATCAAAAGTGGCTTCAAGGGATACGCAAAATTATGATCAACTTGAAAAAGCTGTTGACCACAACTACTGGAAAATTAGAAGAACTCTCAACTGATAAATTGGTTGAATGTAGGCTATGCTGTGAAGTTTTAACATTGAGTTATATAAGTTCAGAATCCAATTCTTCAAATATAAATTGATTGATACAGGAGAAATTGGGTTTTTCCTGAATTGGCAAAAAAGTGACTATTTGACTCTATTGGTAAAAAAGTTTATTAAGTGACTTATTTAATCTTTTTTCCAATAACTGCATAGGTCTACTTGTAATATCAATAGTTGGACCTATATTTGATGAATTTATACAGAAACTATAATGGTTGAAATGGAATTACAACTGCTCAATACTGTTTCTCTTGAATCCCTTCCAGTATCTTTATTGTTACTAATTGATAATGATAGAATGATCAAATGATAATGGAAGATGAATAATTCAACCTGGAACCTTTTTTCAACTGTTTTGATCGGACTTGATTAATTTTGTCGAGTTATAGGCCTACTACTGGCGGCTCGTGCCCACGAAACAGGTGAAGTGCTGTACAGTAGAAGATGCAGGCACCTCACCTGTTTCGTGCGTAAGCGCCGCTAGTGAGGCCTACATGAAACTCCTTATCAATCAATAATCAGTTTCTTATGTCACATCGTCTTTTCTCTTTAAGCCGAGTCCAATTACATCTCATTTCATACCAGATTTTCTCTAAATTATATTCTACCTCATAATTATCAGATCAATACAGGTTGCTGAATATTTCAGGAATCACTTGAGATCTCTCTCGTAAATCTTTGTTCTTGGCTAAGCGCCATTGAGTCGAACCGAAAAAAGAGCGTAGGAAAAACCAAGTACAAGCTGAACAAGTGAAAGACGGGGAATTAAAAATTATTTATTCCGTACATAAGTCCACTGTGAAGTATAAAGAGTAGGAAAAGGAAAAAGACAGACACATAAGTGATTGAAAAAAGTGTATGAGAGAGTAAGATGAAGCGAATGTGAGAGGTTGATGAAGAGAGATACAAAAGAGGAGGTGGCAACGTATTTCATCGGATCGGATGGAGATCTCTATCTGAGTTTGTAACATACATAATAATAATAGACTAGCAGGCATTATTAGCAGAGTTATATCGTTATACATTATTAGCTGTCGCTTAGGTCTCACTGACTGCTAACCTAATATTAAAATGAAAATAAACTATCAGAACACGTCGTAGTCATGCTCCAGACAAGGAATTGTGAGATGAGTAATGTTAGCAGAATGAGAATAAGAATGAGTGGAGGGACTATCATTTGAGTACCTCAGCTTGTCAAATCAACTACTAATCCAGATAATCTCTCCACTCGATTGATACAGAGCTCATGTTTGTTGTTATCTGTCAAATAAAGATTCAACTGGTCTCATTTCTGATAAGTGACCGGAGGAACACTACAGACTCCTTAATCGAGGAAAAAAGTTGCGCTTGTCTCCATTTGGTGGCATGGTTTATAATTTTTACAATTCTTGATATCAAACTGTTCATGAGGAAATTATTTGTTAAGAGTTTATCGATCGAAACTTGGAATATTCCTTCGAATTATTCTCATTTTTAAACTAAAAATAAACTGAAAAACAACTTTTTGTCATCCAATATAATTTTTCTAGCACTTACCAACGGAAAAAACCCAGAGTTCTGTACGATTAAACAAGTTCGATGCAATGGATGATATATATCGCCTAGTATTATCAAATCAACATCAATATTCAATCAACACTTGTTAAATAATAACGCTGCTAGAATATTTGTAAGACAAATTGAATAGGCAATAACTACAATGGTCACTTGTTACATCTTTACATCGATCGTTTTCCGTATGAAATGTTAACAAAATTTGTTTTTCCCAGAAGAATAAGGTACTTCACAAATTGAATTAATTACCAATAATCTCTGATGAATTAGATACTTTATCAAATGTTACTTTATTACCTTCAATCTCATTTAATTTTATTAGACAGTTCATCAGTTACTGTCAAAGCCGTGTTTTCTGAGTTGCATAAGATTGAAACCGAGCTTCAATCGTCAGAAATTAGGGGGTGCAAGAGAGTAGGGGGATAAGAGAGGGGGCACATGTGGAGGGGGACCATTACCCCGAGGCCGATTCAATTTTCGACATGTCTCCCGCCTCCCATTACTACCAATATATGGACGTGGTCGCAATGTCTTCAGTTTCCAACAGCGAGAAGACACCAACTATTAAAGGCCATTAAGGATATCGACGTACATGCTGCAAGGCACAAAGTGATTCTTCAGCCGGTACTGAGCCTTACAACATTGGCAGACTTGATGCCACGTAAGCCTATAAACAGGCTGGTCTAATTCAATTTCGAGCCGAGCTAGAGTTACTTGATCAAGTCAAGATAATGTTCTTGACGTTATCTTTTTTCGTCCTATTTCATCTTACTTATACCGGCTTCATTCAATGTTCTTGTTCTCCACTAAGAGCCGTCCGTCCCTCTTCTAATCTTGACTCACTCTCTTACTCTTTTTAAACATCTTACTCGCTTTTTTTTCTCCGTATAACATTTTTCAACTAATTAAATAGTTCGTTCAGGAATAGGAACTATAGTTCCTGTTTTCATTCCTGTTTCCACAACCTAGAGTAATTGTTCATTCCTGTTTCCACTAACTAGCGGAAAATGGGTTATATGTGAGGTGGAAGTACTTATGGATCTATCCACAATAGTTCCTGTTTCCTAATTCTTCTAATCAATGGAGGTGACAATTCGCAGAGTTAGGAATGAGTAATGAACTTTAGTTTCACCATGATCTCCAATTATATCGAAGCAGAAATAGGGTATAATGTGAGGTAAAACTACTTATGGGTCTCTCCACCAATTAAATCTAAATGCATAAATATAGCTATGATCATCAATGATAAGGATGGTGAAAGATAGTGAATTTCGCACTATTCTTGGCTCATTACAGTGAATTTGATTCTAGAAAAACTTCATGTAGAATTCTTCAGATTGCTGTTCATGTTTCATAAATAAAGTTCCTGGCGATCCCAATACATGAAGGAAATAAGAAATGGGTAACTTTCGGATGAATTTGAAAAAGATATCAGCCAATTAAGACAATATTAATTAATATCATCAGAACTAGACAGCATGCAGTGCAGATGTGCAGCTCCGATGAATCCTAGATTAGAATTTCGAATGAATGTTCTCCAAGATCATAATATTCATCTATTGAGAGATCATCCACATTGGTAACAATGTTGTAAAATATGTCGCTGAAACCTTTTATCAATAATTCTCAACTCATATTCTGAAGAATAATTATTTTCAATGTAAGTTGGAAATTATCACGTGAGGAGACACTCTAGAGATACCTAGCGTAGGATAACAAGGAGTTTTGTTCAATAGCAAGAATAAAGAAGAGTAGGCCTAGTATAATTAAATACCTATTAGTATTGAATAAGGGTTAGGAATGGAATACGGAAGTGATCTGCTTTTTTATGTCGACATTCGATAGCAACAATAAAAAAATGCAGACTCCTTGATAAGTTCGTGTTAGCGAGCCTACTTCGTTACTGAATGATATTCTATTAATCTTGGGAAGTCAAAGATCATAGACGAAAATGTCAATGGCATCCGGCTGGAAAACTACATCACTACTAATTAAGTCTATCAATTACCGGCCGACGATCATAATAAATAAGTATTAGAAATCTGCATATACGATTTGGTCTGAGCGACATGTAAATTTCTGAAAGCAATAATGATACGTGCACCGGTGCATCGTAAATCTTCCGAATCATAATATTTATGAAGAGGTCATTGCTCATTACGAATGCGGATTGAATACGTTTCCTTGTTGAGAACTTATTTAGGAGTAATAACTACAGTAATTAGTCGGAACATTATCAAGCGGCTTGAATGATTATTTCGAGGATGAGTTCGACGATTAGAGTGATGTGGGAATGTGTGAAGAAAATGAGTGCGGTTTAAAAACCGATAAAAGTGTTCCGGTTTGACGGTGCGGTCGAATTATTTCGAAATTGGTGTGCGGCATTTAAGCGGCTCTGCGGTGTAAAAATGGGACGGCGATCAATGTGTAACCAGCAGAAGTCGCCTATTGATCTCGCAAACAAATTGTTAACAATTAAACCGTGCTCTGCACAGTTAACGACAGTTTTAAAGCGTCATTAGGCAAAGAAGATGCATGCCATCTAGTACTAATAGGTTGGAAAACCGCGGCTAGTCTGATCGATTAGGCTAATTTCGATGTATTACCCTATTTGGCCTTATAATCGGGTGGAGGGCCGTCGCCCGGGGCACCATCTGCCTTGTTTGTGGTCATCTCAGGACGCGTTTAGCGATAGCAATGATTATCTGCTGAATGGCGCTCGGGGAGCCGTCTCTCGGTAAGCACGTGATTCATTGCGTTTCCCCATTCCTCTTATATATAGTTCCTCAAACTTGCTGACAACTCCTCATTCCCATGCATCAAGGCTTTGTGGTGTGCGTTCCACATTGTTTTTAATAATCACCACACTAGAATAGAATTTCAAATTTCCGAACAACTTATATATCAAGATTTGATATTGTTCAATCCTGTCCACACAATAGGCTACAAACTTTTTTCTCTTTCTCTTTCTCTCTCTTATTTCTTATACTTCTCATTTCTTATATATGGTAACTCTTGTAATCTAGAAACTAAGCATAAATATTTTGTTGTAATCTAAATGAATAAAGAAATCTAATCTAATCTAATCTAATTTCTTCTTCTTAGAATTTTGATTTTCTTATAGTTTACTAAAATCTAGGAATTGGAATCTTTTTAGTATTTTTTATAGTCTTCAATATCTTACAGATATCAACCTCATGCCCGGTTTTTCCAAGCACACTCAAATTTGAGGCACCTTCAAATTCACTACACTTTACTACATTTTCTATACTTATCATAGAAAATGTCAGCTTTTGAGGGTTCCTTAACTTTGAGTGTGCTTGGAAACACCGGGCATCAATCTTCTTCAGCTTACATCATAGCCTCCTTTAACCTCTCCTCCATAGCCTCTATTAAAGGAAGCTATGGTAACATACATAGAAGCACATGTGAGTTTGATAGTTATATTGAATATGAAAAACTGAATTATAATATCTTCCTGTTGAGCTATTGATTATTCTGAGACTTAAAAACAAACAGTTACAATATTGACAATCGAATCCGATTTATAAGTGACATGAATTCAACATCTAGAATCAATCGCGGACGATATTGACTGAAATATATGCCGGAAAAATCTCATGACAAAATAGCATGCTATTCTTTATAGCATGCTATTCTTCATAGCATGCATGTTCTTTTGCAAAAGAACAGCAAGACAGGCGGATTTTTACTCAATCCGTCTGTTTTAGTGTGACCCTTGCTTGAAGTTGAAAGACGATAGATTCAGACGAACAAATATTGAGTATAACTATGCATCACTATAATTGAACACAATATTATCATCATCCAACCTACATATATAGTATAGTTTGGTGTAGTATAGACTGTATAGTTTGGTGAATATGGAACTGGCAACCAGCTGGTAGGCCTAGGCCCTTCATAGGGCTGTTGCGCCATTGACAAACAAACAAACAAACCTACATATATATAATATCAATTTTCTAGAGGCGAAGTCTTATTTTATTCAAATAAATTACAGTATATCGTTGACAACCGTTATTGTACAGTTCAACTTATATTATACCATTGTGGAAGACTAATTGGAAGACTGTGGGACAAAGTATACGGCAATGTTAAAGAACTCAAGTAAATCTCTTATTCTCTTATTATTTACTAGACGGCAGTAAATTGTATAGGGCTTAAGTAAACTTATACAATTGTATTAATCAACAATTGTCCCACAACCAGAGACGTGGCTCATTCCGTATTTTTTCTACCACTCTTAAAATTCATCACTATTAAGCATTTCAATTCATGCAGTAAGCCTAATATCAATTTGATATAAAATTGAATCAGGGAACATTAATAACCTTATATCCTCCAAAAAAAACTTGATGGAAATAAACATAATGTTTATTATTTTAAAATTTGAAAAAATCAAGGCTGCTGGATCTGACAACCCATTTATGTTGAACGAGAAAAACCAAGGTGCAGTAGTAATAATATGTATCCTATACAATCTTGTCAATAATTCACAACTCAAACCAGTAATGTAACGGTGAGTTACATGCGAATTACACTCGAAAATACGTAAATTTTGAACAGATCTTATGCTTCAAGCTTGAAATAACGGTAGAGTAAAGAGAGTTTCAGAAAACGCTACATTTAAATTGATTTCAGGGGTGGCCACTGGATTATGTCCCCTCAGGTGATGTGTCTGACCACTACTTGCTACAGTAATTTGAAACCTACGCAATTGTATCGGCTAAACCCATATACGGATCATTATTGTCTAGAGAACTACTGAAAATACTAGGTTTTGAAAATTTCAAGGTAAGTTTTTGAACACATAATTTCATTAGAATTAAGGACTGACCTCAATTTCAATCACAGACAGCGATTTTTGGGACAAAATTAGAGACAATGTATTATAAGAAGAACGGGGGGGGGGAGTTCTTCATTACGGAAAGTAACAAAAGGAAATTTATTTATTTTATTTTTATTCATTTGACAACATACAATACACTTAATTGGATCAAAACAGAGACCAAGTCCAAAACGTCTTTTGAACTTCGTAGAAAGATTAGATTATTCCTGGACCTGGAATTTCAATTTTGAAGTTGATTACATATACAGTGATGATAAATGATGGGATCAATGAGAATGAAAGAACATAAGTTGTGAAAAAATAATATAGTATTCATATTCCATCTTACACACATGAATGAAGAGGGTATGAACAAATTTTCTACAAAAAAAATAAAAAATTAATTTCGTAATACGTAGGCCTACATAGGTAATACATGTGAAATGTATGAAGATAATTAAAGTCTATAGTATAGACTATGATATAGTCTAAAAAAAATATGACTCTAGATGCTACTGGAGCTCTGCAGCTGTCTCATTACTGAATCATTTCTATGATATTATTCTTTCGTATGACAACTAACTGGAAAGGTCAGGAGACACATGGATGTGAACCATGAACAGTAAGCAACTGAATAGGAAGCTCTCGTTGTATTGTAATTATTGTCGAATAATATTTTGAAGAGTCCAGACACCAGCAGGGTAGCTCGGTAAGCGTGACTGTCGCATTGTTGGTTGAGTTGAAAACGGTGTTTAACTCACTCTCGTGACTATTAATTATCAATACTTGAATAGGACAACAAACACTCGGAGGCTCGGAGTGAGGCAGCAGGCGAGCAACTGGTTGATCATCACGAGTCACGATCGGTGGACTTCATCAGAGTTTCATGAATGAGCCGGAAATCCTTTTTCAGTACAATATTGAAGAGTAAAACTGTAGTTGAACAGAACATTGATGAAGAATGAACATCATGAACAGAAGAAGTAAAGAGAAGAGTAAACTTGGGTTGAACAGAAGAGAGATGCAGCGTTCGGAGTAAAAGTAGGAGGCTGGAATAAACTACGCCTAGTGGTCTGTTGTAGTTGTCGGATCCATTCATGATTTTCGCTGTGCCACGGCAGGTTTCATTCATTCATAAAGACAAAACGCAAGTCACCAATGGTGAAGGGGCTATGACGTCAGATGTGACGTAGGGAGCAACAAGTAGCCAAGGCAACCCTTCGCTGTGACGTCACGCATCGATCGCTCGCACAACTGAATGAAAGTTTCACCACGCGCCAGCCGGCTTCTGCTTCGTCCTCTTTTCGGTTGCCTAGCAACGGCTGGCTTGCCTCACCAAGAGACACTTTCACATGCGATGGCAAACACGGAAAATGTTAGGTGCAATGCCGGATGTTTCTCGGAAATCGAAGGACTTATAAGAGAACATATTGTTGGGGATTATGACTCCTGAGAGATGTTACAAATCGGGTGATTGAGGATGTTTTCCGGAAATCAAAGTGCTCCAGTTCAACAATGAAATATATACAGCCTAGTTGTGAATAATGATCAATAAAATTCCTGAAAGATGTTCATCTTTTAGCAAAGGATAATGTCCATACTTCCACGTCGAACCATAAGCAGTAAACATAATATTTGCAACAACATATTTGCCGGCTTCGGTGGCGCAGTGGGCTGGGGCGTTACAACCTTCAGTCCGCTAGCACTGCCGCAGGTCTGGGTTCGAATCCCAGAGGCATGGCTGTTTTTCACCTCATCAATCACCTTAGCACTCAAGATCCATTACCCACGCACAAGCTAAAATGCTTATGTAGGCATCATCCGCAATAAAAAAATAAAAATATTATAATCTTAAATCACCTCTTGATAACCCAAGCGTTGACTTCATAATGTCAAGTCAAACCTTGACTTTATAATGTAAAGTCAAACCTTGACTTTATAATGTAAAGTCAAACCTTGACTTTATAATGTAAAGTCAAACCTTGACTTTATAATGTAAAGTCAAACCTTGACTTTATAATGTAAAGTCAAACCTTGACTTTATAATTTATTTATTTATTTCTCAATGGAGACAACGGGTTGCCCCAGATATTTCTCCTTTACATAACAATTCATACAGAAAAATTGTTTATATGTAATTTATAGGTATGAAGTAGAATAAGAAAAACAAATTTAATAATCATAATTCACCGTAGAGCCAAAATCATGAAACTATCACTAGATGAAAAAAAGAAGAATAAAACTAATAAATTTCTATCAAATCAAATTAGTAGGTACCTCGTCCCAAACCATATGCAAAATCCCACTCCACTCAACCCTAAGAAGCACTAGATCATAGCTGAAGCTTATTCAAGGTTATTATAGACCATTCTTCGGAATGTTGCGCGAGAGAACCAGAAGGCATCATGGTACCCTGATAGAGAATTATAGCTTCTCTGGAGCTTATTCAGAGGATAATTGTAATATCTCACAGTTCTTGATCGAGGAACCAGGAAAGAAAATTCAGAGCGTCTAGCTACAGGTGAGATATATATATTCAATTTTTACAGTAAATATGAAGAATCTATTTTATTATTTAAGAGATTATAGATGAAAAAAGTGCTCGAGCATCACGCCTCACCTTCAAAGAAGTCATGTGGAATACATTCTTCAATGACTCAGTTGGAAAATCGAGAGGATAATGTAAAATCAAATCTTTAATTCATACGTTGACTTGAGCTGACAATAGAAATCAAATAATATTAAATGGAAATAATCAAATAATATTATACTGGAATGAGTAAATGAGAATATGAGAAGAAATTAATGAAAATATCCATTATGTTGATGAATGAACATGTTATTAATAATGGATGGTGATGATGCATAACGAAACAGTAAATACTCCTACATTCTTGGCTTAGCTGAAAAACACCACATTTCGCTGTGAACGCAAAGAGGACCATGAACTTTCACGAATAAACAAAGTAGCTAGAGATTAGTGCCAAGCCCTTTTCATCCAATTCATTTTAATGAGATTTGATCAAGTTTGCAGCCAACAAAGGGACTATAACACTGGACTTTTGAATTGAATTTTTTAGTTTGTCTTCCAGTGTAAAAGCAAAGTTTTCATTTTACTTGTGGAACGTCCCATTATTTGAATATTCTAATTTAAGATTCAGATATATTTCTGAGGCTAAAAAGCCTATATCCCACCAGCTGATCAAGCTGGTCTCTTCCTTATCGTTAACCAATACACTCTTTTGAACAATTTTGGAATTCTTGAACTGATGATAATCAGTGGAAAAACTATTTGAAACTTGCCTTATTAGTTCTAATTCACTAATATTTCTTCTTCTGTTTCCATTTTTTGGTTTCTTAGATTTTTTGGAAGCCGTACATCACATTGCAATCGGCCACGTGTGATACAGAAACGGAACCATCAACCCCCGACTCACAACTCATCTTCCCCTGAAGAGTCGCTCCACAGTCTCCCACAATTGAACCAAGAATAGCCAGTGTCAAACGGAAATAAACTAACCCGCGAGAGTGGAATAAAGTCAATAGAAGGGAAAGACTATGACCTATTGGGGAGCGGGGAAGATCGCTAACCTTTCCCTGGTTAAATCCATCTCATTCAATAACGTAACCCTTTGTTGTAGTACGGCTCTTTATTTCAGGCACACTGCTCTTTTTTATAAATATTGTTGAAAGGGGAAAACGTTTGTCTCTGATCCAATACTTCTCTTTTCCTCTCTCGTAATATTAAAAGTTATAAAAGACCTTAAAGCTTTGTTTAGCGTTCAAGTTCAATGGGATTATTTAAAAAAAAAGTTATATTTTTCCATTTTATAATGTCAGAACCAATATGAATTCTTTGTTTCTTTCAATACTCTGGGCTACTGATCTAAGAGTTAGATTGAAAGGGAGGTCGAGGATATTTCAATATCATTATTCATTAATGAGAATGTTGATGAATAGCCATGAATTATTGTTCCTCACTTGCGTAACCCAGTTTAACGTTGCATTGAAGCTTTTGAAAATTTATTTAATATTGTGTCAATGCTAACTTATAATGATAGCTGTACTGTAGAAACTCATGATTCTTATTGAAATATGATAATTATTTTCATTAGATTTTCAGTGAGATTGATGTAGGCTACATCAGAATCGAATTCTGATTCTTCATTGATTTAAAAAAAAATTACTTAATTATGGAAAGTCATAATAAACTTCATGTTATGAGATGCCGATTAACCTGGAAATAACTCTATAATTTTTAAAACTCAATCAATCAGCAGTAGTGAGCTATTTAAGAACGTAACATGACAGCCTTTCTAACGATCGCAAGCTACTAGCTTCCGATTGGTCGAAATCATTGGATGGTGACTCATTAGCCAATCAGCTTTTTGGAGTTTGTTAGGTGTTTCACGTATAAACATCATTTCCACAATCACTCTTCTTCAGCGTTAGGTGTTCGATAATTCATATATACAAGATGTTTAAATGTACAAGTATATACACATACCAAAGGAAATCGAAATCGAAAGTAGGAAATAGAATCGTAAGACCCTGTAGGTTTTAGGTTCCTCGTCTTGTTTGTTCTCGTTTAATCAAGGTGCCGATGAAATCTTTTAATTAGAGATTAAAAAAATCAACGACAATAATTGTTCTACTAATAATAAGAATAGTAATCTATAATAATTGTAGATCGAGCATTGCATTTTGAAATTCAAGAACAAAAACAAATCTCTCCAAAATCAATAAGAACGAAAAACCTGAGAAACAAAAATAAGCATATCTTATTGTGACCTCATTTCCGAAATCCCTCACCTCTGTGTCAATCACATTCCTGCTAGCGTCAAATTTTCATTCATACTGCAAAGATCCAATTCGTGTTGCTGTGACTGATGCAGGTGTTACTCAGTTTGACAGTTTGTCAGCGCAATAACCACCTTGAGCCGCAGGTCACACTGGCTTTATTAATGACATTTTCCATATCTGCGGATCAATGAACGTGCTCCATGTTCAATTCGTGCTCGGTGTTCTCTGAATGAAGCAAATGAAGGGGTAGTGCAGGTTCATTCATAACTTCCTCGGCGTACGAACATGATGGTGACACGCTTTGTCACTCTTATAAGAGATGTAAATGGCAGAAACAACCGAGGGATCATAGAATAACATATTTATTCCATCACGTTGCTGTAATAACGTCCAAACGTACGTCAAAAATATGTTGAGAATATAGAAATTTCCGTCAAATCAAATATATATGTTTGTGTGATGTTAGAAGATTTCTAAATAGAACATTAAAGTATTCTAGTAACATCGGATTACCTTTGTGAAATTTCGTACTATTAAGAAAACAATACTGTATCTAATCATTATATTCACACTAATGTAAATTCAATAATGGATTTTTATGGAATAGTTTGAAAAATGAAACGCAGTGGACATGAGCAGCAATATTTATTTACTGGGAATCGGTTGAGCAATAGTGGTCTTAAATAATTATTTTGGGTAATTGGTGAATATTATTCTCTAATAATTCCACACTCAATCGATCAGATTAATACGTGATGAGTTCAGTCAATGTTTCTTTCAACAGAAGCTATTATATTAAATTAATTATATCAATTGAATAAATCTTTATGGTTTATGCTATAACATTTAGTAAGCTATTATAGTTTAGTTGATGTTGAGTATGTCATTATTGTCATTGGAAGCCAATAATTTTTCTTCTGTTTCTGATCCAATGTCCGTTTTTTCAACAATGAGTTTCAGTTGCTATTTTTTACATGGTTTCTACTATCATATGATTGCACTTTTGATATCCAGTGGAACCGGACCAAGGTGTATAGAATACTAGTTCTTGGGACCGAGACCCACATTTCGAGATTGAATTTCACCACGGGAGTGTTGAACATTCAATAGATATTAAATAAATAGCCTCCAAAATTGTTGAATAGAATTTGATGTATATTTCGATAAATAAAATTTCAGTCTCAGTTCATTAGATTGACTCTGCACAATCATGTTTCACATATCAGCATCAAGAGTTATTAGCGAGCGCGATCGCTAGTGAGCCCGGTCCAGAGGGGGATTCTGAAGCGATAGAATATTCCCCTGAACTTTGACCTTTTGCAAGAGGCGGCGTCTGCTCTGATCCTGAGGGCGGTGACACTCCCCAACTACCCTTTCTTGGTCCCTAATCACCCATTTTCATCCATTATGTTTGATTTCAGTACACTTGAATAGTTCATTCAGAGATCAATTGTATAATATTCTAAATCAGATTACGTTTTTTGTTCTATTAGATTGAATTGAATTAACTCCATTTATTTGATTTTTTACCGGTACTCTTGATCATTCGACTCTATCATTCTCTACTCCAACACAATCAGATATCAACGAGAAAAGATACCAATTCGCTTGATTATCTATTGAGTTTTCATTTGTTTAAATTGAGTTGGATAGAGTTAGCGCTATCATTTCTCACATTTCTCGGGATAGGTGTAGCTCCATAAATGGCACAGTATATAATATTGAATATCAACAAATCTAAAACACTAATAATAAAGTTTTAAAGGTTAGATTACCCATTTGCTAATATCGGTATTTCCCAGTTGATATTAGTTACGAAACTCTACCCCTCAGGAATAATAAATTAGTCAATTCTATCTGGAGAAGTATGAATGAATATCTCCACGAATAAGAAGAATAATAACAATCTTTATATTATGATTATTCTCAATAAATGGTGGACGTGATTTCAAACTATTCTACGAATGTTTATTCCCACCAAACCGTGAACGGTTTTTAAGTTAAGCCAATAAAACCATTAAACGGGTTTTGTGATTTTTATCTATATCTATAAAAGCGTAGAGACACTGATTCACTGACTGACTGATTCATTCATTATCATCCATTCGTCACCAGAACTAAAAATCTACTGATCCGAATGCGTTCAAATTTGGTAGGTATATTCGGTTGGACGTTTAGTCGTGGACTAAGGAAGATATTTAAATACTCCAAATATTTGAGTTTTTCGGCGTTTTCTTAATTTTTTCGGGAACCAATCGGCAGAAAATGTTGATATTTGGTGGGTAGGTTTATCTGAAATCTGGGTAGGTCTAGAAATGATGTGTTGTAACATTTTTGAAATCCGTTCAAGATTATGCCAATAATCAGTTTTCAAAATTGTAGATATAATGCGGGTTGCATAACTTCCGCCTTGATACGACCAATTCTTACTGTAAATCCAATGGTTTAGCGAGATTATAGATGAACTAATTGAAAGATAATGAATCAGGTTTCAAACTATGTTCGATATACTTCCCAAGGTTAAGCACAATATCAGCGTTTTACTGTTTTTATGAATTTTTGGAGTTTTTCTTAGATTTTTCGAAAACCAATTTGATGAAAATGTTCATATTTGGTAAATAGGTCCAGATTAGGTCTAGGAATGCTGTATTCAATAAATTTCTAATCCCTCCTGAGATTAAGCCTGTAGTAAGGTTTTCCAATGTTTGGTATCAGAACTTTTCTTCAATTCACGGAAACTACTGAACTAAATACATACAAATCATAGGTTAGACCCAGGTTGATATGAGATAATAATAATAATGATAATATTCGTGTAACCTGGCTGGCTCAGGTCTGGTGTCAGAGTTTTCAGGTCGCCCCTGATCAATTTCAGAGCCTCTGACATAACTTAACGACTGTTTCTAGGCAGCCAGGACCGACGGCTTAACGTGTCCATCCGAAACACGGAAAAGTGGCCTGAGGAAAGTTTCTGGTCTGACTTGGGTTTGAACCCGGAACCTTTGGGTTGCAACGGGTTCGAACACAGGACAGACCAGATCTGAGGTAATAGAACAACTAATATTCAGAACGATTACTCGAAAGAACCCTGTTAAGTGATATGATGATCGAAGCAGTTCCATTCGAATGGAATTCGCAGACGAGCGAAGCGGGCCTGTTAGTCTCAGCTGACACTGTCGGGGGGCCAGGGGGCGGAACTCTCTTGTTAGCCGGAGAAGGCGAGCGAAGCGAGCCTGCCGGCTAGTCTATTACAGTATATTATATAATATGTGAATACTTGACATACCAACTAAGCTGTAGATCAATGAATGAAATGTGTGAGTGGGCTGGTTCATTCATTGTTTTTTTTTTCAAGTAGAAAGACACCAAATTGTTATTAATTGGAGTGATGGGATACTCTATAGTCTATAGGCTTGACCTCAGTTGTTCCAGTGAATTCATGATTTACAGTGTTTCGCCTAAGTTCATGAAGACCTTGTATCAATAGACTCGACTCCTTACTCAACCCACGAACTATTTTTTAATTATAGTTGAGTAATGTTCAGTCCAGTTCTCTTAATCCTCTGTTAGTCTTTAAAGGTTGTAAAGCTCACTAATAACTACAGTAGACTACCTACTGTAGATAAGTGCTACTACTTGATAAGTGCTGAAACAAGTCAATTTCACTGATAATAAATATGAATGATATTATAATTTTTATATTCATAGACAAACATGATTCTAGCTGCCTTGCATGTTCACATTTCTCTCATAAACAATCCCAATGTTGTATGTGGTGTGGCAAAAAGGATTGCCTATAGGGACTTGCTTATTTCAATGTATCCCAACGTATTGTTTCGTATTCTTATGTATTGGATACCATGATAAGCAGAAGCCAACAGGAAATAACTAAAGGCTATCTACATCGAGAAGAACTGTCCCATTGCACCATACTTTAACATTGAAATACTAAAATTTTAATCATCGATCAATTTATTCTATTAGTCTGCTTGAAAGCACATAAGGGACAGAATAATAAGTTTTTCATAGAAAAATATTGGGTATCATCATAGATATTCCATTCCACTGGAAATAAAGATGTTTTAACAAAAAATCGGAAACTCAATTGAGAAACAAGAAAATTGAGAGTTTCAACCATTTTCACAGCTCTGCCAAAATTTCTTGAATAAAATTCGAAATAGTTCCGAATTCAGCCAGCAGATGGCAGTAGCAATAGGGTGACTTGCTTCGACTTCCACTGGACACGCCTCCAAGCTCCACCTACGATCAAAATGGCACCGAAACATCGGTTAGAAAAGTTTTCAAATTCAACCAGTAGATGGCAGCAGTTGACGGGTGGTGTTTCAGTATTGACTTGGTCACGCCTTCATGCCCCGCCTGCTCTTTTCTAATTGGTTGACTGTGTTTTGTGAGTTCTGTCTCAGAAAATGGCTGCTGCTAGCAAGAAAATGATGGGTGGTTTATCATACAAAAAAATTACGCTGATTTACTATTGACGATCTTGTGCTAATATAATATTTATACTCATTTATGTTAAGAAAATATATGAAATTAAACATCTGTGCTACATGAAGGTGGAAATAGAAGCAATGAGGAGCAATAAAATGATATCGCAATGCAAGCGATGTCAGCGATATGGACATTCCCAGAATTTCTGTAATCATGAGCCCGTCTGTGTAGGTCAATGTGTAGGTAAGCATTTAACAATCTCTTGTACAAAGACAAAGGAAACTCCAGCCAAATGTTTCAATTGTGGTTAAGCTCACCCAGCAAATTACAGAGGGTGTCTAATCGCTAAGGAACTCCAGAGAAGAAGGATGGGGAAGAAAAATCAGGCTAAAAATATCAGCGAGCTACCACCCAGAAATCAGCAGAAAAACATATCCTCAAGAAACGTCACCGGAGGTATATCTTATTCTCAAATAACAAAATCAGTTTTAAAGCCACATCAGGAGATTCAATTGAAACAACAGCCAGATATTAGTGAGGTCCTACACGAAATTTTAAGCAGTTTAAATACTCTCTCTGCAAGAATAGATAGCTTGGAAGGAAAGAGTAAGCCTACTGAGAATAAAACAAGGAAATGAGTACTAGTATTGCAAATCAACAAGATATCAGAATAGCTACCTGGAATGCCAATGGAATAAATAATACAAATATTGATAGAAAAGGAGAGTTAGAAATATTTTTGAAGATGCACAATATAGACGTCTGTCTCATTTCTGAGACTCACTCTACTGAGCAGACCTATCTTAAAATTGATGGATTCAAAGTTTATGATTCAATTCATCCACAGAATCAGGCAAGAGGTGGGAGTGCGGTGATAGTGAAGGAGAGCATAAAACACTATGAAGACTTCAGTATAAAGATGAAATTCAGCTAAATGTTATCGGTATAGAATCTCTCAGACAAAAAATACGAGTTGGAGCAGCATACTTTCCACCACGTTACAACTTGAAGAAAAATGATTACAAAAATATTCTTTTGCAACTAGGAGGCAGATTTATAATAGGAGGAGACTTCAATGCTAAGCATGTGGATTGGGGATCCAGACTCACTACTACAAAAGGGAGAGAACTTAAAGAGGCAATTCAGGAATTAGGATGTGATTACCACTCAACAGGAACACCCACCTATTGGACTACAGACTTGAATAAAACACCCGATCTTCTGGACTTCTCCATAACAAAAAGAATTAGCAGCAATTTCATAAATATTGAAGAGAACTTTGATCTTGATTCTGATCACTCAGCAGTAATTCTTACTCTTAGTGAGCGATTGATGAGAAAAGAAGACAGACCAATGCTAGTCAACAGGACAACAGACTGGGAAGGATTTAGAGAATGAAATCAACTTGAATATTTCACTCAGAACAACTGAGCAGTTGGATGAGGCAGCAGAGAATTTCATGTGGCAGATTCAGAAGGCAGCATGGTATAACACCACCCAATACAATAGAAAAACAAAAGGATGCAATTACTCAGTAGAAATCCGACTTCTTGTCTTAGAGAAAAGAAGAAGATGGCAACAAACACGTGATCCTGCAGACAAAAATATTCTAAACAATAAAACGCAACAATTGAGACAGGAAATAAGAAGACTCACTGATGAATCTATTAATAATTATCTTAAAAAATTAACAGATGATTCCAGTACTGACTATTCATTATGGAAAGCTCACAAAAAAATCAAACAATCTCCTCCAATAAAGAAAGCAGATGGTACCTGGGCAAAAAACAACAGAGAGAAAGCAGAAACGTTTGCAGATCATCTGGCACAAATTTTTCAGCCAAACAACATCCAATCTGATAATAATCTGGAAGTAGATGAATTAGTAGGTCTAAATACAGTAATCAATCCGGTCTCAATAGAAGAGGTTCAAAAGGAGATAAAAACCAACCCTAATACCAAGAAAGCTCCTGGATTTGATTTGATCAGAGGGGAGGTCTTGAAAAAGTTTCCAAGGAAAGGATTTGTTATTTTGACTTATCTATTCAATACTTCATTTCGATTGCAGCATTTTCCCTCAATATGGAAGGTAGCAGAAGTCATCATGCTGCAGAAGCCTGGGAAACCTCCAAACGAAGCAAAATCATACCGTCCTATATCTCTGTGACCAGTGATTTCAAAGCTTTTTGAGAAATTGATAATGAAGAAATTGTCACCTATAATAAGAAGAAGGAACCTGATACCTGCCCACCAATTTGGTTCTAGACAGAAACATTCTACCTTGGACCAAGTACATAGAATCAACAGTATAATAGAAAACTCATTAGAGAAAAAATCAATATGCTCAGCAATTTTTCTTGATGTGGCACAGGCTTTTGATAAGGTGTGGCATGAAGGCCTGATTAACAAGCTCCAAAAAATTCTTCCAATACCACTAGTAAATCTCCTAGCATCATATATCTCAATTAGATTATTCAGAGTAAAACAGAGTGATGAAGTCTCTGAGTTGAAGGAAATAAAAGCTGGTGTTCCACAAGGCAGTGTTCTAGGACCACTTCTCTATGTGCTCTACACAAGTGATCTTCCTGAGTTGGATGAGGTGACAATTGCCACTTTTGCTGATGATAATGCAATACTGTCAGAAGCAGAAACACTCCAAGAAGCGGCTACCAAACTTCAGAATGCTTGCAACAGATTCAGTGACTGGACCAAAAAGTGGAAAGTCAGATTGGATGAGTTGAAATGCATTCATGTCAACTTTACAAACAAAAAAATGCATAATCAAATCCGAATAAATCTCAATGGGAATGTTGTACAATACAGTAACATAGCTAAATACCTTGGAATGACTCTTGATGCCAAGCTGAAATGGAAAGAGCATATCAAGATTAGAAGAATTGAGCTTGGACTAAAGTATAGTAAAATGTATTGGCTATTGGGTAGACAATCCCAACTCTCCATAGACAACAAGATTCTCATTTATAAACAAATTCTAAAACCCATCTGGACTTATGGAATTCAGTTGTGAGGCTGCTCTAAAATAACAAACATCAATAGAATCCAAACCTTCAAAAATAAAGTACTGCGAAACATGGTGGATGCGCCCTGGCACATAAGGAATAGCGATTTGCATCGAGATCTTCACATCCCCTTCGTAACCAGCGAGATAAGACGACTGGCAGCCCATCATGAGTCACGTCTTGACCAGCACGACAACATAGAGGTCATCCAACTCCTAGACAACACTCAACTCACAAAAAGACTGAAAAGAACAAAGCCCTTCGAGTTAGTGTAGTGCTAGTGAAGTGAGAAAAATAACTAAATCCATAAATATTGATACTAGTAACATCAGAACTGCTTGAGTAATCGATGGATGAACTGAAGCTTCTAAGTTTGTTGACTGAAATTATTAACTGAAAATTATAATGGTTTGTCTGTTGAGACAAGTTTTAATAACATTTATAATAATAAAAAAATTTATGATACATAATAATATGTATTCAGGCTGGTGAGATTCTATCAAGTTAGTATTTGAAGAATTTATTTATAGAATCTAGACTCAGTTTTACTTTTGTCGTGTAACTCAGGCCAGTACTAGACTTCAATAGTTTTATGTTGCATGAGATGAGATGAAATTATGATTTCGCACTCCCATCACTCATTAATTCTATTTTTTATAGGAAGAATATAATGAAATAGAACTCAAACTATTCATGATCTAATACCGACCTATTGCCAGAAAAAAGTTTGAAAAACTACAACAATTCGGTAAAAATATTAGGGAGAAGTATTTATTGGAAACTGGCTTGTGATTGGTCGACAGAGGTGGTTGTTAGCCAGCAATAGAATTAAATTTAAGGAAATAATTTCTTGTGGATTCAAGTTGTTGGTAGAATAAGTTTTCCATCAAATAGTAAAAAAATTATTTTAATAGCCCAATTGGATTCTTTTAAATTACCGTTTTGCATCAGCCGCCGCGGCGCTCCCTTGGCCGTGGCGCGCTGTGCGTTCGCACTCTCCGCACATCCCACGCGAGGGCCCTGGAGATAATATCAATGATGAATGAAAAACATATAAATACGATTGACCAATCGGGTCCAATACCCGACGATATAACAGATAAGTGGTTCGCAACCTTTTTTGGTTTGGGGCATATTGATATAAATACTCCAAAATTTTCGGCTGCGCACCATACGTCCCACTTGTTTCGTCGTGTAAGCTGGATTTTTTGGCACCAGTGAGCATCGAAACTGTAAAAAGAGTTGACTAACCAATCCCCTCTTGTATTTAAGTAAAACAGAATCTTTTATCCCAGAAGTTCAAAATGTTTTAAACAAGATTTCACATACCATAAGTTTTAAATCCTCGTAAAAGGAGTTTATACGAGAATTAATTAAAATGATAATTGTTTTTGTATAAGACTATTATCTAAAAATCAATAATTTTTCATGAGAGCAGAAGAATCAATTCAATTAAATGAAAACTATCTAAGATTTTTTTCGTATTTATTATCACAATAAGACGAAATTTGTGTGATTAAAGAGACAGTTTAACCATTTCCTTATTGTTTAATAATTTTTCGTATAACTAGCATCTGCTATTATACATCTGTATTAGCATCTGCATCTGTATCAACTCTGAGAATTATTCTGGTTAAGAATGGAATTCATTTGATGACCTGTACCATTTCAATTCCATTGAAGAGGTTTCCATAGCGACGATTGAGTGAGTATTTAGAGTAGAGGTGCAATAGTCACTCGTCAGCACAGCAAATTAGCCCGATGCGATGAGTTGAAGTGGGAAAGTGAGAGGAGTGTTGTGGCTGCGCTGAGGTTAATACCCGCCTCAGCCCCTCGCCAATCGATGAGGCGCAATGTTAAGGTTGCCTCAGAACCAGCCCTCAGTCCTCAGAGCGCTCAGTTCTGGCGCAGGCGCAGTAAGCAAGCGGACATGGAGTCTTCCTTCGACCTTTAAAATCGCGGGTTCACGGCTACACGCTATCTATCTGGATCCCTTTTATTGATACTCCTGTACTTACGCCTCTCAATTGAGAAAAAATCTGCTTGAAAATGTATTATGAAAAACTATAGTATGCATTATTCATTCATAAATTCACCTCTAGCTGTTCAAATAATTTTATCATTACCCCACAATTAAAACCACTAATCACTTTGATAAGATGTGAACACAAATCAGTTTAACTATCAAAAATTGATTAGAAATACTGTAGTACTCGTATTTCTAATATAAGAATTATGTCTAATATCAAAAGAACAATTAGAAAACTATGTTAGAGATGTATCAATTCATTAATATAAGCGAAAAAATTTAAATATTATGATAACTTTACACAGCAAAACAGGCTTAGCCGAAAACTGATTCTCTGCAACAAATGAAGACGGTAGTTTTTTCAACGATGAGGTTATTGTAATAGTATTTGACCAGAGCTCATTTTATTCCCATCAATCATCTCGTTCTTAATAATAATAGCCTATATTCGATGATCATTGATATTAATATTATTTTCCTATTGATTAATCATTTCTATTAGTAGAAGTACTGAAACACATTTTCATACTATAATAGATACTAAATTGTCAAACTGATGAATTTCGATAGTGAAAGTGTTTGTTCATTTGTTGAAGAAAACGTTAATTTATTTATGTAATAAAATTGTTTTGTATGTTTAAATCACTGATAGCAAAAACAACCCAAGTCCTATTGAAATTGAGTTGTTTTTGCAATCAGCGATTCGTTTGTAATGTATATCACTATAAAAATAAATGATTTTTTGCAAAAAGAAATATATTATACAAATTAAATGAAAAGACAAGATGCTGTCATACCACTGATTTATTGGAAAATCGAGATACCGGTTTCGGTTGTTACACCATTATCAATCTCTGGTAAGCTGTGAATATTATACAAAGGACAAAATTCTACTTTAGTAGTACATCCTTATTAACTACGCTTTATCATTGCTGAATGATTATTCCTATACAAGCACTCTTGTGTAAATAATATTTCTTTACTCTTTCGCAAGACAAGCAAGAGTATCCTCCTAAATCAGGATCAAAGTATAAAGAACAAAAGATTTGAAAGCCGTTCGCAATGGTCGGTCCACAATCAAAGAACGCATATACGTGCTCCGTTTGTTCTTTTTTAGCTATTAAAATAACGTATCAAGGGCTCAAAATATGCATTGGGAATTAGGCGAGTCATTTTGTTATGAAACTATAATGGTCCGAGCTGATGCTTCAATCATTATCACGAGGATAACAGATCCAAATTAAAAAGAGACAAGCTGAATGAAAGCGTAAGAAAGAAAAGGAATACTATTGAATCAGAAAGCAGAAGTGAGAGAAGAATAATGTAAGGATAAGAGAGAGGATCCGATAGAGGAAGAAAAAAGAATTTGATATGACGGAAACAGGTTAAGTGATCCTAGAGTGAGCACGTTTAGAAGGTGGAGCTGAATATTGAATTGACTGCAACATCATTTCCATAGCTAATTGTTATCGAGTTTGAATTCATTGTTGTTATAGTTCACTCATTGACCATAATATTCGAGATCAATACATTATAGAGAGCATTACCTCGCTCGAAAAGTGTTCATTTCGTTATTGACAATGGCTTGCTTTTGTACAATATGAATACAGGTTGGGAGATAATAATAATTGAATATGATTACCATCAGATACTACAACATTTTAAATACCGAAATACGAGTATTTCCCAACAAGTACCTATACGGTAATATTGATCCTGTCTGGCTAAAGGAGAAACTAACCAAACAGTTTTCAAAATATGTTTTCAAGATCAAACAGTTTGGTTTGACCATTATCGTCAAACCAAAAAGTCAGAAGTTACAAATTAGCTGAGAATGAGGAAATGAAACATAGCCTATCATGATGTAATTATTATTCTCAAAAACCATGTTTTTCAACCGAGAGAATCGAATATTTCTAATATTCTTCGAACGGTTCATAACCCAAGTGAACTACAACTCACTACAAAGCTTATCTCGAGGTGATGCCGCACCCTCATCGAATATTAAGGAAGATCTTTCTCTTCATAGGTTGGAGAAGAAATACTAATAAGCAATCTAGAGTCATTCAAATCAGAATACCAGGAGCATCTCGTTCTTGCTCCTTATTATAAGGTCCTTATTCAGTGTGCTCCCAACAAGGGCCTACTAGCACACAAACAGTAGTAAAAATACAACAAACAAAGTTGAATATTTATGAATCAGATTGTTTTGTTCCACATAGTTAAATGACCAAATCATAGTAGACTACGAATATTATATCGATTGTTGATTTGGCTAGAGGGGCGAGCGTTATAAAAAAGACATTCCATTTCAATAACAAGTGCTTCATTATTAAGAATGATGTATCGAGAAGATCTGGTGTTGTTTACAAGCATCCTCATTTGTTGAGCAATTTGTGATGACAAATTTGAAAATTATTTTTTGTATCAGCAGATAATGGATTATTATTTTCGACAGCAGAGCAAAGGAGAAAGAGCTACGTGAGGAGTGGGAAAATGAATGGATAGAAGGATGGAAGGATACACGGAAGGTGAAGGAGAGATGGAATGGAGAAGGAATTAAAGAACAAACCTCGTTAGAGAAAACATATATGTTTGCATAGTAAGAAGTCGAAGGAACCTGGTGGCATCCAATTTAAATAAGCGATCCTCAAATTTGAAGGGGTGCGAGGTGTTTCAACCATCGGGGGTGTGGCGGGATTTTGAATATTTATTTGAGTTTCCAGTTTCCTTAAACGCACAACCTGAGACACGCCTTCTCGTGTAAGCGGACGAATTAATTAGACTGTTCTATGTTTAAATCCGGCACTTGTCTTCACGCGTCCGAGAGGACCTGAGGTCATGTTTTATACAGGGGGGAGCAAGAAACGCTAATATTTACAGACGTGAGACGCATCGCCACCAAACTCTACCTCGTAATTATCGTCAGAGCATTGATTTTTGTTCTCGCTTAACGCGTCGCTGTCCATTATAACTGACACGCTGTAAATCATAAGCTGAGTGTGAGCTGTAGCCCGGTTCAGAAAAAATATGAGCCGACAACAGCGTTGCTTTTTCACTTGCGGGCTTCAATTAGAGTCAAATCGCTTGATGCGATGCTGCACTCTGCACCCAGCCATGGGGAGAGGGGACTGGGCTATTGATTTATACTCCACTCCCAGAGATGATGATAGCTGGAATTTTAACCAAAACCCAATTTCACTCTTGAAAACTGGAATGCTCGAGTGGTCAGCTCCAGGAAGAACTGCTCAAAGTCAGAGAGGTGTAAGCCACATATCTTGGTCATCTCAGTCATCGCAAATATTAATTTGAAAATATTATAAAAATATAGTGTAATCATTGGTATCGGTGATATTGATTAGTAGAATGCGACGTTCTGTGAATAAAGAATAATTTTCAACGGATGGTTTCTTAAGATTCGTTATACTAACACCTACTAATACATGGTAGGTATTGATTATACACACCACACACGTATATCAGAGGATCTCAGTGGACAGATCAAAATCATGTTTATACAAGAAATTCGAAGTTTCATTCTCACATAAAAAAGCTATACAACAAGAAATTCAAAGTTTAATATTCACATGAAGAAGTTGTACAGCATGGCACTAATCCCTCTCTTTTTCATCTTATCATCGGATTGTCCTCCCTATTATTACCATCAAGTGCGTAGTGTTTACTCTTATTCAAAAAAGGTTCATCAATTATTGGATGGTCTCATAACTTTTGACAAATCGCACAAAAATACAAACAAGTATGATGAGAATTCATAATGAAATGAGATATTCATCATCAAGTATTTTGGATAATCAATTTGGATGAAGATTCATCTTGGACTCTGACAGATTTGAAATACCAATAATGGATTGAGGAGAAGAGAATAGTTCCGATCTCAGAACAATCTCCTTTAAAACCCATAGTTATTTCTTGAAAATATCATTTTCAATTAATGGCAATGAATCAAGCTACCCATCGATTTAGTTTCGTGACATAAACATGGAAACGTCATGTCACGAGACCGAATCGATGAGTGTCTTCATATATTGCCTTTAATTCAAAGTATTACTCGTAATTATGACTTACCAAGTATATTGATGTCTTCTTCAACTTATCACTATTTTCTTCCATATTGAAACAATATTTCCTGTAATTACAGAGATATTCCTTTTTTGTATTTATAGAGACATTCGAAAAAGGTGGACTGCTTCGAATTCAAGCGTTTGTGTAGCATCTGAAGCTCATCCATTTATCAAGTTAAATTCAAGAGACAAAGAGATAGGATCAATTAGGGAAAGAAATAAGTTTGAAAGCTCTTCGGAGACGCCCCACGGAGATCCCCCGGCGGGAGAAGAACTGCTTTGACTGGGCAATTCACCGACATCATTCATCGTTGGTAATTCCACCGCGCTGTATGTATATCAGGTCCTTATTACCAACATTAAGCAACACACATAATCAAAGATACCATCTTTTTGCTGTTCGTGTTCTAGGTTCAGATGCGAAGTCACTTTTGACTACATAATTTAGATTAAGAGATGATGTGTGAAATATTTAACCTTATATTTTATGTAAGATGTCAGAAAAAAAACATTGAAAAAATCCAAACTGCAAATATACGAAGCGATATAATAGATACCATAAGTCGGGAACAATGTATCTAAAATAATTTTCATAAGGAAATCCTTGTGCTCCATTATGATCAAAGTTCAAGTACACCAAACTCTACTTCTAAGGCTACTTAATACCCGAGGTGTATAGAATAGTAGCCTAGAATAGAATAGAATACTACTCTTCTATACACCTTGCTTAATACCCATCTTGTTGTACTTTATACTGTAATCTATTAAGTACACCTGAAGTATATTCTAAAAATTCTACAAATTTCTGTTTTTGGTCTATTCCCCTCTCTCGCACATCATATTCACAAATGCTCTTCGTTAAAATACTGGACTTTAATCCCGTGTTTCGTTATGATTTCTTTCTTCAGGCTATTCCCTTCTCTCTAGAGGGGAATCACATCATTTACGCCATTATACGATTGGAAAAAATTATTCCAGAAAATTAAAATTATGGAACAATCTAGACAGGTTTTGCCATTCTTACAACGGTAACCAGCGTATCCAGTTTTTCTAGCTTTTCCAAAAATTTTCCGAGCTTTTTATCAACTGTTCTCATTCTAAAAATGACTTGAACATCGAAGATCTGAAGAAATTACATCGGTAACAAAGCGTTTTTGGGGGTGTATCCCATCTCCCATGGAACTTTATATTCTACTTTGAGTAAGGAATCAGCCTGAGAAGTATTGCACATTCCTTCTGAAATACTACTATTTATACATGAAATATTTGAATTATTGTCAAAGTGGAACTCTCTAAATTAGCTAGGCCTATAAACTATTTGAAGTATTCCAATGAGAATGGTCCATTTATGAAAGAATTCTCTAACCAGAATGTTAAGATAAGATTAGGAGATTGGAATTGAGTTTAGGAGGCGGTGAGATGCCTCTAGATTTTTTTAACAAAATTGTTTCAAGCGTACGGTACTTGTTATATTATGAAGTACTTCTTCAACCATAGGTTCTAGGTTGAATTGAACATTATAATAATATGTTAGAAAACTACCGTTCATGAAACGTAGTTGATTCGATAATGGCGAAAGGAGGTGTAGTGACCGTGATTTCTCTAATATGACCCATTTTCTCTTTTTGGAAGAGAATCGTAGGATGAAATGTCGTTCTACATAATTTCTCTCACTCAAAAAACGCTTCTCTGTTGCTCTTCAAGCTAACCAACTCTCTTTCATCATTTAAAACTAGCCGGCAGGCTCGCTTCGCTCGCCTTCTCCGCCTAGCCAGGGGGCTCCGCCAGGGGGCTGGGGGCAGGGGGCTGGCCAGTATCGGCAGTGTAAGTGAGACAAACAGGCTCGCTTCGCTCGCCTGCAAAACCTCTGCCAGTGTCAGCTGAGTCAAACAGGCTCGCTTCGCTCGCCTGCAAATTCCGTTCAGAAGGGGTTCGAAATTTATTGAACACAGCATTTATTGACGTAATCTAGACCTGTTTACCAAATTTCAACATTTTCTGCCAATTTGTTCTCGGAAAATCTAAGAAGAATTTCAAAAAATAGTAAAACGCTAATATTGAGCGTAACCTTGGGAAGTATATCAGACATTGCTTGAAACTTGATTCAATGTTTTCTTAATTACTCCATCTATAATCTCGCTGAACCATTGAATTTACACTAAGGATTGGTCGTATCAAGGCGGAAGATATGCAACCCGCAATACATCTACAATTTTGAAAACCTGATTACTGGCGTAATCTTGAACGGATTTCAAAAATATTTTAACACAACATTTCTAGACCTTATCTGAACCTGCCCACCAAATATCAACATTTTCTACCGATTGGTTCTCGAAAAAATTGAGAAAACGCCGAAAAACTATAGAAAAACTCAAATATTTAGCGTATGCCTGAAAAGTTTTTAAAATCCGTTCTTAGCGCGCGTCTAAACGTCCAACTGAACATGCCTGCCGCATTCGGTTCAGTGGATTTTTAGTTCTGGTGATGAATGAATGAATGAATCAGTCAGTGCCATTTCGCTTATATAGATATAGATAACTTTTTTTGCTCTATTGATATTATTCGACTCCATACTAACAAAATTGTCTGAATTTCATACCTTCCACCCCCATTTTTTACATTTAGCTCTAATAAATTCATTGTTCAACTAGAAAAATCAAATGTGAAAAATTCATTGAGTAGAGAAATATTTCAGCTTTCTAATGATATATTTACAAAGCTTGTAGGTACGCTAATGATGTATAGAGCTTCAGCGAAAGGAGAGCTCACGCAAGTCACATATTGCATTCATAATGCCAAAATATTCACTTTTTACTGCATCAAAGAGGAAAAAAATAATTTTCTCGTGATTCCTTCTTGATAAAAGCATGAAACTGGTGCCAATCTCTCCATCATAACTGTCTCAATTGGATTATCGATGAAAAGATCCTTGAATATCATTTCTACTACAAAAAAAACTATGATGAAGATAAGAAAAACGCCGAGTTTCACTATATTTGTTGTAAGTTCAGAAATGTTTGGCATATTCAACTTTTTTCCAACCAAAATGTTCCATATAATCTCGGCTACAACCTTCATTCGTTCATAACTCTCTTTATTGCATTGTTGATTATTTATTTGAATTTTAAAACCAGAATAATAATAAGAAAACTAGGATGTTGTCAAATTTCACAAAAAATTTTTATTATGAAAGCATACAGTACCAGGTTTCACATTTTACTAATGCATCTTCAGCTGTACTAGTAATGCATTAGTAAAATGTGAAACCTGGTACTGTATGCTTTCATAATAAAACTTTTTTGTGAAATTTGACAACATCTTAGTTTCGTTATTATGGAGAGATTTTACAACATCACCATCAGTTCTTCCAATTTTAGCAGAAAAATAATTTTTATCAATAAAAACGTTTTCTCTCATTTATCATATCTTATTTGTTCGCATGCGAAATTCTAAAACCTCACTTTGTTGTAGAACAGTTCTTTAGCTACAAAATTGTATATTTTGTATAACTGTGTGTTGATTATTGGTGGCGCAATCATCGGTGAATGAAAGATCATGCACACACCGCGCCAACACAGTTTGATTTCAAGATAGCTCATGCCGTGAGTGTGTTGGCGCGCTGTGTGCAGGATCTCTTGCATCTCTTGCAGGATCTTTTGCGCCACCAATAATCAACTTACAGATATGAAAAATATACAATTTTGAAGCTAAAGAATTATTGTTCTACAACATTGCCCTACAGCTCTATTGATATTGTTTGACTCCATACTAACAAAATTCTCTGAATTTCATACCTTCCACCCCCATTTTTTCGGCTTAGGTCCGTTTCGTGAAACATAGAATCAACTAATCCTATTCTTTTGGAACAAGAAAAAATTTAGTAGTAAAACTAAAATTTCAATTTTTAACCTGAAACCATCATATTATAAAATACACAGCAAGATAGCATGATTCAACTCTGGATTGAGAGTTTATATTATTTTTGTTTCAAACTACTGCTAATTCTCTTATACGGGCCTGAAGAAGACATTTCAATAGTAATGAGTGAGAACGTACATATAGTAAGTAAAGTCCTATACCAACTTAGTCTATGGTAAAAGTAAGGCATATCTGTACAGGTACTCCAGCTTGATATCTCTATAACTTCTTATTTTCTTCCCTAATTTAGTTTAATACAGGGTGACACAAAAAACGGGAACTTTTTAAGTAACACGTACGTGAATAGAGGAAATGTAATCATGAGTTTTATTGCTGAAAATGTGAAGTAGAATAGTTGTCATTTATAGTTGTAACAAGAAAAATGCCCATATTCATGGACAATGTCTTTGAGATGACGACCATTCAAACGTAATTCATACATTCCTGGAGGCTAAGAGTGAGATTTCCATGTAAGCATGGAATGTCGAAGCACTGTGTTTTACTTTTTCTTGTGGGGCCATTTAAAAGTAAAGCATAGCCTACGCTTCAGCTCAAAAATAATTATTGAGTTGAAAACAAGGATTCATGAAGAAATCGCTGAAATTCGCATGCAGTGATTCAACTTGCCGTGCAAAATCTCACTGTTCGCTTCCAGGAATCTATGAATACGTTTGAATGGTCATCTCAAGGACATTATCTACAAAAATTTGCATTTTTCTTGTTACAACTATAAATGGCAACTATTCTACTTCACATTTCCAGCAATAAATGTAATGATTACATATCTTTTATTAACGTAAGTTACGTGTTACTTCAAAAATTCCCGTTTTTTGTGACACTCTGTATTATAGTATCTCTATAATTATTTTATATTATTTATAATTATATTTTCTTTTTCTTTTCTTTCTTAATTGAGTTCAATTTTATTAATTTTCTATTATATTGTATAGTTAGGCACCTCTTAAAAACCTTGAGGACCATTTTTTGTAGTGTTTTTTAGAAAATAAAAATTAAACAATTAAAAATTGAATTGAATTATTTAACAGGACAGAAATAAGCCAATTCCAATAATTTTTCATTATCTGTGAATATGCTCTCACTCATACACAATACAGTATAGTAACTATAATGGATTATAACAGCTTGGAAAAAGGTATATCTCCGCTACAACTATGTAGACAATATCTTTTTGAGTAGTTGTGAAGTTGATATTGTGGTAGTTATCCATAATAAATGAAAAGACAAGATGTTGTCAAACCACTGATTTATGGTCTCTGAGTATAATCTCTGAGTTTAGCAGAGATTGATAATGGTGTAACAGCCGAAACCGGTATCTCGATTTTCCAATAAATCAGTGGTCTGACAACATCTTGAATTTTCATTTATTAGACAATATCTGTCGAACAGCCGTCCTGTTCCTCATTGTGCCGGTTGCCATTGTAGTGAGATGAGAATGAAATTTGTTTTATATGAAAGCACTCATTTGTATCAATTAATGGATGTCTAATATCAACAATATAATAATAATGAATAATGAATATCTATATGAATCAGTTGAAGGTAATAGTTATTTTTGAAAATTTAAGAATCCATTGTCTCCCGATGATTTAGTGACAGCTTTTCATTGTTTTTGTCATTATAATGGACTAATGGATGATAACTTACATATTAGTCTTATACCGGGTTTTTACAAGCACACTCAAAGTTGAGGGACCCTCGAATTTTGATGAACAGCTGACATTTTCTATAAAATGTATAGGAAATGTAGTAAACTGTAGTAATAAACTTGAGGGTCCCTCAAATTTGAGTGTGCTTGGAAAAACCGGGTATAAGTCCTTCCCATGGCTAATAATTATTATTTATAGACTTCGTATACGTTTGGAGAATAATTATCATAATTGAAAAAAATCACAACAAATTGAATTATCCGCCACTATTATCTACTCACTCCACTTTTTTTGTGGGGAAGGAGGGGTGCTTACATCAGTTACCTCCTTTATAAAAATATGTTTCCACTCAATCACCCCTCTCTCACTTTCTCTCAAAGCATTCACTGCTCGGTTGTTAAAAATTAAATTCTTTGTTATACGGTATCACAGTACCTGCCATTATACAATATCGTTATGTAAACCAAATAATGATCAATGGAAAGGTCAGTATAGAATGCAAAACAAAAGCCAGTTGATATATTATCTGACCTGATATACATGTGCATTCATTATTTGACAGATAGAATTGAGATAGTGGAACAAAATAACCACAATGATGAAAGTTATTTATTTCAATGTCACTGTTACTCGTTAGACACTTAATATTTTGATCCTAAGACGCATAAACTATAAATTGGTTTTGATAAGATTTATCGAACCAATATGTAGGTGTGTGAGGAACTGAACGACAGGCAAGATTTATTGGCTTGTCAATCTGTTATGAAAAACTAATAACGATTTGTCAAGATTAATTCAATTCCAATTAATTTTTGTTCTTTCTGAAGGGAAAAAGGTAACAAATTTCCAGTTTTATTCTTCTAGTTCTTTAAACACTAACTTTTAATTAGTCTAGGTCCTTGAATAACTTTTTTGTCATTCAGTCAAAAGGCCTTGGTAAAATATTTATTTATTTATTCACAGTGGAGAGTAAATACAACGGGTTCCCCCGAATATTATAATTTGATTACTGAGTAAAATAGTGATAGGCCTGTCTATATAGCTTTATGAGCTCTAAGCGAACTTAGTCTGTTCAAGCAAAGAAGACACTCTGGCATGATTGGAAAATGACTCCAGCTTGGTCAAATCGGTCTCAAATTTTAGATAAGGATGCTTCCTACAATTTAAGACCAAATTTATAATTTTCGAATCAATAATTACCGATCTGGAGCTATTTTCCCATCTTGTCAGAATGTCTTCTTTGCTTGGACAGTCTATATACTATATTATTACACTAGACGTTTCTTCTACCATAGAGCTCTAAAGTCCCTTATACCGCACCTAAGATTGTGAGATGATGATTATAACATGAAATTAATACGTTATCCAGCTATTTTCAATCTGTTCTTTATAAATTATTAATAGACCAGGCAAATTAGACTTGTAGCACCTAAAAAATTATGGATGGTTGAAACTTGGAAATTCCGACCGTCGGATGAAGTAAGACCTACCTTCACAAAGAGTTTGTTTATATCGTCCCACATAATCGTAAATAGGGTACAGTGGCAAGGCTCCAAAAGAAGCCAGTTCCACCTTATAAAAGTAAAGTAAGTGCACGGCGTAGTTTCAGAAAGCACAACGTAAGCTGCGTAAGCTCCATATTCACATCCTCATCGACTGCCAGTTCGATCGTTTACAGCTGATCGTTCAACGTCGGGCCTGCCGGTTTACAGCTATTTTGGACTGTCACAGTTCGAACTGACAGTGAATGTGGACCCTAATACAGAGTGCCCGGAAAAACAACGAGAATTTTGTTTTCTTTAATTTCTTGTCTAATACACGTCAAAACATACGTCGGCCAGAAAAAGCATCCCTACCTTTTTAGTGCATAGAACTTCAAAGCGATTGGTATCAAATTTAACCCTCTATTATAGAAAACAACCAACTTATTATTTGTTAAAATAAATTGAAAATAAAAAATTCTCAGTTTTTATTATGTAGGCTATTATATCTTCCGTCTGATTCATTAGACCGGTATTACACCGTGATATTTCTTTTCCATAATATGTAAATCATATATACGAAATAATATTTTCATCTCTTTTTATATAGCCCAATTATTTCAAACAACTATCACTGTGTAATACCAGCTTTAGAAATATGTAATTCATATTCCCACTGGTATCATAAATTATTGTGTTCTTCACAGTTTAGACCAACTAGGACTTTCTATCTATTATATTTCCTGTTGTAGAGCTGACAATATTTTCTTTGCATTTCAAAAGAGTCCGCATTTTTGCATGTGACATTCGAAACACCCTTTTGCGTACTTGTTTCAACATTTCCAACTGAAATATTATTTCTGAGGTAGGAATACTCACTTCACCGATCTCAATTTGAGTTATTTTTAGTAGTATGTGGAAAGGGATCCTTCAATGGTAATGAATTAAGGTCGCCTTAACTTTTTTAATAAACGGATCTCATTAAACTGTAGCTTATTATTTTCAGTTTATCATGGCGATTCAAATTTATAGATATGTTGAATTCGCACATAATTGAACATTTTTTCACATTGAGAGCTTCGAGCTCTGCCAATCTGGTCGCTCTTTTCACATATTCTTATATTTTCAACATGCCTATACTCAATATTGGCTAACATCATATTCAGATTCTCTCAATAGTTTAAGAGCTTTTTAATACTAGTCTTTGTAGTAGCCTAAATCAGTTTCTGTCCTTTATAATACCAGTCTTTAGAAGTAACTCTTTTGAAATTGAAGTTTTCGACCTCCTTGTAAGCTCATTGGCTAGACATCCTTGTAACTTCCTTGGATAGGCATATTAATAAGAGAAGATAGTTTGGCCAAACAAGTGTATCAAATCCATGTTGTGCCTTGAGGGCTAATCAGCTGTTTGTCAAGTTGTGACGTCACACGCGCATGCGCCCACACGCGGCCCACGTGCGACCAAAGCACCGGTGCCACAATCTCTCCTTTCCATTTTTGTTGATCGTTCACTTAGCCCACACAATCCGCATCAACCGACTTCTCTGTTTGTTGCCAACGAAATTCATTAGTACGGCCAAATAGTGTGCATTGAATGACCTCTTAATAATTTCGCTCAAGGATGCCAACAGCAATAAACGCGGGTTCATAAACCTAGGAACTGGATGGTTGTTTGATGTATTCAGGTCTTTCCAGATTTCAGCTAAGATCTCATACCAATAAAGCAAACATCAATTGTACACACCTGATCATCAATTGTAATAGGTCATCAATCCTGCTTGCATTAAAACTAATACAGGAATCTTATCCATTAGGTACCGCGAACAATAATGTCAAAACCAAATAACAATGAAATATTTTCACAAAATAGCATACCTGAGGCCTGTTTCATGAATTATTCAGAATTACAGAAATACAGGTGGATAGCAGAAACCCAAAAAACCTAGTAAGCTAGGTTATATTTTGTGCCCATCACAAGAAATATCATCAACACTCGACAAAGCTAATAGCAATTAAATTATCCTTTTTGAATATTTGAATCTTAATAGATAAACTTAATTAACAATCATCAATTATATCTGGGAAATCATCAAAATTCAGGAAAGAAATAGTACAGGTTCTGTCTAGTTTTTCTTATATGGTTATAATTTATAATAATATTAATATTATAATTTGTGTAACGATATCAATGAATAAATGAAATGAAATCAATCCAATGTATTTGATCTACTTGTCTAGAGTGTGATTGCCATTCCAACTGCCTTTTTATTTTTACAGGACCAAGCTCTATGGAACAAGCCCCCAACTGACGCTTCCTTCAGTTTTAATAAGTAACCTATACTCTACGTTGAATTTGTAATTAGGGCTATTAATGCATGAATGAATATAAATCAATGAATAAAAACATTTACCTTAAAATTATGAGGAAAAAGAAACTTATTTCAAGGGTACTGTGATTAGTTATCGATTTATCAACATTCACTTTACTATTGCAGTTGATAATATATTAGATATTATAGTAATATTGTTAATTATTAAGCCGCGTATCGACAGTCCGAGGCATGTGCCACGAATGCCTCGCAGTACAGTCTGGTGACGCAAAAAAAGAATAAACTCATGGCTGAGGCATATGTGTGAATATAATCTGCAATAATCAAAAATAATTATAATTATAGTATAGAATATAATTATAATAAAAAATCTGCATTTTTTGTAACCAAAAATGCGAGCACGCGAACAAATTGACTAGCGCCATGGGAGACAAAGCAACTAAGCTCTGACAATTGATAATTTGGACTTTGGAGGTTAGTTTGTGCTCAATTAGTAGATAAAAATTCAAGGCAATGCTTATTATTGCCTATTAGAACCTTCTGCACCCAAATAGAATTCTTAATCACAAAAATGCATAGGAATGGGGTACAATTTTGAGGTTAGTTTGTAGAATTGTTTGTTGTGCGTTGCGAGGCAACAGGCACTGCTCGCTGCGAATTGTGTGCAGCGTTTGCCTCGCTGCTAGCAAACCCGGTATCGACAGTCCGAGGCATGTGTAGCACATGCCTCGGACTGTCGATACGCAGTAGATAGTAACTAGTAGTAGTACTCTTTTTTTGTGTCAACAGACTGTACAGCGAGACATTCGTAGCACATGCCTCGGACTGTCGATACGCGGCTTTATAATGAACATAATATATTATAGGCAAACCAAAATAATAATATTAAGCAATAGCGATGAGAATTTGAATCGATTTTATTCTCTTTCAAAACTAAAAAATATTTAATACGAGTATTACTGGATTAAAAATAGATCACACAGTTTAAAATATCTAAAATACATGCATGCATTATTATTATTTTCAATATTTATATACACTATACAATAGTTACATCAACCCACATGAGTATTCATTGGTAAAATCACTGCGAACGAGAAAAATCTAAACATTGATAACCATGAAATGGTTTTAGCAACTTTAGACCACCATCAAATATTTGCATCAAACAAGTATAATATATTATTATGTTTCCAATTCAAGTCTGTGTTTTCACACGATCTGTTCATGTTTTACACTAATATTATTATTATTATATGTAGTGCAAGAACTATTCACTTGAAACTATTGGGAATTCACGTGAAGTCAGCCATTGGATCTTCAGGGCGACGTCTCTTCATCATGAAAGCTTCCATTTCCTCATCAGTGGGCTTCTTCACTTCGAACATGCTGTTGTAGGGCCGCTTACGCTCGTCCATCTTCAATAGTCGGTCAGCCTCTCGATTCCTTTCCTCTTCCTCCTTCAATGCCTGACAAATACAAGACAAAAATCATGAGATTGAATATAATTTACTTTGATATTTTTTGAACTTTATAATTCTTATTTTATCTAGATTCATTATTCCTCATCATTCACATTCGTTCAAAGTGTTTGATGAATACAACCTGGTATTGACTTGGAGTTGCCACATTGAGAATAAGGTTGAATCATAGGGATAAAATTTCATCATACCTATTAAATGAAAAGACCACTGATTTATAAAAAATCGAGATACCGGCTTCGGTTGTTACACCATCATCAATCTTTGCTAGACTGCCCAACCTTCACAACTACTCAATAAGTTCATTATAGCTAGTATTCACACACTTTCAAGGAATGAGGATCATGAGTAGGCTATTTCAAATAACAAAACGCTGTTTTCTTCAAACATTTTAGCTTATTGGAAAATGAGTTCTATTCTATTTTTATAGTGCCCTTTTGATGGAAAAAGTCTCATCATGAATAATGCATAGTTGTTTACCTACATGAGTGAATTTTCAGTATTTACTAAGATTCCTAGATATTCACCAACAATTACAACTATTTGGTTGAGAAAAATGAATGTCTAAATTGTCCTTTATTTAGCTAACAATTAATGTGTATCTCTTCAAATTTGATGCTTTATTCAAGACAGCATCACTGAGAACATTGATCATGTGATCATGGACATCTCTAAGCACAATCAAGTCGATAACAAGGATATACCAAGTTGAAAAAATTCAATTGTCTAAGTAGCATGGATATATAAAAATAAATTTTATTGAATTATTCTCAATTCATAAGGAGCATCAACTAATAAGGTTGTTCATAGATTGGAAGGGCTAGAAGTTGTGGATAAAGAGATCTGGTACAACGTACAATAGATTTTTAATGTTTTGTTATTATACCAGATGAAAACTAACACCTTCAAAATAACAAGTACTTACAATTTTCAACTTCTCTTCTTCTGAAATGTTCTTCTTTTTCTTGTCTTTGTTTTTCGAGGTCTTCACTTTCTTATGTTTCTTCGTTTTCTTCTTTTTCTTTTGCTTCTTATCTTTCTTCTTACTATTCTTTTTAGTTTCACTATCACTTTCACTCTGCAACAAAAACGTATGGTTTAAAGGTAAGTATTGTTTATAGTTCAATGATAGAATAACGATGATATACATAGAACGCTCAATAAATACACGGATAATTGAGTTTGATAAAGGTATAGTCTGTCCAAGCAAAGAAGACATTCTGGCAAGATGGGAAAATGACTCCAGCTCGGTCAATATTGATTCAAATATTAAAATTTGGTCTCAAATTGTAGAAAAAAATTTTATCTACTATTTGTACCAATTTTGACCGATCTGTAGTCATTTTCCTATCTTGCCAGAATGTCTTCTTTACTTAGTCAGACTATATATTTGAAAAGTGCTGAATGAATATTTCTATCTCTATTCATTCAAATGCTGAAATACAATAGGATAGTTTCAGGGATACAAGTACAGTACATTGAAAGTTGATAATCAATTTTTTCGTCTAAAATGAACATATTGAAATGAGTCATATTGAAATCAAACTAACGAAACTCATATTAAATTTTTCAAATTATTATTGTTGTTACTTGATTCAGTATTTCACTTCAAAATTGCACAATTATTACTACAGGGTGAGGCAGTCAAACGGCACTATTCTAGGTAATAAAATAATACTCACAGATAATATGTTCAAGTCATGAATTGCAACAAATCGATATAACACAAATGAGCATTTTTGTATAATTTTATGGAATATAACTCCAGTAAGTAAACACTGAAATTCTCATGAATACGCCGTAACACCTCTGGTGCACGAATCTCTTGTGTTATCAACTTTTCAAGTCCAATCCAAGTCCTGTGTTGTTGCTAATTCATTCGGCCAAAAAGCGACGTCTTCGAAGCAATTGAGAATTTGAATGTAAGACGTAACGCAGGGTATTCTGGCTTGGTGGGAGGGGGGGGGGGGAAATTTGTGTCTTCTGCACGGCCAGTGTTGGTTCGGGGACTGTGTGTGCTGTTTGAGTATTTACGGCTTTTGGGCCGGTATTGGCCGGGCTGGAGACGTTTTCTAGTCTTGCAGGAGTGTCTTCTTTGCTTGAACGGACTGTATAGTGGGGTGAATATGAAACTGGCAACCAGCTGGTAGGCCAAGCTAGGCCCTTAATTGGGCTGTTGAGCAATTGACAAACAAACAAACAGATCTGGATATCATGAAGGCTGGCCATTGCGACTGAGTAGTGCAAAGGAAAACGGTTCAGCCGCAGTCGGCTGCGTATATTGCGGCCGACAGTCGTCAAGTTCCGCATAAAAGAAAACCTACCTTTATGAAGTAATATTCAAAAAGTAACCAATTTTATGTATAAAAACGAAATTCCCATTCAGACAAAAATTCCACAGAAAAGATTTTGATTTACAATTTTTTGAAATATATGACTTGAAAATAATTTCTATAAGTTCTATTCTACCTGAAGTAGTGCCGTTTGACTGCCCCACACTAAATAAGTGAATGAGTGTGGTTATTTTGTTATCCGGAAAACGCTTACAGGCATTTGTGAGATAAATAGTTCAAAAGATTTATAAGACATAATGGTAATGATGCACACAGCACAGTGCCAAGATGTTAGGCGTCAATGGACAACAAAATTTTGATTTCGTACCATTTTCCACATTTTAGATTCAACTATCCTTTATTTTCAACTCAAATAATCAACTCAATTTTCATGATAAACCTCATTAGCCTGGTATTTGACAAATCGAAAATCACTGATTTTTGAGGTCAGCGAAAGTGAATTCAATATGCTTGAAATTCCTTCTATATATAGAATAGAATGTCCAAGCCAAGAAAACATTCTTGCAAGATTTATTGATTGATTATTGATTGATTGATTAAGATGGGAGATCTTGGTCAATATTGGTTAAAAATTATAAATTTGGTCTCAAATTGTAGGGAGACAAAACCAAATTTGAAATTTTTAAACCAATATTGACCGAGCTGGAGTCATTTTCTCATCTTGTCAGAATGCCTTCCCTGCTTGGACAGACTGTAATAATATATGAAAACCTCAGATTAGCTGATTTTACTTCAGAACCAAAAAAATACTGAGATTGGACCTTACAAGTAATCAAATACACGACTTCACAAGAGAAAAGATAATCATGAAAAATACACTAATCAGCAATTTATACCATCAACCAAAATATCGAATACTCACTTCAGATGACGATGAAGATGAAGATGAGGAGGAAGATGATGAAGAGGAGGAGGAGGAGGAAGAGGAGGATGATGAAGAAGAAGGCGTATGAGGGGCCGGAGGGGGAGCTCGGCTCTGCTCCAACTTGGTCCACACAAACGGAGTATTGTCCGCATGGCTTGCGGCGCTAGTGCTTGGCTGTGCGCTAGGGTCTGAACTTTGTTTACCGGACTCTCCTGTACAATACGATTCCTGTAATAAAGCATTAAATTGTAATATTAAGTATCAATCAATATTATACAGGCTCGTATCCACAGTACGAGGCATGAGCCGAGAATGCCTCAGGACGCATGCCTCGGACTGTGGATACAGGGTTTGCTCGCAGCGAGGCATACGCGGCGCACAATTTGAGGCGAGCAGTGAGCTTGTCGGTAAAAGGGCCGTGCTCAAAGGCGCCTCGCCCCGAGAGATGCGTCAAGTGGATACCTGTGCTGTTTGTCTCACCAAGCACAACCAATACCAACTAGAATCATGCCGTAACATTGGAGTTTAAATGGCGGAGAGGTTTCCTTACTAGTAGCATACGAAATTTCACGTTACTAAATTGCAGACGACAAAAAGTAGTCGAATTTGAACAGCTGATCGTGATTTTGTCGTCCGAAAATGGGATTTCCTATCCCATTTTAAACCATCGCGGCCATCTTCGATTCCAATGGTTGGGGTCTAGTGATTCTAGTTGGTCTTGACACAACGCACAATCCTACAAACTAACCTTCAAATTACTGTATCACTTTTAGTTCGCGTGCTCCCAGCGAGCATACGTGGTTACAAATAGCGCCATACCACGCATGCCTCACCCCAAGGCAGATGTCGTGCCTCGCTGCGAGGATACACGGCTTACCATGAAGGGCATTGGATTAATAATACCATAATTTTATTCATTTATTTTCTCACAATTAAATTACACATAAACTATTATGGAAAAAACAGGCTTAAGCCCTTATTATTCCTATCCCAATTTGAAAGTTTGTAATTATTTATGTCATGAAGATTGAAAAATCAATAAAAATGTTTATTTTAATAACTAGAGAAGTAGTACTTCATTAAACTTCCAAGTAATGAAACATATAAGTACTAAAATTTCATAAGAAGATTATATTATCCATTTTTTTTAATATTGTCCAATTGAACAAATAATATACTGTACCAATGTTTGGTAACAGGCAATCAATCAAAACTCAAATTCCTAAATTCAGGAACGTGGAATTGGAAAAGTGAAATTAGAATTCTAACAAGTGAGATTTTTATCTATTAATTCTCGAATTCAAGCTCCATTCCCTGAATTGAATAGTTGAAACTATTTCATTGGTTCCCATTAGTTTCAACTATATCAACTCAGATAGAAAGTGCATTTGAGGGAAAAATTTATTACCTTAATGAAGGCATGGCAGCATTTGTAGCCCCAGCTCCCAGCATGCCAATACGATCCCCACACACTTGTGTGATTGTTTGGGAACACATCTTCCTCATACTTTGATCTGGCAACTGTTTTTCTTGACCCTGTAATCATGAAAATATGACAATGAGTAAAACACACAAATTTAATTTGAAAATTTCAATTTTAGAAGAGTTGAAAGTTGGGGATACCAAGAATTACTGTACATAACATTATTAATGAAGCAGCATTCAATCAAAGTATACATTTTGCATATTAGTTATCTTGATATCATGACAGAAGTTATAATAGATGGTTCGCACAACTCCATTTGACAATGTTTTGTATTAGCACAAGTTCATTTCATTAATTTCCAATCTCAACGGCAAACTTATGTAAAACCATCAGTGAAGAACAGCATCAATGCTAGTTTAGATAAGTAATCTATTTCATGAGAAATATAGAACATTTTTCTAGCTTGTGTCTCAGAAATTATCAATTCACCTTAATTATCTGTTATCATATTAAATTAAAATAATTTTGCCATTGACACGATTAATATGGAAAGCATATAACATGTTCACAGATACAGTAGGTTTCATGATTTGATTGTTTCTGACTTCAATGTTTAAAAGGAAAAGAATATACAATGAAGAAAGAAATTATGTTGAATCATGAACGACTTGAACGAGCTACTTCCTGTACGAGCTTCAGTGATAAAATTTCCTGTGAATGTCGTGGAATGGGGATATTGAACAAATACAGTCCCTCCCTTTAAATAGGAACTATTTAGTATACCTTTCCTATAAATTCTACGAACCAAAAAATAACTGAAATTAAGTCATTTAACAATGGTATACTTTGCACTGGTGTTGTCAATAATTCAGTATTGTATGTCCGTATAATCATAGACCAAGTATATACTAAATAGTAGTATAAATAATACATCTACTATATCTACGTTATAATACCCACTTATATTAATTCTATACTGTTATAGTTCTCACTTAGAAGAGCTTTTCATAATTCAAAAATCCATCATCAAAATGATTTTGAATAAGCCTAGAATTTTTCCAACCAAACTGACTTTTGAAGAATCTAAGGTTTTAATAGTTAAAGTTCTACGTAGTATGTGGTTAGAATGAACGTAGTGGAATACATTTAAACATAACAATTTGGACAAATAACACTGACAATGACATGAATTTCTTTGGGAGATTGCCTTGTCGTTTGTAAAAACAGTCAGTCGTTTCCTGTCTGTGGAGGACTAGTAATTGTTGCTTTGTTTACACCCCACTGATTAAGTAGCTAAAGATTAGATTAGATTGAATTTCTTTATCCATTTAGATAGCAAAAAAATATTTATGCTTAGTTTCTAGATTACAAGAGTTGTTATTAAATCCAATTATTCTATCATTTTTACATGTTACACACTAATTTCGGTATCTAACACCGGTATCTTACACTACAATTTTTACAGGTTATTCTATAAATCTATAATCTATTCAGCGAGAGAGGTTACATATGAATGCAAAAGTGATAGAACAATTATCCAAACAATATACTACTTGCTTGCAATCTCACTTGTTGTGCATTAAAATATGTAAATGAAAAGGCGAAGTTTGGACATAAGAATGTCCATTCTTGGGAAAGGATAAGTATATCCTTTCCATTGACACTTGGCCTGTTAGAGAGAGAGAGAGAGATCAGTACCCACCTTGATAACCTTTCCGTAGCGCGAGTACTCGACATAGTGCTCGGTCTGTGCGAGCAGGAGCTCTTTGGGTGGTGCGTCGAGGTGCTCTGCTCCGCCATAGCGCTCGAGCACGTCGTGCTGCACGTGCCGCTTGAACTGCTCCTTCTTTCCCTCGTACTCAGCCTTGAGCATTTCGAGCTTGGTGGGCTCGGCGAGCAAGTGCACGTCCACCCCCTTCTCGTACGCCTCCCAGGCGAACAGCTGCGCCTTCGCGTGCTTGCGTGTGTCACCAGTGAAACGCACAAAGTTCTCGCCCGCGTAGTCAACACTGCAAAAAACAAACAAATTAATTAAAAACTTCAATAGTAACATATTTTAATACATAACAAGTTGATCATCATCAAAATTTGAAACCCATAAAATGAATCAGTTTTGAATTTATTGAATCATTTCATTTCTGAAAATGAGGATCCAAATTCATATAACTCAACCCATAAAATTTATCAATATATCAAATGAAGCTAGAAATTCAATAAACATAATAATACAATACAAATCAAATTTTAGACTGTGTACATCCAAATTTCAATTACAATCTGAATCTGAAATTAAATGATTGCAATCAATTTAGGAGTCAGTCACATGGGAATTGAAATCAGTACAATATTTCTATCAAATAAACTCTCAGTTGTGAGAAAAAAATAACGAAAGTTTTTCCGATTAACGTCTCCGGTTTAAAAACTAGAAATCGGTTCAAGAATTGCCTGAGAAACTGGCAATGGAGATGGAGTTCTTTGAGAAGGTAACTCTGTCTAGCAAATTATATCAATTTAATTGTAGAGAAAACTCAAGTTACAGTAAATTGACACTGAAAAGCCTACATAAAAAACTTGTATGAAGACTATGAAGAGACTTGAAAATGTCAGTTTTATAACGTTACAGGTCATGCTCATAGGCGTGCGCCCGGGGGTCACCAGAGGCACCGTTTGCCCTCCAATTTTTTTTTTTTTTTTTAATAAACCAGAAAAAATTGATTATCATTGCCAATATTACTCTTATTATAAAATATATTAAAACTTATTTTAAACAACTAATTTATTAAAAATATCGCTTATCGTGATCAGTTTTGTGTGAGCGTAGGCCTATGGCTTTTCTAAACTGAGCAGTTTAAAAACCAAGTTGAGATCAATGATGGGTCAATACCGACTGGAAAACCTTTTACTGCCATTCATCAAGCAACGTATATGATCAATCCGCAATATCAGAAGATAGCCGATAATAGATGAGTTCAAGATGATGGTGTCCCACAAACAAAGGATGATGTTGTAAAAATCAATTTTATAACGACTCATTTAGTCATTAAACATTTAGATTTGCTGATCGCTTTGTAGATTCATTTAATATATTATTTCTCTAATGTTGGCTGTGGATTTTTTATGTGTTTTATGATAGATGATAAGATTAAACCTATTCGTTATTGAAACCTAAAGTTTGTTTCGCCCTCTATTTACCTGCGGGTACTAGCAGTAGCGTAGCCAGAGGGGGTTCCTGAGGGTCCGGATAAACCGAAATTTTTAGCATACCTACATGTTTATGTAGTTTACACAGAGTGTACCATAAGAGTTCACTAAACTTCTCAGACTGATTACCTACGTCAGAATAATTTAAAAAATTATACTGTACCTTATAAAATGAATGAAGTTTCTCCAAATTTTAAACTTTATGAATTAATAGAAGCTCTATCACTCTATAAGGTCATTGAAATTATCAATTCTGATAGAAAATCAGCAAGGAAATCTGAATAATACATACAAAAAATATATATTATTGATATCAGCAGAACAAGTTATGCTCAAAACATTGCTGATTGCTGCGGTTTGAACTGAATAAAGTAAAGTAAGATTTTCATTAAACTGCATTTGAGAAAGACTGCTTTACAATTAGGCTACTGTGAGTTATCTTAAAAACTAGAGCTCTACAACTAGAACTCAAAAACTAGAGCTCTACAACGCTATCTCGGAATAAAACAGGTAGTATTAGAATAATACTGTTGAGGGATACGATTCAACCCTCAAAGTGAAGTTCCTATTATTCAATACAAATAATAGATGGCTCTAAAACGTTATTTTGTACTGTAAAATTTCAAAATTTTTCCGGTGGACCCCCGGACATCCACTTGCTGGTGGGGGTGGTCTACCAACCCCCCCAAATCGAAACCTGGCTACGCCACTGGGTAAAACCCCTCAGACTTTACTGTCTGGTACCCCCATTAATCAACGTCTGCGCACGTCTATGGTCATGCTCGAGCATTGTCAGTGTTATAATGAACTAATTATTTTGAAAAATTAAGTTCGATATAATAAAGATGAGAAATATAGAAGAATTTCATGAATTTACTCTTCATTGGAGGCGGCAGCAGTCTCTTGATTGGGATTATCCCTCATGGAACGAGTCTTGGGATCGTAGTAGGCTGAGTTGGGATCCAGATTGCGCAGATACTTGGCCGTGTCCTCACGAATACGAAGATTTCGAACTGTGATCCGCTGCTTGCTGTCCACTTTTGTACCCGGCATGTCTACCTCATCCACATACTTGTCTTCGTCCAACTCTTCATCCAATTCAGCCTCCTGCAATTTATACATTAAAATTTATTTGATTTAAAAATTAAAATCAAGAATTATATAAGTTTATTGAATACAACTCGAATTGAATATTTGTGTTATTAATTGTTATTGAAACCAATATACTTCCAAGTAGATTGAATTAATTTAAAATAAAACATTTGAAATAAAATTCCAGTGAGTTCGAATTCATATTTTCTGTTTTTTATAAGTGAAGATGTTGGAGTTATGTATGAGTGTCGGTTATGTATTTTATTTCATTTATTAATTACCTAATTGATTCCACATTACATGGATAGGAAACAACTGACGACACAATTTTCACAACCCTCAATACAACAAAGTGAAGTGACCGCTGTCAACCGGTGACTGTTGCTATATAAGGCCAACTCACATTCATGTCATAGTGAGGGTGTGTATTATCACAGAGAAGGTAAATCTTATCTTACGGTGAGATTTATCTTCTCAGTGATACTATGCTTTTGTTATGACGAATGACCCCTTATTGAAAACAATAAAAACGCATCAGTAGCGAATTGCTGTGATCTCGAATCATAACTGCAAGTGGTGAGAGAGAAACAGAAAACCAACGAATAGAAAGCCTGCGGTAAATGCAAAAAGTTAATACTGAACGCCAGTATCTTCTCGTCCCTACTTTCACTTTCTATGAGACGCTTTAAACATGATTATAAATTTCCATACTTTAGCCTAATATTTCATCCACATTCCATAATGGGTGTATCCACGTTTTTTATAATTCGACTGGACTATATTCAAATTTATTAAATTCAATTCTACCTTATTCTTGCTGAGAACATAATATTTATTGTCTACTTTAGGTTCGTCACTTCCACCTGGAAGAGTCTAGACAGAGCTTCTCTGTAGAAATAAGGTAGAATATACTGAAACCAGCACCAACTCAGAATTCTAAATGCCTATGAAAATGAATTCCAGACTCCAGTGACAACATAACAAAGTGATACATGCATTCTGCTATTTGTCAGATTCCACACTGAATAGCAACAAATTAAACCCGAAATCGGGACTCTTGTCACTCTTTTATTCCTCCAGTCATGACTCCGCCAGTTAGTGGAGTCATGGGGAGCGGTTGTCCCAGAGGTAGAGAACGTCTAATCGGTGAGATTAGATAAGAGACTTGCCTCTGCCACCACTGTTGTACTGGTGATCGGTTCCTCTGAATTCAATTCATGAGCCTCAAAAATCGCTTCCCGGTGGTTCGGAACTCACCTAATGCTGTAGGTCCATTCACCTCTCATCATCATCTTTTCCATTACCCACGCACAGGCCCAAAAGCCCATGCGGGCATCATCCTTAGAAAAAAAATTAGGAAAGGCAAGGCACACACTGCAATAGACAAACATATACAGATGGATGGTGGAATTATCCCTCCCTGCTAAATGTTGCAACGCACACATGCATCTGTTACGTCATATTCTATATCTGTTACGAAGCGGATATTTACTCCATCCGTTTGTGCGTTGCACATTTGATAGCCTGAAAGGAATATTTCATCTTTCCTTCTGCATACGTCCTTTTAATTCTATATGCACCTTGCTTTAGGGTGGAAACATGTCAAATAAGGTGAGGTTTCGAGTTAGACTGCGGGTATACTATGTATAAACATAGTATATACATAGTTTTACATCTATATCATATTATATCACATCATATGATTCCTATATCATAGTATAGTATTAACCTCTAGCCTAACACTAACACTTTTTTGACATGATCTTACCCTTAGGGTATTGTCATCAAATTGGTTTAGTCATTAATTCATTATTAAGACATTTAGTCATCAAATTCTTCATTAATTCCAGTATCTTACAGCGTAGCATCAGCTGTTCATCCAGAAAACACCACCCAGTCACCAGTTTTCATGTTAGGATCTCTAACTGTTCTTGGGACTAAGTAGTATTCTTGACATATTTTTACAATCACAATCTTCAACTCATTTTTCAACTACTGCGATGACAAGCATGGGAATGTTTATTTGTTTATCCTGTATAAAGCCTAATAATATTCAATTGAATGCGTTACCTTTGCAGCATCGCCATCACCTTTCTCCGCATTGAGTTTTTCAGCTCTGAGTTGACGTTTGGCCTGCTCTATGCGATGGTACTGCTCGATGATGGTGCGATGGTTGGCCGGGTCGTAGCCGACCCAGCGGTCGCGTTTCGAGTCGTAGTCGCGCTCGTACTCGGGCTGAATGAGCTCGTCGGGCGCCAGTGCTGCGCCCGTGTACTTGGCACCCACTTTGCGCGGCCGCTCCATGCAGTCCTTCTTCTTGTGCGTCATTGCGCCGCAATTCTCGCACGCGCCTTTCCGGTACTTGGTCGACACTTGTTGCTGCAACACGAATCATTCATCATAAAAATACTTCATTGCCCAGCTGAGTGAATTGTGAACTACTACATACTTGTATTTGATTATACGTGATAATACCATTGACAATGGCTATATTGACTATATCCATAGTCAATGGTAATACACTGTGATTCAAAAAGAAATATCGGGGACCGAGCTGCGCTCTAAAGTTGGATGGTTACATAATGATTAGATGGTAGATGATTATCAACATATTTTTCAACATCATTTCTATTACGATACTATAGATGTTGTACTCGTAAGCTCAGTAAATAATTCCAATTATTCTTAGTTAGAATCCTCCAAGTTACTTGTGTCAGAGATAATTTTAAAGGCATGAGCTAATAATTATGTAATTATAATTTTGAAGCAATATTATGGAAGGATATAATATCTTATAATTGGAGAAAGTTATTTGAAATTGCATTCCATCGGAATGAATCTTGTAAATGAGTGATTGAGTACTGCCTGTTCCTGTAGCCCATAATCAGCATTCAAAACGTTGACAAAAATATGGAGTTTGGCACAAAAAATTTCGATCTGAATTGGTTGTTATGGAAGGCTTCACACTAATGGCCACACTACGATTATGTATAAATCTATAGTTAAATCTCTATAGTTTATACTATGTGGAATAAGTGTGCTTCTTGTACTACACTCCTCAGACTTAGACTTGTTTCAAGATGAGGAGTATTGCTCTACATAATATAATTTAATTAATGCAGGGTTTGTGAAACATAATATTAGTTAAATAGAGAGTAATATGTGAAGGCATTTCCACAGCCAAAGTTTATTTTCACATAAGTTACCTATCTTAATTATAGTTAGTAAATAAGGAGTCCAATCTCACAGGGTGCCTAATTATTAATAGGCTATATAAACTAATATACTTCAATAAATAACAATCAAGCCAAGGGAATTGAGGCTGGATGATGACTCAAAACCATTCACTATCAGTTTACCTTGTTGGCGGATTCCGACAGTTGAGCAAGAGAATCATTGTACAAATTGTACAATGTTATTGTACATTTGTTTTTTATATTCATTTATTGTATTCATTTTTGTCCTTTGTGTGTGTTTGAATAGATTGAATTGAAATGAATTCTTCTCAGAGGAGCTGATTTTACTAAATTACATTGTATTATTTCTATACAGGTTGAGAGTAAAGTTTTGAAACGGCTTAATATAATTATTGTACGAAGGTAAATTGGTGGTCTGTGACATATGGGATCGTATTAGAATTCAACGTTCAACATAATTTTGACAATTTACCGTATTATTTCAAATGGGAAGGTGGTCATACATTGGACATGATTTCAATGTAGATTTTCAAGAAAAAACAAATTCTGCAAACCGTACATCGATATGTTGAACATTTTAGCAATTATTTCAATTCTTAATTATAGATATTCACTACAAATCAGTTAATAGCTCCAAAACTGTTAAACATATCAATTTTTCTATTGAAAGTTTCATTTTATATTATGTAATGTTCTGACTTACTAGAATTATTATTAATGTGCGGGTTTCGCCATCAATTTTGCCTTGAGATAGCACCTCTTGTAATAATACAAAATTAGTGTCTCTTGTAATAAGACCGCCTTCCGGAAAGAATAAAGTTGGATTCAATATGGCGAACCAAATGTTCAATGTCAAAATTGAGTAGAACGTTCAATTCTAGGACGATCCCCTATATAACTGATCGTCAAATTATTTTCCTACAAGAAATTTCATATTAAGTAGTTTCCAAGATTTTCACCAATCCTGTCCAACAGATTAAGTACTCACAGTAACTCCACGGTGATAAGCCAAGTCGATTCTGGTTGGTGCCTTGACCATGTCCTCCTGTATGCGCTGATGCTTGAGTGTGGGACCACTTGAGCCGAAGTACCATGGTGCCGATGAAATGTACTGCGGGATGTGTGGGTTGATGTCCTTGCCCTCTTCATCAACAGCAGCAGGAGCTGTACCAGCCTGGCAAACAACAAAATAGGATTAAAACAAACCGAAAATTACATTTTTTTCAATTAGTTTATTCTAATGCAGTTTTACAATAAAGGGCCGGTTTCTCCAAGTTGGATTGAACCAAAATCGGTGTGTGCTTGCTTACTGCTATCAAGAAAGTGACATTCGAATAGATTATATTTTTGTGCTAATTTTGTGTCTTTTTGTACCACGAAGGAAATTTTTCGTACCATTCCACTAACTGAGATAATAGCAATTCTTCTTGGTCGGTAGCCGATTTGACATGGCAAATGCATTTTGGGGCTAGCACCGTTACACATTTTTCCGGCATACAAATTCTATATTTGAATAAATAGAGTTAAAGTGTAATGGTATAATGAAATTATTCAATTATAATAATTCAAAATGTATAATTAATTTGATAATCGTCCAATTAGTGCATGAATATCTATATTATTTGAAAAAATATGCTCTGGATCTTGCATGTTGACCCATCTTTAAAGTGCCAAGGTTGGTTATCCTACATTCACAGAATCACAAGTCAACCAGCTGCTATGATTTTCATTTTTTGAGAGTTTAATTTCCATCATTCAGCTGATGGTTTATCTTGAAATTTAAACTCCCAATCCTGACCGATTAACTCATTTCTGCCAAATTTCATTGAAATTCATTTAACCAACCAAAATTTGAAAATCCCGCCATGGGAGTGTCCATTACTTTCTTCAGCAGGATAAACCTGTACCCCGATCTGTTCAAATTTGAATGAAAACTATGCCGTAATATTGTTTTAATTACTGACATTTAATGACATTTTGTACCACCAGCAAATTTTTTGTACTCCTCTCATTTTTGGGTACTAGCAATTAGAAAGTCGGGGGGCTAGAACCCGACACGAGCCAAATTCAATGAAATGAGATTGAAGAAAAGTTCATTTGATTGGTACAAAAATTAAACAATAATAGGGTGTATCTGAATGTTGAATAATTACATAAAATATGCTGGGAAAGAGAGTCAACTTTTTCTCTGACCGCAGAATTACTATTATCTCTCTTAGGGTGGTAGTACAAAAATATTGCTTCTTGGTACAAAAATATGATGTATTCGAATTTCACTTTCTTGATAGCAGTAAGCAAGGTCACACCGATCAAACGTTAAACCAAAATTTGGTTTAATCCAACTTGGAGAAACCGGCCCTAAATATCACAAATACAAACATGGTAATTCAAAAATAATGTTCAAGCATGAATAATAATAACAAGTAGCCTATGTAACAAAATATCCATTCCTCCCTGGGTTGAACCTGAATGGCTTGCACTCTAAATAAATCAACTTGTTGATCTAAAGCAATAACAATGTTAATGGTAGAGCAAACAATAAAGTGAGAATCATACAAGAATAATAAGATTGAAAAAGGGTACTATGGTTTTAATTATTTAGAGTTTTAACGAATACAGTAGCCCTAAGAGAAAACAAGTATTGGAATAATATGCTTTTCACATCAATAGACTACAAAATACAATCATGAATTTGAGATTGATAGAGAAAATTAACTTAAAATTGAATGAAGACAATAACAAAAGTTTTTGAATTTGATATCACGCCTCTAAGGAATAATTTCTTCATAGAGTGACTTCATGGGTGGCTCGTCCGGTCTGCCTGAAAAGTAGTCATCTCTCATCAGCGTCGTACAGGTCGAGGAGCACATGTGGGCATCACCATCAGAAAAAATAAAGCCACACATTTTTTCTTCAATAAATATTATAACTGGCTGTCTCTGAATTCTGATACATGAGACAGTAATTTATTGAAAAGCACATGTTCCCTTTGCGCAAGCCACTTTTGTAAATCGTAAAATTCTATGTGGATAAGGATCTCAATCAGAATTGTATCACTTCTTATGTCTACAGACTACCTCTAATAACTTAGTTGAAGAAGGGAAAATTTATATTTTTCTACAAAGGAAAGGGAGTTGCATACTTTACTTCAAGTTTAAAAAACTTTGATTAGATGGTTGGTTTTGGAGTAAAATACATGTGTTAACATAAATCACCAAACCGATGTAGGCTAATAATCGGTAAATTAGCATTTTAGAAAATATTTATCTTTGTTGTTCACTTTTTTTCAATATAACATCCATACTCCCTCTTTTACTGTTATTTTTCTAAAAATTTCTCATTCATTGAACAGTAAATTTATGATAGAACAACACATTACACACTTTTGAAATGTGTAAAAAACAATACAATTACCATATATTTACCAGCCACGGAAATTCAAAAAGGGAACAATGAAAAATAGAATAACTCACATTAGAAGCTTTGAAATGTTATCTTACTATTTACCGTAAAGCCCATAATTGTGGAAATTATTAGGTAGGCTACTCACTTTTCGAGCTTCTTCAAGTTCCTTAGCTTTTCGCCAGTCCTCACGTGATTTCTTTTTTGGCTCATCTTCTGAGGTGCTCTTACTCCTTAAAATTTCTGAAACTGGAATGTTGCTTGAAACAGCCATCTTCAGTTACCATATCTGTGAAAAAATTTCATTAGATTAGCAGACCAACATTTAATCATGGGGACCATCTCTAAGATTACCAAGATTAATTTTCTAAAGAATTTCTAATCCAACAACCCCTCTAATATTTCTAGTTCAAGAGATTGATTTTTCCAAATCTAAGTAAGTCTAAGTTAGATCGATAGAATTTTTCACTACTCGCTACATTACAATTCAATAGCATATAATTTACTGATCGAGTTTAAGAATTCTTGAATTTTGAGTAACCAAGTTAGATTTGTAGAAGACTATACGGTAACCAATTGAAATAAGTAGGCTATAATTATAATCAGTTTAATCAAGTCTAATAAGTTCTATCTTGAATTCAATAATTCCAACAAAATCAGTTTGACCAATAGAGTAGGCTAATATTAGCCCTAGTCCTAGCATAGACTAATCATATAGGCTACTTTGTTCGGCGATGACATGGATTAACATAGATAGGCCTAAGAGAATGGAGGATAATTCTTGTAAGAAAAAAGGTTTTGTGGTTCATTTCAGAAACACAGGAAGCCTTCAAAATTAGTTTCGAAATTGCTGTGAGAATCTGGAATAAACAATTAGATGAGGTTAATCAGGAAAATAACCCCCTTTGAAATAAAACAGGATAAGTCTTCCTCAATAGGACAAACTTAGATAAAAAGGATACGTCTGAGGCACATAATGCGTATTATGCTAGGTCTAACATAATAATTATGAAAATTATCCAATTCTAGATTGTCTGCAGCAATGAATATTACTGGGTTGTCAGTTAAAACTGGTGTAAGCATGAATCAATAAAATCATAGGTACCTAGGTACTAGAAAAATAATGACAGGCCTTCATTAGAAAAAACACAAGCATTACCGTAGCCTACTTGTTTGGGCATTTCTTCAGCTAAAAAATTACAACTGTCAAGAATAAGTTAGGCTACTGTCCTATATCTGGGGAGTACTTTATACAATACCATCAAATAAAAGATGTGATCATTTATACTCAGGTTAGGTTGGATCATTATTATCAAAATTATCGTTGTATCAAGTATTCCCCAAATATAGGAGTGTAGCAATAAGTTAAAATCTGAAATTTAAATATGAAATGAGAAGTCAATTAAAGAGCCAGGATTTCACAAATATCTCAATATTATGTAAAAACCAAGAGAAAATAGTAGCATAACCTCAATTATGCTAGTGATACTTACACTGTGACTTCAAGCTTATCGCAATCCCACAAACTAAAAGAAATTGTTCATTTTATGAAGAGATTACAAAAACCACTATGATGTTTATTATCAAAAACCATTTTTTTTGTTTCTAGAGAATGATAAATTAATTCAATCCACCACTACTCTGCATGGGCTTGCAGCTAGGGACGTTTCGTTTCGATACTTATACTTATACGGTGACATACAAAGTGGTCTAAAGGCGCCTCCATACATGCGGTATTTGGGAAATACCGAACATTTGGTGTTTGGCGAACAGTTTTGCTTGCTATTTCCCAACTAACGAACACACATCTCCACACATGCGTGGTTTTCCGAGCACGTATTCGTACTGGGAATGGCGAATCGTCAACCGAATAGGTGACATTTTCAAGGTCAATAATGTCAAAATACTGTCGAAAATTTCAACTTTCAAAAATCCAGCACTACGGTACTAATTTCAACTTTAATCTTGGCAATGATTGAATATTAATGTTTGTATGAACGTTTAAAACATTTAAAGAATCAAGATCATAATTCAGTAACCTGAAACGGACTGGACATTCACTATAGTTTTCAATATAATATTTGAATTGAATTCAATTCAATTTCATAGTATCAAAATTGATTATAACACTTAGAAATCATCCACAAACTGTAATTTAATATTTATCTCGTCTAAAAAAATTTTGTATTAAATTAATACATAAGAAACTTTTCCTCAATTGACTTAACCTCAATCTACATGCAACAACAAACAACAAAATTAGCCGAACATGAAGGCGAATGTGTGGATGGGCAAAAAGTTCGCTATTTGCCGAACATTCGTCCACTTTGATGTGTCCAAAAGACCGACAATGGACGGAACACCCAAACATTCGTGTTCGCTATTCCCGAAATAGCGAACACTCCGCTCCACACTAGTCGTGATTCGGCGACTAGGTGTTCGGTGTTTGCCGAATAGCGCATGTATGGAGCTGGCTTAAAGCACAGTGGTCTAAGAGCAATTAAAGTCAGCTGAAAAGCTTCAAAGTGGTCCAAAGACCAGTTCACAGTGATGATTGGAACTTCAGCGATGGGAAAAAAGGGAAAAGATAAATTTACCTTTACAATGTTGATATGTCGCGTTGCTGTTGACTGAGTAACGGTCAAATATTATAGGTTAGACAAGTAAGATAACCCAAGGTATTATTAGATATTATTATTATTGTATTAATGGATATTTTTTATTTTGAAGCCCAATTCAGCCTAAAGTGAAGGAACAGTTTCATACCAGTGAAATATAATTAGCTAGGAAAGATACAAGAGGTGTCTGAATTATGATACCGCTATGATAGGTCAACAACAATATATTAAGAAGTCAGATTATATTTCATTATCCTTGAACATAATCAACTTATAGTGAATTGAATTGAATGAATTTAAGCAAATTATTTCACTCAACTGTCTAGAAGCCCTAAACATGAAAGTGAAGAGGTGAGCCCATGTATTATGAAAGATAAATACTAAATAGAGAATCCTCAGAAAAATTTTGAATGAAATTGTGAATGAATGCCATGTAAAACTATGCTATATATTATTTTAGCTCAACCTTTTCTTTCAGCTACCTTTTTATAAAGCTTAAAATTATGAAAATAGTTAATTTTTATATGTAGGCTACACAGTTTTATTATATTTGAAAAGACTTATAGTTATTCCCATAACACAAGAAATCGTTTCAAAATTGATATTCCCAACGACTGTCTATCTAAAACCAACAGCTACGACACTTAAGGAATTTAAATGTTCAATAAAGTACCCAAGGAACTTATTTTGGAAACAGAGATAAGATTGAAAATTAGATTATCAAAGTGGCTTTCGTTGAATCATTTTATTGTATGAGCGAGTTCCTTGAAAGTGCAGTTATTGTTTAGATAGGCACTCATTTGATTTATGTATCTTATACATTTATAGGCTACCTCTCTTTTCATGTTTGCTACTCTATTTGTACATGTAGGCCTACTCTATTTTCAGACTTCTAGGTTACCTTGTTTTTATATGAACTATAATTAAGTTATATTAATGAAATTTAATTTACTGGGTGCAGGTGAAGTGCCTTCAAGGACCTCCTAAAGAGACACGTTGAACAGAAGCCATACTACATTCTACAAGAAGTCTATGATGACGGTGTATTCAACAGGGGCAACCCATGATGACCACGGCGCTATAGCGCTACTAGTGGGATATCTACAAGTAAGTAAAAGGTAGTTCAAGTAAGATGATAATTATTTTTGTAAAACACCGGCACCAAAGTGCTTATTGGGGGTATCTTTGTATTGGTGACCGGTTCCTCTGAATGCAATTTATGAGCCTCAAAAATTGCTTCTCGTTGGTTCGGAACCCACCTAGGTCCATTCACCTCTCATCATCATCCTTCCCATTACCCACGCACAGGCCTAAGAGCCCATGTGGGCATCACCCTCACAAGACAAGAAGAAGGACCCCCTCATCCGTTTATTATATTTATGTGGACCCCCACTACTGCTTAAATGCTCAGTTATCAAAATATTTTCATTTACCGCCAGCCCCCCATCCTGCAATCTTAATAGAAATAAGGCTAGTTTCAGCTAATCTTATTAAATAACAAAGTTAAAAAAATATATAACATATATGTCTTAAATGAAAAATGAAATACCCTTTTTAAAAAACTTTAGAATTATTATTCTACAGACATGTTTCGGGACTCAGCCAATTATCAATGTGGGTAAAAAAATGTTTTTGATTTTTCATTTAATTTATGAATTATTCTAAACAGACCTAAGTTTATTATATAGACCTAACGTTTATTTATCATATGTCTTGGATCTATCATCTTTTTAAATTTGTTGTCAGAGTATTTTAACTTTATAGTGCAATCAGGAAGAGACAGTTTAATGTTATTTTCTATTGCTTCAGACTATGTTGAAAATTTGTAGAAGTTCATAACTCAATTATATAACGAGAAGAAGTTGACGTTTCAAGAAAAATGTTAGTAATTTTTTAATCATTGATTATAGTTATTTTACTCTCGGTACGTTAACGTTAAAACAATCCTCAAATTGTATGGTTTGTTGACAATGGGGAAGTAATTTCTAAAAATAATGCAGTATTCACCAGTTTACTGTAATAATCAATATTCAAATACAATAAAAATAGCCAGAAAGGTTTATTGTTTCTTAAGTTTCGTGGTTTCCAACCTTAAAACAACCAGAAATAGTAAGCTGCTGATTCAAGCCGCGTATCGACAGTCCGAGGCATGTGCTACGAATGCCTCGCTGTACAGTCTGTTGACACAAAAAAAGAGTACTACTACTAGTCTACTATCTACCGCGTATCGACAGTCCGACTGTCGATACCGGGTTTGCTAGCAGCGAGGCAAACGCTGCACACAATTCGCAGCGAGCAGTGCCTGTTGCCTCGCAACGCACAACGAACAATTCTACAAACTAACCTCAAAATTGTACCCCATTCCTATCCTTTTTTGTGATTAAGAATTCTATTTGGGTGCAGAAGGTTCTAATAGGCAATAATAAGCATTGCCTTGAATTTTTATCTACAAATTGAGCACAAACTAACCTTCTAAGTCCAAATTATCAATTGTCAGAGCTTATAGTTGCTTTGTCTCCCGCTTGATGGCGCTAGTCAATTTGTTCGCGTGCTCGCATTTTTGGTTACAAAAAATGCAGTTTTTTTATTATAATTATCTTTATTATAATTATATTCTATATACTATACTATAATTATTTTTGATTATTGCAGATTATATTCACATATATGCCTCAGCCATGAGTTTATACTTTTTTTGCGTCACCAGACTGTACTGCGAGGCATTCGTGGCACATGCCTCGGACTGTCGATACGAGGCTTCACAAAAATGTCATCAGAACTGTAGTTGCCCGGAATTTAAAAGTTTGTATGATTAAAATTTTTTCTATCAAGTGTTTTTCCATTCATGTTCTTAAAGACAAGCTCTATTAATTCAAGAAATGCGAATAAATTTCCGCCCTATAGCCCTATAACCTGTAAGTCCTATACATGGCTTGGTCGACTGATCAACGCGCTATATCTGTCAAAGAGTATTTTTTCCAAAATCAGTCTGTTTTTTCAGCGCAGCGTCGATGCGATCTCGCTATCGGACGGATCCCTTCTCATAAAGCTGTTCCTGACCGCAAATTCATGTTTTTTTAGGTAAATGAGGCATATTCTGCTTATTTACCATTCCAGAAATGTAAAACCCGGGCATCGTGAGGCAAGTCAGTGATTTGTTTCACATGCCTGCCGTTGTTCCTACCAGTCCCATTGGGTGAATTCTTGAACAATTACCATTTAACGTTGATGGAAGTGAAGTAACTCATGGAGAATACGACACACAGTGCGACTAGACAACACCAAGGCGGATTCATGCTTGCGAGCTGAATGTTGAGGAGACTGCAAGATCAATATTCTGCCACGGCCAATTTTTGAGGAGTCCGGACGAGCTCGAGTTAATTTCCCATCTTGCTGTAATGTCTCTTTGCTCGACCAGACTATAATTATAGTGAATCATATGTTCAAAGTTCATGCACGCCAGCGCCGTAGAGAAGGACACATGCTTTGCATGACATAATTTTTCATACATAAAATTGGAGAGTTAGATGAACATGTTGATGTATTTATTTTCAGTTTTTCGTTTAAATAAACCTTCTAATTTAATGTATTGAGACCTGAGCTATTTTTGAATAACACAATATATATTTAAAAAATATTCACTTATTAAAATATTCAGGACCTATAGGTTTCTTGGTAAATCTTTCATATCCTCAGTAGAAGTAATATGGTTATTGAGCGAAGCTCTAATGGATCAGGAAAATCACTCTATGTAATGCTATTCCCCGGAACCACTCGACCAATTTCATTAATACTTGCCATGATGATAGTAGACATGGACGTCCATGTCTGACATTGATCGACAGCTATCAACTTAAAGCTGTTTCTGTAAGTTCAGACATTAGGCGCATATTATATAAAAGCTCGATGGTACAGAACACCTGGCGGCAAGTGCGGAAGATCGGCAAGGCTAGGCTATTCTAAACATCTTCCACAACTCATAGCAGACTCAAATGACAGATAAAATAGGTTCACGTATCCGGCTCCTCATTGAGTGATGATTGATACAAAACCGCGTGGGCAAGTGCGAAAGAATTAAAATTCATTTTGAGTCACTTCCACCATTCGTTGTTCAGCCATGTTTAAAATTTTGGGATCAACTTTTTAGAGTCTCTGCTTCAAACACTTTTTGACAAAAAGAAAGATCGTTCCGCTCAATTTGCGGCTAGCTCCGCATGCGCTTCCCTAGTTTAAAAATTCTCCGTTAATTCGATTGAGCCGGCTCCATATTATTATGTGACATTCTTCTAACACCGAAAACAGTTGTAGAGAGTTATAAATTTGTTAAATGTTTTTGAGCCGTTCTCAAAAACAGCTTGCATAATTTTCTCCCGCTCCAACACCGTTCAGTGTTCGCCTAATGCCGCATTATTGACATATACTATAGCAGCTCGATAAAATACTAGCTAGTAGGCTACTATACAAGTCTAGCTATACCATGTCCATATCCCGACTGAATTCATGAGGTTGTCAATACTTTGAGGTGATAACGCTGAGATTTAACTGTAAATTTAAATGAATATAAGCTATACATGTAGATAATATACAAAGTGTTCCGAAAATAACTTACTTGAACTAAATTAAAAGATAAGATGTTGTCAGTGGTTTGACAACATCTTGCCTTTTCATCTAATATGGATAACTAACAATATCACCTTCAAAACTACTCAACAACTTATTTGAGTACCATCACAGTGTTTCTCAAGCTAAAACAGTTATTATCCTTTGTTTTCCTGTAAACTGTGTTTCTTTTTCTTTTTTCATTTTTCTATTATTGTTAATTATTTATCAACAGATGATGAACATTCCCCATGAAATTGTATGGCCTCAATTATAAGTGTGGAGTCTTAAAAACTGCGTAATCTGAAAGTTTCAAAATGGCGGCCAACTGCAATATCAAATCCGAATTTAACGTTGGAAATATTGTTTTTACAATAATTTGTATTGTTGCAAAAGTGTAGAGCTTAATGATGCCTGATTTTTTTAAACTTGGATGATAAATAACTGAGGAATGGTGTTGTATTTTTGATGTTATATATGGTGTATATTTTTATATTTGTGGATTCACGCAGTCTAAAGTGTGACTAGCGTGAATTGAAAGTGCATGGCTTGAATTTTGCCAGTCATTTTCTGTTCGTTTCAGTTTGAAGAATACAGACTGAAGAATGGAGACTGTGGTGGTACTCGAAGCACTTTTTTTGGAACATTATGTGCAGGTGGCACCGAAAAGCCAGCTATGCCAAAAGAGATAAACCAAAAATAGACACAGCTGTTTCAATAGTAAGGGAATCCATATTGCACACATGAGTGCGCCGCTTTTCTGAAGAGTACTTGTTAATATTGTAAGCTTCGGCCATGTATTCGTGAAATCATGTATAAGATTGCCATACTCCTATTGGAAGAAATAAACTTGGATCCGATTTGGCGCATCAAAGATGTTATGAAATAGAAGTACTTCATATCTTTTCATCATTCCGCTATGTCTTTTTGGTAGTCATTTGTATAACAGATTTTTTTGCTTCCTAGACCGGCTTCAAGAAATTGAGCAAGAAAATTTTGATGATTTCGAAAGAGCAAACCTACATAACATTGAGGTGAGGCTGAGGAGAGGGGAGCAGCTCACCGCCTCGATCAGGAGGAGCATGAATGACCTCAGAGATCAGAGAATCACATTGATCCATTTCTTGCGAACAGTGTCGCACACAGCGGATGGATTAATGGATGTTCTTGATCCTCCTGACCAGGACGCAGACGCTGAGGCGGATTTTGGAGGTGAGTTCTTCACAAAATATTATCCAACTGTTCAATTACATATTTGTTACCTTCTGTATACTGAAATTGAATAATTTATCAAAGAGTGAGCCGCCACCTACAGGAAATGAGTTGAGAAGAACAATGCTTTCTTTCCTGTCTAGCTGTGAAAGGTTCGTGGAAGAAATCCATGATTGATATTAGTTTGTCCAAGCAAAGAAGACCCTCTGGCAAGATGGGAAAATGAATCCAGCTTGGTCATTATTTGTTCAATAATTACAAATGTGGTCTTAATAGTGGATAAAATTGTTTCCTACAATTTGAGATGAAATTTATAATTTTTGATCCAATATTGATCGAGCTTTAGTCATTCTTACATCTTGCTAGAGTGTCTTTTTTGCTTGGACAAACTATATACAGAGTGTTTCAGGAGGAAACATAGCACACATAGAAACATTGACAAAACATAGCACAAGTGATGAATTTGTGTCCAGTAGCGATTTTTGATCGCCATTCCTGAGATTTCGGTAAGATTTACACAATCGCCGCCATTCAACTTTTTTTTTGAATCCGACTCTCTTCAACAACGATTAATAAAAAATACAATTTTATGATTCCTTATCCAGTTATAACCCTTATTGTTGAAAAAATGGCGTTTTTTAGCATATTTTCCAATTATCTCAATAACCGTTAAAGTTACATACTTGGAACTGGTTTCATTGAATTTCTCAGCTAATTTCACATAGGAAATGATCGTTTTAGAACCTCACTAAAGCCTCTAAGAAATTAGAAAAATTAATATATTTTGAAAAATCTCAATTTTCCGCCATTGTTATTTCAGTAACAAAGCGTTTTTGGGGTTGGTCCCATGGAACTTTTTTGTCTACTTGGTGTAAGGAACCAGCCTGAAAAGTATTGCACATTCCTCCTGAAACACCCTGTATAGAGACAGGTAGAGTCATGAGGAGAGACTATCTTTTTTCATATACATGTATTAGTTCAAACAAAGTGAAACTAGACATAGAGTAGACTCATAAATGGCACACAACAATATGTGGGTTGAGAGAAATGACCCGCCTTTGGCCGACTTACATTTAAAGAGAAAATATTACAATATTGACTAAGGTGTGCTGTGCATACTCAGTGCTGTGGTGTCCCTTCTTAACAGTGAGAACACGACATTAATATGGCATGCCATACAAGAATGAAGTGAAAATATCAACATTGGTAGAGAAGGTTGCATTCAAGAGGGCAAGTAATATTTATTTTCAGATTATGAAAGGTTTCTTAATAAACGTATTGTGTTAATAAACTTATTAAACGTTAATTAATGCTGTCTCATGCTGTTCGATCTTTTCAAACACATACTGCTTACTAGAAAATTTCTATATTGACTTTTTATTACAGATAATATTGTAAACTGGGAGGAGTTTATGGGACAAGGTGTTGCAGCTGAGGAAGAGGTGCCTCCACCACAAGCTCCTCCACCACAAGCTGCTCCACCTCAAGCTGCTCCACCACCTCCATTACCTCAACCTGCAGCTGGAGGTGCTAGAAGAGGCCGAGGCCGTGGCCGAAGACCTAGGAGAGGGAGAGTGGGACGTGGCTACGCTGGTCGTGGTCGGGGGGGGAAATTCCCATCCCTCCTGAGGTTGTCCCCATCCCTCCAGAGCAGGCAAATCCAGGTCGGGTCCGGCCATGCGTGATCTGCATGGACCATCCTTCGACACATATATGTTTGCCTTGTTTGCATCTATGTATGTGTGAAGGATGTGCCCAGCAGAACCAACAAATCCTCCAGAATGACGAGGAATTCCAAAATTTACGATGCCCCTTATGTAACGTCATATGTGAGCAATATGCTCGTGTTTTTTATTAAATTTCTTAATAATTACAAAATGTTTGCCAATTATTTGTTAGTGCTGTTCATTTTTATATTAAAGATGTTTTTGTGTATATATATTTGTTTAAGGGCAAGTTACTGTTTAGTTATTTATTGATTTAGTGCATTATACATATTTGTACATATATTGTATATACCGTAATTGATTAATATATTGTATTGTTCACTTTCTTATTAAATATACTTTTGTGTTTAGTCTATTATTGAAAAATTCAATTCAATACTTTATGATATGAAGGATTGAACGTTTATAGACTACCATATGTTTATAAAATAAATTTGTATTACTGAAAGTCATTTACAGAGTTCAATGATGATTTATTACTTATTATTCCTTTCCACAAATCCTCTGTTTAGAGTCCTTGTCTAATTATATCATAGAAAGGATATAATATATTTTGGAGTGATATGCTACTAATATAAAATGCAAATATTTTCCCACTCTTGGAGAATAATTTGAAGAAGGTAACAAAGGTACTTTTAAAAATATATATGATTAATTTAAAATAGGTACCGATACTTATTTTCTCAATTGGATACTATATTCGTTAAAACTTTAAAATAACAAAAATCTAAGTACCCTTCTTTAAAATAGTTTTATTTAACACTACGGCGTTTTATAGCCATTTTTGAGTGACAATATTATTTACACAATTTTAATCACTTTAAAACAATAACAATCAAAATACCCTTTTTAAAAGTTTTATTTCACACTACGGCGTTCTACAGTCATAAATAATATTTACACTTGAAAATGGCTCTAGAACGCCGTAGTGTAAAATAAAAATATCTAAAAGAAAATTCGCTCCGGCAGCTGGAGGTCGGAAAGAGTGCATTTCAAACGCAATCAATGTCTTATCAGCCGTTTCCAATTGGATTTGCTATGATAGCTAAAATCATATGACTTACGAGTATGAATTTAATGGTAATCGTTACATATATTCTCGAAAACACATGGTAAACACCATTTTTGGAATATTATTTTCTCCACCATTTCTAATTGGATTCATTTGTTCGATATCTCAAACTGTAGGGAATAAAATGGGTATTATACATACCAAGTTCCAAAGCGATCAGGTAATTGGTCGAATTGCAGTGATTTTTCAAAATTTTCAACCCCTATTTTCACCCCTTACACTTGGACTGATTTGGCTGGATAACAAACTTGACCGAGATATCAACACTAATGATTTTTGTGCAAAATTTGGTTGCTCTCCGACAAGTCTTTCGGGAGTTATCGTGTTCACAAAAATCTGCACATAAATAAATATATTTATAGCACAACATTGAAAGTCACTTCAAATATATATAGATATATGAATTTAAACGGACATCTGATTCGTGTTCTAGGGGCTCGGAACGTTTACAAAATATATATCACCATAAATTCTCGGTTGTCAGGGCAAGACCAATTTGTGCATTTTTTCGACACAAATAGGCCTATTATTGTCCAAATATAATAAAATTATTGTCTAAATTTGTGCATTAAAGTCGACACAAATAGGCCTATTATTGTCCAAATATATTTAAACATCTGTTATTTCTTATTGGATTTTGCTTCATACAATAAACTTGGGCATGATTAAAATTATTTTGTACGGCACTGTAATAATAATAATTGTCAAATATTTTTAGACCTACCAAAGTATAATAATGTCAGTCTTCAATGTTGGGTCTGGAAGAAGTTAACAAATTATTCTACATATTTGATAGTAATATAATTATTGAATGATTTTAATATACGGTACCTAGCCTAAATAATTTTTTTGAGCTCTATAAATTAAGAATTGAGTGTAACACGCTGTAGCTGAGCATAAGATAAAGATGAACAGCAAAAGTTGGTTAAATAAAATAATACTTATACATGTAGATATATTAATTTGAATACACAATGTAGGAATTTTCAGTGCTTAGAATTTGAATAATATAAATTTTCAAGATTGATTTATGCGATTTGAATTCTGGTACAAGCAAGATGGCGTCACCATGCTAATGCCTTCTCGATCTGTGCACTTTCAACATTTTCAACGATAATTTATTTAAAAAAATCAAGTTTCAATTGTTTGATATCTTCCATCAAGAGATTAAAAGAATATAATTGTTGAAAAACAATAATTTCACTTGATTTTCCAGCTTTAGAATGAATTTAATGCCGAAAACTGTTGATGAGCTGTGTACTGAAATATCGGAAAGAAATGCTATTAAACATATTTATTGAGATATTTGGGATTATTCTAAATATATTATCATACATTATTATGTATAACTACTGAAATTTTGACAATTGTATGGAAATGGGAATATTCATGAGAATGGGAAACTGTGGAGTTTGTGTTTTTGAGGCACGTTGTGACACCGCCTTTTTCTAGACCACTTTGCTTTAGACCAGTTTGTAGTTCGCCTTACTTATACCTCCGATACAGACTAGACTAGTGATGTGCGTATCGATACGAATATCTCTACTTTTGAGAAAAAATATCGATATTTCGTATCGATACGAGCGAGTGTATCGATACGGCGTATCGTTACACTGACCCACGTATCGATATACCACGTGACTTCGATTTTGATTCGATCTCTGGTTTCTGATTTTCTGTTTGAATTTCATTTCATGTTCATCTGCGGCGAGCAGTTTTCCAGATGCCGCAAATTCACTTCGTATCGATACCTAGAAGCCAGTGTATTGGCCTGGTGTATGCTAGGACACACGTGTGCACACGCAGTCTGGCCAGCCAATCACAGCTCTTGTTGAGGGCAAGACAAGAGCTGTGATTGGCTGGCTTGCGTGCGTATGCACACATGCGTCCAAGCATACGCCAGGCCATCAGCCTGTCAATACAAGCAGGAAGCACCCAAATAAGACTACAAAGAGTGTTGTTCTTCAAATGATACTGTATCATTATGATATCACTCATTATGATTATGATCATATTAATGAGTCTATATAAAAAAAATAAATAAAATTCACCTGATTCTATATAAAAAAATAGCTATGTATTGATACAAAGTGAATTTGCTGCATCTGGAAAACTGCTCACCTTTGTCTGCACTGCAATCTCAAACGATAACAAAAAAAACCAGCCTACCTACTATAGTCTGTCCAAGCAAAGAAGAGCCTCTGGCAAGATGGGAAAATGATTCCAGAGTGGTCAATATTTGTTCAAGGATTATAAATGTGGTCTTAGTGGTGGATCAAATTGTTTCCTACAATTTGAGTTCAAATTCACTATTTTTGAACCAAAATTTACCGAGCTTGAGTCATTTCCACATCTTACCAGAAGGTCTTCTTTCCTTGGACAGACTATACTTTGCCTTCTATTGTATTGTTGTGTTGCTGTCGCTGTGCTGGTATAGTCTGTCCAAGCAAAGATGACCCTCCGGCAAGATGGGAGAATGACTCAAGCTCGGTCAAGATTGGTACAAAAATTATCAATATGTATTCTAAAGTAGATCAAATTGATAATTTTTGAACAAATATTGACCAAGCTGGAGTCATTTTTCCATCTTGCTGGAGGCTCTTCTTTGCTTGGACCTGGACGGACTATACTGATGGTCTTGGCAAGGAAGGAGAAATTCCATGGGAAGGAGAAGTGCGTTTTGCGATAGAAAGAGATAGAATTGTGAAAATTGAATAGGGGTAAAATATTGTAGTAGGCAAATACAAATAAACAAGTAAACAACATTAATCAATTCTATTTAGGGCACGGCCACATGGGCAGCTTTTTGCTGCAAATTTTGTCAACACCTGTGAAGATGTTCCGACTCGTTAAAATTTTTAATAAAAATCATGCAATAATTTAGTTCTAAAGTCGAGTAATTTTGTACAATCAAAAGAAATTTCACATCCCTTCTCAATTTTGAAATAATGATGATAGAAATTTTTTTGTCCAGATTCCAATTAAAATTACGCCATAATTTAGTACTGAATTTCGTATCAATTGAACCACCAAACAAAACATTTGTACCCCTTACCATTTTAGGGTAGAAGTGATTGAAAAGGGTGACTGGACCCCATCCTGAGCCAAATACCAAAACAAAGCTAGAATTTATTATTATTTTTATGATAGAAAATCAGCTGGTGCGGCCTGACGAGCATGAAAGTGCTGCAAATATTTGCAGCAAACGAATAGGTCACGATTCATTTTCTCAGCAGCAGCTAGTTGAGATTTCAGTTTCATTTCAGACAGCTTAGTAATGGCGAGAGATGCGCAGGAGTACGTTAAGCAATATCAGCTGATTTTCTATCATTGAAATAATATTGTACAAAAAATTGAATAAATTCAAAACTCTAGCTTTGTTTTGGTATTTGGCTCAGGATGGGGTCCAGTCACCCCTTTTCAATCACTTCTACCCTAAAATGGGAAGAATAGAAATTTCTTGTTTGGTTGTTCAATTGATACAAAATTCAGTACTAAATTATGGTGTAATTTTAATTGGAATCTGAACAAAAAAAATTCTCTATCATCATTATTTCAAAATTGAGAAGGGATGAAAATTTTATTTTGATTGTACAAAATTACTCAAATTGAGAACTATATTATGGCATGATTTTTATTAAAATTTGAACGAGTCGGGAACATCTTCACAGGTGTTGACAAAATTTGCAGCAAAAAGCTGCCCATGTGGCCGTAGCCTTATACTCTATTCTAATAAAACACATGTGTTTGATTTTAGCATGAAATTCATATGGTTTTGTTTTTAATCTGTATAATTTCATCAAATATTCAGGTAGTCTGCCCAAGCAAAGAACGCCCTCTAGCAAGTTAAGAAAATGACTTCAGCTCGGTCAATATTGGTTCAAAAATTATTGATTTGGTCTTTAATTGTAGATCAGAATTTTTCCTACAATTTGGACCAAATCAATAATTTTTGAACCAATATTGACCGAGCAGGAGTCATTTTCTCATCTTGCAAATTTCGATACATCAATAGTCTCGATACATCGATTTTTTTTATAATCGATAGTTCATATTGATTAATATCGATACGAATAAATATTGATACACTGGGTACGTATCGATACTTGAATTGCGATACGAATTGATACGCTGTATCGATACACTGGCCTGTATCGCCCACCACTATCCGATACTACTTGGTATCGATACTTTTCTTTCGATACCAAGTACTTTGGTATCGATACCTGGCTTTCGATACCGATACCGATATTCATGGTATCGATACTTGAAATTAGGTATGGAATGGAATTTTTTTTCTGTTTTTTATCAAATACGGAATTTTTTAGATTTTATTCATTATAGGCCTTTGGTATTGAAATAACAAGCTCTATTCGTTCCATTGACCATGCACTTTTCTTCATTCCATATACCCCTCTCTTTCATTCTCCTTCATTCATTTTGCGCTTCACTCCTCAATCTTCAGTGGAAATGCTGACTCTCTATCTCTTTCCCTCTCCTAATCTCTTTTTCTCACTCTCTCTGTCTCTCCCTCGGAATCGTTTTTCAAGAACGGACATCTTTATGTTCAAACTCCGCCTATTAATTGAAATAATTTAATAGTAACATAAAAAGATCGCTAGTTTACTTACTTATAAAGTTTCTATAATTATCAATTATCATTCATGTACAATCATTCTTAATATCAGAAAATCTAATTTTTGTGTCATACATTTGTTGATTAACTTCTAAAATTTTTCAGAAATTATCAAAATTTTTGTAATATGGTATCAAAAATGACTTTGTTTTACCCAATTTATTTTTAGTACATAAGTAGAGATACTTTGAAGAAATTGATGAGACTAAGAAATATCGAGTACCATTCAATTAAGTACCAATAATTATAAAAAACAACTAAGCTTACTGCTGGTATAATTTTGTAAATCATCATTTTTATAATTCATGTGAATAAAAAATCTTGCTTCAAAAAGATATCATTATTATGGTGGCCAATTTATTGTAATGCATTATGTAGGTGGATCAATAATCAAGCTATCATTGATAATGAATTTATTTGTGGACATCGTTTCTGATTCTATTTTACATTATATTCTTGGACAATTACTTTGTAATTAATTATAATTAACTTGGATAATACAGCATGAGCTTGAAAATTAGTAAATTTTTCCAATAAATCAATTTCAAAGTACTCATATGGTATGATGTGATTACAGTAACTTATTTTCCAATTTGGTATGATAAGGATAATTATAATAGATTAATCTGTATCAGAAGATATTCACATCATATAAATATTCTTCAATACCAAAGTAAGTACTTTTTGAAATCAAATTGATACCGATGTGAGTAGTTTCCGACTCTACCCAATACCAATGTGAATATTTTCCAATAACAAGTAGGCTAGTACTCAATACCGAAGTAAGTACTTTTTCCAATACCAAGTACTTTTTTTAATACCAAGTACTTTTTTCAATACCGAGTACTTTATCAATACCAAGTACTTTTTTTGATACCAAGTACTTTTTTCAATACTGAGTACTTTTTTCAATACCAAGTACTTTTTTGATACCAAGTACTTTTTTTGATACCAAGTACTTTTTTTGATACCAAGTACTTTTTCAATACCAAGTACTTTTTCGATTCTGAGTACTTTCTGATAGCAAATTGATACCAATGCAAGTACTTTATCCAATACTGTATCAATCCCAAAGTAATCACATGAAATCAGTACTTTTTCTGGAATAGCAGACAACAAAAAAAGTGGTGGTTAGTTGATATATTTGATAAAAAATATATTTTGGTTGACCCCCCAACTGACCCAACTCTCATTTGACCCAACCTACCACTAGACCAAATTTTTTAAAATCAGGAAAAGCTGCAAAACCACTTGACCCAATAGTCATCTGACCCAACATACCATTTGCCCCAATATTATAAACCTTCAAAACCAACTGACCCAATTGTCATCTGACCCAACTACTGTGCTGCCCTCTTGCAAAACGCCTGCAATGTTTCAGGCTTAGTTACTCTCTAGTAACCTACCTACCGTCTACTCTCAATTTAAAAAAATTGGGTCTAGTGGTAGGTTGGGTCAAATGGAAGTTGGGTCAGTTGGTGGACACCCATATTTTTGATTTGATATATCGGGCATTGGCTTATAAATTTACAACATGATAGTTTCAAACATTTGAAAAATTCTAGCCAAAATATCAATATTTTGACCAAATCTAGATATTGTAAGAAATTTTAGATATTTCATGCAAAATATAGATATATACACTAATTTTGATACTTTTCTGGTATCAATGTGTAGGTTGGGCTTATCAAGACCATTTAGAAACAGACCACAACACTGGTATCAAAATCCCACAAAATGGCGGTGACTGTAGTGTCATGGCATTGTATTTCCTATGCCTATTCATATTCATTTCTTCCATAGATATAGTAAATTTTGAGGTTAGCTTTTCCTCTAGAGACATCATTTGACATGAAAAGCTATTTATTTGTATTACGCTGGTTCTATTAGGTAATATTTTTATTATCATTATTATTAAAATCCTATATTCAATTTTCATTACTCTTCAAATGATATTAAAAATATTACCATGTGATACCGGCCTTATATTTGATATGGATAGGCATAGGAAATATGACGCCATGACACCACAGTAACCGCCATTTTGTGGGTTTTTGATATCAGTGTTGCGGTCTGTTTCTAGTTGGTCTTGGGCGTATGCTGGGACGCATGCATGCACGCACAAGCGTTTTCCCAATTATATCGATATGAGGCTCAATAGCCAAACACTTGCTTTCTGCTTTGCCAATACAAGAGATGTGGCTCACGCGGACAACCATCATGTCGTGAATTATAGGAAGAGCAGCAATTATCGATGTTTTGTCGAGACACATCAATATGGCCAGGCGTATGCTGGGACGCATGCATGCACACGCACGCATGCCAGCCAATCACAGCTCCTGTTGATGACAAGACAAGTGATTGACTGGCTTGCGTGCGTGTGCACACATTCGTCCCAGCATACGCCTGGCCTTTTTTCTATGATGGAAACCCGTCAAAGATCAACCATCGATAGGCTGGGCGTATGCTGGGACGTACGTGAAGCAGGCCACGCGAAGTAGTCAATCACAGCTCATATTGATGGCAAAAAAGAGCTGTGATTGGCTAGTTTGCGTGGAATGTGCTACGTGCGTCCCAGCATACGCCCGGTCATAATCTCTACCGAAAAACACCAATGTCTCAAAAACATTGACCATCGATACTCATTATCAATACTTTCAAGCTGTGCCGACGGATGGATCAATATCTATCCTTTCAAGAATAGGATAACTTATATCAAATCTTTATACTATAAATCATGAATAGATTGTTAAAATTTAGAAACACACAAAATTTAGAAATTTTGAAAGGCAATTGAACTGTATATGCACACATACAGCTTTGGTACTGAACAAAAATAGAATAGAATAACTTTATTCATGTATAGCAAATACAAGTTTTTAATATGAATACTAAAATAAGACTACTCCATTACTAGCCATGAAACGGCGAAGTTAGGACTAAGTCCTGTGTACATGGATGATCTTTGACATCATTCAATACGGTAGCGCTTGGAAAACAGTGTCAGATCAATGTAAAAGGAATTATCTCTAGCAAACAAAATTTTTTTGTAATTATTACTATTCGGAAAGCCAATAGGCTACCGTACTTACCAGCACATTATATGCGCTATCAAAGGAGAACTTTCGCAAATTTGCCAGCAATCACTGCCGTTTTATCATAATTTTATATTGCTGCAAATATCCAACTGGAGGAGACTGTTAAATTGAAGTTGACACTCATCACTTTCCAAAGAAATTTAATGGATAGATTGTTGAGTTGCAAACCAGTGGGTGAGAGGTAAAATTAATGAGAATGAGAATCAAAAGATTGACATTCATTACAAAATAATTATAATTTGAATTTCTGAATTAATTTTCACAAAAGCGGGTATAAGTGCAGGCAGCAGGCTATTGTATTACAACAGTAGGGTACCGTGAGATAAATTTACTCCAAATAATGATGTATGATTAATTAATATTGAAATTAATTTTATTATTGTCAATGATTGATGAACAAAAATGTATATTTATGGTTACCGTATGATGCCCCCGTATGAGTACCCATCATAAACTGTAGGCTATGCTATTACTGAATACATTTATTTGAACTCAATAATAACTATTTATGTATTAAGAGTGTAATGTGTGACGTTATTGCTCGCGCAAAACAGTTATCACGCGACGCGTAGCGGAGCATGATAATTTTGCAAGAGCGATAAAGAAGCATTACATACAATATTTTTTCTACAACTGCACGAACCTGTTAATCTACAGTTTTTTCAGTCATCAAATACTGCGAATTATTGAATTACCCTTGTGTAATTACCGGTACAGGTACAATCAAACATTGTCGACTTTTGTTGGGTTATGTTATGACTCCACCTGACCTACTTTTGGCGAGCCATGATCAGCTGATAAGCGAGCGTAAAGTAACTCTACTGCTCATGCACAGTTGCTTAGCGAGCGTAAAGTTATTCTATTGCGCATGAGCAGATGGTTAGCAAGCGTAATGAAGATTCTCCTCAGAAATGGGCTTTTTTACAAGGAAAATTCTTGTTTCTTGTCCTCGATGAGAAATCTTGTTTTACGCGCAGTTGTTGAAAAAGATTTTTTTCTCATCACCCTCCCAGTGGTTTCGAACTCACCTGAAACCAAACGTTCATAATCACATGACACAAGGTGGAGACCACCTTGCCAGTTACCACCAAATAAATTTATTTTCAACAAAATACAACATTCCATCATAATTCAAGGCTTTAAAAGTAAGTAAGGTGAGTCCATTCAAAGAATACAGTAAGTTATTCAACATTCATGAAAAAAGTTTAAAAACTATAAATTTAAAATAAGAGTGAATAATTTATTATTTTATTGAGATTGAATTATTTGATTAAGCTCTGGAGACAATCAGAATTTATTTATTAGAGCTTTGTATTTGACTTGGATTTAAGAATAACATGGAATATTTTGGAATGCAACTATTATGGACTATTTGGAATATTTTGGAATGGGTGGCTCGTTGGAGGAGTGATAAAGCGCCGGTCTGATAACCAGGTGGACCCTGGTTCGAATCCCAAGCGGAGAACAATTTTTGACCACAGCACAATCACATAGATACGACCACCCCGTCTTTCGGAGGAGACGATAAGCCGTCGGTCCCGATTACCTAAAAAGTAGTCGTCATCTATCATTCATTTCATTACCCACGCACAAGCCTATGAGCTTATGTGGGCTTCACCCTCATAAACAAACAAACAAACAAACTTGAAACATAAAGTATACTTTTATAGCCTATAGGCTATTTCAATTTAAATTATTTATTCAATTTTGGAGTTGAAAATTGCAACTATTAAAACGATTGAATTTTGATAAGCCTTTCCCACATATCATAGAAAAGTTTGAATTATGATGGAAACAATAAAACAAATAAAAATATTATGGGCATCAATGAAAATCGATCACCTACCATGCAGCTTCCAGCTCACATGGAAACTGAGAGCAATAATTAATCCTCTTTAAGTAGTTGTGAAATTGATATTGATATTTCATTTATTGCAATAATCAATGTTTTGAATAACATAATGGCTCAAACCACAAGCTGGTGATACCTGTAATGATTTCCCCACGCAATAAAAATAATAATAAGCTACGCTACTGTACCCTATACCCTTACTAATTGAAGTAACTCATAATATTGAACACGAAACTTATAAACTACCTATTGTATAAGCAATAATGCACCAAGGAACCAAGGTCCTGATGTAAATGCATTATAAACATGAAGTCTTCAAACATTTAAGAACCAATTTTTCAAGAAATTGAAAAAGTAAATCCCTGAACTGGATAAAATCTTGATATTATATTAAATAAATACCACTCATTTTGCCCCATCATTATAAATATTATGAAGACAGAGCAGAGTGTTTTCTACAATGAGACCATATTTATAACTTTTGAATCAATATTTACCTAGGTGGAGTAATTTTCCTACCATGTGGAAATAAGCATGCTATGCTTGTTTCTCACAATACTTATTTACTATGAATCTTTCAGAATTAGATTAATTATGAAAATTTCTAGATTATTAATTTATTTTTCTGCTCAATAGTACTAGGCTGAAATCAGACTACAACAATAGTTATATAGAGGTATCCTTAGATTGAGATCCTTGAAGGATCCTTACTATTGAACATAACCAAAATTCAGTTTGGTAAGTGGTTTATCTGCTAGAAATTGATCTAAAAGACATTATTATCAAGACAGTACAGTATAAATCTTTTTTAAGACCATTTTCTCCCAAAATAGGTTTTTTTTAGATACAAGGATATCTTTTTACTGCCCTAGTTCGAAAACTAAACAAGAAAGAGAGCTATACTTTTTCTTAAATTGTAGAGGACAGAATTATCCTTAGATGGATTTTGATTCACACCATCCAAATAAATACGTCAGAAGATCTAAGCAAGCACAAACTAAAAATACTCAAATTCTCATTTTTCTTGAGAATTAGCCTCTATTTGAAAAATTATAACTCGGTTCCTAATAAGGATAGAGGCATGATACCATTCTCTTGGATATTTGATTTACTAAAAAAGATAAGAATGATTTTTTTCGTCCGACGCTTCGTTTTGACGGAAATCGTGGTAGATTAGAAATGGAGCCGAAATTTTGGCCGCCATCTTGAATTACAAAAAATGCTCAATTTTAACAGCTTTGCATCACTCGGATTCGGAATTCACACTTACAAATCTATCATGATCGATCAAAAAATCAACGACATACCACAAAAAAAATTACCCCCTTTTTCGCAAATGGCACCCAGACTATTACCATTACCATTATACCCACGAACAAGCCTAAGACTTCTTGTATAACTTGAGTTATGGATATGGATTTTACGACAACATAGTTTGTTTGTGAAAACGTAGTAGATACCATGGATACTGGAATATTATATTTATATACTGGAGTTTATGATATTATCACCATTTTTATAATTCTGTCCAACTAATACTGAGGATGTTTTAGTTGATTTTGATTTTAATTTCTTTCTTTAGGGTTTTTTAGTTGTTCTTTTATAACAATTTCTTTCTGCCCAAGCAGTTTTCTGTAACCTTTGGGATTATTTTCCAGAATATTTTTTACATTGCTTGGCTAGGACATTCTATTTTTCTGCGGATGATGCCCATATAAGTATTCAAATTTACTTGTGCATGGGTAATGGAGTGTGCGAGGGTGATTTGTGAGGTGCATAAACGAACATGCCTCTGTTGGGATTCGAACCCACGACCGGGTAGCGCTAGCGGACTGAAGGTTGTAACGCTCCAGACCATTCGGCCAACCCGGCCGGCAAATTTGTAAGAGGTAGTAGGAACACTATAGCACTATATACATACAGTAACAATAGAATTATTCTTGTCATGCAAGTCATATAATATGTCTTGTTTTGTGATATGGAGAATAGATTTCATTTGAATTTGAATTTCAGTTCAAATGAATTATTCAACTGCTTCAAAAATTGAATGGAGAGAAATAATATGAACCACTACAGAATATTTGAATACCAGTATTTTCATGTTTTCAAAAAATAGTTGAACACCAGAACAAATCAGTTCTGTTCAGCTCTTATCCGGTCTGAAGATTTTTCCTGACATGTCATTTGGAAAGGCTAAGGGTAGATAAGTTGAAAAAGTATACAGAGCAGAGATGAAGAAACTGATAACGATAAGTCAGTGGAGTCTTAACAACGTCAAGGGTCGTGATTTCAAAAGAATACAACCAATTTGACTTGGAGCCTACAGGATAGTCGGTGCAGAAAGAGAGGATGAGACCCTCACACCTGTAGGCGGAAGGGAGAGGAAAATAATGGGTGAAAAAGAGAAAAAGTCAGTGAGAAAAGTGTACTTCCCAACAGTTCCGCTCATGGAAAACTTCGTGGAAAACTCTCTTTAGAAAAGAAAAAGAAGTTAGAAAGAGGAAAAACTGTGAAAAGTTGAATCAGACTGGTTTATGAAACAATGCTCCAGGCCATAGTACAAACGTCAACTATAGAAGAGGGTGTCTCATAATTTAAGTTCACCTAAACTCAATTTTAATGTAATTTTCCATATTAAACCAGCTATTATACCTAGAGCTCGAAACATTAATTATTCATTGGATGAATTTTAATGCCAATGACAATGGGCTGGAATAATTGAATTATTCCAATTTTTTCGGAATCGATAAGACGATAAAAGAGTTTTCTTTTTCTCTAGAGCTTGAGTTGAAACATATATTAGGTAATTCTGATAATCCACTTGAACTGTGTTTAAGAATTTGATTAATTTTAATAATCTGGGAAATGGAGTTTAGCAGTTACACAAGGAAGCATATATTTGTAAATATCCAACAGTACAGCTGATAGAAAAAAGGCGTCTTGTATGATTAGGGCATATGCAACGGATAAGCAATAAAAGATGGCCAAAAAGAATACAGAGTTAGAACCCACCAGGTAGGAGGAAAAAGGATAGACACCCGAGTTTTGAATCAAACAGGGAACACGTATATTCTGATATGATAGATAGAAATCTGAACAAAGGAGATTGGACGGATTGTAAAAAGTGGAGCATGGAATGCAAGAGTCCGCTATAAGGCTGTAATCAAAACTCGCTCACATTTATGAAAACATCCTCAGTTTCCATAAGAATCAATCTTAGAGTTTGCCCAGCAGTTGACAGTCATTATTGGTAGTAATTATATTCTCATATTTACTCGTATTGAGCTGATTTTCATTTGTTCAGCTCCTAGAAAGTATGAAGAAATATAGGAGAATTATTAAATTATTGAAAAGTCGAAACATTATATTCATCTGTTAGGAATATCCTTGAACTCAATACTAAATGCTCTAGTCTCGTTCGTTCATTCCTGTCCACATGTTAAAATAAGGTTGGAGAAGCTTCTTTTGAGCTCACATAAGGCTATTGCTTATGTGAGATGATAATTTATTATTCATAATGATTATTATGTACAATAGTACAGTGCAATTAGTCTTGAACCTCACCATCCAAAGAGGAAGAACGATTCCTTCGTCAACCTTGAGGAGTTGAGGTAGAGAGCTGGTGAAGGACGGTCGTGCTGTCTCGGAGCTGCGATTAGATAAGCATAGGCTAAGCTTGTTATAACTTATTACTTGGAGATGGATTTATAACCTAGTTCTATCATTTTTGTCGTAAATACTAATTACAAGTAGATCAACTGTAGCATTTCCATTATCAAATTAACACTATCTAACATATCAATGAACCATATTAATTCGATTTCTCAACTATTACAAATTATCTAATTAGTCAACTGATACATCAAAAAATTCGATTGAATAGAATTTATTAAATCTATTTGTTAAAATTAATCAAATACTTCTAAATCTATTAAATATTGAATCGCTATTATTAAATTTCTATTTTTTTAACATTCCCATATGAGTTAACATTATAGTCTAATCAAGTTCAAATCGAATTTATTAAATCTATTTATTGGAATTTATTGAATATTTCTAATTAATTCAAATATTAAATCGCTATTTTAAATCTGTTGTCTTTTTTATTCCCATATTCGTTCACATTATAGTCTGATCTATAGTAATATTTCATAATTTAATTGCTGTATTCCTGTGAATTAAAAGCTTTTTTTTCGCATCAATCTTTATTTGGCTGCTTGCTCTGCTTCTCATAAAGAACAAATCTATAAAATAGTCATTATTTATGATGAATTATTCTTATTCTGTAAGTGGCAAACAAATTCAATGTGTTCCTAGACTGTCCCTGTAAGCGTCGTATATGGGTGAATAATTTGTAAACCCTGTGCGGCCTTGCTCAGGATATCTGTCGCGCTTGTCCCGGAGCTGGACGGAATACGCCCGATATAGATGTTTGGATTCACAAGAGCCACATTACCTTAAAACGTACTATTCTTACTTTTTTGGATTGAGAGACGAGCAGAACCTGTAACAGTAACTCTGAAATATATATATATATATATATATATATATATATATATATATATATATATATTTCTCTTAATTATTAACAGTTAATCTTCCTACGGAAGTAAGGAAACTATCTAATCAATTTTTTGCAGTTGTTTCATTGAATACGGTAGTTTGGTCACTTGTTTGGAGTTGTATCTAAGTATTACTTCCGATTTTTATCTTTATAAACTCAGTAGACTTCCTTATCACTCAAAAATATTATTTACACTTCATCTGTAAGATTCCATCTAGTTTCCTTGATACCCCTGATACCAATATCAATTGTTGTTTTTACTTTTATTCGTCTTACTCAACAACGTTCTAGCGCTTTATCACAGTTGGGTACGTGATATTTCTTGGAAATTCGCTATCGTAATAAATCTTACTCATCTGGAGGAGTAAGACTCAAAGAAATAATTTTCCTTCTTCGATAATAATTTGACATATCTGATATCTTTAATTTTTATTAAATAGTTACTTTTAATTTCATCACATTTCAGTCTAAATTTTAAATTTTGTCTCCTCTTTCAGTTAAAACCTATTAAAAAAAATAATAATAATAAAATAAAATAAAAATTATCAATCGGATGTAATAATCAAAATGAAATAGATAATTTAAAAACTATTGATACCTGGGACATTCATTTTTCTTTCAATACTAACTTCTATATTTAGAGTAGTTCCATCACATTTAATATTTTAGCAAGTAGATTGGTGTTGATGTATCCGTCTAGTCGTATTGTTTCTTACTGGTATTGAGTTGCATTTAAATATTATTACTGTAATAATTGTGTTTATGAGTCGCAATATTCTCTCTGTTCAAGTGTGATAGTCTTTGCATACGATATTAATGTCACTTGAACTTATAAAGACTGCTAAAGGGCAGCCAGGAATTGTATTTGAAGATTTCCGGTACAGTAGGGCAGTCAAACAGCGCTCAGGGGAAATTGTATGGCGTTGTACTAATAAATACTGCTCAAGCTGCATTCGAACTAACTCTATTAAATCTAAAGTGGTGGGAGAGCTAGGTAAACACAATCATGATCCACCAGCAACTAAACGGGTGTTAGACGTACAAGAAGAAAATGTTGATAGCGATGATGCAAATTCGACAGGCCCGTCCTCACTCACATCACTACTCTCGCCTTATGTAACACTTACACCAGAAACTCCAAAATATAAATTTATTTCAGAGGAAAATAAATATCTTAGGCAAAGAGTGGCTGAACTAGAATACATGAAAAATGCGTTGACAGATAGAGCAGTAGAACTAGAGCGGCAATTGATGGAAAGGGAGGAAGCTACTACAAATAGGAAGTGTGATGGAAATTGTAACAGCAACTCTAAGCACATGATAGATATCGCATCACAGACTGATGGTTCCTCTGTTGTTGTATATGACTTTGTATATGACTCGCATTTGAAAGAGGACAGCGAAAGTGAGAAACGGACCAAGTCGCTATCCACTGGGGTGGAAGACTCCTCAACTATTGAATCATTATTGAATCTGCATCGCAAATCTGTTGATTATTTAAAAAATGTTAACGATAGGTTTCAAGAAGATATTATGGCTCTACAGAGAGATCTGTTGGAGAGTCGCCAACAGCTACTCAGAACAGAGGAGACAAATTGTTGTCTTCAGCAAACAATTAGTGATCTAGCAAATGATATTGCTCTATTCAAAGAAATGAAACCGATCCAAATGAATTCCACAGATAAATTTCCATGCAGAAGTAGTATGAGCAATCTTAGGAGATCTGATGAAGTGAAGATTAACATATGGTCGGATAGTCATGGGAGGGGAGTCCGTGAGTTGCTGGATCAGGCCTTGCCCTCAAATATTACTTGCACCTCATTTGTAGCTCCTGGAGCTCCTATTGAAAAAATATGTCAATCTATATTAAACGATCCTCAGATAAAAACCAGTCCTAATAGGGAAAATGAATGGACGATTATAATAGGAGGTACAAATAGTGTCACTGATGATTTTTCTGAGAATCATATTAAGGTGTATCTGAGGTGGCTGGTAAGGGTTATGGAGGAACATGCTAATAGAAATTTAATTATTACTACTATTCCTTACAGGTACGACTTATTTGCTAACTCACACATAAATTTGATGATTACTAAACTGAATAGAGCCATCCGAAAAATTCAATATGTGAGCAACGTTAAAATTGTCGATCTCTGGATGTTTGAACCGACTAAGCATACTCGGCATGGCCTTTATATGAACAGGTTGGGAAAGAAAACAGTATGCAAATTGATAGCGGGTATCATAACAGAAAAAAGAGAGCAGATAGAACAGACACATGAAAACGGCAGCCTTTACAAGCAGAAAAAGAATAATGTAATTACATTTAAAGACACCATACAACCTTCACACAATATTCAATCTGTTGAGACATGTGACCTGATTGATTTAAACTGATTAGTCATGACAACTATGATAAAAATTATTTTTTATCAAGGCAAATAAATGACATGAATAAAGATGATGTCCAGAAGAGGAATATAGACAACACTTCTACAAAAGAGGTGAATTTTATGACAGAGGTAAATAATTGTGTAGATTTAACAGAGCAAGAGTCCTTAATAGATGAAAGTAATGGGTCTAGGGTGGAACAAGGTGAGATTATGGATCTGAATGGACTCGACAGGTCATATGTTATGTGTTTGAATATCCAGGGGTTTGCAGGGAAAATTGATGAAATAGAGGCTACCTTTGAAACTTATAAGCTTAGACCATTGGCAATCTGTTTGAGTGAGCATTGGCTGGGGGCGGCAAATTCAGGTATCCTAAACTCTCTCACTGGCTATTCCTTGAGGTCTCTTTTTTGTAGGAAAAAAAAGGCTAGGGGAGGAATTGCAGTTCTACTCAGAGATGAAATTTCTTATCTAGTGAGAGATGATATTGGCGGTTTGTCAGTGGAGTGTTTGCTTGAGATTTCGGCAGTGGAGTTGAGGGATGATTGTTTTCAAAAAGGAAGGGGCACTGTTATTGTTTCAATCTATAGGCCACCCAATGCTTCATTTAGGGAATTTTTATTTAGTCTTGAATTGCTTTTTAAAAGATTACGTCTTGAGTCAATAAAGAAAAGTATATTTGTTTGTGGCGACTTTAATATTAATATATTGGATCAAAAGTCTAATAATAGCAAAAGGTTCCTGAATCTATGTTATTCTTATCATTTAGGACCTATGAATAATTCCCCTACAAGAGTTCAATTTCAATGCAATCACACATCTATATCTTGCATAGATATTATTTTGACAAACTTAGAAATAAGTAATTTGAACTGTACTACTCTGGATATTGGGCTGTCAGACCATCATGCATTGTTCTTTCAGGTTTCTGAAGCTGCTTTGAAAATTAAAGGATCCTATGTAAGTAAAAGATATTTTCCAGAACCTGCTATTAAAAATTTTACCTCACTGTTGGAAAGGGAGACTTGGGAGAGTTGTTTGAGAGCCACTTCCTGTTTGGAGGGTTTTGGCAGGTTTTTTCATAGTTATAGACAATGTTTCTTGGAGTCTTTTCCATTGAAAACATTCAAGGTGAACACTGGTGATGACAGAGCTTGTAGGGGATGGCTGACTAAAGGTATTAAGGTATCATGTAAACGCAAAAGGGAAATTCTTGAGATGTTGCATTGCAATCCTAACCCTACTACTATGGAATATTTCAAGAAATATAAACTAATTCTGAGAAATGTTATAAGATTGGCAAAAAGGAAATTCCTATCTCACTGCATTACTTCTTCCAGCAATGTAACAAAGACAACTTGGAGGGTTATCAAAAATACACTTGGTAATAATAAAACTGCAAGTCCTTGTCCAATACTCAAGATGGGCTCCAGCTTGATCTCTGATCCACAACAGGTGGCCAATTCCTTCAATAAGTATTTTAATACAGTTGCTGAAGGATATATAAACTTGTCTTCAAGGAATTCGGCTGGTGGAAGGAGATATGAGAGGACCTTTGTTGCTCCCCATAATAAGCCTAAATCAGCTTTCCAATTCAAAGAAATAACATGTGATGAGGTACTCAATATTATCAATGGTTTAAAAAATAGCAGATCATCAGGATGGGATGAAATTCCAACATTTATTTTGAAACGAACTGCTCAGCTTATTTCAAAACCTCTCACACATGTTATCAATTTGTCGTTCAGAGGGGGGGAATTCCCAGATTTACTGAAATTCTCATCCATAAAGCCAGTGTATAAGAAGGGTGATTCACGGGAAATGTCAAACTTCAGGCCAATTTCTCTGGGAACGGTATTTTCAAAAATATTTGAGAGAGCAGTTCATATTCAGTTGAATTCCTATTTTGAGAGAAATAATCTTTTCTGTGATTCCCAGTTTGGATTCAGGAGGGGTAGAGGTATTGACAATGCTGTGTTTGGACTGAATAAGGAGGCTCTTAGTGCTTTGGATGGATTGCAGAAGGTACTTGGTATCTTTTGCGATCTGTCCAAGGCCTATGATTGCGTGGATCATGACCTGCTTTTGTCCAAGTTGTGGCACTATGGTGTGAGGGGAGTTGAATTTTTGTGGCTGCAATCATTCTTGCGGGGTAGATACCATAGGGTTTCAGTTGTTGCTGATGGAATGGTTTTCAACTCTACTTGGTTGGCAATGAATCGGGGTATTCCACAGGGATCTATTTTGGGACCATTGCTCTATCTGGTATATGTAAATGACATCTCAAAGTTTGTTAATTATGATCTAACTCTATTTGCTGATGATACAACAGCTCTCATTAAGGGTGGAAATGTTGATTCTTTGATTGAGGGAGCAAAAACTTGTTTGAATGAGCTTAATGAGTGGTTCAACTATAATGGTTTGTCATTGAACCCTAGTAAAACCAAATTGGTGCCTTTTCATGCTCGAAATGCCCATGGAACGTTTCATGTTAAACTAGACTCAGATACCACCTTGAAGCCCTCTGATGGAACCACTTTTCTGGGATTGTTCTTGGATAGTGATATGAAGTGGAAGTCTCACTCTTCTGAACTGTTGAGGAAGCTGAGTAGAGCAACATTTGCGGTGGGTGTGATCTCCAGGGTTGCAGGTACAAGTACAGCGTTAATTGTGTATCATGCTTATTTTGCATCCCATCTACGCTTTGGTATCATTTTTTGGGGCAGAACAACAGAATTTGAATCTATTTTCAGGACTCAAAAAAAAGCTTTGAGGCGAATATTCGGCCTGATAGACAGATGTTCTTGCAGACCCATATTTAGAGAACACTCCCTCCTTACAGCCCCGGCAGTTTATGTCTTGGAGTTAGCTCTATTTGTTTTTAGAAATAAGGACCGTTTCCAGGAGAGACAAGTGGCACATTTATATAACACGCGATTCAGGGGACTCAGGTATCCAGAGCACAGGCTGACTCTCTTGGAGAAGGGCCCTTATTACATGGGCATCAAGGTTTACAATGTCCTACCACAGATTGTCAAGGAAAGTGCTACTCCTGGTTTATTTAAGAAAAAATTAAAAACCATTCTCATAGGTATGTGTCCCTATAAAGTTGAGGAATTTTTTGAGAAGATAGCCTCTACATGATTTGCCAATATAGTATGGTCACTGCTAGTGTTCTATTTATGTAATAGTTGGTTTGCCTTGGGTTGGGGTATGACAGTGGGTTTATAAGTGATCCACATTCATGGTTTTATTTTTTCTTTCTTTTTCCCATTTTGAATAATTAAATGACATTTCACACATCACTAGAGCCTAGCTCTGCTTTTGTGATTTTTACGTGAAGAATTGAATAAAATAAAATAAATAAATAAAATAAATGCTCTAGTCTCGTTCATTCATTCCTGTCCACATGTTAAAATAAGGTTGGAGAAGCTTCTTTTGAGCTCACATAAGGCTATTGCTTATGTGAGATGATAATTTATTATTCATAATGATTATTATGTACAATAGTACAGTGCAATTAGTCTTGAACCTCACCATCCAAAGAGGAAGAACGATTCCTTCGTCAACCTGGTCTGAAAGGTGCAAAGTTTCGGTGCAAAGGTTTAGTTTTTCGTTAATTTTTGCCGAACCAAGCGACAAGCGTCAGACTAAACGTTGAATGTATGTTTTTGTTGAGAATTAAATTTGGAAGATCAATATCAACTCTGTATCACCAATCGTTCCCAAGTTACAATTTTTCAAAACTCCATAGTTCCTTCACAGGAATAATTTCGTTACTTTTAAAGTTTGGAACACGCACATCCGAATTTCAAAGTCCCTCTCGGCGAAATTAATTCTTCTTCAAATTGAGATAAAATCCACTCTACTATGTTCAGTAGTTCATGTGCCACACCGATTTTAGAAAACCCTCGCACCCCCGTTATCATTTCAAATTCTTCCAATTTTATTATTAATAATAGTAATGTACTAGCACATGGAATTGACGCCTAAACCTGAATAGCTGAACTAAGCTATTCCGAGCTATGCAATTACAGTCTAGTGGTCTATATTTAGAATATGGGTTAAACATCAGGGATTATTTCTGAGAGAATACTTGCTTTACATCTATATTTTTTCTAAGGATTTAATTTTCCTTCAGATAGAGGCACTCGACTTCTCTAAAGTGCCCAGCTGTTGTAGTCGTCTCGGTCGACATCTTGGAAAATCGGTTAAAGGGGAAAATTAAAAGTACTATCACTCACACCTTCTACCCGGCCAATTTTCCTCGAGAGGTTCGCGCAAATTAATTTCCTATTGTACAGAACACTTGACATCTGCCTTTAGTTCACCCTTCAACTTTCAAGGCCTCGTTATCTCACCCTCTCTTTATCATTCCTTCTCCTTCTCTCTCTTTCTCCATATACCCCTTTCTCCATCTCTATCTCTTGCTCCCAATCCACCTGTTAACTAACTCCATGCCAATCCCACCTTATATTCAACTACAACTCTGGATAACACCCGATAACTCAGCTCAGCATCCAATTATTATAAATAATACATAATAGATGCATGAAGTTGAGCCAATTCCACGCACATGACCAGCTCAAGTGTCCCTTGCAGACCTATCTTACTTCAGCTGACCCTGAGTCAACAAAGAACATTGATTAGATTGGCAACCAAGGATCATCTAATTATTAGTTAAGCTAGTTAGTAATTAATTTGATAACATGAACAGAGTGCACGCTGGTGCTTTTTTATAACTAAAGAACTAATGAATTGTTCATGTCATTGTCAGCGTTATCACGGTCAAGATCCTTCTTCACAGAACTCTGAAATAGAATTGATGCTTCAAACTTGATCTCAATAATTGAATACAGCCCAACTCTCCCCAGAGGGCGTTAAAAAGACACCCTTCTTCCATTCTCCTTTTTTTAAACAATACTATTCAGGATAAGAATATTCGTAGCCTATATTCGAAATGTTCTCATGAGGCTCTTGTTTGAGGGATGGGTTGTGATTCATCAAAACTGTAGAGGATTAGAAAATAAGACTGATTTAAAGTAGAATACTAATTTTCCACAAACTGAGTGCATCCCAAGTTACAATTCACATTGTCATTTTGTTAACGATATAAGCTTCAAGTAACATTTTGAATGAACTTATCAGATAAATGATTCTCACCATAAATTAATCTTATGTTTACAATTACTTAAAAATTAAATGTGATTAAATGATAATATTATTACATAGAAATTTGAAGAGTATAATATCATGTTCTCAACAATAACTGGTGGCTTACCAGTGAAGGGCAAAATCGATTGTTCTATTCCTTCCAAATGAAAATATAAGAGCTTAAAAAATAGAGCTGAGAGATTTTCACGTGTATTTATAGCCTTAAATATTATTGAGATGTAATGAGGATTCAAATTTTTCGATCGAAGATAGGATTCCAGAGATCATGATTAAAACTTCGGATCAGCCTAAAATTGCCAAGTTCATGAAGGCACCCATTCAGCGTTTCCCAATTCGAATTCGATGGAAGGTTGGAAAAAAACGATTATCAAGATGGAAAAAGGAGAAAGGTCATGAGTTGGTAGCTGGGAATAGCGCGCGAAGGAGAAAATCAATTAGGGCAAACATGCTAGCGCGAGTGGTATGCAATTTGGAGACTGCAAAGATTCTTGAGATCGCTTATGAGCGCCCAATGCTTCCACAGCAGGCCGATCTCATTTTCGCCTTCAACACTTCATCACTTGTCAATTCCTCCCCCCCCCCTCTTTCCTTCTCACCTCCCCTCCCCCCATTTCATCCATCCACTTCCTTATCGCACATTCATCGCCATCAACAATGATCAAAACGCCTCGCCTACGCACTCGGAATGCGCTGGCTGTCTCACAAGAAACGGTCAATAAAATTCAAAATGTGGAGCAAAGAATTCATCACGACAACAATTTTATTTCATCCATTCCACAGTCAAGAATACCAGTTTGCTGAAGATGTTGCAAGCGAGTTCATAATATGTGTCATATAACATTCACTGAGAGCTACATAACATAGAATTTGTTCAGACACGGCCTTATAAAAGCGAAAAATTCACTGATATTGATTATTTATTTTATAATTATATAGATGAGTGCGTGCAACAAGCAAATGCCCAAAACTGTTCCTCTACCAATTTATACATCAGTCCAAAAGAAGATTATTTGGGCTGGAATATACGAATTGAACCCGTTCTGATATGAATTGTAACAGAATATTCAGGATTATCAAGTCATTGTGAGCGTTTAAGGTTATTCCGACTTACGTAAAACAAAAAAGGAGTGGGAAGGCAGGGCGCCTGTGTGGTTTTTTGGCGCCCTGTGCAAGTTTTTAGCAGGCGCCCCCCCCCTTACCAGACGAATACAATCCAACATATGTGTCCTGTATTGAAACGTATATTCTTTTGAAAGTACTTCTTCTTGATGGAAATAAAGAAAGCCTGTATTGGCTTTGTATATTCAAAGTCAAACATGATTCTAGCTGCTTTGCATGTTCACATTTTTCTCATAAGCATTCCAATGTTGCATGTGGTGTGGTAAAAAAGATTATAGGGACATGCTTATTTCAATGTATCCCAACGTTTTTTTTTCATTTTTATGTATTGGACACGTGATAAGCAAAAGCCTACAGGAATTAAACAAAAATAATTAAAGGCTTTCTACATTGATAAAAACTGCCACAATGCATACCGTACTTTATCATTTGAATATTGATTTTTTTATTATTTATTAATTCATTTTATTAGTATGTTTAAAAGCACATGAGAAAGATAATAATAAATCTTCCGCAGAAAAATATTGAGAATCATCATGAATATTTCATTTCAGTGGAAATAAAGATGTTTCAACAGAAAATAGAAAACTCAATAATAAGCAAATTGAAGATTTCAACCATTTTCACTGCTCTACCCAACTTTCTTGAATGACATTCGAAATAGCTCCAAATTCAGCCAGCAGATGGCAGTAGTAATAGGGTGACTTTCTTCGACTTCCATTGGACACGCCTCCAAGCTCCACCTACTATCAAAATGGCCAAAAACATTGGTTAGAAAAGTTTCCAAATTCAAGCAGTAGATGGCAGCAGTTGACGGGTGATGTTTCAGATTTGACTTTAACACGACTTCATGCCCCGCCTGCTCTTTTCTTATTGGTTGACAGTGTTTCGTGAGTTCACTCTTAGTTAATGGCTGCCTTCAAGAAAATTATAAATGGTCTATCATACACAGAAAATTACGCCTAATTACTATTGACAATCTTGTGCTAATATAATATTTATTTATGTATTCAGGCTGGTAAGATTCTATCAAGTTAGTATTTGGAGAATCTATCTATAGAATTTAGATTCAGTTTTACTTTTATTATGTAACTTGGGCAGGTACTAGACTTCAATAGTTTTATGCTGTATGAAATGAGATGAAAATATGATTTCGCACTCCCATCTTATACTCATTAATTCTATTTTCTATGCAATGAATATAATGAAATAGAAACTATTCAAAATATAATAACCATCTTTTACCGAGAAAAACTAAAACAATTCGGTAAAAATATTATAGAGAGAGAATGATATTAGGGAGAAGTTGTTATTGGAAACTGGCTTGTAATTGCTCGACAGAGTGTGAGGTATTTGTCAGCCAACAATAGAATTCGATTCTATTTTAAATTCTGAATTCTAAAGAGGGCGTTTCTTGGCTTGCTTCATATCGAGGTTTTTCAATAAATGATCAATTCATTATGATGAATGAGTTTATGCAGAGAAAAATAATTTCTTGTGGATTCAAGTTATTGGTAGAATTTTTTTGATCAAATATTGATTCTATATAATTATAAGTTTATAATTATGCTTTAAATTCCCGTTTTGCACCAGCCGCCGCGGCACCCCCTTGGCCTTGGCGCCCTGTTCGGTCCCACACTCCCCACACCCCACGCGAGGCCAATTGCCTGTTTTTCATACCTAATTGCTTTAATCGGACCAGCTCCAATAAACATAACGATCAGTGGCGTAACGTTTCCAAACCGGGCCCCCCACAAAAACGAGATATCCGGGCCCCTTTATCTGAAATCGTACCCCTTTCCCCCCTATTCTCAACCATTCTTCACCCTTAACTTCAATATTTTAACTCTCTGAAAATGAAAACCGTACATTCTTCATGTTTGAAAGACATGACTTTATTGAATTATACAATATTTATAATTATGAAAAATCATGTTCCAAGGGAGGAAAATAGTGAATAGGATCAAGGATTTAACTTCAGGATCAAGTTAGTCTCTAGTCTTTGGATTAAGTAATCTAGAAAGAATGAAGATAATAAGTTATAAAACCCGTGAGGGTCCTCTATTTTGAGATCCTCTATACTGAACAGGCCTCCGTTAAGCAAATGCTTATTTCTTCTGAATTACACGTTAGCACCTTGTCTCCATTCTCCCGGGAATCTAATTTCTCACATGTATTTCCATTGCTTGCTCGTGCACTTGTATTGAATAAGTAGCTTTACTTTTTGAGTAGTGATGAAGGTGATATTGTGGTAGTTATCCATATTCATATGAAATGAAAAGACAATATGTTTCCAAACCACTGGTTTCAATCTTTTAAATGCATAATTTCTTTTCAGATTCTTAATCACACTACATTAGTGCTTTCGGCTGTTTTGCCAAAATAGAAATCATGCTCTTTTTGATAAATCGTTACTTCAATTTCATCTCTCTAGAAATTATGTAAGATATCATTTCGGGCCCAAGTAAGTTACTCCATTTTTCAGGAAACCTATATTTTATGTTCGGGCCCAAGTACTTAATTTTTCAGGAAATCTATATTTTATATTTGGGCCTAAGTAGGCTATTTCATTTTTTAAATAAATAAATTTTTCAGGAAACCTTTATTTCATATTCGGGCCCCAGCCCGGGCCCCCGTGCCGCGGGGGTTGCGGGGTGTACGTTACGCCACTGATAACGATTAAAAATACAATAGAATTATAATCGATCTGATAGAAGAAGTGGTTGTTACTTGAATTGAAAGTTGACGTTGAAGTTGTTGTGCAGATTGTATTCTGAATTGAAAAGAGAATATTGCATATTATATGGCTTTCTTGGTGGGAGCTACCCATAAGAGTAGGTTCCACTCACCTCGGTCATATTTTGGTTACCCATTCGAAAGCAGACCAAAATATTTGTGACTCAATTTCACCATCACTTGACAATCACCCTTTACGGGCAACCGAACATTCTAAATTGGAAATTAAGGACGGAAGAAGAGTTTTTTTTGTGTGAATTAGTATTTCATGTACATAATTGGAAATAATTGAGAGTATAAGAGCCCGTAGTATGTTACACTGCAAAAATCCATTTGATAGATTTCATAAGAACCATGAAAAATGTGTGGTGGATAAAATAGAATCATCGAGTTCCGTGAATAGCTGGTGAGTTCCAATACGGTGCAAGATGAACGACAGGAACGCATGAGAATGGCGATGACCGAAATTGTAGATTGAGAAGTAAGAGGAAGTGACCTCGAGAGAAGAAAAAGATTATTGAAAAGAGATAGAAGACCATCGTGATCAGAGAGAATAGATATGACATTTGTACAGAGAGAGATATGACAATTCTATTCTTTCTGATTGTGATGAAAATGCTCACAGAATAAAAATAATCAGATTATTTATCAGAAGAGTTTAAGAGCAATGAGGAGATTATAAATAGGTTGAGTTCTTCAACTTTATTTCTCTTATACTACTATCTTGTCTAGTTTTACAAAATATCGATTACGGTATTTATTCGTATATAGATTGAGTTGAAGAACTCTATCTATCTATAAATAAATCCATCCATGAATAAATAGGCTAATTGATATAAAAACTAGACAAGATACTAGTATAAGAGAAATAAAGTTGAAGAACTTAATTTATTTATAATCTTCTCATTGCTCTTAAACTCTTCTGATAAACTAGTATAAGAGGAATGGGGAATGGTGGAGTAATAACGAGATAAAACAGAGAAGGTGATGATAGAACAAAAACGATTTAGGAAGAGGAAATGAATTAGAATTAAAGGAGACGAAAAGTGGAAAGGAATAAGTGAGAGGAATAATGAGGGTGGATGTAGAATTAAAAAGAAAGAGAATGAGAAAGGTACAGTCAAACAGCAAATGTGAATGAGGATTGTAGTGAGTGGGGAAGGTGAGGATAAATCGAGTAATGATCATTTTAATAGATAAATAAACAGGAGTAAATGGAAAAGAGTGAGAGGAGAAAGCTGAGAATGAAAGGAGGGAAGGAGGTGTATAATAAAAAGCATGATAGGAAACAGAGAAAAGAGAGAGGGAGAGAGAGAGAAGATAGGATAAAAGAGGAAAAAATGAATAAAAGGAGGAAAACTGGTCAAGTGATGGAGAGTGACGATTGAAAAGGAATTACTTGATAGAATGAGTATTTGAGGAAAAAGGTGAAGGATGAAGATGACAGGATTAAGAAGAAGAAAGGGAGAATAAGAAGAGCTAAGAAAGAAAACCAAGAAGATAATGGTTGGGGATGAATGGAAGAGAAGTGAAGCTGTGGAGGCCGTTTAGTGAAAACTTCATCACGATATGCTCGCTGATGGGGTGGGGGGTGGTGTGGAGGTACTGTGGCGGTAGGTGGTGATACAGGGGTGGGAGGGGAGTTATTCGGATTGTGGCCTCGCCGGTGGTGGTCCATCCATAATAAAAGGCATGAGGAGGATTCCTGAGCGAGCGACGTCTTATTGCATCGCATTCCTGTCGCGTTTTTGCGCTCGTCGTAAGCGACTGCCAGCTCACTCTTCTATTAAACAGCGATGATGATGAGGAGGAGGAGGAGGAGGTGATTTGAGAGGGGGGGGGGTATTTTATCCCGCGATAAGTGTTGTTGATTATGATTATGTTGTTCCAGTCTCTAGGACACTCTATGACCTTCCTAATACCAAGTTCTACTTTTAGAAAGAGAGTTGTCTAAGAATAGTACTGGATATTTCAAAGTATTGAAAGGATTCCAAAATATTGTATAGCCTAGTAGTCAACGACTTCATATGAAAAGTTTCCTAAACACAGAACGAGATACTTCGAAGCCTTGTATACTGAGTTAAGGAGAAACATGGATGCTCTTAGGATACTACTCTTTATGAAATAGTATATTACATAATGAGTTTGGAAAAGGCGGTTTTACAAACGAATAATTATGTTTGGAAAATAATTATGAGTTTGTAAACTTTTCCACACGAATTATGTACATTTTTTTCGTCATACTAGACTGAGAAGGATTTATTAAAACCTCAAACAACTGAAAACATTAACTGAAGCCAACATAACCTCAACACAACACTAGCAGTAGCACAAAACAAACACACACAGTGAACTGTCATGGCGGCTCGTTCGACTCGTTTATTCATACGTCGGAGTTCGGAAAAAACAGCTGTGCTAGATTTTCAGTGCTGTAATTATCATCGTGATGATGACTAGTGCTGTAATAATCATCAAAATGATTATTCCCGCATTCAGAACAGCTGATCTTTGATTCTCCTGTAAAAGGCAATTTTCCAAACGCAAATCTAGCTTGGAAAGTTGTATACGAGTATGGCGAAAATTATTAAACTAGATTTTGAATAAATATTGCATTTAAGATTTCCAAAATATCTTACTGGATATTCAAAACTATTAGAATTATGGGAAAAGATGACTTGGAATATTCTAATATTCCAATTATGATTATGAAAACTGAAAAATATTCCTACGAGGGATCGTGGTTTCGATTTCAACCAAGGGTATATTCCTAATTTTTCCCCATATTTTCAGTACTTTTTCCATTGTTATCAAATCTAAGTCATAAGTGGAAACAAATCTGAATAACTTGATTGAACCCGCAGTTGATACTTTCTAACAACGAACAACTAGACTGTACTTTGAATCAGTGAAATAATTAAAAGCCTACGTGACCTATCTTTAGATGACTGATTTCTGGCTTGAAGCGGATCTTGAAAACAAAGCTCATTAGAATGCAACAGCTTGTACTGAATACTAAATGAACTCGATGTACATCACATGTACACGTAATATGACACCCAGTAAGTGATAGCTCAGTTACGGAATAATGCATGATGGATATGTTACAAGTTAGTGAAAAAATCAGTTCACTTTTTGCTTCTCGTTCATAAAATCTGTGGAAAATACGGTTCAGGATACATTATAAGACTGTTTTGCAGGTAAAGTAAATTAATTTTTTTCATGTTTCAAGGTGAACTTATTTAATTAACAGAAGTTTGATGAATCTCGTTCACGATTACGCCCTACAATATTATTTTTATAATATTAATATTTTAAACCCAATAATTGAGGTTGGGGATAACGTGGAAAAATGTTTATAATACATATAATCATTAATACAATCCTGATCAAAGATTCTGCACCATGAAATTATCTCTTTCTCAGCAACCACAAATAAAGTTGTAAAGAGTTCTCAAGTCACATTGACTAGTGACCCAAAGCACACAGTCTTTTCTTATTATTTGAACTGTAATTTTCATTCAATGTCATTTTTTGTCATCATTTTTTAGTTCATTGTTCGTCGAAAGGAGGTATTTGTTTTATTGATCAAGCCCTCAATTGGACAATTATCATGATTTCTTCTTTTGAAGAATCAATTGATTCATTTTCAATACCAATATTTGGTAAACTTGCGTATCCATTTCCATTGTAATATGATACTTATAATTTAATTTTCTACTTTCACATTAAGAAATCGATCAACTCCGAATTCCAAATAAAATCATGGGTAAAGTATTGACAGATAAGGAGGTTATTGAATGGGAAGAATGAATGACATGAAACTGTTCAGATGGTTCACCATCACCGTTCGTCAGATGATAAAATAACTTTATCAACGATGCAACATCAAAGGTGCCTTAAAAGCTAGAAGTGTTATGGGAATTTATGTAAAATCTAAGAAATAGATGGATATAGAAAAACACATAGTTTTGATATTACTGAAAAATGTGGTATAGATTTCCACAAGAGCTAGTGATTTTCAGAATATCTGAACTGATGTTCCAGCTAGCACTGTCAAAACCAAGTCAGCTCTAGCCAAAGCAGCGGTTATTGGTGATGATAATAATGTTGAATGTTGAACAAGAATGGAATTGAGTCTGTAGACGACTTCTCCAATTTCAGATATCTGGTCAGGAAATGTATTAATGGATGTAGATTTCCAAGGCGCCGTGCTCAGCTCAAGTGAAAAGTCAAGGGAGTCAAGATAAAGGCATAGAGCAAAGTAGTGCCTGGCGCTGGCAACCCACATCCGTTCCATTTCAAGTCTCTTTTGTACGCACACACACGCCATCTTGTCTCTCACTCACGCACACACTCGCGCGGTCAACTCTTTGCCCCTCAGCGAAATTCCCCTCTTCCTCAAGGGGGGAAAATGCAAAGTGCAAAAGCCAGCCCCTAGCGTTGACGTTTTGCATTCTTCTGGTCCAGACGGAAAATTACCAAGAAACGGAAAGCGGTCATGATGACTTTGCTCTCTCCATCCTTTCAATTGTAGGACTGCGACTGCTCTAGACCCAACTCATACCACTTCAAACCTATCCAGCAACTCGTAGCTGAACGCTAGCAGACCAGTAGATAGAGTCCAATTTGCTTTTCTCTTCCCAAAGTACACACATTGGTCGTCAAAGTTCCTATTCCGGAACCGGATCAACGTTTCAAGAGCAGTCTCCATCGAATTAATATGCAGGTACTACTTCATACCGTCTACCAAGTCCATTTATTAATTACATGAGTCCTTAATTATATCAAACCAATCTTGTGAATTTCTAAAACAGATTTTGGTCTCCAGTGATCAATGTCTACGTTCATTTTAATATGATCGTGATCATTCTTAATATTTGATGTTTCAGGTTTTCATCAATTATTCATAGGATATTAATGAGCGTTTCAGCGTTATTTCTGTAATTATTTTTGCTAGAGCATCGATGTTTCAGATTGAAATCATTGATGTTCAGCATAAATGATTCGGAGCCAATTTTGCTGTCTCATTATTAATAATTAATCTATTGCTTGAATCTAACGCCCAAGGGATTAAAGTCTTGAAACAATTTCCCATCATCACTACCAGCATGTCTTGAATACCAGCGCCTCCAAAGGCTTTCTGCGAACTTGCCACAACATGTTGAATTAATATTATTTTAAATCGCTGATGCTTGCTGCATAAAACTGGGCACCGGCGAGGCGGCTTATCGCTGCGATGAGAACGCTTTGTTCCAAGCGCGCACCACTCTATTGTCCACTAGCTCTACAAACCCCCTATTTAAACCCCCCCCCATACACCCCTTGACCAAGCAACGCAGTCATCTAGGCTATGACGTCACAGCAGCCGCGCGGCGTTTTGTCAACGCTCGTCCATGCGGAAACCGCCGATCGGCTACACTCTTCGGAACGATTCAATTGCAAAATATTTTCTTCTCGTCTTGTATTATGCAACCGACCAGCATACTTTCCTCCTCCTCTTTGTCCGACACTTCCTGAGACTCCTTCTCTTTCCCTCGTCGCCATTCAATTTTCTTTCTGCTTCTCCCACTCCTGTATTCCAGCCCAGTCTTCATCCCTTTTTGTATTTCCTCGGCATTTCCAGTTTCTAATACCTTGTACGTACATTATTATTTCTTTTGACGTCAAAAGTTCGCTAAGCTGTCTGTCTGTAAGAAACTTGTCCTGCTGAAGCTGTTGCCTGTTGCCTTACGTCATTCGGATTGCTTCAATAAATTATCTCTGAATGAAATTACGATTGAAATGTAGGCAAAAAAAAATACAATTGACGCAGGTATACTTAAGATTGCACAGAGGCTTGGTTTGGATGAGCTATTATCAAATTTATTCAACGGTTATGATGATTTCCGTCGAATCCTAGTTCTATTAAGTAGAAAGGTGATATATGCATTATTGAGTATTTGTCGGTTGACCAAAAGGTCACAGAATAAACTACGATAACATGGAGAAGAAGAAGCGAGGATTTGCCGACAAAGTGAAACTTCTCTATGCATTGCAAATGGAATCAATGTTAAACCACAAGTATGGTTCAATAAATTGTGAATCTGGTTGTATGATTCTGGAGTATGAGAGGCTTTTGGACTCTCTATACTTGAAACCACTGGAAATCCTTATCACGTAAGTTTGAAGAAATAATCTTCTTATAGGTTTATCAGCTTTATCGAGAATTTTGTATCATAGACGGTTTGATTTTGAATGGAAACTCTCCTTCCCTCAATTTACATATTTTTAACCATTGATGTTGTACCGTGTCTGTACTCCTGTAAAAACCCTTGGATTGGATTATATCCGTGTGATACTTTCCAAGATTCATAGCGTATAAATGCTAATTTGCTATGAATCTAACCTTTATCTAACTTGCCTTTACTCTGAGTATAGAAATATAGGTTGATGTGGTCAGAAATTAGAGAAGTGTGATGATACTTTTTCCTACTCAGAGAAAAATAGAGAAAAGTTGTGTAGGTGTTTTAAGTAGAGAAAAATTGTGTCATGATAGAAGGAGAATGATTACTCCTTTGTAAAAAAGAATATTGAATGGAATTTGTAGAAGGACGGAAAACTATTACCTGTATTTCCTGGACAACGTCTTGCTGATAGAATTTCAAATAGAAAACAATGATTTACTCTTCCCTCTTCAGAAGTATTTTTGCTTAGAATCATAGCATATCATACTATGCTACAATATCTAGAGCGTAGATGGAAAATTATATTATTGTTTTCTATGTAGAAATGAAATCTATTTTCCCTGTGTAATTCATTGTAAAAATGGAATCTTGATTAGCAATTCAAAGACATAACTGCCAAAGCAGAATATCATTGTTACAACCAATTGGATTTTGAATTTTAAATATTCACAATGATATTTCCCCAGCTCTGAAGTAACAAAATTTCACAATGGAACTTTGAGAACAAGCTGCAATTAGTGAGTCTGTCACAATAGAACAGTTGGCAATGAGGAAAGGATTAGTAGAACCGAAGCCAGCATGGGAGAACAAGGGGAACTTGGGTCGGAAAAGAGTAAGCAATGTCAATGTGAATCGGAACACTGGTGGCTCGTGCCCACAGGTGAAGTGCTGTACAGTGAAAGATTCAGGCACTTCACCTGTTTCGTGGGTACGAGCCGCCAGTGGATCGGAGGAGTGCACATGAAGGAAAAGCGAAGAGAATGATGAAGAAAATTGAAAAGTACGGAGAAGAAGATGAAGAAGTTCTGAATAAAAAAAGAAAAAAATAAGAGGAGGTGGATAGAACAGCACGGAAGGGAGGAAAAAAAGAAATATAGAAACCATTTACAGAGATCACTGAAGACCTGGAATAGGAAACAATCAGGAAGAACAAGAAGATGAGAAGATGAGAAGGTAAGAATAGAGAAGAGATGCAATAGAAGAGAAGTGAAATTGGGAATGGAAGAGAATTATGAAGAAGGAGAAGGAGATGAGGACATAGGATGAAAAACAGAATAATTTAAGAGGAAGATTGAAAGCAAAATAGAGGAAAATAAGAAGAAGAAGAAGAAGAAGAAGAAGAAGAAGAAGAAGAAGAAGAAGAAGAAGAAGAAGAAGAAGAAGAAGAAGAAGAAGAAGAAGAAGAAGAAGAAGAAGAAGAAGAAGAAGAAGAAGAAGAAGAAGAAGAAGAAGAAGAAGAAGAAGAAGAAGAAGAAGAAGAAGAAGAAGAAGAAGAAGAAGAAGAAGAAGAAGAAGAAGAAGAAGAAGAAGAAGAAGAAGAAGAAGAAGAAGAAGAAGAAGAAGAAGAAGAAGAAGAAGAAGAAGAAGAAGAAGAAGAAGAAGAAGAAGAAGAAGAAGAAGAAGAAGAAGAAGAAGAAGAAGAAGAAGAAGAAGAAGAAGAAGAAGAAGAAGAAGAAGAAGAAGAAGAAGAAGAAGAAGAAGAAGAAGAAGAAGAAGAAGAAGAAGAAGAAGAAGAAGAAGAAGAAGAAGAAGAAGAAGAAGAAGAAGAAGAAGAAGAAGAAGAAGAAGAAGAAGAAGAAGAAGAAGAAGAAGAAGAAGAAGAAGAAGAAGAAGAAGAAGAAGAAGAAGAAGAAGAAGAAGAAGAAGAAGAAGAAGAAGAAGAAGAAGAAGAAGAAGAAGAAGAAGAAGAAGAAGAAGAAGAAGAAGAAGAAGAAGAAGAAGAAGAAGAAGAAGAGTTGAGAGAAAAACAAGGAGATAATAATTGGGGATGAACGCGAGTGAAGTGGAGCTGAGGATGCGTTCACTGAAAGCCTAGAAAGAATACATAAAAATGATGTGGTAGAAAAAGGAAAAGATAAAGAGATGAGAAGAAAGAAGGTAGCGGAAAAAGGGGAAGAGAGAGAACAGAACTAAAGGGACGAATAGAAGATGCAGAATAAGTAGAAGCTAAGTAGAAGACGGAAGTCGTCTTGTGGTGTGGTCCATTAGTGCGACTTTGTGAGTCCGTTTTGTCGCCACTGAAGCTCTTTTGGTGGGAGGGGGGCAGCCCTTTGAAGGGGCACCTCTTGGGGGTGCGAGGGGGACAGAAAGGGGGCCCTGATTAGAAAGAGCAGCTGAGAGGGTTTCGGTGTTGCTGGTGCACGCCAATTATCGGCGCTGGCTAACAGGTTTCACCACTTCGGCGCCCCCCTCTTTTTGCACCCTTTTTGAATCCTCCTGAACCCTTCCCCCTGGGTTATTCGAGGACGTCGTCATTATCCGCGTTCAGCTGTCTGCTGCCACTCTCTTCCGTCAATGAATGACGACCACCGTTGTATTTGGGCTGGTGGTTTGTTTAGGCCTTGGTAGATGGAAGATATTATTCTTCTGATGCTTCTTCTGTCAACCGTTTCTTAGGCTTTCATTAGACGAGCCTTCTTCCACTCCATTTCATCATTTCTTGAGAAATTCATTCTTCCGTACTAATACTAACTGATCATGGATCATTCTATAATTATTAAGAAATGGAGAAATTAATCTTCATTGAATCTATTTCTTTCTTCTTTCTATTTCATCTCTTGTCTTCTACTTCTCCCTTTTATTTTTATTTTTCCTCTTCTTCCACTTATTTGTCCTTCTGTATCGATCCCTTTTTTCCTTCTCCTTCTACTTCTTCTTCCAGCTTCATTTCATTTTCTTTTTTGTTTTCATTGAGTTTCCTCTTCTTTTTATTTTTCTACTTTCTCTCCTCCTCCTTATTCGTCTGTTACCTCTTCATCTTATTTCTTCATTCGCCTTTTTTTCTCTCATCTTTTTCTTCTTCTCTTCCTCCCTCACATTTTTTTCAATGCATTTACTACTTGAAAATAATTGTAGTTCGTTCCACTGAAGTTGCAACAAATTAATATAATATATCATTTATGAAGGCCTTCAGTGTAGGAAAATTTTCAATGAGCCAGAAACAGCGAAAATACCTTGAAGATTAGATACTCAAAGACATACAATGAATCCTTCAAGATTTATGAGAAAATAATTAAAAGGGATTATGCACAAGATGTTCAGTACCAGTTTCATTTCTAACGAGTATATCATCAGTATACCAGTAAGAATCATAACAAACTCATATTGGAATCAAATGGCATATGTGAGCATAGGAGAAGACCAAACGGATTTCAAATCAAATCAAATCAAATCAAATTTTATTTTCCATAAAAACACTTTACAAAACAAAAATTAACTAATAATTCACGGAAAAATAGCACCCGCAAAGAAAAATCTGAGCGCGGAGTGCGAGTTGTGCTTATTTACATTACCTAATGGAAAATACAATATCGCAAATAACATTGAAAAAGAAAAAAAAATTGAACAGAAGAAAAAACAACCAAAACAGAACCAGAAGTAACAATGGCATAACACAATGATGATTTTCTCTTAGCATAAATCTGTTAACAATATAGTATTTGCTTTCAACCAATCATCAAATTCTCTAGCGTGATATTTTTTGCAGCTCATCTCTACTATTCTCATTGGAACTAAAAGCATCATTTTATTCAGTCTGTACTTAAATTGTTTCCTGCATACATCTAAGTCTATCCTTTGCTGGTTTATGGTTATTCCCCTTAGGTTGTATGGTGTATCTCGCATTTGTAGTCTAAAATTACTTTTGTATGCATATTGAATAATATTTTTACTATATAATTCCCTCACAGTAAGAACTCCCAATTCCCGAAAAAGCTCACTACTTGGATATAGTCTAGGTTTACCCAAAGCTGTCCTTATTATGTGCTTCTGCATTACAAAGATTTTGTTCATATGACAGCTCGCGGCTCCCCCCCACGACAGAATCCCATACTGCAAAATAGACTGTACATACGCTATATAGATCAATTTAGTTATTCCTATTTCGTTTATCAAATTGATTTTATAGAATCTGAAAATAAGATATTTCAATTTTTTACATTTGTCATCAATATGATAATTCCATCTAAGATGAGAATCAATTATAACACCCAGGTACCTGGCATGATCCACCTTATCAATCATTGGGCACTGACAATGATCCAGCGCAGCAGGCAAATTGCATGACGCATCATGAATCCGCAATCTCAAATTTGTTGGTTGTGATCCAGCAGTAGGGGAGAAAGCTATGAATGAACTTTTTTTATGATTCAATGTGAGCGTATGGATATCCAACCATGTCTTGACCATCTTCAACCCTTTCATTGCCAAATCTCTCACTTCCTCCCATGTAGAACCCGTAAAAGTCACAATGGTGTCATCAGCAAAAGAAATAATTGTTCTATTTTCAGAACTGAGTTTGAGCACATCATTCATGTACACTAGGAACAATATTGGAGATAACACAGTACCCTGGGGCACCCCGTATTCCGACAAATGCACCTGATCAGACTTGCTTCCTATTGATATGATTTGTGTTCTGTCTTTCAAATAATGTTTGAACAAATCTAATGCCTTGCCACGAATTCCTATATTTTCAAGTTTTTTCAACAAATTTTTGTGTGGAATTGTATCGAAGGCCTTTGCCAGGTCCAGCAGCACTGTAAGAGTTTTTTTATTGTTATTAAAGTTATCAGTCACCAAGTCTACCAGGTGTAATATGGCTTCTTGTGTACTCTTGCCGGTTTGGAAGCCGTACTGATTTTTATGTATAATATTGAATTTATCTAGGTATTCTACAAATCTTGTTTTTATTATTTTCTCCATTACCTTAGACAGGCTACTGAGTAGGCTGATCGGTCGATAATTACTAGGATCATTTAAAATTCCACCCTTGTGAAGAGGGACGACTCTGGCAATTTTGAACTCCTCTGGGAAGTATCCCTGTTCAAAACACTTATTTATTATGAAGGACAATGGACTAGCAATTAAACTGGATATATTTTTCAAACAGAAGTTACTTATATTATCAATACCAGGTGAGGAGCTATTTTTTAGTGTACCTATTGTTTTTATTACCTCATATTCATTTGTTGGAAACCAGAAAAAAGACTTTGGTGAGTTGACAATTGTTTCAGGGAAATCAAGATCAATGTTGGAGTTTCTTATCTTTTCTGCATACGACTTGCCAACCTCTGAAAAATAATTATTCAAGACACTCGGTTCAATGTTTACATCAATAGTTTTCTTTGCTTTGTCTAACAGCTCATCTATACAATTCCAGAGTTTCTTGCTGTTTGTTTTATTTTGTGTTATTTTGTTTTTAAAGTAGTTCTGCTTGGCCTGCCTTATAAGATTTCTCAAGACGTTCCTATATCTAGTGTATTGCGATTTCAAGTGAAGATTATTAGGATATTTTGTCAGTTTTTTATACATCCTATCTCTAGTTCTTATACAGTTTACTAAGCTTGCACTAATCCAGTTTTTTAAAGGTTTTTGTCTGTGGTTCAATTTTATTTTTGTTTTTGAATTTCTGATATGATTATTTAATTTGTTGATGAATTTAGGTGTCAAGTTTTGTAGGTTATTACTATCAAATATATCCTGCCAAGATTCAGTTTGCAGATTTGTAATTAGTTTTGAGTAGTCTATTTTTTCAGTACACTCTCTATAGTTTGTGGGGGCTATATGTACGTGATCCGAGATACCCAGAAAAAGACCAGTTGCACAATGATCAGTGATGCTAGTCTTGAAAATTACACCTGCAACATCTTCGCAATTAGATGTCTCATCTTTATGAAATATGTGATCTAGAGTTGCAACTGATTCATTTTGTACTCTTGTCGGTTTATTTATGTACGATTTCAGACCATTCATATGTAACAAGCTACAATACTCATTCACAGAATTTGTGTTTTGGTCGAGGTTAATATTTATGTCACCGGCTAGTATTATGTTTTTCTTATTTTTGAGTTCTTCTAGACATGAGCCAAGATCCTCAACAAACGATTCAACCGATAATGATGGAGATCTATATATAGCTATTAGTGTGATATTTTCTTTCATCTGTGGTACACTAATTTCAAGAATGATTGAATTTGCAGAAGCAATATCATTTCCTAAAATTTCAGCGTTCAGATCATCCTTGATAAACACACAAACCCCATCACATTTATTAAATTTGGCAGGTGAATTTATAACTGAATACCCGTTCAAATTGAAAGAAAACTCGTGCTCATTTGAAACCCATGTTTCAGATAGAACAATTAAATGGTAGGTGGTTTTACAATTCTGAAGGACGAGAGAGAATTCATCAAAATTTTTATTCATACTACGTATATTCATATGTAGGATGTTGAACGAAGTTTTACAAGTGTTGTTCAATTTCAATGACGGACGAAAATTCAACACATCATCATATTCTATTGTGTCGTAGCAGCCATCTTCAACCAATCCTCCAAAATCATTAAACAAAACCATTTTTAGTTATCAATTTCTAATCCAATTCCTTCTATATTTGAGTGATTATTTTTTATCATTCAAGTGAGAAATGTATTTCTTGAGTAAATGGATGTTTTAATTAGATGATTTGATAATCTGATTCTAGAGGGAAATAGTGTGAAGATAAAAGATTATGAATTGAGTTTGTAAATTTAAAAACTGTATGAAAACGGAAAATATGAAATATTATCTGATCTAAGAGAAAAAAAGAGAAAAGGAAAAAGAGAATTGAAAAAAAAAATAATAATAAAAACTTATAAACGGTTACATCAGGTGCGGCCGTGCTATCTCTGCAGTATTGTAACCGTAAGAGTTCCTTATCAATATGAGTTGCATATATAAATTTCCAAATTACAATGGAAACTTTCAGCATTCAATTTTAAAAACCAGATAAAAATAGATTTTTGTAATGAAAATTATGAGAAACTCTCAGTGTTCAGTCAGAGAAACTGAATAAATTAAGGCTTATACATATACAAACAAAAATAATAAGAATCTTTCAGTACCTAATTCGATTTGAGAACCTGGATGGATTAATATTTCTATAACAAAATAATAGGGATACATGAGAAAATTTGATAATAACATTCGCATTCCGGAAGAAACGCCGAAGGAAAAGACAACGCATAAAACATCGATAAAACAGAGAGAGCGATAAAACATCTCATTATTACTCTATCTTATTTCATTATCATTCGACTGTCATTTAGTATTTCGACTTTGTCAAGTCCACCCTAAAAGCAAACTGTTATTTAATCTATCTCACAGCCTTTGCAATATTTCAACAACTCCACTCGATACAACCCTTTATCAATATCAGGAAGATAATATTAAATCATCAAAATAATTCTCTGTATTCAGAGCAGTTACTACTAGTTGATAAGAAAATAAAAGTGTTTTACCTGACAGTTACCGATAAATATATAACTAGCTTATATAGGTAGAAAAATACACTTTTCATATTATGTGAAAGATAATTACTCATTTCTCACACGTTTGTGATCTCAAACATTCTCATTATTCCCCAAGAGCATTACACATCCCATTAAAACGTTAAACTAATATTATTTTGTATTCTTCTATTTTAAATCATAACAACATTTAGAGAAAAAAGTTCAGTAGATTTTTTTGGATTTTTCTTTTCTTTCTAAAATACTGTACTGTACTGTCTTTTACTCACTCCTTGTCTCCAAAACTGCCAAGTCCTCATCATCTCTCAAAACTTTGATCTCGGTGCCATCCTCACTTTTCAGTTTTATCCTACCGGCACGATCAGCCCACACACGGCGTCCTCCCTTATCACCCAGAAGAAATTTCGCTTTAGCCAACAGTTGCCTTCTCTTTGCTGTTAGGGATAAGTTGAGGTAGATTGGATTCTCATTTTCACCCTCTACGTTTAGGCCGATGTTACGTGTCGAAAAGTGCTTCATTGCACGCCTGTTCGTCAGTAAAGCGTCCGCATCTCCACGCCGCACAAAACGCACATGTATTGTAGAAGTGGGTTGATTTTTTCTCCTCGGAAGCCGGTGACAAGCCACGATTGAGGTAGGGTCCAACGTCACGTTAAGCGCCCTTCCGATATCAATAACACGATCAGTAACGTTCTCGTTTTCTAAGTCCGGAACACCGAAAATCTCAACGGAATTTTTTCTACCGTACTGCTCGAGTTCATCTTGGTTTATTTCGGTTTCGCGCAGTCTGGCTTTGAGATGTTGATTTTCTAGAGTTAAGTCCGTTATTTGTTTCTGTTGCTCACTTAACTGTTGCTTGGTGGATTCCATGAGGGCCCTACATTCAGCAATGTCAGAACTTAGTTTCTTGTACAAGTCCTCACTTAAATTTTTGAGAAGCTCACTCATTTGACCGAGTGTAACTGGATCACCATGCGCACGATTTTCAACCCCCATGGCAGTTTCGGTCGCCAGGGGCGCCCGCTTGACAGGCGTCGAATCCGATTGTGCTCTTTGCCGACGCAAGTCGTCAGTACAGCCCCGACAGTTCCAACTCTTGCCCTGCAGGACATCAATATCGGCATCCTTGAGACCCACACACTCTCCATGATGAATTGATCGACAGCTAGAGCAAGAAATTTTTGATTTTGATGAGCGCCCAATAATTTGGTTGCAAGTTATACACGTGCTCGTCATTTCGATGGATGTAGAAATTCACTTAAATAATTATCGAAAAGTAGAAAACAGTCAATATTGGAAAATAAAAACTAATTTTAAAACGCACGGCCGCACATAAAAATAGCCTAGCAAGTCATAGATCGCTGTTTGTAGCAGAAACAAAAACACTGATTAGATAACTTCACTCTCACAAAATCGTCCGCTCGTCTCAAAGGCTAAGCAACAACTGAATTGATGAAGATTTTGAGAGGAGTGAGGCAGGGTTGCGTGTTGTCACCAATGGTCTTCAATATCTATTCGGAGATTATATTCAGAGAGGCTATAGATGAGGCACCGGAGGGACTTTTAGTGAATGGTAATCGTTTGAATAACATTCGTTACGCTGATGATACAGTAATATTAGTAATATTTACTGATAGTATGCAAGATCTGGAGAGCATTATAGATAGGATAGTGGAAACCAGTAGAGCATATGGACTTGAAATCAACACTGGTATAACCAAGTATATGATTATCAGTAAAGGCAACTAAGACTGGAATGTGGTATTATAGAGAGAGTGAAGAGCTATAAGACCTTGGATCCACTATAAATGAACAATGGGACCACTCACATGAGATAAAATGCCGAATAGAAAGGAGCAGAAGTGTGTTCAAGAAAATGGCTTCAATTTTCAAAAGTAGTGATTTGGGGTTGAATACTAAAGTTAGATTCTTGCGATGCTATGTTTTTCCTGTATTGTTATATGGGGTGGAGTCATGGACACTGACAGAAGCTGCAACAAAAAGATTGGAGGCATACGAGATGTGGCTGTATAGGAGGATTTCGAGGGTTTCATGGATTGATCAGGTGACAAATACTGAAATTTTAAGAAGAATGGGCAAAGAAAGAGAGCTGGGAAATGATATAAAAACAAGAAAGTTGCAGTACTTGGGACATATCATGAGAAACCCACAACGATATGAGCTACTGCAGTGCGTATTGCAAGGAAGAGTAATGGGAAGGAGGTTGACAGAAGAAGAATTTCATGGCTGAAAAATTTAAGAGCCTGGTTCTCCATGAGTACCAGAGAATTGTTCCGTGCAGCTGTAGATAGGGTGAAGCTAGCCATCATGGTAGCCAATGTCTGGAAGCGGACAAGCACATGAAGAAGAAGATATCACCAGTTCAGTGACTAGTCTAGTAAACTAGCCTTCTAGCCTTCTTGTAAAATCTATTTTTTTATTTCGAGCAATGATTCACTCGATTCATGTTCTATTAGTCAACCAGTTTTTCATGAATGTCAATTACTCTACAATCAAAGTCAAAATCTTACGTTTTGCTGAAAATGCTGAGGAAATCATTTCAAAAGTTTCTCACATTTTCGAAACCGAAGTGTGTGAAGATACGGAGCACTGGCTGCTCGTACCTACAAAACAGGTGAAGTGCCCGTATATTTTACTGCACAGCACTTCACCTGTTTCGTGGGCACGAGCCGCCAGTGACATGGAGAAAAATGATTCCAAACAAAGATAGGATATCAGCCCAAGCTATTGATCTCTCAATATCAGAGTTCAGGCACTCAATAACACTCATCACATATGAATCGTGCTCTTCGTTCCACTGACGTAGAATACGAGAGCCACTATGTCACCAATTCGCAGCAACAAGTCAACACCTTAAGCACCCACGGTCTTACAAGGTCCTGATTGGGAGGCGGGTGTTTTGAGGTTATAAGGGGGTTGTTTTCAGGGAATCAGGAATTAGAACGGGGGTGAGAAAGTGATCAATCATTGCAGTCCCTCCGAAGTCAACCACATTTCTACTCAGCGGTTGCCACGCTTTGAAAGCCTGAAGAGATCGCGGGCGGCTTCTACTACTGGTTACCACTCCAAATTGCTATTGCCTGAGACAAGCAAAACCAGTGTTAGCAAGTACATGGAGCAGATCGATCATCGGTCTCCAGAAATAGAACTTGATTGATCGGGGAGTTACGTTTGGTACCGGAAAAAATGTCCTGATGTCTTACGAGCATAGCTGAAAAGGCCAATCAATAACAAAAGAATAATAATGATTTTTTGTGAAGAAACTGGGAAAATTTTGTTCAGATATAATGTATAGTATAATACAGTGTGGTATGTATGATAATAATTTACAAGTGATACAGAAATATTATAATTTTCAACGAAAAGAAGTTTCCACGATTTTCAAAATATCATGAAGAAAGAATTGATATGCGAGTAGAATATCCTATAGAGAGATAATTACGAGATCATGAGACTCAATATGAAATATTCATCTCAGCACAAGACTTATCGTAGCTCTTCTTCTTAATATTATCTTCCTTTTCATAAATCCATTTATTCTAATTATGTTTACCGGCAGGCTCGGACTGGCCCGCCGACCCACCGGCCCGTGGGCCGGTGCGCCCTTCAATTTTGCGCCCTCGAGTAACTTATAGAATCGAAATATGCTCCAAATAATTTATTGAGATACAAATTCGAACTTGAAATTCCTTTAGAGAATATAGAAATAGAGTATTACGCATGAAAGAATGAGCTATAAATTTTATTCACAAAGTGAGAAATTTAATCACCTCCTTTTATTCTCGTTAGCGTATTGACAATTTGCCTGTCGCTCGAGGGCGCCCAGTAGCTCAGGCTGGGATCCCACAAATTATCTAAGAAGCGCCCATTCATGAGACAAAATTGAAATTGAAATGAATGGAGTACATCTTCTTCAATCTGTCCAAAAATCCTCAATGACCGCTATTTATAGCTGCAATAATCCAAAATCCGCTTTTTTGTTTCTCATTTTTCTCTAATTTCAAATTTTAGAATTTTGAGGCTGCCTTTATAAAGGTACTTTAGTGTCCAATCTTATGCAAAGTGAGAAATTGAATGCAACCAGTTAGGAGTTTGTAACTTTGATGATTATTGAGATGATGAGCAAAATATCGCTAATAATGAAAACTCAATTTTATAACTTCAAAGAAATAGGAATAGAATAGACTAGGATATTGTTAGCGTGTTTTAAACTAGGTGATATTTTTGAAAATTTTATTCTAAAGAAAAAATGTTCAGTAGGTAATAAATTTTTTTGTCTAAAACGCACCCAAACCTACCAAATCAGTATTTGAAGAACACGAAAAAGACAAGAAGGCGTTTTTAAAAAGATTGAGTGTTGATTAATAATAATATAAAACCTTCACTTTGGGGAGCTCTTTGGAGGGAGTGATAACGCGCCGGTCTGATAACCACAGCTTCAGAGGTTCGATCCTCAGCCAGGGAACAGTTTCTTGACCACAGCACAATCACATAAATACCACCACCTCGTCTTTCGAAGGAGACGATAAGCCGTCTGTCTGCCTAAAAATTAAAAACAAATTTCGAGGCGTGAATACGACAGAATCACCTTCTCTTGTTAGTTATTCTCGTTATTTTCCAACTTCTCAGGCTCGGAGGAGTTAAATAATTTGATGATCAATTTAATTGAGAATTCCTCAAAAACCTATTCAGAGGAAAAAATCAACCAAAAAAATTAGGGTTCTCAGTTCAATGTAACAAAGTTGAATTTCAAAAATGTATGATGAAAATATTCGTAACAATAATACTGTCCTACAGAAACAAATAGGAGATAATTAAAGTAAGTGGTTTAGAATTCTTTAAGAATTAGAAATAGTGTGTACTACTAGATGAATTAATTCTATGTAAAATTTCCTTAGTCAATTCAAAATTCAAAATTTCATTTTTTCCCGAATGTACTGAATCACATTTCAACAAAAAATTATTTTCTCTACTTGCAAATTCTCATTATTGGTCTGAGAGAATTCTTTTTAAATGCATTAATATAAATAATTCAAAGTACAATTTTACCATCAAATTCAGAACAGAATCTCTTATTATCATCTAATAAAAATATTTCATTTTCAAGCTTTCAAACATAATAGAGTTATTTTTAAAGTTCAAGTTCATACACCCCCCCCCCAAGGATGCGCCCTTTCATAAGTGAAAGGCAGCGCCCTTCTAGGGGTCCCAGTCCGGCCCTGTTTACTGGCATGTTGCTGTGAAGAATCTTCAAAAACAGGGTAATCTATTTCCAAACAAAATTTTAATGTAGCCTAAATTTTTTTCTCTTTGAGTAGCTAAAGAATCAATATTATCATCTCAAGTACAGTCCCATATAGGCTATTTGTAGAGAAGTTCAATTGAGCTTGTAACATTTAAGTATTCATGTATTGATTATTTCTCACTTATTCAAATGTGTATGTAAAGCAACCTATCACAACACATAAAATATAGCCTACAGTCACTATTCTATAGTTAATTAAATAAATTGGTTTCACTAACGCTATTTATCGGGGAAATGGAAGCAGCTGCTGACCTGTCTTTAACTCCTATTGGCCAGCTCCTCCAGGTGATAGAAATGGGAGTGTTCTAGAGTCTCACTAATCACAGAGCTTATTGTAGTCGCTATAGTAGATACTGAAGTTATATAATATTATTAAAAGGCCTGTGATATTCTTGGCCTTGGCAAGCGTTACAACAACCACAGCTTCTTGCATTAATGACGAGAGTTCATTGAAACAATTTTCACGAAAGATTATTTCTCAATTCCTTGAAGATTGGAATTGTGAATAGAATCAATTCCAAAAATTGATACGAGAATTCACTGACAGAACAAGAAAATTATCAGGCTCCTCATCGTTGACATAAATTGGTACTTTTGCGCTTTGCGGTATCTACGTGAAATGCTTCTATTAAATACAGAATAAAGATATGAGAAATTGAATAAAAAGCAATCAACGAACAAATAGCTGGTATTCTGATATCTCATGAAATTCTATAAAAATTTAATATTTCTGAATATTGCATAGCAATCATTCTCATTAGCTTTCACTCAGTATAGTAGCTTTATTGAGAAATATCACATCATTACATCACAAAATATAGATTCAATAAAATATCTAAAATAACTATTATGATAATTATTAATCTATCATCTTATAAGAAGCTAGCATCGTTGTTTATCCTTAAAACGGGATAAAGTACTTCTTTATCTTATTATTATCTCATAATAATCGTGATAAGACCTCTAAAAATTTTAATAATAGAAAAATAATTTGAATAAACTGATATAGAAAAATTAATCTTTTTTTATTGGTACTAATCTCTTTAAATTTGCAGATCACTCTCTATTTTGCTATAATATGTTGGTTCAATTAGAGACCAATGGAAATTTAGATATTATTAAATAAATATAGAAGAAACAACTATTGATCTATTTGTGTTATAGAGCTCAATTAATAACAACCAATTCATTGAATACAGCATACAATACAGCTCTTAGCGATACAATTAGCCTAGCAGGCTTTAAATTTATTTTCTCTGAGTTGCGATAATTGTGATGAGCGGGATGAGTTGGGGTGGCGGAATGTTAGCTGGGGGCGGTAGGGGGTGGACTTGCGCGCGGCTAGCGAGCGGAGAGGCGTCTGCTTGGGGGCAGCCCGGCAGAAAGGCGGCAAAGCGGCATAGGGCCGCACTGGAGGCACTCTGGCCGGCCCCCAGACTGCCACAGCCGCCTTCGACTCCAGCACTGCCGCCTCCAGCCGTCGCTGCTGCCTCCACTCAGTAAGTGCCATTCACTCTCCAACTCATTACACCCTAGAACCTGTTGAACGCTCCCCATCTCTGCCAAACTCTAAGCGCTTCTGGTATTATTATTGTTTCTACTAGAAATAATTATTCGATTTTATTGCACTGTATGAAATATTTTTTGACTTTAATTCTATACATATTTTTCAAAATTAGTACAAGTGCTAAATATTGTAATGTATAATAACCAGTGCAGCTGGTGATGATTGTCACCATTAGAAATTATTATGTGATTATTTACGCTCTTTGTGAGAACTGTTTCAACTTTGAATTTTATCAAGGAAAGAATATTCCATATTTTCAACTATGTTGCTATATCCTTTTCTTATTATGCATACATCGAACTATATGGATTATAGCCAGCAAAGAGCGTAAGAGATGGATTAAAAGAATCTAATAACTTCGAAAAAATATTTTTAAAACTTGACTTTTTGTCTTGTGATTCAGCTTAGAAATGTTTTGGAGAAAATTTTGAAATCTCAGACAGGGAAACTGTCTCTAATGGGATAATTCTCATTCCATTGGGTCATTTATTTGATCGATACTTTTATCTTTTTAAATTTTATAGGAAAATTTATAAGATTCTTTATAATTTTTATGATAATTTATATGACTCGAATCAGGTTTTGTATTACTCACTCAATATTATACTCATTGTTGATTTAACTTTAATTTGGTTTATTCAGTTTTCAATGTTTGAAATAATTTCCAATTAATTTAATAAATTTTGATTTTTCCTTCAAGTTCAAAATTACTGGAGTCTAAAAAGTAAGAAGTGACGTATTTCGTCTTCGATTGCCATATAGCCAGATATGCTATAGCCATATGCCAGATAGCCATATCCAGGTTTATTATATTCCAATATAGAATTATTCCGCCTTCTGTCATTGAATCTGAATGTAAAGTAGCCTAATATTTCTTACTTCCTAATCAAATCGGGTCCCAGATTCAATTTTTGGAGGGCAGGCTTAAAATTAGATTTTTCGTTCAGTATTTTTTTTTTATTGTAATTTTTTGTTGAAAAAAGTCATGTTTCGTCATCGATAAAGTGACAGCGCAACGATTTACTGAAATATTATGTATAAATTATAATCCAGTTTCTTTATCTCTGGAAAAACCGGAGAATAAAGGAACAAATTACTTTATTTCCTAGTTTTGACTTCGTTAATTTTATTTTGACTATTCATTCTGATTAACTTGTTTATTCGCTACAGTATTTCAAATTTAATTTTATTAGGTGAACATTTATTCCAATTATGGATTGAAAGAATCAATCCGAAAACTAGGAATTTAACCAGGGCTTTATTGTATTAAAGCTGATGTATTCATATTGGCTCAATTCAATTTATTTCTTTCAATCTATGAAAATATTGAAATATCAATATTCTGCCACCATAAGCTGCCAATTCCAATTAGAATCAGATTATCAAAACGATATATATTAAAACACTTTAAAAAAACAACTGATCGACGAATGAAATAGCGATGATATCAAGTGCATTGACAGCCAAAAAATTGGTAATGCGGTGTTTAAGTTCAAGATTGTAGACTAATTCAGAAGAAATCTTCGAGTTCAATCGTTCATCATTCTCCAGACTGAGCTTCATCAGAGCAGAAGTACTCAATCAAATCCAATATGAAATCAAACTTGTTAGGATGATGTATTATTCTAAAATAAGGTATTCCAAGTTTAAAGTTTCATTCAGGAGTTAGGTAATACAATTAATAAAGTCACTGGCGGCTCGCGCTCACAAAAAGGTGAAGTGCTGTTACTGCTGTTCAGTAAAAAATACGAACACTTCACCTGTTTGGTGGGCACGAGCCACCAGTAAAATTTAATTAATCGGTTTCTGAAAAACGAATTCTAAAGTTCTTGGAATTTTTTTAATAAACTTGATGAGGATGCCTTATAACGATACATATTATCACAAATATAATATTAGGAAAGGGAAGGTTTACGAACAACAACAGAAAATGTCATTCTCAATTATGAAGGATACGGAACGGCAAACACATCCTCAGTGCCAACTTATTCTTTTCACAGACGAGAATCAGAAACCTTGGCATGAGGTTTCAATTTAGAGTTGTAAATCTGGACGAAGCTCAGCATAAAAATGCAGTGGTTTGGGAGAAAACTCGCTCCAACGGTGGGCGCACAACATTTCCTATTAAAAAGTGAACCTCGTATCTGGTGTGTGGCAGCTGACTTCCAATTAATGAAAACAGACCAACCTTTCTCTCATATCTCTCTCCCTCTCACTCTCTCTCTCTTCCTCTTCCACACACAGTCTCACCTTATCTCATTCTTTCTTTTCTTTCATCACAGCGATCCCATTATTCAAGTATCATTCTCATTTAGGCACCCTTCAATAACATTGGTCAGTTCATACGTTGAAATCGTCAAGTTCTTTGGTTTTTCTTTAAAAAAATCAATTTTGAATAAAGAGTTAAATGTCCCTCTGCTCTCATTCTCATGTACGTAAGAGCGGGTAAGACTGCTTGCATTCCGTGCAAAATATATTATATTCCATAATATTGGAAAAAGGCAACTTCCGGTAGGGAGTTGATTATTGAGCGACAAGCGTCGTAGATGCTCGTTTCACAGAGCACACATGATAGAAAAAATCTTTTTGATAACCAGTAATTTTAGAATAGATTCAAGAGGGAATTAAAACGGTTGATTGATCGACAAATCGAGGGAGAGTTGTTATGGCATAGACTTCTAGAGCACCATCATTTTTCAATCAATCAAATCAAGAAATACGACTCATGTGCGGTCGATCAATCTTCATTGCATTTCCAAGAAGGGCTTGAACGTCTTTATAGGGTATGTGCATCTACCAAATTTTCTATAAAGTGATAATATAAAACAATGGGTGGAATAGCTTCTAATACCAAAGTAGCCTATCAGTCTTACAACGAATAAGTATTCTCAAAATATTATTGAAGCAAATAATTGTGCTTTATAAGAAAATTTAACTATAATATACAATTCCTGTAGTCACAAAGAATGGTTTTTAGGATGCTTAAGGAATTTTACCTGAATTAAAAACTAATTCTCATTAAAAATAAAACGAAAAACCACAACTACTTTGTAGAGCCTAAAAACTGATTCTTTGATGAAAAATATTATAGAAGTCATTTAAAGATTTCATATATTATATCACTAATAAACCATGTAATTCGCATGAGTACTCTACTCATATTGAAAAAATTGCACTTGTAGAATAGAAATAATGTTGACTGCAGCACTTCATGGAATCACAAATTAATTACGCTTACTTCATAATCTAAAGTGGAATTTATAGTTCCGGCGTGATACAGTATTATCGTTTTGTGAGAGTAATACATTTAAGCTTTAAGAGTAATGAGTGATAAAAAACTGTTATCACAACACCTTATGAAGACCGGGAATCGAGTTGCACAAATTTTACGATACAGAAGCTCATTATCGACAGCCATTAATATGAGTAATGTTAGGCCAGTTTAGCCATGCTTTTGGTTAGCAATAGCGGATTAAATCCTAGAGGTAATCTTGGGAATCGATTTGTGGCTTATCGGGGACACCACAGGCCGGCTGCTTCAAACCGAAACTGCAATTATGGCTTCTGTTGAAATAGTTTCGGGCTAATCGTCGTGTTGCCCTCGACTCTAAGCTAGGATTTGAGGGGAAAGCATTCAATCAACGAAGTTTTGAGATTCAAATATTCGGATAAAGTTTCTCATGAATTCAGTTAAACGTATACATAGAATTTATATTTGTTTCTGGATAAAGACACTGAATAATATCAAGTAATATGAAACAACCACATGGAAAAAACACAGCATCAGTAGATGAACGCATTTCAAAGGAATTTGAAGTTTCACTAATTAGTTTTACTAATGATAAGAAGTGAGATGTATTGAAATCATATCATGAACACTGACTGAACTATCTATGAAATTGATAACTCAAGACCTAGGTGATGGAATTATGCAATTATTCTCTCAATTCTTGAATAAAGTTCGAATGTTTTTCTATTTTTTGTTGCGTTTCACCTGAAGTATTGTGTTGAAAACAATTTTGCTAATGGATCTGCGAATTGAACGTTCGTTCTCCTTTTGCTGAGCTTGACACATTGATTCCAAAGCAACGATTTCCCTATTCATTTCCATCGAATGAGGCCTTGAATTACGGCCGTTTTCAAGCTCATTGGCTTCATTGAAATCAAACTATAAAATCACAGATACTAAAATTCTTCATTCTAGTTTCCGTGGATGAAGTAAATGAGCACAAAACGGAATATTATTTAAATGAATGTTCCTGGTTTTCAGAATTACGAAAAATCATTTTCTCCATATTTAATCACATTAAATATCATTTGAGGAGAGAGATAACTATATTGTATCAATAACTAACTATAAAATAATATTGGAAAATTTTTTCATTATAAACCTATGAATTAAATTGATGCGGTGGGAATCAATCAAATCAAACCCAAAAAAGTAACACCTTGCCAAGTTACTGTTATTTAATCGTGTGTTAATAATTCTCAAAAATGAATTTGTAGCGAATGGATGGTGAGTAATAGTACATGTCCAATCATTCTGAGTACAGTAAGTAACTCAAGTCCACTGTTATTGCTTTGACGCTTTCAAGTTGATTACTGTTCAACCAAGGCATTAAGCAATGGATGGGCAATATTCAGCCTAAAATGTGGCAGCACCGGCTCAGGCTTCTCGAATAAGCCAAGTGTGAATCGCGGAATGCCTAGCAAGGCTTTGCAGGCGCTTTAGCTTCAGTGAGCCTAATCTATAGCGCTGCTCCTTGCTGGTCCCTTCTATTCAAATTCTCTATTCCCTATCATTCTCTTCCGTATCATTCTCTTCCCTATCATTCTCTTCCGTATCATTCTATTCCGTATCATTCTCTTCCCTATCATTCTCTTCCCTATCATTCTCTTCTCTCTCAATTTCCTCCCTATCATTCTCCTCCTCATCGGACTTCTCTTTTCGTCTGCGTATCAATAGGGGCACACCAGTTGCTAGCCTTAGCCTACATCATCCTGTTATTGATACTCTAATAAACAAAGTGATCTGTATAGAATACGTGCTGGTACCAACAGATTTTATCAGGCTTTTCGTTTAAATTTTCAATAGGATCTTACTTGTTTGTGGAATAACAAATAATTACAGAATTTTCATCCCATTGTCGTACAGAATCATCAGCGATATAGAACAGGCTTTAATAGGTTTACTGAATTGAATATAATCACCCGGATATATTTTGGTTAAATTGCCTTTGATATCATTATTGTTGGGAAATTGTAGGGTTAAGATTGAATTGACAAATTGATCAATCATTCGACGTTTTTCTAATATGATATCAAATAAGCTAGATGAGAATAATCAAAGATTAAAAACAAGATCTATTTTTCACAAAGGCTAGAGGAACTGCAGCTGATTTGCATTAGTTTTTGTATTATTCTCATGTAAAAGTTAATTCCAAATTCACTTAAGTCTTCAAATATGACGGCTTCAGATTTCAAATACTTAATTGAGTTCCGATTAAGAACAGCTCTTCGATTATGATCAATAATCCAATATGAATATTATGAATTCTCATAATAGTAGATATAATGTAAAACTGCTTATAATAAATCGTCTTCAGCTTATAATGTCATGATTGCATGCATTCATCTTACAGAGCTCATATATTTTTGTAAAACGTGCCTAATAACTATGGAACAGTCTAGTGAAATAGTTTCATAGAGTGCGACTCTCATTTTTGAGATTGTTCGTTCTCAACTTCCCTTCCTGGGAAAAAATTAAAAATATGAATAAAAGATATTGTTCATTAGAATAAATCATCCATTCTTCATCTGTTGGCAGACAGACATGTTTGGTGTTTGCGTTTGGAAGTCGCCAGCGGGTGAATCAGCCGTGAGCCAGCAGTAACAGGCAGCCGTGTGCACCCTGACACAACATCCATCAAGAGGGTGTGCCATCAACTCAACTCTTCTCAACTGATCGTCGCCACTGCTTGTCTACTCGATTGCTAAACAAGGGTGAGTTTGCTTTTTCAAAGTTCTACTATCTTATGATTGATCCCATCAATATTCAATATCCTCTGACGGAAGCTGAAGTTGATCATGGTCATATTTTATCTTCAATAAGTGGGGATTGAAGAACAGATCATTGAGAATACGTGAGAGGAAAACTGTTCGGAATTTAGTTGAGAATTTAATGGTAATACAAAATATTACATGGAAAAAATTTTCAGTTGCACAAGCTTAACCAGTTTCTCACATGGATAAATTTGCGAATTCTAATAATTTGGGAAGTATATCAAAGTTATCCACGGCAGTTTAATACTTTTAACAGGCATCATTGAATTAGTCAACCTGTAAGTTGAATGTTAGAGTGAACTGCATTTTTTTAAATTTGATTGTAGGTTGAATTCTAATATAAGATACAAGAACCTCCATGAGTTCCTTTAAATTCAATATTTATGACAAACTATTTGTGATATTATTCAACTCTTATGTTTACTTCTGCTCCGTAATTATCAACAAGTGGATGAAAATAGCATTATAGTAACAACCAGTAAGAGATAATAGCATTCAACATCGATGATGCAGAACAATTTAATTATATCTTCCTGAGTTTTATCTCTCATTTCAATTTCTATACTATAGCCTACAGCTTGAGTGAAACTGTTGCATAGAAGCAATTCCCGGAGATTTCCAGTTGAAAGAATAGAAAACAATGAATGGATACTTGTTTTGATTGGAAATTGTCGACGACTGGATAACTCCTGTTGAATACACATGATTAGAACAGAGGCAACACGAGTCCAACACGGCGTTTCTGCAACGCTGGGCGTGAGTCAATGACCACAGTACACTTGTATTCATCCCCTTCCCGCACCACTCGGAATCATCATCGTTGATTTGTGCGAATTCGATTGCCACCAAAAGTGAAGTGTCCCTCGCTCGCCAAAAACCAGCTGTCACATGCATGCTATTAGGAAGAATGCCTCTTTAATCGGGTGACTCCGTTATTTGTTTTGGCAAATCTGTCAACTGACGCACGCGTAAATTCGCGACTCTCACAAATTGCTTTGTCGGCACAAGAGCCCCATCTTCAGCACTTTAATCGAACGAATCCAGTTTGGATTGTGCTGACTCGATTATCGAGTTTTGCCAGCTGATTAGAGGGTTTGTTACTCCATTTACTCGAACCATCGATGAATTCTCATCGGTACAATTTAGGGGTTGTTCAAGTTGATGGTTCACGTTTAAATAAGTTTTCCTAAGTTCGATACTAAATAACAACCTTTAAGAGACAAATTTCATTTCAAAATTTTTTAAAGGGTGTAGCCTAAAAATTGAAATGAGTACCTCGATATTATAACAAATCAAAGGTTAACATCAATATTAGTCTTTTCATTGGAAGATTTTATTCTAAGAGGATTGTGAATTGATGTCTGAGTTACAATGCAGTTCTGAAACACTGGAATCTATTTTGACAAATCTTACTGGAAAAATCAGTATGAGAGCTTGTTTCACAACAAATAAAACATTGAATTTGAGTATTCAGCTTCAATCATATTATATTGATTATAGAGTTACCGAGGGAATTATCATTTGAATAATTGGAACAATCGAGTGATAAGATAATATTGAGGAACGGTAGGTACATTTTCAATCATTCATCAAGAAAAACCAATTATCTTTACTGTTCCAATTTACTAATATGACGACATTATCAAAATAATCCGAATAATAAAGAAATAAGATTTTATTAGTTATTCGATATCAACAAAAATACATAGACTTCGTCAAAATAAGAACCACATACTTTTATTATGAGGTTCCAACAAACAAGAAACGATTTTCATGCTCATATTATATTTTTTATCATTCAGGCTCTGTCACGATCGATGTAGCAAGAACACGTTTTTTATTCTATAAACGATAAAAATCAAAAGTAAGTGAGAATCTAGAGTATGAAATGTTTAGGAGAGGGATCTAGAGTATGCAAGGTTTATGGGTATCAGGAGGAATAAAATTCAAGAGAACAGGGGAAAACAGCAACAATCTTGTCATCGCCCAGCTATTGCTTATGAGTTGAGAGATGACGGGAGACAGTGATAATGATTGCTGAAAAGTAGGGAAGTAGAGAAGCCTGTAGAGTTCCTCGTGACTTTGCCGGTGGCCGTAATCAGGAGAGCATCATCATCTGATTGGCGGCATCATCTACATCATCGTCAAATCGATAATATGTAGTCGACGTCGTCCTCAGTTGTTAAGCAGCTCACTCACAGCACATTGCCTTCTTGGGTTTCTATGGTAACTCATTAAACCTTCATCACACGTAGTTCGTACTCTTCACTGTAAAAAGACTGAATGAAGACTTGCAATGACTATACCGTTAGATAGTAGATATACCTAAATTATACCTATACCGAGAAAAATTTTTTTAAAAAGGGTACTTTGATTGTAATTATTTAAATTTTTAACGAATACAGTAGCTCTAAGAGAAATTAAGTATTATACCGATAGCTATACAGCTTTATACCTATACGTATAAATCGTTCGGGAAAGGCGACTTTGTGAAAATGATGCTCATGTCTTATAATTTACTAATTAATATTGATTGATTGATAGATGCAGAGAGAATGGAACTAAATTGAAAAGAGCTGTATCATTCTATAACTTCAATAAAAATAGAAATTCATATTATCAATTAGGTATTGTTGATAGAGAAAAGCTGCTGTTATGGGTCGAATAATAGAGATTGTTCCAATAATATCGTAGATTCCATGGAATACTGGAGTTGAATAAAGGATTTTAACTTAACAGTACAATTGTGTTAAGTAAGGGATTTCTATTGGGTCGTTAAGTATGATTTTTTAGTACGAGAGAGATTGACCATTTTTTATGCAGTACCTACCACAAGATGAGGAAATGTGTTGATGGTGCTTGAGTTCGCAGTTTCCATCTGAACTATAGTGGGTTACAAATAGATCGAAAGAAGTCAAGTTATAAATCATAAGTCAGCTCACTTCTCATTATCTTGTCCATTTTTTTTCAACAGATATTGATAGGACACTGTACAACAATTAAACCCAGTATCTCGGTACATAAATGCAGTACATGTTTGACTTTGAAAATTTGTATCTGACAATTTATTATCTGAGCTCATAAGTAACTATCAAATTAATATCATCTACACTACTCATAGAGAAATATAGAAATGCGTATATGACCTCAGAGGAATGAAATTATAATGGTTACTATTGAAATAACTGTTATATAAATTTTATGATCACTGTTCATCGATATAATTCAGAATTTTCAACCTTGATAGTATTCACAGTGCAGACATCCACCCAGGTCTAGAATTCAAAATTCATTGATCTTTCCACAATATTCCAATTATTGATAGCTGAGTTAACACAGTAATTACGAAGGAAATGGGTGACTAACAAAGTGGTGTCGTTCAAAGTTCAGTAGTCAATAGGATATATATAATAGGACTACCTTTCAGCAAGCAGCCAGCAACAGCAGTGGAGCATTCAAAGTGTAGTTGCTCCAAGCGCTATTATTATAAACTTCCTTCCGCTCGCAACAAGCACGAATCAACATCGAACATCTCTTGTGTTATCTCTGATTATTAACACCGAAGTGAATCGGATTGGAGTTGGGTTAATCTCAAACAAAGTAGTCAAATGTTATCAAAGTAATCGATGAATAACTGTTTACAATAATATTACAAGGCTGATTGTTGATAGAGTTATGCTGAATGAATTAAAGTCAGATTTCTCTGACATGTAGTTGAATGAGTTGATCGACAAATCGATCTTGAATAATCATATAATCAAGTCATTAGTTCATCAAGTATCTTTGGATATGGTCCACAGCCCACCCTGTTGCAAATGAATATTTAGAGTGTTTTATTCTGAACAAACGTGAATTGGTATTTCATCTTCAAAATGAAAGTCGACTATACGAGTATGATGAGGAATATTATGATGTCTCATGTGAATTTGTAAGGATGAACTGGGTTCGTAGTTGAAAAAACTACGTTATCATAATGCTTTTACCTGAAGCCTAAACTTTTCAAGCTTCGGAGAAAACATTTTTTAGAGAGTGAGAATTTTAATGTTTGTTGTGAGTGGAGGAAACATGTAAGCTGGTACTGTCTGCTTTCTACGAGTACTCTCATTGGTCAGTGGTAGTGGAAGGTCCACTGGCGGCTCGTGCCCACGAAAATGGTGAAGTGCTATGCAGTTGAAGATACGGGCACTTCGCCTGTTTCTTGGGCACGAGTCTCTAGTGGAGAGGTCTCGTCCAATCACAGAGCTACATTGTTAGCGATTAGAACATGGAAAAATCGAATACGTTTTAGACTTGTAGAGGATTTTTCAATAATTATTCTTAGTTTAGAAGATATAGTTAGAAGATATTAGTTGATAGTTAGATATTAGATTAGTTAGATATTAGAAGATTTCAATCATTCATTACCAGGAGAAAAACTGTTGCAGTTCTTGATGTATAAATTGCTGCTTCCAATAATACAATGCGATTATCAATGAAAATCAGTAAAAATACCGTGTCAATTTCTTATCAGACGATTCACACGAACCAGAAAAATACGAGTTCTTGAAAACCTAAATCAGTATTTGAACATCTCATTTTAACTTGCTGCGTAAGTAAATAGGGGTTTCTTGAACCTCAAAAGTTACCTATGCTGTAAGAATAAGTTTCACAAAAGAAACCAGGCAAGATGCATTATTAGAAGGGCGCGAGTCTACATTGAGGCTAAGCGAATGGAATTTAATGGTCGCCTGTCAGCTTTCTGTGTGAAAAAAATGATTAATTTCAAAGGCTACGGCTAGTGGTTGCATCAAGCAAGCACAAGCAACGAAACACAGCGAAAATAGTGTTGCTGCACCAGTGAGACCACGACAAGGAGGTAGGGCCGGCAACATGAGAACTGAGTGCTGTAATTGATACCTCCTCGAGGCGATGACGGTCCTCGCCCTACCACGACATTGAAATATGACTTCTTGTGAACTGAATTTCAACGTCAGGGTGTGAGTAGAGGCTGTGATGCAGGGAGCACAACCAGTTTGACTAATGACTCTCCAAATTCAGTCGGCAATTGAAACTTTTATTTTCAAAAGAGTATGTGAAATGAAAGGAGAAAGAATACGGGTTGCAGATACTGTACTCAGACGAAAAGAGAAATCTGAGGCATGTAGTTTGAGTGGGTATCGAGGATTCGGGAGAGGAAAACCAACGTCTTTTGATTCATGATTTCGAATGATATATTACATTTGAAAAAGTTTTAAATGGTGTGAGTCATGTCCAGGGCTATCGCGTGGTTTTTTGGCGCCCTGTGCGAGATTTTGGCGGGCTAGATTCTAGCTGCCTTGCATGTTCCCATTTTTCTCATAAGCAATCCCAGTGTTGCATGTGGTGTGGCAAAAAGGATTGGCTATAGGGACTTGCTTATTTTAATGTGTCCCAACGTATTGTTTCATATTTTTATGTACCTTATTGTATACCTGATGAGCAAAACCCAACAGGAATTAATAAGAAATAACTAAAGGCGAAATAACTAATTGCGCCGTACTTTTTCATTAAAATATTAAAATTTTGATCAATTTATTCTATTAGTTTGCTTGAAAGAATATAAGGGAGGGAATAATAAATTTTTCACAGAAAAATATTGGGTATCATCATAAATACTTCATTTCACTGGAAATAAAGATGTTTCTTTTAAATGTTTGGTTGCCATGGCAAAATTGTAACACGTTAATATTTTGTGCTCCAAGTTTTTCTTAAATTCAAAAATTTTCGGGTTTCAATTAGTGATGTTGACTTGTGCTTTGGTGTTTTTGGACCTTCTAAATTGAAAATAACCCTTCTGAATCAAATTAATTGTGAACATATTCAAGAAATTCAACCATGTTTCCTACTAAACAAGGTTATGTCGGCGAGGTGGAACACCTTTGGGTCTCTCCACCAAATAAAGCCATAAGCTAATAATTTTAAATCGGAAACTCAATAACAATAAAATTGAAGATTTCAGCCATTTTCACTGCTCTACCCAACTTTCTTGCGTAACATTCGGAATAGCTCCGAATTCAGTCAGCAGATGGCAGTAGCAATAGGGTGACTTGCTTTGACTTCCAGTGGACACGACTCCAAGCTCCGCCCACGATCATAAAAGCCGAAACATGGGTTAGAAAAGTTTTCAAATTCAACCAGAAGATGGCAGCAGTTGACGAGTGTTGTTTCAGTTTTTACTTGGACATGCCTTCATGCCCCGCCTGCTCTTTTCTTATTGGTTGACAGTATTTCGTGAGTTCTGTCTTAGAAAATGGCTGCTAGCAAGAAAATGTTGGATTGTGTATCATACATAAAAAATTATACTGATTTACTATTGACGATCTTGTGCTAATAATATTTATTTATGTATTCAGGCTGGTGAGATTCTGTCAAGTTGGTACCTATTTGAAAAATTTATTTATAGAATTTAGACTTATTTATATCTTCAATCTGTTCTTCAAATCCTACTTTTTTATGAATAACTTCACTAAGAAAAAATATACAAAATACATGTACTTATAAAAATTTCATATTTCTTTGTGTAAGAACCAATTAGAATTCAAAACATATGTGCTGTCTATCACGATAACCAGGCCAGGAAAATTCTGCAATATTTCCCACACCACTATTTCTGTACTATAAACTTCTAATTGGATAGATAGATGGAACCCCGTTCACAAACTGCCAATAGCGAATTGAGGTCATCCCTCACATAATTGGAGCACGATGTTGTGATACGTAGTAGTAAATCAAATGTCAATAATAATACCGTTTCGACAATATTCAATTGAAAGATAGTCTGGCTGGCGACGAGTTGATTTCCCATCTTCTCCAAATATGGCGTAACCATGGCAACAGGAAATCAAATTCCTTTGGTGGAAGGAGGAGAGGAGAAGAAGAAGAGGAGAGAGGAGAGAAGAAGAGTCAGGGTGAGCAGATTTGGTTGGTGGCTCGCAAAGGCAACTCCACACATATGCCACTCAATGCTCATATCCTTCTGTTCTGAGCTTTGGAAAGTCAATCGTGGAAGCGTTCTGTTCCAGCCAACCAAGTTGTGGCTGCTTCATTCTAAATTGAAGTCATGGTGCCTCCCAAGAAATGAACTACATTTTTCCTAGAATCAATTATCTAGAACAGTCTAGTATAGTCTATAGTATACGAGTGTTATAGTAAAAATTTTATCTTCCATAGGATGTATCCCAGTACAGTATATTATAAGAGTGGTATAGTAAGGAATTTATCTTTAATTAAATGTTTTTCCAAAGTCATTAAAGTCTCGATTATTTGTTGTGGTATAGTAAGGAATTTATCTTTAATTAAATGTTTTCTAAAAGTCATTAAAGTCTCGATTGTTGACTTGATATTTTGCTGAACTTATATCTGTCTGTACTTAATCTTTTAGTTGTGGTATTCAACGTCATAATCTCTCTCATGCTTTACAGTATGCTTTGGTCAACGGTATTATAAATATACAATAACGGAATATCATACACATTATTTGGAGTTTTTAATGTTAATGTTATGCCTTCATGTATTAGGAAGTTATTGATTTTGAACATCATTTATGTTTTTTACCCTCAATATGTGCTATAACATATGCCTCTATATTTCCATTTCTTAGGGTTACTGTACTCATCAAAGTTATCAATTAACGTAGATCTCAGTACCATTTGAATATATTCAAATTCTTTAAATAATATTCTTTCAAATAATAATATATTATTTTAAAAGAGTACTGAGATCTACATTGATTGTAAACTTTAATATATGCCTCTATATGTGCTATTGGTATATTCATATACCACCTTATTGGGTGTATGAATATTTCTTTGAATCAGTTAATTCAAGTCGATAACCAGCAATAAGATCACAATTTTTCTTCCATGTAACCGACCAATTTTGCAAATGGCAGCAGCAGAGAAAGCAGCTGCAGGAGACCGAGATAAGTAGAGTGGACCGGACACCGCCGCACTTGACGTTTCATAAAATGCGTCCGCACTCCTCCACAAATAACACAAGGGTCGAATAAGTACGGATTGGAGATGAACACTGAAATTTCGCATTGTTGCACTGACTGAGTGAGCCAGCTCGCTACTCTTTCATTCATTGTTCGGTCAGCCATTTTCTTCTTTTTCGTTTTTCTTCGCAGGAAAGAAGGATTTGCCGACGTCAGACCACTTTCACAGAAGGCCAAAGCGTTTCTTCTACCCTTCTTTCGCTCTTCTTCTCCTTCATTCGCTCTCTTTCGCTTCAATTTCGCACTAATTCATCGCCCACTGGTCACACTGACCACCAAAGCCATTACTTCTTGGTCAGGCAAATCTTTTGATAAATGCGGCTGACAAAGCTACTGCTAGCCTTTAATGCTCACTACAATTACTCCTAAGTTCCTATTACAAATGATTCAGGAATGAGATAAAGAAAAAGGAAATTCGCAGTGAAATACAGAACACTTTTCTATGCGGATTTCAAATTACCTAATTCTATCAAACATAGTTGAAATTAGAGTGATTTGCGGTTCGCCAAGGATTTAGAAAGTTATAAAATTCCCACTACTTGTTGTGAACACATCCCTTTCTGCGATATATTGAATTATTTCTAATTTTTCAGTTATTTGAGGAGTCTATGAATGAATAGGTTGTCTGCGAGCCCTTACATCACACGTACCCGTGCTATGAGTAAAACTACACTCCAAAGAAGATATCTAGATTATTTTTATTCTTGTGTATTTAAGAATGCACTGAAAAATATCAAATTATTAACATTTCCATCATACCAATGCTTGGGAAATTGTCTGTGCTAGTGGTATTCATTTGATTAACACAAATTTGATACTTATTTGATGATGAAGTTTTTCGATGATTTCTATCATAACCTTCTATCATTCTAAATGAGAAATGATAGATGGTTATGTACGTATTAAGCATTATTTTCGATAATCTCTTCAATATAATAACTGGGTTACAGATTTCGCCTATGAATTTTTCATGAATACCACTGACCATGAATTTTGAATGGATCGGCCATGAATTTTCCATGATCACTCACTACTACAGAGAACATTTATTATGTTGTTTTCAAAGAATTAGAATCCATATTTTATTAGAAATCTATAATCAATATACATGAATTTTAGTGAACGAACAATATTCAATCGTCAAACTCTTATCGTAACCTAACTCTTATGATGGATGTTCCCTAAAATGTCGCTTATAGCTGGATGATTCTACATTGAACTGCTGTGTTTTGAATAGGCGAACATTCGGCGATCAGTGGGAGCAAGAAGGTTTAAAGAAACGGAACAAAAGTGTAATCCTGAACTCGGGCAGAAGATGAGAGGTATTTGAAAAGCGGTTGCAAGATAAGGAGTGTGGGAAAGGGAAATGTGAACGGCAGGTCGACTGAAATATAAAGAAGAGAGATTCGAACAATAGCTGGCAACGTCTGCTAGGAATATTCTGCTGAAATATTCTGAGATTTCTGCCGGGGATAAGTAGAAGCGACATAATGGAACAGCTTCAATAAGCTCAAGCCCTGTGAAACCATGCTCTAGCGGTGCTTCATTCTTTCCATTACTTGATGGATACACCCTTCCCTAAATTCTATGCGACCGTCAACTTTACTGTGAACAGCTCTACTTCATCAACACCCAATCGTTAGTACGATGTTATTCAGACCTCCATAGAATCAACATATTTTGCTTCTATCAGGACATAAGTCTACTAGGTTGCTATAGAAGATCTTGTCGTCGCTTGTTCAATCAAAAGCTCAGATTTATTTTCCAACAAGTTTCTATTCAAATTCAATTTATGAAAGAATCAACTCAAAATCTGAGTAAAAGATCGATCATGATCAACTTGCTATGATAAATCTATTTCTTACTAATAGGCTAATTCATTTATGAATGAGTACAAAGAGAGTATTTTTACTCGAGTTTCTATTCCTATTCCCCTGGAACTTATCAAACTATTCATTACTTTTGATAGATCACAGCTAGCGCAAAGATTTGACTGTGCCAACATACGAGTATATACAACTTAAGTATAAATGTATACATATATACATTGTATTTACACATTATATTTATTGTATACGTATTTGTACACATACTTGCACAAAAGAGAAAATTTCAAAGTATGAATTCTACATACTAATTCATTACTCAGTCACTATTTGGGGAAATCATTCAAGTTCAAATTTCATGACCAGCTTGGATTAATCTCTTTTTACATTCTTTGAGATTTTCTTATAATTTAAAAGTCAAATTTCAAGTTTAATTATTCAACCGGTACAAGCATACCGTGCCAAATTATTAGCCTAAACCTATTACACAAAATTATATTTGTTAAGATTGATTGAATAAAATTCCAATTTCACCCCAAACTAAAGAAAATCTTGAAGACGCTCATCATCTCCCGGTATGAATGGGAATAATTTTCAAGTTTTGGAGAGAATCTACAGTAACTTGACTACCCTCTAGATTAGGCTGGCCTCTGTCGTATTCGTCGCACGGAGGACAACTTTAGCACAGCAAGCGTTCATAATTTGATTCAACTGTAATTATTGCTTGCCGCTCTGATTATTACGATGTTGATGATGATATTGAAGATCTGGGCGGTAGCGGCTGCCGTCAACGGAACAAAGACGTTGCGCGGGAAAACTGCCGCAAGTGGCGGGAAAAGCGGAAAAGCAAGAAGCGATCTCCAACTGGGAACGGGAAACTGGGAACTGGATGGCATCGCCTGTTAATCGCATTTGTACGCCTTCTATCCATCCACACAATCCCAGGCAAATTGACTTACAACTAGTCCTTGCATCAGCTTTGGCTTGTCACGACGATATCAAGCCACCGAACTGCTCACTTTCCTCTCTCTCAATCTATCTTTCTCTCTATCTCTCTATTTCTTCATCTACTTCATCTCTCCATCAATTTCTTTATCTATCTGTCTCTGTTTCTATTCCTTCATTTATCATCTTTCTCTTATCTGATGTTCTTTACCCTCTTCCCTTGTCATAGGTTCTCTCTTCTTCTCTCTTCTTATTTCTCACTCAGTATCCAACATTTTCTCTTATGCACACCCTCTTAACTTTCTCTTTCTTCACCCATCCTACCTTATCCTATCCATAACGACACGTTCTTTTCCAATCGTATTCCTCTCTCAATAGTTATTCTTCTCCAATACAAACCCTTCGAAGTTTTTACTCCTTTCTCCTATGCTACAAGTTTCCTTCTCACACAACTTAGATATTCTAATAAAACTGATTATTCATATCTCCTTAGTGCACATATTTTTCCTGTCTTTGTGTATCTCAAAAACTTTCTTCGATTCATCTCTTCTTAGTTCACATTTCTATTTCTTCTGTCTCTATCCATCTCGAAAAACTTACGCTTCCTAAGCATTTTCTTTCCCTTTTATCAACCCCTCTTCTCCTTCTCATCTCAGTCTCTTTCCATCAACAATACGATTAATCCCTTCTTTGACAATCACTCACTTACTGTTGTCAGTGCTATTGGTGGCTTATTGCTAATGTACCATGTAAAATATCTGTTGATAAGAGATTCTACGTCCAAATATTGTCTGTTGAGAGATATTCTTACACACTAACAGTATAAAGCTCACATACAATTTCAGTAAGAGGATTATAAAATAAGTCAGTTATATATTTTCGAATTATAGAGCAGTATATAGATTAGTTCGAGTTGTGTATTAGGATTAAGTGTACCGTACGTCATGTAGATGAAGGAGATAAGTTTTTTCTAGCGGGCAGTACTGTATTCAATAGCTTCTATGTTAGGAGATTAAAATATAAATCGCAGTATCCTAACATATAGCCTTTTTTTGTCAATTTCGCAACAGCCCTATGAAGGGCCTAGGCCTACCAGCTGGTTACCAGTTTCATATTCACCAAACTATACAGTCCATCCAAGCAAATAAGACACTCCGGCAAGACAGGAAAACAACTCCAGTCCGGCCAATACCGGCCCAAAAGCCATAAATTCTCAAAAGAACCCACAGACCCCGAACCAACACCGAACGAGCCGAATCCATCCCCCACCATGCCAAAATGCCCTCCCAGCCCGGACAGAAAATACAGCAGGCGAATAATCATCAACCAGGATAGAGGTAACGTGTGGTTAGCACGTCGATCCTCTTAACCATAAGCCAGTCTTCACAACCAAGTGAAGATGCAGAACACCTCTGAATAACATGCAGTTAATCAGTTAGAGTGTAATTCAACATATAGCCCTAACCCTGGATAAAAAAGAGGAATCAATAGTTTTTCTATAATTATGTTTTCACCACGTCCATGAAGTATAATAGTCTTATTAATCAGGAATAAGACTGATTTAAATGATGAAATCATGAAATTCTCAATGATGAAATGATTTGAAAATTCTCTATGATAGCTTCACTGTTGGCAAGATAATGGAGTTAATAATGACTTCATACTTGTCCCTTAAGAGATTTAATGCAGTTATCAGCTGAGCTGCAGCTTATTAAAATCGAGACACGACTTCAGGAAATTTCTGAAGGATGAGGTCAACCCTTATCCTTGGCTGTGTTTATGGAAGGGATGTACGGTGGAGCGCTTTCATTGCGAGACAGAAGCGATCGTCTACAACACATCAAATACGGAGAGAAGATTCTGCTTAATGTGGACTATCTTTGAAGATATCACAAGATATGACTTCATAAATCAGTTGTAAATTTAAGTCTATTCGGTTTTTTTAAGTAAAAGATAATCTTTTATTCTGCAAAATAGAGTTAATTTATTCTAAGAAGTCGTAGACTATAAGTCGGGAAACATCACTTATAAATAGGCCCATTGAATTATTCGTTAAAAAATACATGATCCTCCCAAGACAGTTACCAACAGTATTTGGAGTTTGATTGAACAAATGAATCATTATGTGAAATATAGATGCTACTCCATTGAATAAAACTTGGAAAGATTCATGAGATAGGTATTATCAATTGAGCTCCTATTAAAATAGTCCCTTTGGAGTGGAAAAAGTTTTTTCCTGAGAGTATGTGAGTGAAAGTTAAGAACAGGTAGGAGAAAGAGAACGGAGAATGAGGAAGATGAAGAGAGAAGGAAAATGAAAAGAGAAAAACTAGGAGAGTGGTCGAGCGGGAGAGAGGAGATTTAACATTATAAATTAAAGAAGTACAAAAGTTGAACAAGAAGGAATTGAAGCAAAACAGATTAGGAGCTGTGATAAGCGATACTAGCTTATCAGACAAGAGTCTTGAGATAAGACAAGTCGGACTGTAGCCAATCGCAGCTCCAGTCAAGAATCAGCTGTTCGATTGCGGTGCGGCCGACCGTTTTGCATAGAAGAAAACCGACCATTACACGCACACACACGCAAAACGTTTGTTTATTTTGTCTAAAGTAATCGTGAATAGACTATAGACTTACAGCTCCGGCACATACACACCCTTAGCTGTAGAAGAAATATGAAATTATAGACGAAAAAGCAAAAGTATGAAGAATAAAATGAAGTTTTGTCATAAAAAAAGATGTACAAATATAGAGTAATAAGAGAAAAAAGAAGAAGAAGAGGAAAAAGAGCAGAAGCAAGAAATAGAAGTGGAAAACAGAAGAAAAAACAGTGGAAATGAGGGAGGCAGACGCCGACTATTTGACTTGCATTACGGTGATAAGAAGTTGGTGGCGAGGAGCAGAGCAGAGCAGGTTCTCGAAGCAGAGCAGGTTGAGCAGAGCACTCTGGTGGCACAAGTGAATAATGCATCGGACGGTGAGATGGATGGATGGACCCTGAGTCCATTACATTTGGTATACAGTCTTAAGGCAATAACTTGCGGCTGACGAGGAAAGCGTTTTATTCAGAGCCTGAAAGATATCTCAGTCACTTATACTCCAGCACGAACTCAGGCTGAGTGCATGAAAGCCACCGCCGACGCTAGAAGAGTGATAGGCCTAGTGCTATACGGAGAGAGCAAATCAACTTTCTTTGTTTTCTCCACTGGATTAAGTGGGAGTGCGTTGATAGAGAGTAGAGTGGAAATAGTAGAGGTTTCTTGGAATGTGAAGTGTGATGAAATACCAAAGAAAATTTACTCCAAGGAAAAATTGGAATATTGTAGAATTGATGCAAATCTCAACAAATTTGGTTGAAACTTGACCAATTGATTCCTCAAACCTCTTGAAAATATGATTTTCAAACGCTCAATCATTCCAGAAATTATATGGGAATCCTACTTTATTGTTCTACAGAGAGAAAATAATTGTGAGCTTCACTGAATCTCTAAAAAGCAGAGAATTATTATTTTTATTCTAATAGATGAGGACGGTAGACTAGTTTTTTAATAAATATTAAAAATAATTTCAATCACACTACTGTCACAGCAAAGTTAACAACCAGTGATGAATGTAAATCTTTCACTTAATTACAATTCAAAATTCACAATCGTTCGATCTGGTATAACCAAAGAGTATAAATTGAGGACTCTACTATCTTGTATTTTCTCTGGGTGTAATAGTTGCGACTAACTCTTACGCCCACATTCAGTGGAAGGGTATTACTCTACTACCCTGATTAATATTATTCAACAATTATAAACAAAATTAGAATTACAAGACAATGAATAGTTTTTTGTGAATTTTTCTGACATTAGTCATATTCTTCTCAGTTATCTGGAGGTTTTTCCAAGTTTTCTTAATGCCCAGCTTGGGCTATCATTCTGAACTTCATAATAAATCGTTTCTTCATAGTACATGTACAATACCATTGTGTTGTCATTTTTCAAAAGAATCAATATCTCATACCACCTGGAGCCCTGAATGTAATGATCATTTTTGTCATTACAAACGGCTCTCATTATCAGTGACTGATTGGGTTTCAGACATGAAATCAATAATCGGAGTAACCAAGCTTCTATGTTCCAGATATCCGATTCGACCTCATAGAATTCATAAATGATTCATCAATCGAATGATAAATATGATGAAAAAACAATATTGATTTTGCCTATGAACACGACTTGGATATTTCAACAATCATATGAATACAAAAAATGTTACAGCATTTTGTTGCCGTATTATTATAGCCAAATTGAATCCAATATTTTCATGCAAATAATAAATCAAGCGGCTTCATTAACAGGCTTAACACTCAGCCAATCTTCGATGGAAAGCTTCATCAAATTCTCATCTACCTCCAACTCTGGAAGTCCGACCATTAATTAGCATATTCTGTATAACGATACACATTGATCGTTTCTATCAAGAAATGATTAAATCATTCATCTGCTACCTCAAAAATTGCATAGGTGAAAATCATCAACTCATTAATCATTCCACAAAATTAATGTAGTAGGGTCCACATCCATTGTCAGTTCGATCGTTCACAGCTGACGATCGGCCTGCCGGTTTTTAGTTATTCTGGACTGCCGGTTTCCCCATCAACTTACAGTTTTTGACTGTCATAGCCCGATGAGGACTGTAGATGAGGACTCTTAATGATGGAATAATATATTAGAAAGATTGTGATAATTGTGATAATAGGACTATGATTTCGATAAATTCACCGGAACTAGAGAAATTCGAATCAGTAATAATACTTAATACCTATTCTAGAGAAATAACGTCCACGGATTCCATTTCCATTAAAACTCAAACGGGAATAAGGATTTCAAGTCGAAGTTTCTAGTTTCAGTTTTCCGCACTGAGTATGCGTTAGTGAGTTTAGCTTCATTATTCAGTGCATACAGGTTGACTCAGATCAGATCTACCATTAATGGATAAACCTACGATTCCCAATCGGAATTAACTTAGTGAAATCCAAGTACCTTCTATAATCTATATGGAGAAGATACATCCACATAAGGTGGCCCATAAAAACACGTTTCCACCATCTCCACACCTGTTGCTAGTCTTGTGTCTATTACTCATTTCCAAGCGGCAGGAACTAGAAGCTGCAGGAAGTCGATCACTGTTGATAGGCGAGAGCTGCAGTCAGCTGAGGGGGTTTGAACTCTCGCAGGGGACTTGAAAGCGAGCAATCACATTGCGAAGGCCGGTCACGACAGCTGAATCGTAAAATATACCCGCAAACTCCTAGTTTAGAGCACTAACCCTAACTTCACCCCCTTGCTATACCCCACATAGTCTCTCTCAAACAATCTTTCTCAAAACTGTTTCTCTCTTCTTTTTCTCTCTTTCTCTCAAAAAGCTCCTTCCTCTCACTCATCATCTACTCTCTCATCTTTCCCTTGAAGAGATCCTTCCTCTCAGTCAATATTTACTCTCTCACTCTCTCAATCTCTTCTTACTAAGGTTCTAAGGGTATTTCTCGATTTTTCTCTCCAAGTATTACTTACTCTCTTTTTCTCTCAATCCACTTTTTATTACAACATTCAATCCTTCAAATGATTCTCTTCTTTATTCATTTAGTCATTCTTCAAGAATGACTTTATTCTTTTATTTTTCTCTCTCAGCATTCCCTTACTCATTTCTCTCTGTCTCGACTCTCGTTTTCCCTTCATTTGACTTTCTCTTTTTCATCTCTTTTCCTCTTCTCACTCTCTTAAATCAAACTTTGCCATCAATCACTTACCGCAGCAACCGGCTGCATTTGGATCCAATACTTTTACTTATACTAACTGTACCTTATAGTATTCAACCAAATAAAATTTAAAATATTTCCAACTCTAGCAGTTGTTGAGAGTAAGTTCTAGAGTTAGTCTTGGAAGAGCTGTAACTTATACTTATTTTCACCCTTTTTTTAGAAAAATATAGTTAGGTCAGTTATGGAAATGTGATAAAACGGTATAAGATATAACCGACTGTAGGGCAAGATAGATATAATGTCTAGACATTAATAGTCAATAACTAGAATGTCTAGACATCAACTTATATCATATGAGTGCAATAGTGAGTGCTACGTGCTAAAACTACTAAAATACAAGAATTACTTTTGGAATCACTCTACAAAAATCCATCATTTATTATTCAACGTATAATATCAAAATGAGGAAGAGTATCATTCACGTCTATTCTTTACTCAACGTCTCAACCTGAAGAATTAAACTATAAAATATATAATTATACTACAAAAATATGAAGTTTTTTGTACTGTTCAAGAGAATAAAGTTGACTAGAAGCCCATCAGAAAGCTCTCTTAAGTCTTATACTATTCTGTTCAACCAAAAGCTATAAAAGTTTAGCGCTACCTGACCTATTTAAGGTCCTCATCAACTTTGAAGAACTTTAAATGAAATATTACTTTGGAAATATGAAATCAATCGTTGGTAAGAATCAGAAGTTGAGAACAGGAGGACCGAGTAAGTGATTGCTCACGAGATAACATCTGAAAAAGATCCCCGAGGAGCGTTCTTTCCATTGTGAGTTGATTTAATTTGTGCTAAGAAATGCTTTACCTCTCTTCGGCCTTTTTCCCGTCCAATTTTCCACGCTACGGAGCAGTGAGCCAGCTTTATTAAAGCCCTTCACTGCCAGTGAATTAACTTCTTTTTCTTATACGCTCTTTACTCCCCCCCTCACCTAAGGCAAGAAGCAAGTCTCAAGTCTCTATATCTCATATAGAATACTTTCATAGCTCTACTTCGCTTCATCGTTCACCAACACACGCTCGCAAATCGCAATCAAAAGATTTCTTTCTTGAACAGATTGTTATTATTGTCATTTTGTCCCATGATCTCTATTCTTCTACCATTATTGTTCTCCATTTGTACAAGATATACCGTCACCTTATTCCTCATAGAAGAAGATTATAACAATAGCCTAACTAGGTACTACAATACTAAACTACGAGTTTATCGTAGAGGAATTCTAGAGGATGGGAAGATCAAAACGTCTGTTCGACAATAAAATTATATGCTTTCTTCTTGAAATGATTGGCTGAATATTAACTCTCATATTCTTTCATTCATCGAGTTTTACCTCTTGAATGTTTGGTGAATTGAAAAAAACGAATGAGTAAAAACTATACCAGAACAATGAGCTGCTCACTTTTCAAATTGGCAATGTGAATGCAGGGGAGAACGTACAATGGTACAATCCACAATCAATTTGACTAAGCTAACTTTATGAAGCAGACTAATTCATGCTAAATTATTGTTCAGTAGTTTAACATTAACATTGTTTAAAAATAACTGTGACGTGATTGGTCGATATTAGTCTTCCAAGCACCTGATTAGCTGAGAATGTCTCAAATCGAGTTCATGAGATGGCGGATAAGGTACACAGAATGGTGGGTACGGTACCATTGCAAATGAAATGGCTTCTTTAACTATATAGTCTATTCAATCCAACGTCCAGAAAATCAAATCTCTTGTGCAAAATTATTGTATATACCACAGACTTAATATTGTTCTAGTTTGATTTATTGCCAAGTGCCATAAACTTCAGCTGGAATGCTGCCATCCAATAAAAGAGGATGTTGATGTGAGATGAAAGCTCTAAAATAAAATAGCTTTCAGAAAGCGAACTATATCTGTAGGTTCCAAAGCTATTTTGAAGCGTCAATAATATACTATAAGTTTTCCAGTTAAGCCAGCTAAAATCATCAGATGATTATCCATATTCTTTACTATTTCAATTATTGTAACAAAGAGGGCAAGAGGTATAATAATATGTCCAGTAGGCAGTACTATGACAACGTGCGAAAGGATTCACTATCACACGATCGTTTAAAATGTATACAAATTACTATTATTTCTCTCAAACTTCAGATTAATATTGAAGTTAATTTTTCAACTAAATCGAGGAGGCGACAAAGGCTACTTTTAGTATCGTCAGACGATTCAAAAAGAGATTTTACGAGTTTTTTCTTCCTACATTTAGCTTCTGCAGTGGAATACTCATTTCTAAAAAGCTTCAATCAATTATCGTTGAAATTGGCCTGCTAAAGTGCCAACGAAATCTAATCAGCGTCTCTTGTCACTGAAAGTGAGACACGCTGACAGACAGTTGGTGAATCGAGCACTTCTGCTGAAGCTTTTAAAGATCTTTACAGTTGGAGTGCAGGAAAGTGGGAGCTCGAATCAAGCAAGACGTACTCCAGCAATGCTCGATCATTTTGGAAGATATGAAACAGTATTTTACCACCCATACCCACTCATAATATTCATCTAGCAGCTTCAATCGATTGAAAAGTCATGGATTTTTATCAAAATATAAAATTATGGTAATTATTATAAGATTTTATTACACATATTTGGAAGGTTATTGTTGATTTAATGATTATTATACTCTGCGTATTCAACTGAAAAAATGTTATTTACCACATAATGATGATTATTTCATGAATTTATTCGAATTCCACATATTTTTCGCATAGAAGAACTGCGTTCCTTTTAACAATTGTAACAATTTAGCAGTCTATCACACAACTGTTACAATATTGACTACACTAATATGAAAGTGAAATAGACAATCATTTAATGTAACTGATTGATAAGAGTAATGAGCATTTTCGAAATATTCTGAATCTCTTTGAATATGAGAGTTCCTTCAACAATATGATTTCAAATCGTACTCTCAGTACTGAATTGTATTGATTTAAAACCAAATTCAATGGTTAACTCCATCATTGATTCGATATCAACAGGTTTTCGATCTAATTAATGTATCCTAGGTCAGTATACTCGGAACACTTCAACCATTAATAATAGTTTTAACATGAACAAACTACCAGGGCCCTCACGTGGTTTTTTGGCGCCCTGTGCAAGATTTTGGCAGGCTGGGGGCGTTTTTTTTTTATGTATTGGATACGTGATAAGCAAAAGCCTACAGGAATTATTAAAAAAATTAAGGCTATCTTCATTGAGTAAAATATCACAATGTGCCGTTATTTATCATTTGAATATTAATTTTTTAATTATTGATTGATTTATTCTATTAGTTTGCTTGGAAGCACATTAGAAAGGGAATAATAATTTCTTCACAGAAAAATATTGGGAATCATCATAAATATTTCATTTCACTGGAAATGATGATGTTTTGAACTAAAGATGTTGTCGGAAACTCAATAACAAGCAAATTGAAGATTTCAATCATTTCCACTGCTCTACCCAACTTTCTTGAATAAGATTTGAAATAGTTCCGAATTCAGCCGGCAGATGGCAGTAGCAATAGGATGACTTGCTTCGACTTCCATTGGACACGCCTACAAGCTCCGCCCACGATCAAAATAGCCGAAAACATCGGTTAGAAAAGTTTCCAAATTCAACCAGTAGATGGCAGCAGTTGACGGGTGGTGTTTCAGTTTTGACTTGGACACACCTTCATGCCCTACTCTTTTCTTATTGGTTGACAGTGTTTCGTGAGTCCTGTCTTAGAAAATGGCTGCTAGCAAGAAAATGATGGATGGTTTTTGGATTTTTGGAGAAAATTACGCTGATTTACTATTGACGATCTTGTGCTTCTATAATAATTATTTATGTATACAGGCTGCTAAGATTCTATCAATTTAGTATTTGGGGAAATTAATTTATAGAATTTAGACTCAGTTTCACTTCTACTGGGTAATTTAGGCCAGTACTTCAGTAGTTCTATGCTGTATGAAATGAGTTGAAAATATGATTTCGCACTCCCATCTTATACTCATCAATTGTATTTTTCATACGATGGATATATAATGAAATAGAAACTATCCATGATCTAATACCGACCTCTTGCCAGAAAAATTTAAAAAACTACAACATTTCGGTAAAAATATTAGGAAGGAGTTGTTATTGGAAACCGGCATGAGATTGGTCGATAGAGTGTAAGGTGGTTGTCAGCCAACAATAGAATTAAATTTAAGAGGGGCGTTTCCTGCTTCATATCGTGGTTTTTCAATTGATCAATTCATTATGATGAATGAGTTTATGCAAAGGAAATTTATTTCTTGTGGATTAAAGTTGTTGGTAAAATTAATAAGTTTTTTATCAAATAGTGGAAAAATTATTCTAATAGCCCAATTGAAATTTTTGAAATTCCCGTTTTGCATAAGCCCCCGCGGCGCCCCTTTGGCCGTGGCGCCCTGTACGGTCGCACACTCCGCACACCCCCCGCGGGGGCCCTGCAAACTACTCTTAGAAGAGTATCAAGTGGGATTGTCGTTGATTTTAATCATTACTTAAATAAAATAGTATTAAGAGTATTAGTCCTATTGTCTATCTTTTTAATCAATATGGTTCAATTGCAAATTATATGTCTAAGCAGTGCTAGTAGATCATAACTTTATTTTAGAAAATATTGACTCATTATAAAATTTTTGGGAGAGGAATAGTACAGGTTATGCCTAGTTTTTCCTCCCAATTTTAGTAGTTTGTTTGAATGTATAAATAAATGAGAAATCATTCATAATTTGAATCATCACAAAAATCATATTACCTGAATGAAAAATGAAACACATTATGATAAATACGAACCACCATCATGTATAGTCTCCCCAAGCGAAGAAGACCCTCTGGCAAGATTGGAGAATGATTTAAGCTCGGTCAGTATTGGTTCAAAAATTATGAATTTGCTCTCAAATTGTAGAAAACAATTTGATCTACTATTGAGACCCCATTTATAATTCTTGAAAAAATATTGACCAAGCTGAAATCATTCTCCCACCTTGCCAGAGGGTTTTCTTTGCTTGGATAGACTATATCAATAATTTATACTGTTTCAGTTTTAAATGGTGATGATGCATATTATGGGACTCAGCTCCTTTATCAAAATTCAGTTCTAAATCCATTCTTGGTTTGAATATAGTTTCAACACCTACTCTAGCACATGGGTTTCCCATAGTTGGTTAATTTTCGAAAAAATGATTTTTTTATTTGTACATAGCTGAATTTGAATGTGAAATGTATTTATTGTATTTTTTTAAGGAAATAAATTTGTGTGTTTAATATGAGCATTGAGCAGCTGACTGATTACTCGAACTCATCTGACCTATTGTCTGAAATTATTGTGGTTTTGTTTCGTAGGATGGCAGCGGCGCGAGACCAGCCGACCCTTGGCTCGCTGTTCACCAACTGCCTGCAGCGATGCCGCGAGTCCAGGAAGCTGGTGCTGTTCATTGTGGCCATTGCTCTGCTACTCGACAACATGCTCCTCACCACTGTCGGTCAGTCGCTAACTTCCTATCAAACAAAACTATCTTCAACTGCTATAAAGCATTTCACAGATTTGTTGGAACTATGATTTCAATCCTCTCAGTTGCAACTTAATGGTTCCACAGATTAGTTGGATCAATAAATATTTAATTCAATCAACTAGCTTGGACGAATTACTCCCATGGTCTCCTTTTGTAATGAGTTCACTCCCTTGTAAGAGTTTGGCCTTACTGTAGGCTACTTTCATTTAGATATAGGCCCTATTGTTTGTTTCTTTCAAGCTATCAATTAAGCTATTTACTGACGAAATACATGTATACATGTGTATTGTATAACTGAAAGTTCTTTTACATAAGACTAATTTAAGTAAAATAACATCTGAAATACTTGAACAATACAGAGTTGGGTAGTCATTTCTGAAAAAGATAATGATATAACAGATCATATCAGTAGCTGCAAGAACTTGATTGAATCTTGTTTCAATTTCTGATTATATAAATCAACTTGAATAACGTTGGAAAGTTGCTTCATATTATAATGACAATAACTATTTATAAGTAGGTTTATTACTACAGTACTACATTTCAGAATGAGGTGGTTTACTGTGATATTCTGTTATGGAAACAGATTTTCCACAGATTTTGAAAATCGCTCACTATATCATAATAATGTTTTATAATTTCATCGAATTTAACAATTGGAACATAAACCGTATATAATCAAATTAAAATGATTAAATGATTAAAATGTAACCTTATTAATGTTGAAATGATTTGGGGGTTGTGAAACAGGCTTTGCTCACACTATTACATGATATACTTTACATTGTACAAAAAAAAAATTATCGAGATTAGTTTGCAAGTACAAAAGTGAGCCTATTGATGAATTTTTTGCATGAAACAAATTCCGGTTCAAATCACTCATCAAACCGTGAGCCAGAGGGCAGAGGGGGCATACACAATGTCCGTCTATCCCATCCATTAACTCGCCACCACACTACAGTTCGCCAAATCACTGGACCGAATCTCGTGAAAGCGATGGGTAAAAGAGAGAAAAATAGCAAAGGAAAGAGACGGAAAAGGGATAGAAGAGGAAAGAGGAAACGTACCGCGTACCGTAATTTAAAACGAAGGATTCACAGTAAAGTGACGTTTTCACGTCATAGCAGCGTATATCGATTCAGCCCTATTAACGTGCAGTTCGCAACTCCGTACCTAGTTATTTTGTTGTTTCTTTGACTGTTTTGATTGATTTTAGTAGGGCAATCATCTTGAGCTTTGGCTGATTAATTGGTTCATTAACTTTCAATGAATTTTCTTTGGAATTCTTGTAATTCAATAATGATTGTTTTTCCCTATAATAACAATAACAATAGCATCAATTTTTTAATATCCCCATTGATAGGTTACAGTTGTAGGTTTATCCCTGTAATGAACAATAGCTATCACTTTTTAATAACATTATTTTTTATTTTATAATACCCCAAACATGTACTCGATATCAGTACAAATCATGTGGAAAAACACATAACATGAGTGTACAAATTTACAAGTAACCGAAGCCTATTCTACGTTGCCACATGAATTGGTCAGCTATACGCCTATATTCTGTTCTATAGGTATAGAGACTGTATAATCTGTCTCTATATTCTGTTCTAGAGTCACTAGCTGTAATTGAAAAATACAGTGCCCAAAGACTTTACCTTTCACTGTAATAAAATAGTATCACGAACGCTATCTATCTTAGGAAGAATAAAACGAATGGGCTAATACTGTACTTGAATGCTCGACTCCCATTGGCCAGGCTCTTTCAGTGTGGGAGGGGGAGAATCGACCAATCACAGAGCTCCATCCTAAGCTCTACCATTTTATTTTCAAAGCCATCCATTTCCTTTATCTTGACAAGTGTATCACAATTTCCCGAAAGATCAGGACGGGAGAAATTTTAACATTTTTAAAACTCATTTGACATTGAGAATCGCTGATAAGACAAGTTTTGTATTGTATTATCATATACTCTATCGTTTTCAAAATCAATTCAGTCACAGTCAGCGCTTCAAGCGGTTTGTCCCAGTGGCAGAGAGCGTCTAATCGGTGAGATTAGATAAGAGACGTGCCTCTGCCAGCACCGTTGTACTGGTGACCGGTTCCTCTGAATTCAATTTATGAGCCTCAAAAATCGCTTCCCGGTTGTTCGGAACCCACCTAAAGCAGTAGGTCCATTCATCTCTCATCATCATCCTTCCCATTACCCACGCACAGGCCCAAAAGCCCATGTGGGCATCACCCTCAAAAAAAAATATATATATATATATTATAAAGCATGAACGCCATGAACTGCGTGAATGGATTCCTAGTAACATTGGGAGTATTAGAAATAATTTTAAGGTATAGCGAATAGCGACAACACAGAATGATGAATTATTTCTAAACCTCAGTTCTAGAAGTTGGAGAGAGACGTTGCTGTTATGCTATCAGATCAATAAATTTGTTTCATTGTAATAGCTAGACTTGATGAATCTAAAACTTACATTGAAGAAATTCTGTTACATTTTTAATTTTTATAATTAATTTAATTCATAACTAGATTTTTCTCTGTATTTCTATTTTTTGGTATAGGATAATTATTAAGAAATTAACTCTTGTTTGCTATGCGACTCCTCCCAGCACACGGACCTGTCATCCAAGCGGGGAGCCTATTCATCATACTTTCTTTTTTATGTACATTGTCTTGTATTTTGTTTGAATAAAAATTTGAATTTGAATTTGAATATTTCTGAAAGCGTGATTATTCAATATGTAGTTTAAAAAATTAAATTAATGCAGTTGCAGGGTTTAAGCTGAGAACTTTAATGCAGTTTAAGCTAACACAAATAAAATTGAACACAAAACATTGAACGTATTAGAACCACGAATCACCTACACTAGTCGTTTCCAGTTATTTGCAGTTGTTTGAACGGTTTAGCTGAAGGCATTGGATAAGTGCCACACTGCACAGGGGCCAGGGTTCAACAGTGGTGATCTAAATTACTCGGAAAACCGCGTTCTACCGCTCTGTGATTTCGAGTCGGACATGTTTTATGCATTTTCCTTCCCCGCTGGCTCTCCTTAGCTGAGGTAGCCGTAGTATAAGAGGAAAATAAAATGAATGGTTTTCACTGCTCATTGCATTACATTGCAATGCAACATGCCCGCATTTTTCAACAGGTGATAAATAGGATTGCTTTTCTCGGTTCTGTTAAAATCTTCAAGATGGCGGATGGTTTAAAATCAATACGAGAATGAACTTCATACAAATATAAAATTGTATTATTTAAGATAAAATTCTGAATAATGAATTTCACATACATTTTGATAATCAAACACCAATAGTTTAATGATTAAATGACAGTCAATCAGTTTTCTGTTTCAAAACCTGGTTTTAGACTATATAGTATGAATTGGCAGAGAAGCAGTTCAGGGCATAAGCCTATTGCACTAACCCTCGTGCGTTCTTGATAAATGATGATTGAATTATTCCTTTATTCTTCGTCTAGACAAAGTACAAAACTGAATTCTCAAGACGCATCAAATTTACAATCCTTTTCACGATCAAAATTGAGGTTTAGATGAAGAGCATTACTAACGTGATGAACAAGTAGCACAAGACACTAAATAATGGACGGGATTATAGGGATGACCATCAACAAAATTAAGGGACCTACATCGAAACACAACAGGGAATGACCCATTAGTCACAGGAGCGGTACGGTAACAAGCTTATATAAATACTCTGTTCTACTCTCATTGGACAAATAACTAAACGAACAGTGAAACTGGAAACAGCGAAAGATGATGCCGGTATTGATTATCATCACAAACTACTCCGATCGTTATTTTATGTGAACAAAATAATGACGATTCTTTGATTCATTTTTTTTATTGCGGATGATGCCTATACATAAGCATTTTAGCTTGTGCGTGGATAATGGATATAGAGTGCGAAGGTGATTGATGCGGTGAAAAACAGCCATGCCTACTGGGTCTCGAACCAGATGACATGATACTTCGATTTAAAAAATTTCAAATTCAACTCGAGTCTTATAAAAAAGTACATTCACTGTCATTTTCCCGATCATTGTAATTTACAACTATTTCAAAAGAATCGACAGAAATTTAAAATGAAACTGAAAGTAGAAAAGTCACATCCAACCCTTTTTTCCTGAGTATACTGACTCACTATTACTCAAGAAGTATCGATAACTTTCCAAAATAGAACCGAAAGTAGAAAGTCAATACCCATGATGCTCGATTCATAACCATAAGTTGAGCTTGATTGCAGCTGCTCAATCTATGGGAATGTCGTCACAATAGTCACTCTAGTTCATCCCTTGAGAGTTTTTCCTATTCATATCTCTTTTGTTCCAGATTGAAAGCTTTGTTTGTCCTTTGTTCATTTGTGTCCACTTTGAGAGTGGAAGCTCATTCGTTGTGACGAATGAATGAGAAGTCGTCAATTCCACTCCGAAATGTTTGAGTGTTTGCAATATAGCGATGTGATAAAAGGATATAATAGTGTAGGATGGTTATATCAGTTGATCAATCATTACATATGGATTAATAATAACATGTGTAATAAACAACTTTTCAATAATAAATAAATAACAAGTTAGTTTTCTAGAATGAACTCAATGTGAAAGGTTGAAATAAACATAAAGTTGTAACATAAAATGTTATGTTATTTATAGTGAGAAATAGAAATCTCCTATAAATTGGGGGCTCGTCCAAACAAGAAGATCAAAAGGATCTCATGAAGGAATATAATTCAATAGAAGAATTTATTACCAGTGTTGAAGATTTGTGAAAAGTAATTTTTTGTGGAATATTTGCTTGTTGAGTAAACAAAAATGAGCTACTTATCGAAGGCCAATAAGGCAGATCTGATAACGATAGTAGAAGAACTAGGAATAGATGTTCCATCAAATCCGAGAGTCATACAGTTGACTAAACTGATTCTTAAATCCACAGAATACGATGAAGAGTGTATCAAAGGGATATTAGAAAGATTGGAAAATGAAAGAGAGTACGAAAGAATAGAAAAGGAAAAAGAGTATGAAAGAATAGAAAAGGAAAGAGAAAAAGAGTACGAAAGAATAGAAAAGGAAAAAGAGTATGAAAGATTAGAAAAAGAAAAAGAGTATGAAAGATTAGAAAAAGAAAAGGAAAGAGAGTATGAAAGATTAGAAAAAGAAAGAGAGTATGAAAGATTAGAAAAGATAAAGGAAAAAGAGAGAGAGTTTGAATTGAAGAAACTAGAAATTGAAGCCAAAATTAATAGTAACAATAACGTCTTTCAAAACGACGAAAGAAGAGACCTGATGAAACTGATGATACGGTATGATTCAAGTGTAGATATTAGCGTGTATTTATCAACGTTTGAGAAACAAATCAGTAGAGTGAATGTACCTAAAGAAAAATGGGTTTCTTATTTACTTGGGTTACTACCTCTAGAAATTGGAAATCTAATCACCCGAGAAACTGATGATTTAGCAGATGATTACGACCACATCAAGATGATGTTATTGAAAAGATTCAAACTAAGCCCAGAGCAGTTTCGACAAAAATTTTGCTCACTCCGGAAAGAAGAATCAGCTACGTGGAGAGATTATGCTTTGAATTTAAATGATTTGTTGAACGAGTGGATTCAAGGATTAGAGGTATTAAATTACGAGGACCTCAAAGAGCTCATGGTGGTCGATCAAGTGAAAAGAAGATTACCATCAGAGTTAAAAGAACACTTCATTGATGATCTTCCAAAACTCAAGAAAGTTGATGAGTTTGTAAACAAACTAGACGAATACGAAGCTGCCAGACGTCACCTGAAGAATGATACAAAAAAAGATAAATTTAACAACCCAGATAAGAAAAATTTTGTAAAGCAGTCAGACGATTCTAGAAAAAATATCAGTTTTAATAATGTCAAGTGTTTTACCTGTAATGAATTTGGGCATAAATCCCCAGATTGTGAACGAAACAAAAGCGTTATTAAATGCTTTAGATGTCACGGTCACGGTCATACAGCAAATAATTGTACAATCAAAGAAAGTACAACGAAAGATGTCAAAACGGTACGTGTTACTAACGATCTAGATAAATCAAAGAATGAGGATGAGTGTATGATTGAGACCAACAGACGTGTGAATAGGTATCGAATGGAAAAGGAGGTTTTGGTAAACGATATAAAGTTCATATCTACTATAGATACAGGGAGTGAAGTAACTTTGATACGAGAAGAGGCTGTTTCTCGCCTAGGAATATCAATTCACTCAATTTCAAAATCTGACGTTGTGCTGAGAGGACTGGGTGGAAAAATTGAAGAAGTTCTAGGATGCCTTCAGTTATCAATCGTTATTGACAGTGCCTGTTACTTATCAAATGTTTTAGTTGTTCCTGACTATCTATTGGAGTATAGTATTGTTGTAGGCGAAGATATAATTTCTCAAGCAGACCTGAAAATAGAAGAAGAAGTTTATTTTATAAAAAAAGCCACAAATTTTTCGAATGTTTCAAATAAATGCAATAGAGAACACACAACCAAGCCTTGATCATATCAAAGATAGTAGTCTACGTGAAAAACTTGAAGAATGTATTGGAAACTATAAACCAGAAAAACGCAAAACAACAGACATAAAAATGACTATAACATTGAAAGAAGAGCGTCCGATTTTCCATAGACCTCGTCGTCTCCCATTTTGTCAACAGAAAGATGTTGAAGCCCAAGTTGAACAATTCCAGGAGAAACGAAATGAGCTTCGTGAGTCCGCAAAGGAACAAATATTGAAAGTCCAACAGGAAAACAAAAAAACATACAATAGGCGCAGATGTGAACCAACAAAACATAAGGATGGTGATCTCGTAGCGATAAAAAGGACCCAAATTGGTCCTGGATGTAAATTGAAAGGGAAATTTCTTGGTCCCTATAGAATTATAAAGGTCAAGGAAAATGACACATATGATGTGGAACGTGTCGGGGAACACGAAGGCCCTCGTAGAACTTCTACGTGCGCCGAATATAGAATGTTTGTGATTCAATTCACTATCATGGAACAGCTTAATCATTTCATAATTATTTCAGGCAGGCAATAAATTCTAAATAAGAAAATATGAATTTGACGAGTGGGGGAATTCCCCAGTTACCTAGAATGAGATGGATGAAACAATTGATGCTATCAAACATTGAATCCAAAAATTAGATTAAATAATTAGATTTATAAAACTTGACAATTCCCCGGTCTATTGACGGTAGCGAAGACCTGGAAAACTGAAACTGAAACTCATACAAAATTATACAAAAATCATATCTCCTCCTCATGAAGGTTTTTTCCTTATAACAAAAGTACCATTTGAATTCTCAGGATTCTATCATATTCAACAGCTTACACTGATGAAAAATTTGTTATCCTTTTCAAGTTCATTTTTCAAATCCTCTTCAAGTGTTTTTCGTCATCGTCTTTTAACATTATTGTTTCAAATGATCATACAGCGAATTTCTAAAAATATATATTGAAAAGCAATTTATCAATCAAGGAATTTTCCACCGCTTCTAGTAACGGTCGTTGCCGTTTTTCCCGATTTCTACAGTAGTAGAGTCGTTCTTAGCCGGCCCTTCGTCGAAGGGCTAAGCTGTCTGCAACTCTAATCGAGTGGAATAGTTGCCCTGCAGCGAATGCTGCTCTTTGCTTTAGCTCAACCTCCCAGCTCCCACACGATTTTCGTACTACACAAACAGAACCTACATTTACCAGAGCCGCCAAGTTTCATGTTGAGTACACAAATTATTCTTGTACTAATCGCAGATCAGAATTTGATCAGGGACTCTGAGTATACTTTAGTGGTAGTTCGCTAGTCTCTTGTTGAATAGGACAATGAATTCATCACAGATACGGTTGCAGGAGGAAATTTACAACGGCTGGCACTGATAAAGAAAGAAGATAATAATTATTCATGAATTCACATTTATTCGTGAGAATCAGTGGAAGTGGATGGTTCAGATATGCCTATACAGAAACACAATCTACTCTATAAACAAAAGAAGCTATTTATCGGTGAGAACAAAATATTTTTTATGGTTCCTACAGCATAAATAAATATGTAGGAAATAATTTTTCTCAAATTCTCAGGCATACCTACAACCCGAATTCACTTTTTTTCATTTTCCAAAATCTTATTGGATTCTCAATTTTCAGTCAATAGATCATTTCACGTACGGTATTGATATGGACAAACATTATTTCATGTTTTCTCACAGAATTCCTAGATCACTCAAAGTAAATAAATAACAAATTGAATATCAGAGAACAGACTCCTCGTCAATTTTAGACTTCGTAATGAAGTCTTCATTGCTGAATATATCATTTGAAATTGATGAGTCGACTACACTCACCTCTCCACTTGTAAATTCCATCATTAGAAATTCAACAAACATCAGAAGCTATAATATTGTTCAGGAGATATTGAATAATAAGAATAAGAATCTTCTCCCAATCACAATCATGAAAGTCTGATATTGTAAGTCTCTTTTGTCTTTTCAAATACACTGTACAATTATTTTTAATCGTATTCTAATATAAGTTCAGTAGTTTTCACATCTAGACATACTATGAAGCGAAATCATTAAGGTGTACTGATCAAGTGTAAGCAGACTAGATGGCGGGAGGAACAATTTCCGTCACTTGATTTATATACAGGAAAGTTGCAGAAGCCAGGTGATAACAACATCATAACATCGTCTATGAATTTGCATATCAGCATTGATGATTGTGTCGTGTTGGTAGAATACCGTAGGAGTGCATGAAGAGGGTATAGATCAGGGCAACGAGGAGGAGTAGGAGGAGGAGGAGGAGGAGGAGGAGGAGGAGAAGGAGGAGGAGAAAGAGGAGGAAGACGATTTTTGTCAAGTGTACGTGTGCAAAGCAACGAGTTGTTCAGATTTGAATTTGAAATGACACGGCATCATCAACGCCGAGTCAAGTATTTTGGGAAATCAATACGACACCAGGTTAGGTTAGGTTGGGTCGAAGGGGAGGCTGGAGCCCCCCAAGGCAGCAACGGACCACGGGACTCTGTCCACGGATGAGGCACGTGCAAGACAGAGACAGAGACTTCGCCCGCAAACTATTTCTGTTCTTTGTTAAGTCAAAGAGAACATCGTGTCGAACTTTGCTTCCCGTTTAATTACATAATAAACATTCATGAATTTACCCCTATCCTACCTCCTAGCTCTTTGATCTTCCTTTCATTTACATAACAATTTTATAGGTATCCATTCTATAATTTCTACCGGATCCCTGCTGAAGTTCTTCAGTTTTAATAAAATTCTGTGCTGAGGTGGTTACATCATTCTAATCAATAGGCGTCTCTGGGTTGCAGTAGAATTGAAATCTTTATCGAAGCTGTATATTTTATAATTATTATCAACGAGCTGTGTTTTTCAGTGACTAGAAGTAGTGAGTTATAAAATGTATAGGCTGCGTAAAAATTACTAAAAATTAATATTTTTTAAAACTTAATAACTGAGTATTTTCATTCTAGTTCATATAATATTGGGCCCATTATAAAATAATATGGATAGAGTTTAACATTACAAATAGAAATAGGCTAATGGTAAATGTATTTCACCATCAAAGTTAGATCTCGATTATGACGAGTTTTCTGCAAATCACGAACAATGAATTTTTCATTCATAAACACCTTCTTCAAATTTCTCAGTACACTTCCCCTATTTTCCTATAACTCTTCGCCATGAATATGGTAGGTACCTTATTAATTTGCTACCTCTAATTTTCCCTTCAATTGTCCTATAATGTTCATTTCCTTACTGATATCTCAATTGTCAATTGTCAACCTCATTCAACTCGTTAGTATACTAACTAATTTTCCTCCACACTCAATTTCTTAACTATTTCCTTAATCGTTTAAACATCCATTTCCTATATTGTCAGGCCTGACACACGATTACATCTGTTTTACAATTAAACTAGAGGTTCCAACCAAACAGTAATCATTAGCAATGGGTCAGAGTTTCATTAGTAGCTAATATTCGACCGGCACATCTACATACACTGTGATATTAGAAACAATCATACTGCACACCCGGTGTTTATAGATATACTGCCACAAATTGTACACACAGACATGATTATGTACGCCATACAAATATAGATGGGAGCTATGTGTATAGGTAAATTTCCCTGTAATACAAGTGTGAACGAGCGTAATTGTAGCGTGCAATTGCAGTTGAGTTGTTACACTGATGGCAACCACCGTACCTAGACGAGCGTTTGTTCCAATCATGCAAGCCAGCATGTATTGCACAGATTGTCCCATACCTTTCCTATATGAGGAAGGGATATGCAGTGACTATAATGTATATGTCTGTTATATGGCGCTCTCCCATTGCGAAACTATCCTAGATGTCCTTTGACTGTGGAACAGCTTCAATGTCCTTTATGTGTGCAAGCTTCGATTTGCGGTCGACTGCTCACCAATCGAATCTCTTGTCGCTCGTAAAGATTGTCTGAGGACCGTCTGCAGTGTCCCACCACTTCCGCATGACAATAATTACTTCGAATTAGAGCAGCAGCTGATCGGAAGTGGGAAATAGACACATATTGGAAGCTACCTTGCCTAGTTTCGAGTGAAATTAATGGATACAGAGAAAGCAGAATGTCCACTATACGTGGCGATTCAACTGTATAAAAGCAGTATAAAGCAGCAATAGGATATTATAAAGCAGTATAAAACTGTATAAAGCAGGAACTATAAATGGTTCCAATAGTTATTATCTGCCCAAGCAGAGAAGACATTTTGGGAATATGAGAAAATGACTGCAGCTCGGTCATTATTGGATCAAACATTATAAATTTGGTTTAGAATTTTAGGATACATCTTAATCTACAATTTGAGATCTAATTTATAATTTTTGAACCAATATTGACCGAGCTGGAGTCATTTTTCCATTTTACCAGAATGTCTTCTTCATTTGGACAGACCATACTATGTTATTCAGACAAGGACAAGGTATACTACAAAAAGATGAGAAAACGAATGTTGCAAGACATTTTTCTTTAATGGTTGTTAGAATAATATGCGAGAATAATATTTTTATCGAGAATAAATTATGATATATAATAGACTACCCGGCAGGCTCGCTTCGCTCGCCTTCGCCGCCTAGCCAGGGGGCTCCGCCCCCTAGACCCCCACCAGTATCGGCTGTGTAAGTGAGTCAAACAGGCTCGCTTCGCTCGCCTGCAAAACCTCTGCCAGTGTCAGCTGAGGCAAACAGGCTCGCTTCGCTCGCTTGCAAATTCCGTTCAGAAGGGGTTCGAAATTTATTGAACACAGAACACAGCATTTATTGACCTAATCTAGACCTGTTTACCAAATTTCAACATTTTCTGCCAATTTGTTCTCGGAAAATCTAAGAAAAATTCCGAAAAATAGTAAAACGCTAATATTGAGCTTAACCTTGGGAAGTATATCGGACATTGTTTGAAACTTGATTCAATATCTTCTCAATTACTCCATCTATAATCTCGCTGAACCATTGAATTTACACTAAGGATTGGTCGTATCAAGGCGGAAGATATGCAACCCGCAATACATCTACAATTTTGAAACCCATATTACTGGCATAATCTTGAACGGATTTCGAAAATATTTAAACACAACATTTCTAGACCTTATCTGAACCTGCCCACCAGATATCAACATTTTCTACCGATTGGTTCTCGAAAAAATTGAGAAAACGCCGAAAAACTTTATAAAAACTCAAATATTTAGCGTATCCCTGAAAATTTTTCAAAATCCATTCTTAGCGCGCGTCTAAACGTCCAACTGAACATGCCTGCCAAATTTGAACGCATTCGGTTCAGTGGATTTTTAGTTCTGGTGATGAATCAGTTAGTCAGTCAGTGCCATTTCGCTTATACAGATATAGATTATATGATATTAAAATTATTAGAATCGTGAAAGTTTTAATTATCGTTGGAGTTACGAAACTCAACACAAGTTAATGGAACAAGAAAAAGTATTATTTCTCTTATTTCCATGTACATTATTTATGTATGTTTCTACTGAAGATTTCAAAGAACCCATGAAGACTGCGGCACTGGAAATTCAAAGTTATACATTGGTTTGTAACGAATGAGCAAATAAAGTAGAACACCACATGTCATAATAATGCAAGTCCCTATACGATATGGGGTAACTTATAGGATATATACGGTACTATATAGTAGAGGCAAGTCGCGTTCGCCCCTCTGCAGAATAATTAATTTACATGGCGATGAGAACTTGGAACAACTTAATTTACCTGGAGTAGTGTAGTGGAATGATACTCTTTCTGAACTATTCTCTAATATTTTTTGTATATATTACAATTATTGTTAGTTCACATAATCATTCTATAATGATACAGAGAAGAAAAACAGAATTGAGCTCTTTCTATTTCTTAAATAGAAGTTAAATTTTGCACTTGAACACTTCAACACAATATTAAGACAAAGTTTGTGAGACAAGATACATTAACAGATCAGGTAGACTTCTATAAATTTCACGTGCTTTATCTCATTGGGAAGAGAATTTAATTCTCCAGGGGCGTTACTTTTTCGATTTTTAGTTTATTTCAATAATTAGAGTTCAATACTTTTTCAGTTAATTAATTATGCGATAATTTTTAAAATTACATTGTTCTTATGGGGCTTGATTTTGCCGTTCGGCAGTTTGCCGTCTACTACCACTCACTCTTAAGACAAAGTTTGTAAGACAAGAGACATTAACAAATCAGATAGTCTTCTATAAATTTCAAAAATTCACAAATTTCTTTCAGAGCGGATCCAGGGTTGAATCAACAAGGCTAAAGCGTCCTGTAAACGGGAACAGTACTTTCAGCCAGTTGAATATCTGTAGCCAATCACAGCCTTTGTCTTGTCATTGAGTCAAACAACAACAACAACAACAACTGTGATTGGCTACAGATATTAAAGTAGCCGACACTACTATATCCCCGTGTACAGCACACTTAAGAATTTTGATTTATGCTAACCTATAAGTTACTCTCATATTCTATTTTAGAGTATGGAAGTTTGAATGGGACCCACCTAGACGTAGAGACCACTCACCCTCCTGGAACTGACACTGTTTAATTTGAGATATACTTCTTATATCTAAATCTGATGTTTGGGAGAAAGACTCAGCTCGAAATATTATACATGTAGTTCGAAAGGTTTGTTTGATTTTCATATTTTTGAGTTTCATTTTGTTGTGTTGCAGTCCCCATCATTCCAGAGTTCCTATACGACATCCAACATCCGAACGAGTCCAAAATAAGTGAAAGCCTCGAGCATGGAGTGCCGATAACCGTCGCACCTTTTCACGCCAACGGCCTAAATGCTTCTGCAGATGATAATGGTACGCAATACTTATTATTCTGATTAAAATCACAGAGAAGGAAAATTCCTTCTCTGTTTTAAAATCTAGAAATACATGTGAATGAGAATCGAAATTGAGATTTATCTTCAAAAGTGAATAGAAAATAATTGAGAGAGAGAAATAACATAGTTTAATCAATTAGATACCAGTAATAATATTTAATAATCTATCACTTATGTAATAGAATTGTGTTTAGGATCTTCAAAAAATATTTCAATAAATTTTATAATAAACTCAATAATTTGCTAATCGAATATTGGGTTTGGATTTCACAAAAAATAATTTTTCAAGATGGAGCTTCAAATTGGATCAAATTATAATTATTTTGAATCAGTGAAAGAGCAATCAATAATAAAAATAGTATTTTTGTTATAGTAGTAGATAGTTATTTAAATTACTCAAATATAATTGAATTCCTTAAATATTGGAATAAAGGACATTGATTCACTACTCATCATCGTTGCTACTCTCTTGAAACTGTCTCGTTTCAGCTCATGAGTATATTCCAAAATGAAACAAATTCTTAAGAGACTAATATATATTATTTTTTAAGTTTATTAATTCTAATTTTTAATCAATCAAACTACAGTACCTAATATAGACTATAGATAAATCACCAATCCCAAAAAAATAATTCATCCATAAAAGACCATAATTAAATAGGTAATAACCAAATAATTATTTGAATATTTATTTTTTTACCAAATAATAGAAAAACATTTTGTGTGATTGCATCAGCTATGGATCAAGGTTGAGTAGTTTCAATTTTATAAACTCTCTAATATAAATCCTCCAATTACTTTGAGTGAGAAGTGATGGAAATTGATGCTTTTAAACGTTATTGTCAGCCAATTACGTGAGAATGTATCCATTTAGAGAGGTGCGAATTTTCTTTACAGGAACAGCAGCAATGATAAGCGAGGAAATTCTAAAGAAAAATCGGCACAAAGATTTGATCCATGAAACAGTAGCGGTTGGAATGATGTTCGCCTCCAAAGCTTTTGTTCAGCTCCTAGCTAATCCCATTGTTGGCCCTCTAACACACAGGTAAGAATAATAAATAATAAAAATAATGAAGATTTTTCATTTAATCATAAAGCATTCCAAATTGACCAAAGTCATATTCAATGAGAAATCAAATCAAATATCTCTGATATTAAAAGTACCGTACTTTCTCATATTTTTATTATTAGTAATAAATGAATTATAACTTCAACATCAAGCTCCGAGATTCAAATGAATTGAAAATAATGTAATTTGAACACTATTGTAATTTCTTGCGATATCATTTTCAATCAATCATTTATTCATTAATAAACTATTACAATGATCTAATGATAGATATTATAATCTGAAAGAGAAAAACTAGGCTTAGCCTGTACTATTTCTCTTTCAATTTCAATTGGTAATGATGTCCAAAAGGTTATGTATATGTCAATTTCTGGTCCGGGAATACTCACAGGAATAATTCAAAAGTAAAAACAATTTTGTATTTAGTAAAGTTGTTAGAAAGCCGAAAAAGCACTTGAAAACTTTATAATTCCAATAACATGTAATGGAATAAAATTGAAAATTTGAACGGAAAATTCACGAAACTTAAATTTAAAAAATTAAACTAGAAATTTAATCATGTCAAGGAGTACCGTGGTATACTAATAAGAATTATTATCCTTCCACAGAATCGGTTATAGCATTCCAATGTTCACAGGATTCATCATAATGTTCCTTTCAACACTCAGTGAGTACCGCCTACTATAATTTGTATTCTTAAATTAGATTTTAACCACAATCTCTATTGCAGTTTTCTATTAATCTAGTCCCAAAACGAATTATACAAAAAGATGCAGCTCATCTCCTTTTGAAGGATTTCTCTCATATTATCACAGATTACTTTACAAGGTGTTATTTTTGATTCTATGATGTTCCAATTGACTTTTGTGTTGATAGTTTTCTTGTAAAACAGATTTCTTTGTTAGGTTACGAGTATCATAAATAATGATCAAAAATTTGTTTTCCAGTTTTTGCTTTCGGCAGGAGCTATAGTGTTTTGTTCCTAGCGCGTGCACTACAAGGAATAGGCTCTTCATGTTCCAGTGTATCAGGTACTGTAATAAGAATTAATTTGTCATATTATTCTTTCGCAGTAGACGTATTTGTAATAATTGTTTCAATTAAAAATATTATTGACGACACTAGAGTTTGATTTCCTTTCAAATTAATCTCTATAAAACAATTATTAATAGTCTACTCAATTCAGACTGCACTGTCGAATTGCAGTGTATAATATTTAATTGTGTAAGAATTATTATAGATATAGATATTGCAGTACACCAATTGCTGGATAATTTCATTCAATGGATCTCGCTTGCTGTTTATAGTACATTGGTCAATATTTGCAGTTGCAGAAGTCCTTTGTCTATTTACATAGCAATATAATTATGGAGATTCCAATAAATAATTATTAATAATATTTAATTAGCGTCGTCATGGAAAGTGGAAAATATGAATAATAATTATTGAGTTTTTTTCCTGCCTCAAAAAATTAATTTATTTGATTGATGAATTCAAGTATGTGTTCAAGACTGAGCATTATTCCTGCCGATAAAATGCAGCTCCATGCATGTCAAAAGACATGTTTGTAACAAAATATTGTACGGTTAGAAAGGTTTTTCAATTCTACATCTCTACAAATTTATTAGAATCAGCCCACACCAGTTGGAAATTGTTATATGATTTGGAAAGTTATATGATTCAATGTTTGCATATTCATCACATTGGAAAGAAGAGTCATCATTCTATTTATAAGACTCTACAATGATTATCAAATAACTAACTTCAACTTTATAAAATATTTTTTCCGATTCAACACCTCTACAAATACTTTTGCGTATACCGGTTGAAAAGTGTTCGAGTTACATTATTAATATTTGCATTTTATCATATTGGGAAGAAAAATCACTATACTTTTTATGAAATTGTACAATAATTATATTGCAACAAACCATTCACTTTAAGGTTGATTAGAGAGTTTAAGTTGCGTTTTCAATTTCTCTAGGTATGGGAATGTTAGCTGAAAGATATCCGGACGACAAGGAAAGAGGAAATGCGATGGGCATTGCACTGGGAGGTCTGGCGCTGGGTGTACTGATTGGTCCTCCATTCGGGGGAGTCATGTACGAGTTTGTTGGAAAATCAGCTCCGTTCTTGGTTCTATCTGCACTTGCTCTGGGAGACGGATGTGAGTTTTATAAGTTCACCAATTATTCTATCAACACTTATCAATTCAATTTCAATAGTCTTCCTAGTAGCATTTCCAAAATAGTACCTTCCTACTTGGAAAGTAGGCTTTACCATATTACATGCAATAATATTCTCAAATAGAATCAATCAAGTAGGTAGTCAATTCTCAACAGCCAATTTTTTTTTATTTTTTGATGTTTATTGTTTAAAAAAATTGATATTTAAATTGTTTGTCGTGAATTAACACTTGATACACACTTATATAATTAAAATATAAGGTAATATTAAAATAAGGTTTTTTATATTGAAATTTTCATTTATAGTTTGAAATACAGTTCATCTTCAGTTACTCGATTTATTAGTTCATTTTTAGTTTTAGATTAGAATGTAAATAGTGGCAATTAACATTCGATATTATATTATCCTTTCCACTATTTGAACGTTTGAATACATTGTTTTTTTCTCCATCCAAATTATTTATTTTCATTATTCTATTTTATGTTTTCGGAACTTCCCGCTCACGGTCTTCGACCAAGCTGTATAGTGTATGTAATATTCATTTTATTTATTCCTTACAAAATTATATTGTTTTTTCAATTAAGCATTTTTAAAACACTATATATAGCCTACTACTTTATAAACGTGAATAAACACTTTCGTATAATATAAAGATTTGTTCCTAACACTCAACAATATTTGAAAAAATATCATAAAAATATTTTTTTCTTTTCAGTGTTGCAGTTGATGCTGCTCCAGCCAGGGGTGGTGAAGCAAGAGGCTGATCCTCCATCTTTGAAATCTCTTGTTACTGATCCCTACATCCTCATTGCCGCTGGTAAATAACAAATTCGAATATAAAACTTTGATATAATTTGCATTCACATACTAAAAACAATAGAAAAACAGAAACATAGATAGAAATGTAAAAATAGGTCTATTATTGGTATTGTCTCTCAGTTTTAATTTGGGTAAGATTTGTCACTGCTCATAATGTAGATTTGTAAATCTACTTTTCCATTTTTTTAAATTTCTTCTTCTGGGGGCGATGTTTGTATGCGCCCTAGAGAAGTAGGGTATGTAGAAAGAACGATGATCATAAGTGACGAAAAAATTATTATATTCGAAATAATTGAGGGAAAATATAATTTTGGAGCTCATAAATCACATCAGTAGAAAATCACCAATAGTTTGAAATGCCATATGAATGGAGTTTTTGTATAAACAAATGTAAACCAATACCTATAGTATAGAGACTGTATAATCAGACACTGTATTATATAGTCTCTATATCTATAGCGATACTGGTAGGCTCACACTAGAGTTAAACGCATGAAAATAGACTAGTCAGACTTGATGCAGCGTTGCCAATTCGACTAATTATAAATAAAAATTACCTAATTCATATTTTAATAATATATGGTCATACATATAATATAGTGCTAAGGGAGGACTCTGCTGCTCCAGTTTACATTGGACTATTTTCATGCGTTCAACCATAGTAAAAGTAGGCTTGAAATATACAAAACTGTACAAATAAAACATAATATTAATTAAATTCTAAGCATGATATTAAGTTGAACAATACTCAAGTTCTGAATCAAAACTGAATATGAGAAGAGTAGCCTATAAGAGATACTTACTTATACTTATATATTTGAATATTTTTGCTAAATGAGTTGAACTTGCTGGTTTCAGGAGCCATAACATTCGCAAATACAGGTATAGCAATGTTGGAGCCCTCTCTCCCAATATGGATGATGGACACAATGGGCGCTGGCAGATGGAAGCAGGGCGTCACATTTCTGCCAGCCAGCATATCTTATCTTATCGGCACTAATCTTTTTGGACCCCTCGGACATCGCATGGGAAGGTAAAATATACCTTACTTCATAAATCCAGTTTATTCATCAATTATTATTGGGAAATTATTGCATTATAATCGTAATCATCATTAAATGAATAATTATCAACATAATTATAGGTGAGTGCAACAAGCTAATGCCGAAAACTGCTTCTCTAACAGCAATTTATACAACAGACCAATACAAAATCATAATAGATCATAGAACTTTATATCAACATTTTTCAAATTTTCATTAGTATGGAGTATAGAGAATCCAGGAGTATATTGAGTTCCTATGGTATGGTGTATATATGCAGACCTGAAAAGGTACGATTCCCAAGCTACTCGCTGCGGCGGCTCGAGCTACCCAGTTCTAGCTGCACTGCTCAGGCCATCACAAATCTATTCACATAAATATATTATAGATATCCACTCTGTTATTAGTGCTACCAATGTATAATATATCAATAAATTGTGAAATTCACCCTTTTTAAGTGATTTTCACTATTTACTGATTTATTATACAATCGTAGCCCTAAAACCAAAGTGAACATTAATAATGTTTCCTTCATCTTAGGGCTACTTATATTTATTACTGTTTTTTATTCTTAATGTTGATCACAGCACCCTTTTCAATCCTATAATATTAAGCGAGTAATTTCTGTATGTATGTATGTTTGTATGTGGAACCACGGATCTAGAAAACGGCTCTAACGATTTTCTTAAAATTTGAAATGTAATATAACCGTGATGGAAAAATAAGATTGCACCAGGTCTCATGTCCGGGAAAACTCTCTGGCAGGATTAATAAAAGAATTAAATATTCCTTCTGGAATGAACCCAACTACTGCGTATAATGGCTGTTATCGTTAGCTGACCAACGCTATCCAGCTGGAGTAAATGGATCAGTTACATTCGAGTCTGTAACACATGTTCATGTCAAAAAATTGTGAGAGGTGATCATATTTTGAATTTATTTTTTACAAGGAGGTTCATGATTTTTTACAATAACATATTTATGAAATTCAACAATGAGTTCGGCCGCAGCTTCAGAGCGAAGCTCGGTGCCAGATATTCATTTTTATTCATGGAGTAATTGAAAAGGGTAATGTGATTATTATTATTATTATCATCATCATCGTATGCCATTATTGGTGGGGAGTTCTAAAAGGATGTTCCACCGGCAAATAACCTCAAAAATGATCCTCGATGGGAAATTAATGTGATCAACATTTATAATGAAAATTTATAATATAGTTTTGATGGATAGAGCAGCGCAGCTAGAGATGGGCTGCTCTAGCAGCGCATTTAGAAACGGGCAGCTCGAGATGAGCTGTCGCTTGGGAATCGTACCTTAAGAAATTAGCAAATAATTTGTACATGTTGGGGTTGCTCCAAAAGTCCAATAAAATGCATACACCTGTTGATCTCCTTCACAGCTGCGCGTCATTGTACGACTTTGATGAGGTTCACTGCCAAATGAATACCTATTGTTTGGTTACTCTGCATTCATTTTCACATATTCATAAAATCAAATCAATTAGTATGCTAGTTGAAATTCATCATCATATTCATATCAATCCCTCTGATGATTGATAAAGATGTCATTGATTTTCTGATTCCTGTAGACTACCTGCATCTATTTTTAGTTGAAAAGTGTATATTTTCTGTATGGCTTAACAACTCTGTTTTCAAGATGAGTTTTAAACAATTTTTTGTTTCAGATGGTTGGCATCTTTATTAGGTCTTATCATAATTGGCGTTTGCCTGATGTGTGTAAGTAAAATTACAATATATTTAAAAAAAGTACAATAATTTAAATTATTAATGCTGTGCTGTAGCCTATCCTGTCGATGTTGTTTTTTTTTATAATCCTGCTAATTAACGTAAATTCCATGAGTCTCGTAGGAAAGGTAGGGATTTTAAAACAAACACGAATACGGAATGAAACTACAAGTTTTTTCAATTTTCCTATTGAAATAATTTTTCATCTTTTTTTAAAGTACGTAGTATAAGTTATTATTCTAAAACTGAACTTTAAAACTTAGGGCTGTTTAAAATAATTGAAAAATGAATGAAAATCAAACACCCTTTTAAAAACTTCAAAATTATTAAAACACAGACATGTTTCGGCACATATTATTTTATCCACATTGATGATGGCCTAATGTGCCGAAACATGTCTGTGTTTTAATAATTTTGAAGTTTTTAAAAGGGTGTTTGATTTTCATTTATTTTTCAGTTATTATTCTATCTCAAGTTTTTAAAATTATAGGCTATCTTTCAATTTAAAAATACTTCTGGCATTCTATCACTGGCGAGTGGCGACTCGTACTCAGGAAACAGGTGAAGTGACCTTTTATTTTACTGTACAGCACTTCACCTGTTTCGTGGGCACGAGCCATCAGTGCATTCTATGTATTGTAACAATTCAAAATTTATCAATGAATTATAGATAGATAGATAGATAGATAAAGAATTTTATTGTTCACTACAAAAACGATACAAAACAGTACTAATCAACTACAATTAAACAATTCATTTTCAATCAATATAATTCAATCAAAAATTCTTAGGCATAGCCGAAGCCGTCAGCCAGAGTTGGTAGTTATTTTATCTCACTCTCATCCTTATCTTCTAATTTTTGACAAAATTGTAATAGTAGGAATGATACAGTACAAGGTCATGCGATAGAACTCAATAATAAACTTGATTGATAACGCTACTAGGGGCTTTCAACAGTCACTCATCACAGCAGAGTAGATATTTGAATTCGTAACACTATTCAGTTCATTACCAAACTAGAATATTATTACACACTTCATTCAACCTATACATTTGATCCAACCTGGATTTGTAATAATTAATACAAAACTCGAAGAAATCTCTGTATGAAACAAACCTATAACATTAATACACTAATAAACTGATACCGAGACAAACGTTCAAAGATCCATATTCTACAGTTTTCGTATATTGTGAGCAATATTAACAATAAATAAAAAAATAAATAAAAATAAATAATAAATTATATTTTATAGCCTTTTCAAAAATTAAATTCGTCAACAAGAATCTTCCTGTACCTTAGAGCAACAGTCACATACCCTGCCAGGTTTTTCCAGTTTTCCCCGTTTAAATACTTATGAACTACTTCGTCCGTCATCACAGAGCATCCAAACCATTTTACACGGTATTCCGAAAGAACTCTACATTTCCCAATGAAATGGTAAATGTCTTCTATTTCTTGACTATTACATAGTGAACAAATATAGCTATTTTCTCCCCTATCTACTCTAAAGTTTAGGGGCAATAATGATCCTCTCGCTTTGAAGATTATGCTAATCATTCTTCTTTTATTTATATCATTTATATAGCCTTGCTTTATTGAATAATCGGTCCTCAACTTAAAATATATTTGATGGAATTGAGAATTCGATGCTCTCTCCCACCAATTTCCCTGTACACTAAGACGTATTTTATCAATTATTTTACCGCAAGTCATCCCCCACCGATCTGCCTGTGGTATAGGGTCCACCCACCCCTCATTGTATTGATTAAATAATTGTTTCCATTCAATACACCAGCCACTATTACTCTGTGCAACTAATCTTGTAATTCTTTTGGGAAATCTATGATCGGGTAAGTCTAGCGTTTTTAGTATGTATTTAAAATTCATTTTTAGAGTCTGTAGCCACATAATATCCCTCCCACTTTCTAAATATAGAATGTAGTTGGGCGTATTCTGCGGTAAACCGAGCATTCATTTAATGAAAAACCTGTTGAAGCATTCTATATCCTCCCTCCGTTGATACCCCCACACCTGACCGGCATATGTGACAGTCGTCCTACTCACTGTCTCAAAAACTTGCCATTTAGTGGACATCGGTACATTTTCGCTGCTTATAAGCTTTCGCCATAAACTATTAATACCATATCTTGCTGATGTGAGCTTGCTTGAAAAATGTTTGCTTAGGGACAAAGTGGGAGTGAACGTAACTCCTAAATATTTGTACTCATTGACGATTTCAATAGCATCCTCCCCATAGTACCATTTCTCATTTCGACTCAATCTACCTCCTTTCCTGAAAACGATAATTTTTGATTTTTCTTTGTTCAAAACTAAATTCCATTGGATACAGTACTGTTGTAACCTATTTATCATACATTGTAACTCCCTAATATTATCAGAAAATATAACTAAGTCGTCTGCATATAGCAGCGAATTAATTTTAGAATTTCCCACCCTCACTCCTCCTCCTACACACTCACAAATATCATATGTGTAAATCGAAAACAAAATTGGGGAGAGTAAGCAGCCCTGTTTTAACCCGCTTTCAAACCTAATACTCCTTGTCAATCCATTTTCACACCATACAGCGGAGGAAGAATTTTTATATAAAGCTCTTATAATTTTTACAAATTTATTGGATATTCCTACTTCAAGAAGTCTATAAAATAGCGCTTCTCTGTCCACAAAGTCATAAGCGGCCTTAAAATCAACAAAAAAACAATATATTTTTTTACGCTGTACAGTGGTGAAATATTTTATCAGATTATGCAGGACAAAGATGTTATCTACGGCTGAATATCCCACTCTGAAACCCGCCTGATTCTCAGAGATAATGTTTCTTACTCTCACCCAGTCTTCTAATCTTTTTAATAGGATTCCTACGAAAACCTTGTAAATTGAATTTGTGAACGATATAGCTCTATAATTATTTGGATTATAAGTCTCACCTTTTTTGTGCAAGGGAAATATTATTGACTTATTAAAAGACTCAGGAGACGCACTCTCATTATAAATTTTGTTAAAAAATACATTCAACAACTCCTTAAATTCTAATGGTGCTTTTTTGTAAAATTCAGGAGGAATCCTATCTTCTCCTGGAGCCTTTCCATTTTTTAGTCTTCTCAGGGAAATATCTATTTCATCCTTACTGATAATTCTGTCTAGTGTATCTATATTGATTAGAGGTTCAGCATAACGTATTGGCCCACTTGATCTTTCAGGAGTGTATAACTGTGTGAAATGACTAACCCACTTATCTGCACTAATATTAGCATTTTGTTTTGACTGATTGCCTTTCAGTTTGCGTACTATCTCCCAGAACATTTTAGAATCTTTAACAGTAGCTAGTCTATTTTTCAAATTTTTCCAGTAATATTCCTTTTTAGTTTTACACAACGCCTTGTACTCTTTTGTGATTCGAAGATAATCGTCTCTAACGGTAGCTGAATTAGTTTTTTGGAATAATCTAAGATATGAGAACATACGTGCTCTCGTATTCTCACATTCTCTATCATACCAGTCGTTCTTTTTAAATTTATTTCTCACTGATTTAGGGACATTTTCGAAATTAGCTGCATAGTAAATGAACTGTTTCAATAAATTACCGATCTCGTTGGCACTTTCGGGTGGATTAGGGACACTTCTACACAAAGCCGCTAGCTTTTCCGTGAAACTAGAATTATTAAGGTACCCCACCGATAGCTTTGGGGCGAGTGGTGTTAAATTAGTTTCGTTTTCGATGCAGGATTCATTAAGGAGTCCAACGCATATTGGCAAGTGATCAGAGAATCCTACAGGTATGACTCTAAATTTTTTTATCATATTCAAGCACTCCAAACTTACACAGCATAAGTCAATAACGGACTCTCCTCTACCTCCTACGAATGTGAGCTCCCCCATCTCATCACCTATAGTTCTACCGTTTAAAATAGCTAAATTAAATTCTTCACATAAATTCACTAACTTTTTTCCTTTCCTAGTAAGAGTTTTATCCTTCGAGTTACGCTCATGTCCTATTATATTTGAGATATTCAACGTTATTTCTACCGGTATATTCTGGGAATCCCCTACTCGCCCATTCATATCTCCCGCAAGAAAAACGTTATCTGTACTATCCAGTGTCGACAAAAAATCATACAATGCACAATAATCCAATTCCCATTCCTCGTCTGCCCCACCACTCAGATAAACTGGTACAAAGTACATATTTCTATCAGATATTATAATTACATTTCTACCATTTACATTTTCTATTCTTATTTTATTTTCCAATCCATTTCTGACTGCTATTAATTGCCCTTTTTTGCTCTACCATACCTAGAATCTCTTATCGCAAATTCCCATACATAATCATATCCTACAAGATACTTTTCGAAAAAAACATTATCTCCATTCTCTACAAAGGTTTCTAATAAAACAAAACAATCATAATCTCTCAGGAAATTAAATAAATCAAAAAGAAACTTACCCCGAAGCCCAGATACATTATAAACTAAAAATTCTATATCATTTTTCGTTCTTATTTGCTGACTGACGGCATTGGCTCAGTGTCCATCATCAATCACAGCTTCACTACGTCGTTGATCTGCTCCTTTCAGCGCCGTAAGGACTGCATCTGCGTCTTCTCCTAGAACATCGCGTAATTTTTCCTCGCCATCCTGGTCCCCCGATTTCAGCATTCCTTCTCCATCGATTTCAAAAGATACGTCGCGGATGATGAGACGGTCGTGATTTATCAATACTTTTTCGCGAGGTCGTAACTTGATAATTTCCTTCTTCATTACGAACAGTTTCGCCCTGGCTTTTCTGGTTTCAGCGGAAAAATCCTTGTGTACGAAAAACCCAGTTCCCTTGAGCTTTTTCGTGCTATTCAGAATATGCGTTAGATCGGCGTTGTCCGGAATATTTGCGATGAGTGGACCTCCATCCCTCGCTGGACCTAGTGGATGGGCACGGTTAATCCATACATCTGGTCTAGAGCCTAAATATTGAATACAAAAGTTTTTCACAACGTTTACTGCACTGAACGTATTCACATTGTACTTTAAGCCTTTGAAAACTAAATTGTTCCGCCTACTTCTATCTTCCAAGCCTATAACGCGTTTTAAAAGCACTTTGTTCGTGTCAGTGAGCTGAGAAATTTGTCCTTTCAGCTTCTTATTTTCGTTCAACACTTCGTCCATCACTGTTCTTACCGACGACACTGATTTCTGGAAATCTTCTTTAAGCTTTTCCAGTTTAACGTCTATATTCGATTATATGCGACTTTCTGACTCCTGTAATAACTTTTTCATCGTCTCCTCATCGATCCCCATTGTTGGACTGGTTGATTTCTTTTTATGCGAATGTCCTTCGACCTCAGGCGAACTCGTTGACCGGAACCTCTTTGATGAAACCGTAGGAGAGCAGTAGCTTTTTATGTCCCTCTGCATACCACTACACTTTCAGCATACTCACAATACACACGACTCGTATGACAAAACAAAACTCGTATAAATTTAACTAAAAGGCGAAAAGTTTAGATCTAGAAAAAACTATCAACTCAATTCACGACAAATCACGTAAACTGGCTCAATGAAACTTCGACTCGTATAGATAAGCCGCACGGAGTAAACAAGATAGACGTCCGTCCTGCTCGGCAGCTACTACTCAACTCCAATGAATTATCATTTTACCCGTTTGCAATCTTAAACTTCATATTTTGAAGTTTTTGCTTATTTTGCACCGTCAGATTTATTAATCAAACTTTCAGTTTACTTTTAGTTGATTGTGTAGTTTACTCCACATATAATAGAGTATAATAAAACAATCAAGTAAAAATACTTTTAGGCAATTAATGTATACTTACTGAAACTTTTACGGCCAGAAATTTATTGATGCTTTTGAAATTAAATTTATCTTACAATCTACAGTAGGCGTACCGTAGAATTTCAATTTTACATTTTTACGGAAGATTTTAAATAATTTTACAAATTATGTAGAATGTGAAATGTGAGTAACTTACAGCATTGATTACCTACTTCCATAATAATTGTCATTACTAATCTTCTATATTTTCAGATTCCGTTGGCAAAGAGTTTGAATCACTTGATCGTGCCAAACGCAGGTTTGGGATTTGCAATTGGGATGGTGGACAGTTCAATGATGCCAGAACTGGGTTATTTGGTTGATATCCGTCATTCAGCAGTCTATGGAAGCGTCTATGCCATTGGAGATGTGGCGTTTTGTCTTGGTTTTGCAATTGGTATGTTAAAAAATAATAAAAATATAGTAAATATAGTAAATAAGTTTTCAAAAAATTGATGAATTAGCTCAACCGAAAAATCAAGAGTGAGGCTGTATATTGTACTTCTGAGGCCTATATTGTATGATAGGAGAAACAAGAAAACGCTTCTGAGAAAATAAAGATTCTTCTTTCTTCAACATTGTTATCAAGTTTGAATACTGAATACTTCCTTCAAATTATTTTCATTCGATCAATAAGTTTAATTGAATTCTAGATTGGAGTAGATCTATTATGGCACGGATACTAGGACACATTTCTGTATTCTAGTATCCGTGTATTACGGTATTCTATGATTCGATTACCGATTCCATTCATTCTCTATCGTGATTAAATATCCAGATAATGGAATAAAATATGCCGTGCACATACTAAATAATCATCCGGAATAAATGGAAAAAGGACATTGAATATCAATTAAAATAATTCATCTTTCAGTTTCGATCGTCCCTGAACGTTTGAACCAACGGATGCCTACTAGAACACAGTGGCGCCGACTTCACAAAAATATTGGGGGGGGGGGCAAAGTCCACCATGAAGATGGGGGGGGGGATTGGTGTATGTGAAAAATACGCAAGAATACACAAGTAGTAAGACTGCATCTTTGCATGTGATTTCGTGCTTAATTCTGTGTAGTATAGAGATAATCTGATCCATTCAACTATTTTGAATTTCCTATATCACCCTATCATTAATTATTCAAATTGGCAATTATAATCGTGATTCTAGGTAGTGAATAAATCAAGTTTCTCCTTCAATTTTGAACACGAAAAAATATTTAGAAATAAAAAATTAATACTGTAACAGGAAGTTACTGAATTTCCTCCAATGTGTAGGTTGAAGGCACATTTGTATCTAACTTACACATAATATTGTATAGTTCACTTTTATCAGAAACTCAGTTTTCAATTAGAATTTTTACCATTTTCACTTTAACGTTAATAAACGGCTACAAAAAAATCGCACGAAAGCCACGAAACACGAATAGATTATAAATGTGCCATTGTGCTACCGACCACTCTCGTCACTATTTAACGGAAAACTGAAGTAATTCTGGCTATGAATGTATTCCATTATTATGTGATTTGTTTTGTTTATCTAGATTTTGTATTTGATATGTATTTATGTAGACTATGTATTAGATTCATTTCCAAAGAAAGAAGAGTGGGAGAACTCTCATGCTATGAGAGTTTATTAAACTATAACTATACATAAAATAAAAAATCAGGAATGAATTAAAGAATTTCTTGCAATAACAATCCGGCTATAACAATCTAAGCCCAGACGTCTGGGTAATGCAAATAATGCTGTAGGGTGTAGGCCTATATCATTTCACACTATAATAGTCCAGTTTCCAGATGTGAATACTGTATAATAAAAATAGCTAGACAGGTCCATTGTTTAAAATTGGTTTCAGTTGGGCTTTTTGGAATTGATGGTGGCAAAAATATTCTTTCAATAGGCTACTTATTGATAATTGATACTCAAAAAATTTATGGAATTTTTTCTAGTAACCTATGAACATTGGGGGGGCAAACTACACGCATTGCCCCCCCTGAGTGATTATTGAGGGGGCAGAAAGTGCCTTGCCCCCCCCAAAGTCGGCGCCACTGCTAGAACATATTCTAGTATCCGTGTATGAACCTTACCTAATTGTTTAAAGTTATCCTGCTTATGTAATTGACTTTTCAAGTAATAGCTGATACTCATGAAATATAGATACCTGATAATTATTTTTTAATTTTCAGGCCCAGCAATGAGCGGTACACTGGTTAATACAATTGGATTTGAATGGATGTTGTTCAGTATTGCTATATTAGATTTCATGTATGCACCATTCCTCTGTCTATTGAGAAATCCACCAACCAAAGAGGAAAAAAAGGTAGGTGACTGAAAATAAGATAGGCCTTCTTGAGTTCAGCTCCCAGAGTTGATAGAATATTATAGGCCTAATGCCAAAATTTGCAGAAGATTTGATCATAAGTTATTCCATGGCAAGTACTAAAGAAAATTAGATTTTAAAATGGATTTTTCCAATGAAGTTCAATCAAATTTTCTTAGAATGAATTACTGTGTAGTATTATTATTCTATATTAATGTGATATTGCTAATTCTTATTGGCCTACAATACATAGAGGCATACATGAGACAACAGAGGCACAATAGCAAAGAGGTGCAGATGAGCACACCTTCAATACAAGAAATGCTGATAATATTACACTTTAATTTACACCGCACCACACTGTTCGAGGAGAAGCCATCCTACATGAAGCGAAAGTTTCAAAATTGTTTACCTCTGAAAATTTAAGCTAAAAAAGAACTTTTTTAAAGTGAATATCCTGAAAAAATAATCCAAATTACACAATCAATGAATTGCTACAAATACATAATTAAACATAATTATACTGCAATTTGAAAATGTTATGACGCATTTTAATTATTGCTATTCTTGAAAATTTGGTTATTCATTTATTGGTCATGTGTTTAATTCATTTACGAGTAAATCGACTTACGCTGAAGGAACATATATTTTACACCCTTCACTTGAAATTCTCTTAAATCTTTTTCTATGATTTTTTTCTACAAAAAATAACTTTTTTGAGGCAAAATATTGAGGTTTTTCACTTTTGATTATCATTATTATTTTTTTTATTAAATTTTTAATTGAAATGTAGTGAATACTTTTTTGTTCATTCCAGTCTTTAGTTGTTGATCCTGATAACACAAACGTGTCTCCATTGGGATGTATGTAAGTGGCTTTTCTTTCATTTTTTTCATTTCTGGTAACCCCAATTCTTCAGATCTCAAGATTTGGTACCTACATTTTATAAACTTTGGAATATACGTTACAGGTCTTTGGAATATAAGTCACGGGTGTTGAACAGGACAATATTTATTTTTGTGGAGCTATTTGAACATTTCCAGTTGCGAAATGAGTGTTATTTTTGTTTAGTTAATCTGATATGACCCCCGGACAGTTTTAGGTACAGTACTATTATAGTTGGCGCAATATAGGTACTATTATAGTTGAGAAGATAAGGTGTCACTATATATTCATTACACTGTAATCTTACAGTGTAATCATTACACTGTCTTCTTAGAGTGCGCGAACTATTTATATCTTATTTACAGAATGGGCTGCAATAGACAAAATAGAACAAAATAGGTGATTGTGCTACTCCTTCTTGGTAACATCTTTCCTTACCAACTCATTAAACAAATTTCTTTCTTTTGAAGTGTTTTTTATCTATTATTATTATTATAATGGCGACTTGATAACAAGTATTTGAAGCCAAAGTGATAATGTGAAGGTGAATGATGTTTACATTTACATGGTGAAATGATTAATAGATCATGAAATTTTACATTACAATTTCTGGAGTGAAGATGGTTGTTTTAGCCATCCCAAAAATTAAGAAAGATAATTTGCTTGCTTGATATTTTCAGTCACTGATCCTGGGTGAGAAATCATCAGTTCGTTACGTGACATACCAGAATGAAGAAGAAGAGGGAGAGGAGTGAGTGGAGGGAACTACAGAGGCTGTTGTATACTAATTATACATAAGTTATACAGTCTCTGTAGAGAGAGAACCATTCTTCCACATGAATAGTTCATGTCAAGAAATAAAGATGAGGAACTAAGAAGCTTACAACCAACTGAGAGACCAACTATTGATAGAAAAACAATCACTAAATTTACCTATAGAAGTTATTTATTACAAAAGGAAATTGGATAATTATTTTTGAATGAGCAAAAAACGACCACATTGAATTTTATCAAACGACAATAAAGTTACTGATTTATTTTTATATACAACTTTGCCTTGATATAATCAGGTCGGAATAAATTTCAAAACTTAATACCAAGTATATAATTTGAAAGTTATAGATCAAAATGTAAAACAAAGTCATGTATGTAGAAAGAAATCGGTAGAATTGAAATTTTGTCACGAAACAAATTAGTTTCTCGGCGAAATTAATTTCATTCACAATATTTATATCAGCAGATTAAAAATATTATTAACTGATGTGAAGACATATTGATATGAAAGAATCTGTGATAGAATGAAGGTGCAGATTGTTATGTTATATTTATATGTAATTTTGACATAAAAGTATGCGCTTCAGTATATCAATCACGGGAAGAATAATACAAATCTTTTGAAGCCTAAATCAACATCCCATTGAAAATTATAAACATGAATTTAATAATTCACAAAAACATAAAATTGCATAATAAAAACATTCAACTCCTCAGATGTAGACTAGAATACAGCAATTATTACCGGTATTCAAGGAGAAGCAAAATCTATATTGGAAAAGAAATTCCAAATTTCAATGAATTAGGATTATAGTTGGATATTCATAAACTTTATTATTGTTACAGTTCAGCGAAAAGTTTCAACGTATCCACCTCTTTATAAGGTGTTAATGGAGCCCTAATAGTTTCATAGTAGGTACTATAATCTGAGATGATCCACTAATGACAATCACTGAGATAGAATCATAAAAACTGGTAACTTACTCAATTTTTTTCTACTGTAAAAAGTATATGAGAAGCAGAATGTATATTTTCTCGATCATGGGCAATCAATCGAGACCAAGAATACTTTGGAGTATTGAAATTTTCTTCATTCATCCACTTGAAAAATAATTTGAAACAATAGTGGTAATGATTGAGAACGTAGTTTAAAGGTCAAATATTGATAATAATGATAATAATTGTTAGGATAAATATAAATGAGAATTGTTCATGAATCTTCTAAACGTTGATTTGAGAATTGTCAATGAATCTTCCAAACTGGACTTCAGCTATTTCTGGCATAAAAGAGAATTATGCTTGTCGGCGTATGATCTCAAAACAAACAGTTTCTGTGAGCCGTAAAGGATTAGAGAATATTATATTCTCTTGTATGGCCCTATAAGGAGCTGGTACATACGTCACAGTAGCCTTCTGGTCCTTCCAAAAAATTAAATGCAAAATGATCCGAGTAGTAAATTCAAAAGAAATGTAATGTAATCAAATTAAGGAGGGTTGAAATAGGTATATCTGTAACTATTCTTCATCATTCATTTATGATTCACCCTTCCATCCAGAATTCGCATCAGTTTCACTTATGAAGGTATCATTTCAGCAAAACATATTTAACATCATGCAATAAATTTCATTCGTACGGCACCTACCATTCAACATATTCTATTTCAATAATATCATTCAATTTTTAAATTATCACTTATACATCGTACTCGATTGAAAATATCAAGTGAAAGTAGTGAAAATAATATAGAAAATAGTCAAAATACCAATTTCGATAGAGTAGATTCAATGTATTAATGAAATTGAGAGATACTCGAATAAAGAAACACCAAATAAACTTGGAAATGACTACTGAGCTTTTCAAATAATTTATAATAAAGGAACATAAATGGTGATAATTTATAGTGTTATTGGGAATAAAAGATTTGGATAAAAAATTAAGAAGTTGAATAAGAATCATGGTTTTCATTTCACTATTAGCATTACATAGTTCTCGCTCTTCAACAATTTGCACAGCTTAGATAGCCTTAATTTATTTTCTTACACTCTTCAATTATACCTGACTTTCTTCAAATGCACTTCACTATTTTCTGTCTTTCAAAACTCTCCCTTTCAAACTGATCCCTACCTGGCACTCCTCAAATATTTTTCCCTATGCACTTTCCTCAAATCTTCCCCTTGCACTTTACTATTTTTTCCAACAGTAGAGTAGCGTTGGTGAAATTGATTTCCATTTTACTTCACCATCATCTCGAAAACATGTAAGCTTCTCATTCTCCAAATAGACAGTACCATGCATTGATAAAGATAACCTTCAAGAGAATGTGAAAAAGAGATTCTTGATAGAGTTTCAGTTCTATGAAATTAGAATACTAGGTGAAAATATTTACATAGTTACTTGCACTACACATTTCCTAAAAACTTTATGGTCAAGGTAGCGATAAACTAACTATTTTCGGAAAATTATCCATCAAGTCCACTTTTTTAAAGACATTACGAAGAATATTCATAGAACCTTCATGGTTTTATACAATGACAATACGAGAGACATTAATAGAATGATAACAAATTATTAATTGATGTAGAGACAATACGAATAATCGAAGGGAACAGAATTTAAAAGCGAGACAATATTATAAAAAATAATTATTGAAGAATAATTTTGCAGATGTAAGCTTCAACATTAAAGCTTATATTTGCAGGTAGATCATTCCTCTTTAAAATTTACTAGTATGGAAAAATACTAGTAAAAGATACATAGCTCCTCTGCACCTTCAAATGTTTATATTCCAATATTGTATCGAATCGATAAAAATTTCATCAAATACACCCCGTTATCGAAATGTTTCTTTGATATTGTATAAAATTGAACCGAAGAAGATATTTTTCAACGGTATTTTAATAAGAATATCTTTATGTGTGTTATGCCTCACAGTTAAAGGCTTAGATGTAGATTGACGTGAGTTCCATGGAACTTGCAACTCAGCACAATAATGTGAGACAATACAGCATTTATTATAATATTCAGACTAGAAAAGATGGGCGTGCAAAAATTGTTAGTAAATTTTGAGGAAAATTTTATTGTTTTCGGACGCCCTCGCGAAAAGATGGATGTGAATGGCTGCACACCTTCTGAATGGACTGGGTCCAACGGGGTTTTCACAAAAGACGTCCAAAGTTTATCAAAAACAAATTTTTATTTATCTAGTAAAAAATGTGATGATTATAGAAACACGACCTATCACAGACCGGCTATGACATTTGAAATACTCTTGCGCAACTGCTGCAGAATATTAGATTTTAACTAATGAACATTCTACTAATAGTATTTAAATTATAAAGGCAAATATCCGTTTGACGTCTAACACATAATTTATCAAATAAAATAAGAGTATGATAACCGATAAAGCTACAATTATAATGAAAATTGATATACTCATGAGCCTAGTCTAATTTGTTACAAGTTTTTGAATGGAAAAAATATTCAAGACAGTGAATACAAGAACAAAAACGAGATGGTAGTAATTTTTTGAGGACGAAGCCTCTCAGACGTATGTGATTTACCCAGATAGAATATATTGGAACAGAGTCGATTGTTAAAAACTGATTGAGCAAAACATTAGCTGGTCATTACGTTATTGATTTTATGTCCATGAGTGCATCTTAAATAACCAGAAACACAGAATTGTATCACAAAACGTGAAAAATATTGATAAAATTATCAACTTGTGTTTATAAGTTCAAAGTTCTTTGAAGCTGTTTTACAGGGGGTTAGAATCATGTAGATGGAGAAGCGAGTAGCCTATATTGCTACTCTATATAAAAAACTGTTGTCAAGAGGGGAGTTTGAGAAAATAGATATGAAATGGTGATGTAAATCAAAAAGAGTAGCTTACATCATTACTCACCACTGTAACAAAGCATGCTTTCAAACGATTACATCAAAAGTTGTTCAAGTTTGTAAAAATTGTAAAAACTAGTCACTTAGTGTTCATATTGTAAAGATTGTTTGTGTTTGTATTCATATACAATAATATATTATCTATCAGTATTTATTGGAGATTATTTTGTTAATAAAATTCTATTTGTTTTGTGTTTGTTGCGCACTTTTTGTGTCGAAGGCTTGTTGGCTTTGACAGAGACATGACCGTGAACTGACAATAAACGTATTGGCTTTGCTGCTGTTTCGAGAAAACGCAAAATCGTTGAAAATTGGTTTTTCAATTTGTATTATAAGAGTTAGAAATAAAGCTGGTTTGGGTCCGATATAAGACGCAGGCGATCACCAACCGTTCTAATCACTGATTGGTGGTAACTGGGAGGTTCGTCTGTACTTATTGTATTATTAAATACATAATATTTCTAATCGTAATCAATTTCTTATCTTCATTATGAGAGTGAAAATTATTATCAATATGCTGACACTAACTGATTATAATATACGAAACTAATATCCTCTCAGTGTTTATGTGGTACCAATACATGGAATAACTGTCTAAGCTTCAGATGTATATCACTGTAACTTATGTACTTCAATGGTGTTCTTGCTGAAATGTGGTGCAATAAATGGCAACAAATACTGAACAGTCTTCAATCAATTCTTTCCTCATAATCCTCTTTTAAGTGATCTTTTATTTTGTTGAATTAGTTTTAATTCAAATTAGCCAAGTTCAGACTGGATGTTGAGAGGCTGGTGATGCTGAACAATCAGACTGTACATGGTCAGTAAATATGATGGAACGCTGGAAGGGAGGATAATGAAATATCTTCCAGGCTTCACTATTTGTGTTGATTTCTAATAATTAAGACGAACATTAAATTGGAGGAGAGGATTAATTTGGAAGCTAAAAACATAACATAACTGTTATATTATCGCAACCATATCTTGTCCAAGTTCGAATAATTTGTACTTCTATCCAATTAGATCAACACTTTGTTTATTTATTCTATTTTTAGGACTCTTATTTAATTATTTTCTCCATCGATCGCAAGTAAGAGAGTAGAGCATACTACTGATACTTACTACAAAGTAGAAAGGATACTCTATTGATTGGTTGATTGAGTAACAGTGTAGTAGGCCTATACAATGATACGGATCAACCCTCAAATTTTCAACCAACTAGTTTTTTCCAAATATTAAATTAAAGCAAGACTAAGATGTATGATTCAGGTGATGCCCAATTTTTTTCTACATGAATAGTGAGAGCATAGAAAGAAATGAATTGAACCCACTCTTACAATTGAGCAACACGGCTTCTTTCCACAGATCAGTGAAATCATAGATGATTATGCTTCAAACTACAAGTCATTTTCTACCATTTTTCAAGTCCAACACAGGTTTCTTCAGGGTTCTCCAATATATTTTTTGGTTTTTGTTCACAAAGTACCACTGATAAATATCCAGCCTTCTAGTTTCTGCATTATTCAAAATAATTCACTAGTCTCCAAAACTCTTCCATTTCAAGGTCTAAAAGTTAAGGTCTTTATCTTTATCAGAGGTCTTTATGTAGTTCTTCATCTGAAGTCTAAGTGAAGGTCTAAAACCTTCACAAGGAATGAAACACGAGTTCAATTCAAAAATATAATATATTGTTATATAGAATATATAGTATTATAAGCAACAATAACAAAATAAAATGCATATGATAGTAGTGAGTAGATGTCAAGAGAGGCCGAATACTTTGAGAGCATTGAACGCCGTGGCGAGGGCAACGTCCTCTGGAGAGCGGCAAAGCAGGGCTGCCACCATTTCAACCAGCGCAGGCAGAGAGCACGGCTCATTGCGCTGAAACGTGCAGTAACGCTGCAGAAAGGTCAGTGATCTGCACAAAAATCCGACGACAGCTTTTACTAGACGGCATTGAATGAATAAATATAATAATTGAAAACAGTACATGAAATTGAGTGAAATATAAAATATTGAGAATAAATTGAATAAACTAACCTCTGTGTTAGACCATCTCTGACATGAGGTGGCAGCTTGGAAGCCCTTGCATTAGGATAGAGAAACGGAGAGTCAGTCTCAACTAATAGATGATCGAGCGGAAGCCCACTGTCAATCAGCAGCGATTGCAGGCCTTTTTCAGAGTTATCTTTGCACAAAACACCTGAAAGTCGATAAAAAGTGTTCAGTTCTATCAAGAAAATGGACCAAAAAAGGTACCTAGTACAGATTGTAGAGGTAAGACAAAATGTTCCTCAATACAGTATAGAGAAAAGTAATCTTTGCACACATAGAGGGTTAGCATGAATTCCGCATTTTCTTCTTTTTTCCTAATATTTCTTAAATTAAATCCTATTTATTGTTGGTTGAGTAGTGAACAATATTGGAGAATTCAACAAGACATCAATTTTTTAGCAATACCAAACAAATCAAATAGCTAGTCATTATTTAAATAGGATGGATTTTAAATAAAATCCAATCCAATTAAAATATAAGAAGGGAATATTTTCAACGAGTGAAATTTCAAAATACGATATCTTGCCATTGACAATCCAACAACGGAACATGATTGGGCTATCACTTATTTAGATAGAATGAATATTCCGGTTTTATCATTATTTACTGCAATTGTGCTGTTAGCTTATATTGGAATTGTAGATTTCGCAACGAAATGTAAGGCAGTTTCGTCTATTCCTTTCATGTTCCAACAGCTGATTTTGTCTGCATATAGTCTGAGAAACTGTACCGGACCAGCTGACTAGAGTATATTTGTCCGCTACAGTTTCTCAGACTATTTGCGGACAACATCAGCTATTAGAATGCGCAGGGAACAAATGAGGCCACCTCAAATTTTGTTGAGAACTCTATCTTGGGCCCGCATTAACCAAAATAGAAACTAGGTTTGATTGTGAACCAACAAAAATATCATAACACCCATTCAAAATTAGCTGATTCACAGCCGACTTTAGAAGTCTACTGTGGCTGATAACAACAAACTGACGCTAAAACCAAGTTTTCGTTTTTGGCGAATTCGGAGTCGGACCTAATTTTTGTTATTTTTATCTTGTTATTTTTCCCAATTCTTGTATGACTTAAACAAGAAATTCAGGCTGTTTCTTCTGGCTCTTGTTCGTGATGTAACAGCTAATTTGAAGCATCTATTGTCTCTTATGATTTCAAAAACATCACCTAGGCCTAGGCTTAATCACAATTTCAACTGACAACATCAGCTGTTGGAGGACGCAAGGAGCAGAGGAAACCTTCCAACTTTTTGGCATTAGATATACTTTTCATGCATTGGTGTTGACGTAGTCAACTAGTAGAGGTTTGTTCTTTTACCATTGAGGAGTCCGTTAACTTAGTTTTTTCCGTTCTCAAACTGACCAGTTGCATGCCACTTGAGCTTTGTGTCTTACAGCAAGAAAAAAGTTAGAACTTGGATGAATGAACGAGTTACTAGCTCACCAGTAATTCCAACATATACGCCCATCTCAACATAGGTGCGTGCCTGCTCAGCATTGCCGGAGAATGAGTGAATGAAGACGGGTGGCAGAGAGTCCCTGTACTTGGACAGCACGCTCACCATGTCGTCATGCGCGTCACGCTCATGCACGTATAAAGGCTTCTTCAGTTCGCAGGCCAGCTCAATCTGAAGAAAAGACAACACATTGTAAGAACTATCTAAGAGTCGTAAGAAAAAGAGAAACAGAGTTGTTGATAACAATTCTCCACAAAAGGTTGAGAGAAACTTTAAAAAACTTGGATTAAACTTTTTACCAACTTAAAATTTACTTACTTTGTATTATTTTTTCACTTTAAATCAAGTGGAAATTGCTTTGTAAATCGGATTCTCTGGATTAAAAAAAATATAGAGAGATCATGAGTTGAATTAGAAGAAACATAGAAAAAGTTGGATTAAACCAAGTTAAATAGCATTAATAGGATTCTTTAGATTAGCAGAAATTTAGGGAAAGGAAATATCAATTGAAATTAGTGAGGGGAATTGAAACAAAACAGAAGCCGAGAATGTGATGACGAATAAATCAATGAAACTTGTTAATGAAATTTTTAGAGTAAAAACCAACTTGTATTGGAATAAATATTACTAAATTGATGCAATAATACATTAAAAATAGTGGAAGTTATATAATATACTTATACATGGAAGTTTCACTGGAAAGTATAGTCTGGTCGAGCAAAGATACATCCCTTCAAAATGGCCACTTGAAACGAGTGTGAATGCACATGCTCATATATGAAAATTTCAGTGTAAAATAACTTCTGCCAACCTACCGCTGGTAAGATGTGATGAGAGACGGATGGTAGGAGTGAGACTATTTCAATTCGACTGCTGGCAGCATTGAACAGCCGCCATTTTCAAGAAATGTCTTCTTTGCTTGACCATAATATAGGGCTGTTCATAAAATAACTTTCCCACATTTTTTTCTAGTGCGAAACAACATTTAATTGACTTTTCTCTTACATCGTTGGAAAGTCTGATTTATCCTCTTTCTTTCTATATAATTACAATTTCCATCCCTACATTACAGTAGGAGAAATATTATTTTCTGTAGGACCTCTTCAGAACCTACAGCGTCAACTCGGTTCCCCGCATGGAACAAACTTTGCTTTTGACTTTATTGTGCGTCGATATTTGAATTTTGGGCAGAAATTAGAGTTACAGGGTGCTAAATCAGAACAGTTGGGTGGATGGAAGGGAACAAAGTCCATCTGAACTTGGTTTGAAGGACCTTGGCTTGCCATGAGACATGCGGATGTGCATTATTGTGATGTAACCTTTCACCATGGCTGAGTTTGCCTATTCAGCCGTTTTGTATGCACTTTTAAAGTTTTCATGGTATCAATTTGAGTTGGTGGTGGACTAATTATTACTTGCATTAATGAGAAAATGGCCCATAAACCACAGTCATCATTTGTTTAAATTTTTTTGGCCCGAGAGAATCAGAGTGTGATTGCGAATTTTTGATTCCGAATCATTGTTGCTATTTTTCTTCCGGTTTCAGCATGGAGTGAATATAATGTATTTTAAAACTCAACAAGTCGAAGAACTCATCAGTATTTAGATTCCAGACGGACGATAATGTCGAAAACAAAGTTGTATTATGTTTAAAAGAGTTGGCGGTGGAATGTCTGAAGAGGTCCTACAATAATAAATCATGCTGCTACTGTATGAATGAAACAATTATATAGAAAGAAAGAATATAAATCAGGCTTTCCAATGATGTATGGGAAAAGCCGATGAAATATTTTTTCACCCTTGAAACATATGTGGGAAAGTTTTTTATGAACAGCCCTTGTACTATATCCTATTATATTAAGCGAGCAATTTCTGTCTGTATGTATGTTTAGATAATCACGTATCTAGAAAACGGCTCTAATGATTTCCTTGAAATTTGAAATGTAATATAACCGTGATGAAATAATAAGATTGCACCAGGTCTTATGTCCGGGAAAACTCTCCTTCAGGAATATTCCCAAGTACTGCATTATTACGGCTGTTATCGTTAGCTGACCAATGCTATCTAGCGGGAGTAAATGGAGTTACATTCAACTCTAGATCACAATAACACATGTTCATGTTCAACTGTGAGAGTTGATCAATTTTGAATTTATTTTCTACAATAACACATTTTATGTACCTAATTCAAGAGTTCGGCCGCAGCTTCAGAGCGAAGATCGGTACCAGATATTATACATACTAAAATGAGTTTGAAACAGTTTCATCAATCAACTGTAATGGCTCAATTCATATTGTTAATTGAAATTGGCAAAAGTCACATAAAAGCCGATCGCAAAATTATTGTAATTAGCAACAGGCGTACAAAACCTACTCAAGAACTTTATGATCTACTGACGGTTTTGGAATGTAAAGCTGAACATTTTCAATAATAAACACTATTATTTTCATTTATTTAGCATTCAATTCTATCACAATCCATCCAACAAAAATTCAACACATTACAACAAATACGACCATAGCTCGATTTATCCCTCTATTTTCCATACTTTCTTAATTCATATTGATAATGCTAGGGTTCTACATGAAATTCAACATAATTCGATTGTGACCTGTTTACTAAAAGCCTCCATTTGTAATTCGGGCGAAGAGAAGTCTTTGTTGTAGTCGAGTCCACATGCGCCAATTGCCACACACTCGCTGCAATCGGCCACGCTGCGCAGCTCACTCAGGCATTCGTCAGTCCACGATTTTGCATCGTGTGGGTGCACACCTACAATGGATGAAAAAAATAATCAAATTTGGTAAATTATTATGACTTTCCATTCCGGCTGGCGATCATGTGATCAAGCCGTAAATGTGTGGTTATAATATTTTTTGTATTAATAATGTGAAAGAGAATAAAAACATTTTTTCTATTCTATTCTATTATGACTTTCCATTATAATTATTGATACAATGAACTTCAATATTTCTAATACCATATTCTAGCAAGCCTAGAATGGATAGGAAAATTAATTTGATGGGATATTATAATCAAAAATACAACACAAAAATCAGTATTTGCTGAACACTTGATAGATTCAGGCCATAGTGTGACAGATATGAACTCCAACATGAAAATTTTGAATTATGGAAACAAAAACAGTAAGCTTGATGTTGAAGAAGAGTTTCAAATTTACACTGCAGCAAAATTAAACAAAGAAAAAATCATAAAAATAATTCAAATTGACACAAATAACCCAATTTTTTATAGAATTTTACAAAATTGAATGTAAATAACAAAAATAAATATGTTTAGGCATCTATACCCTAAATTTGATGAAATTAAGCAGAATGATAACCTAATCATGTGAAATTCCTAATAATAAACACATCTGATTGATTATCATACAGTAAGCTTACTTATTAGCAGAATTAATTTGTTTATTTGTTCATTCGCACTTGAAAATGACTATAATTAGTTGAAACATGTTGTGCATTGAAAAATAATTCAAAAAGGATAATTATTTAAAATAAAAACAGTGATAAAAGTAGCCCTGAGATTAAGGAAACACTGATAGCATGAATATATCAAAATTCAAATTGATACTATTCACAAAGTCAATTTTCTAAGTTTGTTCAAGATTTTCTTGATTTTACTTCATTTTATACTTTCATAATTTTGAATTATTTGAACTTTCCATGGCTACTTATAGCCTAAACCAAATTCCATGAGTACCAAAGCAACTTATAAGGTCAAACCTATCAGGCTATACTATTATTCAATTGACTGAGTGAAAAGGCTATTAAATTGATACAAACAAGAAAGAAAGCAATATAATAATCATAACTTACCAGCAGTTGAATAAATAGTGTCAGGATAAATTCTGGCTAGTCTTAGTGCTTCTCTACTCGACTTGACAGACGAACCTGGAACTATCATCTTTTGAACACCTGCAAAATACATTGGCTCAAGTTACGACTATAAAAGTGAATTATAATAATTATAATTCAAATAAATTCATAAATTTAGTATTGAGAAGACTACCTAAAACAACAGGAAAAAATAAATATGTAATATGTGATGCAAATTAATTATAATTTGATTGGTACTTTCATAATATCAATTCCTTTATTCGTGAGTTTTTAAGAGTTTATTCAAACTTCTAGGATTGCCTTGATTTAACAGTGACTGAATAATATGAGGTAGATAACAAACTTGGCCCAATTCTTGAAATGTTTTTGTATCAAGACTGCAAATTCTTGGTTATCAACACAAATCTTCCTAAATAACATCTTCCCAAAGATTCCTAAATCTTATCGAATAAACACTAAATCGAATAATACCTAAATCTTAATTCGATGTAGGTTCGAGTTATTATCAATTAACTTACACGGCAATAGATACTCACCTGCATCTTTCGCTCTCTGTAGGACGGATTCCAAGTCTCTTCCAAACTTTTTATTAGTCAAGTTGGCACCAGCGTCGATTAAAATATAGTTTTCACAGCATTTCATCATGGACTGTGCTTCTGAAACTGCAGCTGCCATGGTCGCTATTGATATCGTTCCTGGAAACCAGTACAGAAATTAGTCATTGAAGAACGATAAAACTAGTCTCACCCATGAGCAGGCCCGGTCTGGCAGGGGTGGCAACCTGGCGATCGCCAGGGGCCCCCAAACTGGGAGAATAGAAAACTACTTGTTGAATAATTTGGTATTTATGTTTTCACTCAATCCTACGACTTTTATTTCACAATAGACGTTGTTTCAAATATATAATTTTCATTTATTGAAAGCTATCAATTTTTATTTAGTGCGAGAGATCTTTTTGCTAGCCGCAATCGGTGCGGAAATCGAGATATACTGTATTATGTTCTTTATAAACTAACACAGAGGACGGATAATGTTGAAGTGCTTAAATTAAATATAGTCGAATAATTATATTGGGAGCTTTGTTAAAGGTAGAACTGTTTTTTTGTGTTAGTATATGAAAAAATCCTTGATATCAAAACAATGTAACAATAATATTTTGTGCAAATATTTAGCCTGTGTTCAGGGTTGGACTGGCCAGTTCGTCCACGATCGCGGAGGGGCCCCCTACCTTTTTCCAAAGATCGATTTTTTGCAATCTTGTGTTTCTTCATATTTCAGGAATTACTAGACGCACAAAACGAAGAATATCACTTTAACATAACTACTTTACTTATGAAAGTCCTATACAGTCTGAGATGCTGATCTAATTATTGTGTGAGTTGTTTGGGGCCCATAAGAGCTCCCACATAATTTCTAAAGTATGATTATGTCATTATCTCGTGATTTTGTACCATTCTTTTCACATTTATATAGTTCAGGTTCTAGAAGGGGCCCCAAAATTTTTTTCCAAAGAACGGGTTTGTCATTATCTTGTAATAAGATAATGTAATCTTATTATAAGATTACAAGATTATCTTGTAATAACGGAATAAGACCATTCCGTTCACATTCAAAACCTTTTGTATAGCACAAAACTAAGAATAACTCATTTCTACAGTTTGGATGGATAGATTGAAAAAAGCTCTTGAACTATTTCAAAATTCTGTTCTGGATGGCCTGTTTCCTACTTAGTCTTAGGGGGGACATATTCAGACCCTTTTCCGCTTTCTAAATCAGGAAAACAAAAATATTTGTTGAAAGAGTGAAATAGATTATCATAAAAAGTTATAAGTTACGATATTGTATAAATAATACAAGATATCTACATGACAAAATATAAGTTGAATCCTTCACACAGTTTGGTGAACTTTAAAATCACAAATGAAATCTAAATTCCTCCACTGTATCCTTCAAATTGTATATTTTATATTCGTTCATAATTGTCTTTGGGCTTGGATCGACGTAGAAAATCCTGGGTTTGTAACTCTTATTCATTCATGTTTAATTCAATTTTCTCTTGATAAGATTAATTATTGAATTAAGCCTGATCCACGATCCTGAGACAATTTATTCACCTATCCCAAGGTAATTATATCAAAATCTGATTAGGCTACCTTGATCTATTCTTATATGGGTAATCCATATTTGTTGACGATTCAATTGAGACATGAAATATAATTATAGGCTAGTGGGATTTATTTTCATTTGAGTGTTTTCAAATGAGAAAAATAATAAGGAAACTGCAAGACATTTGTATCAATATTTTATACGCCAAGACACCATTTAACGCACTTTTTGACCATTATATATTTGAAAATTTTGGGGCGGTGAACCCATGAACCCTCCTCTTGGCTGGGGGGGGGGTTATGGAATCCCCCCCCGTGATCAACCCCTAGTTGATCAATCCCCAGGAGCCCCAAGCCTCCCCAGACCGGCACTGCCCATGAGGTTGAAGGTTAAATCCACAAGGGTGATTAATCAATTTAATAATTTTCTCAAGGAGGATTTATCATATGAATGCAAGGCTAAGTTACATAAATTTCATAACTTAGGAGTCATTCAAATTATAACTTGAGCAATCTAATTCTTATCAATTGATTTGTTTAGGCTACACATCACAGTTACAGAAATCAAAGGTTTAGAGTCTTCAATCTGGCCAGGTTTTCTTGGATGAATCTACCATTAAACCAATGAAATGTCAATAGTGGCCCAGTTGACTAAAGTCAAATATTTGGTTTACAATCAATTCAGCATTCTATTAAGTTATAATGATAAAATCACCAATTTATTAATGATTAATACTTTTAAAAATTAACCAATCAACTTAGGTTTTAAGACTGTTCTGTTGATTTTTTAAATTTCAACTACATTAATAGAACTGAGTGAAATAAAATTATTTTAACATTTAATTTTATAACTGAGTCAAGTGTGGAGGAGCAACTTCCCAAGTCAATGACAAAATATCAACACTTCTTAAAATAGTACACAGAAAACTGAAACCAACCTTGCTACTTGCTACATTCATGCAGCTGTTATCATGGAGAGCTCAAATAAGCAGAAAAATCATTCAAACTAAGAACTATGATTCACTTAATAAGTTTTGCCCACTTCGATAATATCATTGGATCTTAAGGACTGTAGCACATAAGTAGGCTAAATACATTTGATATTGATACACTTGTGAGATAAAGTAATAAGAACAACATTCCATTCTCATACTTCACACTTCCACTAAATTAGTGGTAATAAAAGCTACAAAATAAGCGAGCTAGATGACCAAAGCCAAGATAAACATACAATTTCATTATGATCTCAGGAAAAATGCTTCCGGTAAGTGGTTATTCCAACTACTTGCTTGAAGAACAATAAGTTGTAAATAGTATTGTACTTACGGGACTGTTGAAGAAATAAATTGTGAGTTAACGTAAACAATATTATTCTTAGGTCTCATTCATACATAAACAACTGGCTGTTTACGTGGTAGGAACTAGAAGATCGATGATATTAGGAAGAATTCAATAATCATAGCTGCATGGGAGTATTTGATTGCATTAAATTGAATATCAGCACTAAATTTTTTACATTTTACTAATAAAACTAATTATGTACTTGATTAATTGAGCAACATTCAACAGCTCTCAGTTTCAGCCATGACCTCTGTCAAAAAACCGCAGCTAACTTGATAGTGAACGGAGGAAAGGGATGACGTGAAATGCCGAGACCTTTTATTTGTTGGACTTTACAATGGCTAGTAGGTTAGTTAAAATATTCAATTTCTATTAGCTCACTCCTTCCTTTTCTTTTAGCCATTCGTATTGATTTTAATCAAAACCTATGAAAAATTGTGAATCCGTCATGACCTTGAAATCAAAGAGCAGCTGTTGCTAAAGCGAACCGGGTCCCGACTCCCCGCCACTCAATTCGAATTCTGTTCTAATTCTAAAGTGAGGTTATGTTGAATGTTGATCCAGTGAGCTCCTTCTGAATTAGAAAATCTCTCATTAAACCTACTTCGCATTTGCATCAAATTAACTCCTACATTTCATAATAAAAATGGGTGACAATGTACATGGATCGTTTCTCTCTCAAAAGATAAATAAAGTAAGATGGAAACCAGAGTTTGGTATCGATGCTGAAACATTCGTCACTGGCAGTTGGGATAACGAGGTAACTCAATTATATTTCAAGTTGATTCATCTTTAAATCTTCAATTAACTGTCATTCCATCGGAATATTAGGTCAGAATGTGTTTTTTACTTATAATACGGTGCCCATGAGGGTGAGCATGAGCTTGCTTCAAGAGCGTGTTCTCCAGTGGCGGCTGAAAGAGATACTGCCTGCCTGAGGTTCAAAAACTGCAAAGTTATGGCTTTTCCGCCTATAGGTAGGCCTACATGTCTTATGTGGGCCATGGTAATTGTGATTTACGTAGGTAGTAGTTATTATGATTAGTTCTTTATTGTCATTACTTATAAATGCCTTTTACCATTCCACCTACCCCGAAAACCACGTCTTGATCCCTGACCCTTTTCTACAATCTTCAGGGGGTCAGCTTGACCCGATTGTTCTCTGTTACCTATATTAAATTCTAGCTTTCTTTGAAAAGTCAGCACTAATCAACTTACATTTGCATTTAAGACTGTCAATGGATTTCATGGATCCAAGGAATTCAACAAGTCTTTTTGAATCAGTCAAGAATTGAGTTTTTTATTATAAGAGTAGAGTAAAACTGTAACCTTTTGTTTTCCAGGAAAACCAACTAACATTATGGTACTATCCCCCGTTGTCGGAGCTTCAGGAAGAAGAATATCTTGATGCGTATCCTCAGGTGGTGTATGAGCAGCAGTTTGAAGGAGATGTGACAGAATTGAAGGTCAGTGTGTTCTCTGCTGATGTTTTGCAGTTAGCTGTACGAAAATTGAACTGAATTTAACTAGCGTACAATGACTTCATTGCAGTGACTCCTTGCTAAATCGATCATTGGTTCGTGTTGACGTGTTGCATTGATACTGTTGGATGGTGCCATTTTACAGAAGTTGAATTCAATCAAACTCTTGTACAACATACCACAGACTTCTGTGGTAGAGTCTGGAGTTGCTATAAATATGTATTAGGTTGAATTAGTTTGTGGTCTCATAAACAAAAAATTCTTCAAGATAAGTTACTCGCACTGTGTTTGTTCCAAAAGGAACCAACAATCATTCTTATTATAATACTAAACCAATTTCAAACAGCCAAATTGCTATAAATAACTTATTAATTTTGTGTTGTTATAGAAGAGTGAGAATTAATCTTTACCCTTTTCATCATAGGAAAAATAAGAGAGTAATTTCATGATGGAGAAAAACATTTCTGATATTCTTCAATACTAGACTTTGGGTCTAATTCTTGTAATCGTTATTCTCCACTCTAATTAAACATGCATAGTTATAGTTATTTGTATTTTTTAGTTTTATTTTCGAAATGGTGAGAAATTATAGTACAATAACCATTTTTATATTTTCAGTTCGTGACAAACAATAAATTTTTGGTGTCATCTTCTTTCGGAAGAGTTCAGCTATTTGATATACTGGATAGAACCCAGGCAGCTAAAGCCAAGTTGAGAGAAGTGATTACATGGGATACTTGTCATTACTTCAAGTAAGTACCTTCTAAGCGATCTTCCAATCAAAATATCTATTAATAATTTTTATTTGATTTTTTATTACTTGATTGGTTGCATAATAAAGTGAACTTATGAGTAGTGAGTTGAAGGATCACTTCTTCAAACATACCTAAATGATGTTGATGTATCCAGATTTAAGAATTTCTTGAAATTATTCATTCTACTTCTGCAAAATATTCAATAATAAAGTCCGATTCAATTTTAGATATTTTGATGTATCCAGAGCTAAGAACTTCTTGAAATGATTTTATTAAAAAATGAATTTAGATTAAATTTTAGATGTGATGTATAAATGTATCTATTACTTTTTTCAAGGACTGGGGAACGTAGTTCTTGCACTGGAATTGCGACATTTGAAGAAGATATTGCTACCATTGGTGAGGATGGAAGAATCAACTTGCTGTCATTACACAACGAGAGACTTGTCAGAGTTATAGGTAACGAACTCCTAATCAAATTCACTGCTCTACTGATCAATAAGTTAGACCGAATTTAATTTACGTATAATACTCCGATTTTTTAATAACTTATTATAATTTATTTGTTAATTATTTCTTTATTCCAATCGCTTTTAGATTCATTTTGGCCTATTTAAGATATAATAATGAAGTTATAAATGAATATAATGCAAATCAGGTGTTCTTTTTCAAATAGAATTAATCTTCTCCTTCTTTGCTCACAGAAGACTATTTGCAATTCAGAGTATTACCAAATTTGAAATTTAGTTTCTCAATTGAGGGTCTCAAAAACTATCAAATACTAAATCCATAACTATTTTCTTATCAAAAAATGAAAATACATTAAAAAATACGCTTATCGCTTTCTTGGTGGGGAGCTAGTACCTTGAGGGTAGGTTTCACAAGCTTTGGGAACATTTTGGCCACCCATCCAAGCAAAACATAGTTTTGGTGACATAACATCATGAGTATTTAGCAACCGCCCAAACCGAGTGATTAAACACACCAAAGAATCAAATTTTTTTCATAAAAAGATTTAATATTTTTTGTATTCCATATCGCTTTTCTGATTTGCAAATCCCTCTTATGAGTGATGTAAAATTCCAAATTAGTTCATCTATAATCTCGCTGAACCATTGAATTTACAGTTTGGATTTGTCGTATCAAGGTGGAAGATATGTAACCCGCAATAATCTACAATTTTGAAAAACTTATTACTTGCTTAATCTTGAACGGATTTCAAAAATATTTCAACACAACATTTCTAGACCTTATCTGAACCTGCCCATCAAATATCAACATTTTCTACCGATTGGTTTTCGAAAAAAATTAAGAAAATGCCGAAAAACTATAGAAAAACTCAAATATTTGGCGTACCCTTGCAAAAACCCGTTCTTAGTAGGCGTCTAGAATTCCAACTGAACATGTCTGCCAAATTTGAACGCATTCGGTTTGGTAGATTTTTAGTTCTGCTGATGAGTGAATGAATCAGTGCCATTTCGCTTTCATATATTGAATTTCTCTCAATGTCATTTCCATAGTCCTAGTTCTATTGTTATGTACATCTAAATTATATTCATGTGTGAGCCGTAGACAAAAAATTTCATGTGACAAACCCCCAAGAACGCTTTGTCACCGAGATAATAATGCAAAAAATTGAAATTTTTCTAATTATTTAGAGGTTTCACTCAGGTTCTAAAATTATCAATTCCTGCGAAATTCTAAAATTTGCTGAGAAATTCAATGAAACCAGTTTGAAGTTTGTAACTTCAACGGTTATTGAGATTATGGCAAAATATTCTAAAAAACTCAATTTTTCAGCAATCAAGGGTTATAACTGGATAAGGAAACGCTACCAAACACAAATTTTTCACTTGTGCTATGTTTTGTCTATTTTGTGATTTTCGATCGCTATTTCTGAGATTTAGGCCCATTCTAGACGAGCGTCGAAAACACGGCGTTCACGTCGCGTCGGAAACGCGTGCTCGACAGAAACTCATTGTGTTAAATGGGCGCGCGTTTATCCCGCTCGTGTAGACAAGCACATCTGCTTTTCATAGTTATGATGAATGATATTGAGTACAACATTGGATCAAAAGTTGTATGCTATGCGGATGATTCATCCATAATTACAATAGATAAAGACCAGAATACTCTTCAACAAAAAATGAACCAGTGTCAGGAAGAGGCTGCAGTCTGGTTCAAGGCAAATGGTTTGCTGCTAAATAAAGATAAAACCCAGATATTATTGCTTGCGCTGAGGCAGGTCAGTGAAGGTGCAAAAAATGCTAAGCTTCTTGGGATTACACTGGACCAAAAGCTTTCCTGGAGTTCTCATATAGAAAATTTATGTTCAAAACTCTCTAGGGTGATATACTTATTGCGCAGTCTCAGCGACTCTGTTCCCAAAAAATACATGAGAACTTGCTATTTTGCTTTCTTCCAGGGTGTGTTTCTGTATGGCCTGGAACTATGGGGTGTGCTCCGGATGCACAGAAAGTATTCTTACTACAAAAAAAAGCAATCAGGATAATTTCTGGTGCATCATATTTAGAACATTGTAGGCCTCTATATATTGAAGAGAAAATCATGACCTTGCATGGCATAGTAGCTTTTAGGCTCTTAATGAGGGTAAAGAGAAAAATAGGCTTGCTCCCCTGCAGAGATGAAATACACAGCTACGATACTAGAAACAAATCCAAAATTGATGTACCTTATACAAGATTAAACAAGGTATTAAATAGTCCTAATTGCATATCATTAAAACTTTTTAATGCACTACCAAATTCGGTTAGGGTTTTACTGGAATCAAAATTTAAATGTTGCTTGGAGTGTCTCCTTTTGAAAACTCCTTTGTATTCTATTTCTGACTTTTATCAAGTATCGATGGAGAATTTTGCCGAATTATGAAAACCTTAATCTTATTATTCCCCTCAATTAGAAGATATTATGTGATTTTAGAATATGAAAATATATACTGTGACCATACTAGATTATACTGATGTGTTAAATTTGTGTTGAAAATCTATTACACTGAACTCATGTCTAGTCTTAGTAATACATTTGATCTGTTGATTGTATATTTATTTGATTGATCTGATTGATTGTATATTATTTGATCTGTTGATTTATTAATTGTATTTATTTGACGTTCCCGATTGCAATGTAAACAATGCTTAAAGGAATAAAACATTCTTATTCTTATTTTTATTCTTATTCACATTCAACACAATGGTTTCTGTCGAGACGTAAACGCCGCGTTTTCGACGCTCGTCTAGAATGGGCCTTTGGTAAAATTTACACAATCGCCGCCATTCAACATTTTTCTAGAATCCGACTCTCTTCAACTTTCATTAATAAAAATACAAATTTATGATTCCTTATCCAGTTATAACCTTGATTGTTGAAAATTGCGTTTTTTTAGAATATTTTTCCCATTATCTCGATAACCGTTGAAGTTACAAACTTTAAACTGGTTTCATTGAATTTCTCAGCTTAATTTTGCATTGGAATTGTCAATTTTAAAACCTGAGTGAAGCCTCTAAAAAATATTATATTTTTTGAAAAATCTCAATTTTCCGCCATTTTTATCTTGGCAACAAAGCGTTTTGGGGGTTTGTCCTATGAAACTTTTTGTCTACTTGGTGTAAGGAATGAGCCTGAGAAGTATTGCACATTCCTCCTGAAACACCCTGTATAGCTGGATTGGAAAAGGAAAAAGACAAGAGCACAACACTAACACATTCATTAAAAAATGATAAGAAAGTGATGTTAATACAGCAAAATTGACATTACAATGATGATTTATCGCTTGTAATGTAAAAAGTGACTGAAATTGATAAATTCCAATCATTTTGAAGCACTTAATAACACGAAAGGAGACTCAGATTGATCAATTCCAATAATTTTAAAGCAATTTTATAAATTCCCAAAATTTCTTGGCCAGGGAAATATTCCCAAATCATAAGTCCCTTCCCACTGGGAATATTCCCGATCCACATCACTAGTTATGACTATCATTACAACCACCAATTTCTATTATATTTTTATAATAACCAATTTCATAATTTTTTATCTATTTATATTTCCAGATGAAGCCGATACATCATCGCTTAGATGCACATGTTTCTTGAAGCATAACGAACTTCTCACTGGTAACCTCCGAGGGCACATGAAGATATGGGACCTGCGATCGCATGAAGACAAACCTGAATCAACATTTATGCTGTCTGGGGACCAGGTCGGTACTTAATCAATTTATTCCCTTTCTATTGCAGAAGTTCATTTAAAAAATTGGAATCAATGTTTGTTGGAATTTCAGTATGGATTTATGATTGTTATATTAAGTAATGTAATTTTTATTTTCAATTTCTTTTCAGATTGGTGCTACTAGTGTAATCCACCACCCTACCCAACGTCATTTAGTTCTAGCAGGTGGTGAGGATGGGGCTCTAACTGTATGGGATTTGAGGCACAACACATTCCCTGTCACAGTTCTAACAGCTCATTCGCAATCAGGTAAATACAATACATCTAGTAAAAATACGAAATAAATTAAACAAGGATCAATACTTCAACAAAATTTGATAATTGGCTGGCTGTCAACAGTCAGTAAGTTATCTGAGCAGCTGATAACACCCTGAAGAATTAAGTGCTAAACCCAGAGATTGAAAACAATTCAGTAGCCTATCTTAGGAATGAGGATCATTCAATTTGATGCTGGGGTCGCCAATAAGATTTAAGTCGCCAATACAAATTTAATACTGTACTCTGTGTTGATAAAAATCAGTACTTTACAAGAATTGATTATGGGTTGGACAGATATGTAGGACTGTAGGTCTTGATGGAAACCGTAAAATACCATTATAACTTGTACATAAGCACCTTCAACTTTGGAAGACGCCAACGAAACCTTTGGTTGGCAAATTTGCCGTTATTTGTCCGTTGAGGACAGTCAGTGTAGTCTGAAAGCTATCTAAAAGAGCAGAAGGGTTTTGATGAGGTTGCATTGGACTCAATATGCTCTAGCAGATCACTTTCCGACTGGTTTAACAGATGCCAGAGCTGAGCATTAATAACAAATATTTGGCCACCTCCAATTTCATTGTACTCTGCTAGATAGATAAAGTAGATGATGACAATAATGGGATATAGTCTTATATGAGAATAATTTGTGATCAAATGAAATAAATAACTGTTCCTCCATCGTATTAATGTTATATATAATGTATGCTCACAGCACGCCGTTCATGATTTTAAATTATCACCAACAGATTTCAGTACAGAATAGTATCCCGTATTCAGAATGGTTATCATCACACATTTATTTGTCAGTTAATTTGAAAGTTCATATATATTTAAAATTAATGCCAGTTCAGAAGACTTGTGCATTATAAACAAAGAAGCTTCAGCTCTGCTGTTCCATCTCTTCTTCCTTTTGGACGTGGTTCTTTCAATTGAAATACCTTGATTTTCTCAACGCTCTAAATGTGTTATTTTCTTGTTCTATCAAATAAATCATCAAATTTTGGAACCAACTCCAGGGAACTTACTCCATGTGATGTAAACCCCTTGATGTAAACCTTCCCTTCAACTCATTAATCTGCTGTTATGAAGCTGATTGGTCTCTCCCAATCAAACATGCTCGGTAAACCGGGTTCCTTAAAATTATAGCTTCGCCAGAAAGTTAGGCGGTTTCGTCTGCTCCTTGTGCCCTCCAAAAGATGATGTCAGTTAGAGATGACATTTAGCTATGCCTAGATGATGTCTTTTAAATCAGAAGAAACAATTGATGCTCCACACCAGCTGTTAGTAGGTTCCATCACGTGAATGAGATAGACGTGACCGGTTTACTGTTTGGCTGTAGCTATATCTATATGCATGTTGATTTTGATTTTTGTTTTGTTCTATTTTGTTAAACATGTTTGATTGTTTGAGAGTGATTTAGTACAACCTCAACAAATTTTATTGAAAACACGGCTTGACGCTCACCAATAAACTATGTTTCTAGAATTCTCCAACTAAATAATTGGGCTACGACAAACCAATTGTTAGAAATCACCTCTCTACTAACCTATCACACTCAGGTTTAACACCTATCAGGGGTTATGAAAAGGTTAAAACAGGCACATAGAGACAAGATCCATAGAGAGCCTCAGAGTAGGTGTTTTGGTTTGTCGGAGTTATGGAAGTCACACAAATATTCACATTATAGAAGTGAAAAATATGAATAATTGATTTTAAAATTATTGTTTGTTTGCAGTGAGTGAACTGCAGTTCCATCCCGACCGCCCCGAGCACTTATTCACGTGTTCGACCAATGGTGAGATATGGCACTGGAATACAAGCTCAGTCACCCGTAACTCGGCCCTTAGCTCTGACATGTCGGTGATTGCTGGAATAGAGGACAATCCGTGGCTGAATCCTGACGTTGCCAAGAACCGGATGGAAGTCTACGCTCTTATGCCAGCCATCAGTCAACCAATCAACAGTTTCGATCTTAATCGAAGTCGGCTTGTGTGTGGTTGTGATAACGAGGCTGTTTATGTTATAAAAAATCTCATCCTCTGAACTGATCTATAGAGACTCCATAATTAAACTAATTGTAAACTCTGAACCATATATTCAATTATAAACGATTTCTTTTTTAATCTTGCTGTTTAGATGTTCAACTTTAAATTGTTGAATTAGAGATTGAAGATTCCGTAATTTCAACTTTGAATTTTCTTTGATGAACTCTGAATTGATATTTTTGTTTTATTATGAATTTGAAGTATCATTCCTCCAACTCTGAATTTTCAATAATGAAAAATGAATATTTTTTGTTGAATTGGAAATTTGATATTTTGTATCAGTATGGATTATCTGTAAGTATTTCAACAGCTATTTTGTACGGTGATCATCTCAAAAATTAAAATTTGTTTGGATAATATGTTTGATTTCTCAAATATTTTCATTACCCATAATGTTGTATTATACTCCTTGGGAATCCTTGGAAATCAGTTTGAAATATTTGAAAGCAAAGCATAATTCAAATTGCACTTTTTAGTTCAGTGGCTATAAGGAGATCTTGGAAATAAGAGAACAAAGTTTTTCATATAGTTTTATTAAAAGTATCAACTTAATCTAATAAATTCCATTACATCATTACCCAAATTATGGATTACAAAATACAATTAACTTCAACTTTTGACACTCATCAAAATATAATATATTATAACAAATTGATTATTGAAAGAATATATTAATGATTCATAACAGTATCCTAAACTAATAATATCGGCGGAACATTGGAATACCAGTTCGTTTTGAATTGAACTCATTGTACCAAATTGGTTGGTAAATTAATTGAAAGTATTGCATTCAGAAGTGAATTTAATGAATCATATCGATAATACATTGCAGTTTTCATTTTAAAGAAATATCATTGTAATAAATCTCACAGTTATGAAATATGTCTCATTATCACCCTTCTCATTTCTCAAGAACAAGCTTAACAGGAGCTCATGTGAGAATCATCCTACGAAAAAAAAATGGTGATAATTGAAAAATATTGTGTTTGGGTTAAAAGTAATTGAAAGAGAACAACCTTGATTACAGTTACAAGTCTCTGTAACTAAAGCTTTCATATTCTCGCAATGATTTAGAATTTGATAAAATCTTATTATTGTTTTGTGATGATTTGGCTATAATTTTCATAAAACGCTTATTCAAGTTTCAACTCATAATATAATTAAAATGAAAACTACTAACACAAATTGGTAGGCTCACCTGAAATTTATTGATGTACAGTATCGATAAAAATTATACCTGGAATAGGTTAATCTAAAACAAGGTAATTGTAATCTGAAATAGCCTTGAATCCAAAATAAATTAAGAGCAGTAGTTCAACCAACATAGCTGCATGAAATGCAGAGCTGAAGAATATTATTTGAATGGATTTTCATTCCATAGAATCTTTTCATTCAAGTTTAAAACAATAAATAATCATTTTTAACTATAAGATTTGTTTGAAAACGTAAATTTCAAGTTAAACCTAGTTGATTCAATCAGTTGGCATACATATGAAACACATTATTGGCTTGCTAATAATATTGGCATATAACAATTAAAAATATAATACAGAGGTTTGATGAGCAAGGAATCAATTTGGTATTTACAAGTATGAAAATGAGATATGGTAATTATTAGAATTCATATAATTACAACTAAAATTTCAACAATTTTGAACCAAATATTCAATAACTCAGTTCTTAAAACAGATTCAAAGATATATTGTTTTTATAGACCAATTTCCGACTGCATTAAAACAATAATTATTATACTGAATTAAATGTTGAACTTTGCTTCTGCAAAAAATTTGAGATGTATCTATGAGATGAATATCATGGTGTTCATTGTTTTTTTAAATGATTTTCCAACTGAGTTATACCTGAGTAAGCTATAAGTTATGCATGCATAGTATAATAAATGCCTCAGTTGTGTATTGTTTATTCATCAAAATATAATATAAAACAGCTTGGAACGTTAATGGTTGGAACATATAGCATAAAATTCCCTTGAAAACCCGCCAACATGCATAATACAACACATGTAGATTTTCCGATAATCCTCCTTTAATTCTCAAGGGATTAAGTTTTGATTTCCTTGTGTATCAGTTTACAAGAATATTATTGAAAATCACAACAAATTCAGTCACACAGTTTTTTTATTATTTAAAAAAATACAGCTAAAACTAAGTACTACAGCATAGTATATAATTTTTATATTTTTTTGTTGTATTATAATTCAAATATATCATATAAATCGTACCTAACAACTATATAACAACAAATACCGTGATCTCCAGAATGTTTTATGATGACTAAATGAAATAATACATCTGTTGGATTCACTGTATAAAACTTGGTAGCAGTATAGAGTCTTTTTGGTGAATTTATATATATGGTCACCAACGCTCAAGCACAATCAACTTCCCATCGGGGAGTTGCAAACGAAGTGGACATACTTATTTCTCATGTGGGTAAAATGTATGGTACATTTCTCATGCACTGTCGTAGATATAATATATAACCAGTGATTTCAAGAGAAATCTGGTAAGCTTTAGAATACGGCACTTTCCTTATCGGTGCTAGCAAATAAGGCCACCTTCAAGTCTATCAGGATCTCTTTGAGATGATACTCTTTTCAAGGACCTGAGAAATTTCTTTTTCCTACAGCTACGTTAGAAAGTTGCTGTTCCTGCATTGATTACAATACCCAAAATCTACTTTTCCGCTCTAGTGCGCAAAATTTTTTTCTGCACTCCAGACTTACAACTTAACATCAGTTTTGTGAATCATTTCAGGCTAGTGAAGTCTATTATGCTCTTGAAATCATGTTGGCATCACTGGCAAAAGCTAACCTAAAATAACTCCTAACGAACCGCGATGGCCAAGTAGTTAGCGACGTAGACTAGTAAAATTTAAATTCAAAATTCAAAATTTTAAATTTTAAATTTTAAATTTTAAATTTTAAATTTTAAATTTTAAATTTTAAATTTTAAATTTTAAATTTTAAATTTTAAATTTTAAATTTTAAATTTTAAATTTTAAATTTTAAATTTTAAATTTTAAATTTTAAATTTTAAATTTTAAATTTTAAATTTTTAAATTTTTAAATTTAAATTTTAAATTTTAAATTTTAAATTTTAAATTTTAAATTTTAAATTTTAAATTTTAAATTTTAAATTTTAAATTTTAAATTTTAAATTTTAAATTTTAAATTTTAAATTTTAAATTTTAAATTTTAAATTTTAAATTTTAAATTTTAAATTCAAGTTTCTTGCTGCACTCGAGAAACTATACCTCACTCGCCTGCGGCTCGTGCGTAAGTGTTTCTCTCGATGCAGCAATATCACACTTTGCGCACTGATACACAAATAACTAGTACCGGTACCGTACTGGAATTCTTAAATGCCACTACTCTGATACACTTTTAAATTTTAAATTTTAAATTTTAAATTTTAAATTTTAAATTTTAAATTTTAAATTTTAAATTTTAAATTTTAAATTTTAAATTTTAAATTTTAAATTTTAAATTTTAAATTTTAAATTTTAAATTTTAAATTTTAAATTTTAAATTTTAAATTTTAAATTTTAAATTTTTAAATTTTAAATTTTAAATTTTAAATTTTAAATTTTAAATTTTAAATTTTAAATTTTAAATTTTAAATTTTAAATTTTAAATTTTAAATTTTAAATTTTAAATTTTAAATTTTAAATTTTAAATTTTAAATTTTAAATTTTAAATTTTAAATTTTAAATTTTAAATTTTAAATTTTAAAATTTTAAATTTTAAATTTTAAATTTTAAATTTTAAATTTTAAATTTTAAATTTTAAATTTTAAATTTTAAATTTTAAATTTTAAATTTTAAATTTTAAATTTTAAATTTTAAATTAATATTTCAGTTGGCCACCATTTTGAAATTTCTCCAATTTTCAATTCTAAAATTCGAATTTTGAATGTAATTTAATTTTAAATTTTTTAATTAAAAGTTTCAAAATCCAAAATTTAGAATTGAAAATTGGAGAATTTTCAAAATGGTGGCCAACTGAAATATTAATTTTAAATTTACTGTTAAAAGTAATGGTTTTTTAAACTTCTGTATCGTTACAAAAATTTAGAGCTTGAAATTCTGAATAAAATGGTGCCTGATTTGTCAGGATTCGATGATAAATAACTGATGACAATTTTTATTTCAATTTCTACCTCTCACATTCAATATGGTAGCTGTAGGAAAAATTTAATGTGTAATATAGGCACAAAGTTTCTTGCTGCACTCGAGAAGTGTTTCTCTCGATGCAGCAATATCACACTTTGCGCACTGATACACAAATAACTAGTACCGTACTGGAATTCTTAAATGCCACTACTCTGATACACTTTCCAAGAACCTCAGAAAACACTCCTCATAATTATACTCAGGTTACTTTATTTCCTAGTAGGCAGTAAAACTACACTTGTACGCACTGAGAATTAAGCTATCAGATGCAAAGTCCACCACTTCTCAAAAGCCTGAGAAAATGTCTACTCCAACACTTTCTCCTTTAAATATGACACATTACTGATGCCCAACACTTCAATTCTGATTGTGCAGGCCTATACACACTGAAGAACACTATACACTAAACCACAGTGATAGAAAATAATATTTTCTAAAAACCATGCGTACTAAACTGATATTTTGGACACCCTACAACAAGGTGTGGGAAATGAATTAATACTTCCTTTACACCTTACTTGCACGCTCATCCATAATTCGATTTGTTTAGATGTTTGATAGAAAATAATAATAGTTCCCAAACATCATTTGCATAACTTTGTGGTTTTGTTTGAAATTGTGATAGAAAAAAAATATTTCCTAGATTCTTGCGCACTAAATTTTGTTTCATCTTGTACTCATAGGCGCATCTAGTGCACAAAGATTTTTTTAAAAAGCTGATAGAAAGCACTATTCCTAGTTTTGTTTGTAGTTTGTAGTTTTGTAGTTTTCTTTACACGGTTGATAGAAAATAATGTTTCCTAAATACCTTGCGCACTATTCTGTTGTTATTTTGTATCGGCGATAGAAATTAATTATTCCTAAATATACCTACCTTGCGCAATAGAGAATACTATTCCCTAAATATCCAGGGTACAGTATTAGAATGTAGTTTTGTTTGCATGGTTGATAGAAAATAATATTTCCTAAATACCTTGCGCACTATTCTGTTGTTTAATTTGAATTGGTGATAGAAAATAACTATCCCTAAATATAGGCTACTTGCGCGCACTACTTTTTGTCTACATAGGCGCGTCAACGTCTAGAGCACTGAGCAGTTCTGTGCCATGCAGCAGGTGACTGCTGGGCGCGTTGACAGCGTAATCCTGCTCGGTGAGGTCCATGAGTGACGGAACGGTGCCGTCCGGATCCAGCAACGTCAGCGATTTCAGTCGCGTTCGGCCGTCGCTGTCTGACGTATTCACTCGTCTCGTTCCACTATCCTGAAAACAGTGCCACACAACTCTGTTAGTTTCATGTGTCTAGAAATAGGTAAACAATACTTGACATTTATTGACCTACCCTATGAATGTTGGAAATACAGTATATAATAGAGCAATAACTATACTTCTCTCGATATAATAATCATTACAATAGTAAGTTATCAGTGAATTTTAATTAGTATTTACATCAAACAAACAATTTACATCATAATGAAATTGAAATATTATTAATTAGGACTAGGAAGTACTTTATACCACTCTACCTTATAATAAGAGAAGATTGAGAATAATCATTCAAAACAGTAGGTTAGGCAACGATCTTATGATCAAAATTGAATCAAAATTATTTTTTCGTGATCTTAAAGTTTCTCATATAATCTACCAGCAGTATCACTATATTATGGATTAGGTATAGTACGTATGGTCGCACACAGTTGACATTCCTGCAAGATCGCCACTTGAAGCGAGATTGTAACTGATCATGCGCAGATCATGCGTTGTATAAAAATCTTGTTTTTTATTATAGAGGGTTCGTCAATGAAGTGGGACGATTTGAATAAGCAACAGGATGTTCAAGAAATTGTATTTTTGTTATTTTTTATCATAAATAAGGAGTAGAAATGTAGCCATTTAGTTAACAATAAGTCAAAAATCATTTTTTTGAATATAACATCTTCCATAATTATGTCCTCCATTGGAATCTATGCACTTTTGCAGCCGGGCCTGAAAGAAACGGGTAGATTTGTCTGTGACTTTTAACTTTGTGCGTTACATCGAAATGATTCATAACTTTCTTACACCAGAAATCGCCCGTTTTCTATTGATTGAACAAACAATATGAAACAACAAGCCACAATGCGAGAATTGCCATGAATTCTGTGAATGTTTTGTTTCCAAGCCGCGTCATTTCTCAAAACGGGGATATCCCTTGGCCCCCTCGCTCTCCAGATTCACCAATCTGTGACTTTTTTCTATGGGGCTACATAAAAACGAGATTTTTTTCAAAGCGGTCCACTCAGATCTATTCCAGCTCTAAAACAACGGATTCGAGATGAGATCCAATGGAGGACATTTGGAAGATGTTATAGGTACTCAAAAAATGATTTTTTACTTATTGTACACTAAATGGCTATATTTCTACTTTCTATTCACGATAAAAAAAAAATACAATTTCTTAAACAAGCTGTTCCTTATTCAAATCGTCCCATTTCATTGGCGAACCCTGTACTATTATATTGTGTTGACTGGCCTATACGTCAAATTGTGATGTAAATGTGAGGCTATACTAATAAAGATATTCTATTCTATACTATCTGGAAATTTTTGTTTGAAATCACTTCTGCCAACATACCGCTGTTGAGATGTGATGAGAGGCAAATGGCAAAGAGTGGGACTATTTCCATTTCGACTGCTGGCAGCATTGAACAGCTGTCATTTTTAAGGAATGTCTTCTTTACTCGATAAGACTATACATAATCTCATATAATCTAGCAAAAGTATCACTATATATCATGGATTAGGTAGGTACTACTTATTATCCTGGTATATTGTTAATGTAATAAAATATTTCGATTTTTTATGTCTAGACATACCGGTATATACCAATAAAGAACTCAACTCGAAAAAACCATACAGTGAATAATGATCCAATTGAGCTGAAAAAGTATGAACATAATCTTTCACAATCGACTGAGAACACCATTGTATTAGAACAATTTACAAATCCACAATCGAAAATTCCAAAATGGGTAAAATAAATAGCTGGAATGAGAAATAATCATTATTAACATGACATAAAAAATTGAATTGATCAAGAAATTTGTTCAAGAAAGGGAAACCAATAAGCCTTAATAAACTATATCCGTATCTCTCTTGCAAAAAAACACATCTCATTTTTAATGTTGCATTTTTATTTATCAACAGTATGTACCCAGTATGTTTCCTCTACGAATTCCTTATCACAATTTTTTATTGGCTATTCTGAATTAAATAAAAAAATGATCTGTGACTATGTTACTCTTTCTATATTACAATGTTACACTATCTATAACGAAATAGGACTCGATCCTATGACCTGAGCAGTGATAGCCCATCAAAGTTGCAAGTTTTGATAAGAATTTGGCGACTCGCCAAGAAAATTAGCATGCAATCACTCCTCGTATCGATTTCTCTCCACACACGAACTTGAATATTCCAGGACGAAAATGCTCTACAATGTAGAAGACAAAATAGGCTACTGTAATAGGATTATTATCTGGTCGAAAGATTGATGGCTTTACCTATTAATCAACAATACAAGAAATGTGAGCGTTATTTCAATGTTATTTTAACAAAATTTTTATCGACTCATTCATGAATTTGTACGACTCTGTGAGTTCTTCTCCAAATCACATCAAGATTTTTGTATCTGAGTGAATAAAATTAATATTAGAAATATTTAATAATGGAAAAAAAGTTGCCAATTAAGTTACAGTAATAAATCTTGTTTTTCTCAAAGCGATGTGATAGGTAATGATTAAATTGATGAAAAGATCATCTTCAAAGAAGCAAGTCGAGAATTAATAATAAATTGACTATTTTGACTGATATATTTGCAACAATCGCGAAGATAATCTATGTACTTTACATTTATAAAACCGAGAAGTTATATTATCCTGTCTAAAGAGCGTTCTTGTTCCTTCACTGACTCTATAATATTTTTCAATGTGCAATGAAAACCCTAGAAGGAACAATTCAGCTATTATCGGTGCTTATTATTACTATTGAAGTCTACTACTTTATTATAAAATATTATTATAGGCTAATCCTCATTATCGTTGTAGCCTCTAGTATCGCTATCATCAATCATCATAGAAAAATTTATTTATTCATTTATCCATTTACAGAAAATACTAAACTTATTGGCTAAAAACACAGACTAACGTCCAAAACGTTACCAAACTCTACTGACTTGGTACTTACCTACCTCAAGCCAGTGAGCTAACTAGGTACTAAACAAACATCTGAATGAGGCTTGTGAAATAACTTTTCCTTGAAATTATTAGTTATCTAATTAATATTTTAATGAATGATAACTATAATGATTGAAGAAAGTCAACTATGAACCAAATACCTCATTTGATATTCTTCACAGGTCTTTAAAGAAATCATTAATATGGAGCATCTACAAGTAAAACTTTTATTTTGACTTCAGGACACACTTTGAGAGGAAATTTTAATATAATAGTTGTGGTAACTGCATTCATCCAAATTGTTCATCAATATCAGATTCAATAGTTGTTGATTTTCGACAGATATTGGCTAATCAGATATATATGATTGGTCTATAATCAGCCACTAGATGGCGCTTCTTCTGCTTAAATTTCAAAATAATTCAAATCTGACAACAATAATTTTGTTCACAACATGGATTTCACGTTCATCATTATTCAACAGTTAACTCAATACTAACATTTAATCTTATCAAAGTTGAAGTATTAGTTATTGAAGCAGTTTTCCTTTATTATTCAACTACTGATTAATTTGAAAACTTTCAACGTTCAGTTCTCTTGACAAGGGATCTTGACAATCAAAATAACAGATGAGAGACTACCTTTACTTCGAAATACCAATAAGTCGACATTGACTCCCAAAACAGCTGACATTTAATGCAATCAAACCGGAATGCTACCTATTGATCGACTAACCCTTAAATCGACAACAACCTTCAGTCAGCTGACATTCAAGGTTATTTTACCGCCCTAGGGCCGAAAAACGCATTTTCCCGGCGAGTTGCTGGCGACCTCGCCTGAAAACGAGCGTTTTCGGCCTCCGTATAAAGCATGTAAAACAGTCCATTTCATACCAGTGTGGCGAAAAATATTATTATAGGCTAATCCTCATTATCGTTGTAGCCTCTAGTATCGCTATCATCAATCATCATAGAAAAATTTATTTATTCATTTATCCATTTACAGAAAATACTAAACTTATTGGCTAAAAACACAGACTAACGTCCAAAACGTTACCAAACTCTACTGACTTGGTACTTACCTACCTCAAGCCAGTGAGCTAACTAGGTACTAAACAAACATCTGAATGAGGTTTGTGAAATAACTTTTCCTTGAAATTATTAGTTATCTAATTAATATTTTAATGAATGATAACTATAATGATTGAAGAAAGTCAACTATGAACCAAATACCTCATTTGATATTCTTCACAGGTCTTTAAAGAAATCATTAATATGGAGCATCTACAAGTAAAACTTTTATTTTGACTTCAGGACACACTTTGAGAGGAAATTTTAATATAATAGTTGTGGTAACTGCATTCATCCAAATTTTTTCATCAATATCAGATAGAATATGATTGAATCTTTCTTCATTTCATAGATAATCTAAATCAATCCTCAATCTATATGATTGGTCTATAATAGCCTACTACCTGGTAGAGCTTCTTCTACTTAAATTTCAAAATAATTCAAATCAAAGTACCCTTTTTCACAACATGTTTCGCCGTTCTAGAGCCATTTTCAAGTGTAAACTCTTCCACTAAATTGAATTGCCATGCAGAATAAGACCATCATTCAAATAAGATGTGATGGCTCAATATAGATATTTTCACCATTCAAAAAAAAAATTAATTTATATAAGTTACCACATTTTTGAAGTCCTCATGGGGCCCATACACTGGTGATGCCAAACCAGAACAAACCAATACCATCCAACCAATTGTGACGTATGAGATACCATCCAACCAAAACTGTTACCAACATATTTTATAATGATTCCAAGATTACTCAGCTGAACAATACTGACTTTTAATTTCTCTGTAAAATACAATAAACTCATGTGCCCGGTTGTTCAAGCACAATTCGAGGGACCCTCAAGTTTACTACAGTTCACTACATTTCCTATACTTAGCATAGAAAATGTCAGCTGTTCATCAAAATTTGGGGGTCCCTCAACTTTGAGTGTGCTTGGAAAAACCCGGCACTAGTGCGGTTATTTAGAAACATTTTTGGATAATTATGAAAGGTTTGATATGCAAATTTTGTCGGTTATTCATTTATTTTTCCATTTCTTACAAAGGCAACTTGGAAAATGTATTTTAAGCCTAGGTGAATGATGCTTTTATATATTTTTTAAATTAAAACAAAATTAATTCCCTTCATAGGTCAACACAGTTTTTTCTATTAGAATTAAACAAGCATCAATTGTTCATAGACACTGTCAGAGTCATAAATCATTAGTGCATTATTTTAATATTATTATTTTAATATTATTATTTTGCTAAATTTCAGATTCAAGTTGAGTATTTTATGGCTACTGCTGATCTAATTAATATGGATTCATATGCAAAAACAACAATAAAAATAATCTAGAAATACAAAAGCGCAGTGCTATTGCATTGGGTGATATTGAAACAATAATTTGTAGATCACGTATAGGCTAAGGAAAAATATGAAAAACGAAGTAAGAAGAACTTGGAAATTGACTGAGAATAAATCAATTTTATTATAGCTTTATTCTATATTTATGTTGATAATAGAAATAAAGAATGGATTATGAAAAAATGAGATTTCTAGAAATAGATTTTAGTTATTTAGATTTAGGTTAAATTATTTAAAGCGAATGTAAAAACAAAACACTTCCAGAACATCATAAAATTCTACAAATCATGAATGCAGCTGACCGATAATTCAGACAGCTGACTAATTTTCATGAAGCTACGAAAAACCATGCAAACAACACATCCAACCGATTTGGTATCACGTGGTTGGATGGTTTGGTTTGGCATCACCAGTGTATGGGCCCCATTTAAGTCGGGTATTACAAGATAATAGTTCTATGACATATTTTTATTATCAAACATCTGTGATGATGAAATATTACCGTTTAATGAACCAAATATTATAAATGATCATATTCTATGTCATATGTTCTCCTATAGAGAACATATTATAATATCTTTGATAATAGATGTATGACATAGAACTATTATCGTGTAATAGCGGCCTAAGACGCAGATGTAGATTCATGCCCGGTTTTCCCAAGCACACTCAAATTTGAGGGACCCTCAAGTTTACTACATTCCCTATACTTATCATAGGAAATGTCAGCTGTTCATCAAAATTTGACTGTCCCTCAACTTTGAGTGTGCTTGAAAAAACCGGGCATCAGTCTTCATGATATTGATTAGGGTACAATATTACCTGCTATATTAATTTGAATATCCAGATCATACCATAATTAATTTTTTCCTACGTGCCCCAAGAGGATATAGATTGAGGTTGATAAATTTCTCAGTTGATAATTTTATAATTCTCGAGCCCCTACATGTAAATGGATCTATGAATGACCTAACATTATCAACATGGATCAATAATATTTTTCAATTGCACAGAAAATATTAGGTCAATTTGGAAATAGTGATACTTTATTGGAGCTATATTCAACTGTATTGGCAAGAGTTATCTGTAACTCACGGAGGGGTCTTTCACAGAATGATATAAAGATCAGTGAACAACTTTGAAGGGCTTCTCAAAAAGTGGAAGCTGAACAATGCTTGTGAAGAGAAGAAGAGAGGGAAGGAGTTTGGAAGAGAGAAGGAGAGGGAAAGAGAGAGGGAGGCGGTGAGTAAGAAGAAAGCTGAAGTAGGTACTCGCTAAAGAAAGCATAATACATCGCTAAAGAACCAAAAGAAGGCTCCCATACGTGAGCTCATAATTATTGAATTTTCATAATGAGTTAAATTATAACATTACTGATGACATTGTAATAATGTGTTATCAATATTTGCTACCAATTTATTCGAATTAGAATACAATAATTAATAAGAAACTGAAATTTTTTTAGTAAATACAATAGCTACTGGAGCCAGGTTACTGAAATTGTCTATGATAATTAGTTGTTCATAGAAAAAACTGGTCCTAAAAATCAGGTTTGAGGTAGGAATTAGTCCCTCATAAAAATGATAATCAAACACAACTAATCTGATCCTATTTATATCGTGTCAAATACATATTGAGGATGACAATATAATTTATATTAAAGGAAGCTATGATGAAACACATGCTCAATATTTCACCTGCTCGGTAGGCCTAATAATAGTACCTATACAACTTATGTTGGAAACAGTATTAAGAGAATACCAAAAGCAGTACTTCTAGTAGTATGAGTGATGGAAGTAACTAATAAGAGTTTAGTTCCAAATAGGTATTGTACTATTTTTCAATCAAGTCAATAGATCGATTATTTTTCAAGTAAGGTTGGAAAAAGCTCGCATCTCTGACAGCAGCCACTGCTAAGACAATAGGTTTGATTTCTATTTTATCTGGCGTTCAATGTATCGTGGGTTAAGTGGAAGAGGGGGCTTGCATGCCTCAACTTCACCCACAAAACTTTTGTAAAGTATTTACAAAGTGTAAATAGAGGCATTTATCTATATATCCATCATCCCATAACTTATTCTTAACATCCGAGAAAAAATTCCAATAGAAATCACGAGCGAATTAACTATACAGCAGGGACTTATAATTTTACACATAAGCCACACAGTGAATGATAATGTAGGCCTTGATTGACTTGATAATCTCCATCAAGATGGTTATTCCATATGAAGTATTTTAGATGGCTACTGGCTACTACTAGCAAAGTTCATTTACGTTTTGAATCAAGGTTTGGTAGATCTATCGTTTCTTCAACTTCTACCTTGAAAAATGAATTCATAGATTTATTTGGCTCGCCAAACATACTAAGAATTCATGTTATTTCTCATTAGTGTAGCCTACCTTTTCATGGATCTATTGATCAGGGATAAAGTTCAAACCACTTCAGCCTTACGTAAGCTGAATAAAACTCAAAATAACACTCTATTCATCACTCACAACAAAGTTTGAAGCCCATCAATTATTAACACTTTATTAGAACAGCTGCCGTTAAAGGCTTCATATCAAGAGCTGGTGGATTTCATTTGACTTGCTACAGTATTCAATATTTGAACAATGAAACAATCCACTGAATTGATTTGTAGTATACAGTGAATCCAATTGGGTGAATCGAATACAATGGAGTAATGAATTAATCACCAAGTTCCATTGGATCATGCGACTATTTTTTCTTTAATATAAACTTTCAATCATTTGTAGTATCGACATTTTCTGAAGCATCAAATCGTTTTGTAATATTTCAGGAGGATTTATTGGTAATATTTGAATATTTCTGTTCAGAACCTCTTCTATTGTTCCCACTTCCACCAGAAAACTGATAGAATAGTAATGAATAGGAAAATAAGTCATATTCTAGATAAAGTAGGTACTCTTAACTCTGCCTCATTTCCTGAACTCGTAGTAATCTGCTTCCGATTTATTGAAAATACGGCATAAGTTACAATCCACCAATAATATATGATTATTTAAAGGATGAGAAATAATCAACTTTTAAAAATATAGCGTCTCATTAGAAAGCTAAGAATATCTAAAGAACTCACTAAACAAGGAGTCAAGGATGGCTGTAAGTTATCCAGAAGATAAGTTTTAAAATTTGACTAATCTTTGATACTTTTAGCCAATAACCTACTCAACAATTACGTGATTGCAGATGTAGAATATTCGATTTATTCGGAAAAATGACTTTGGAAAATATCATAGCTATTCATCTGTTAGATATCTGCCATGTAACTCCCACAACAACCAGAATCCTTAATCATGGAAATTTGTTCGTGGAATTGATACATGCACATGCGTGGACAGAGATAGAAAAAAATTAGTCAAGTTTGATAAAACTTTGAAACTACGTGATGACTCATTCTTCAGCTTATTAGCCTACCTAGCCTAGCCCATCAATTTTAGTAGATATTTTTCATACAGTTGATCAACAGATAGAAATCGATTTTCTAATTTGCTGGAAAATACATCAAATGTGTTCAACTCTAATGAAACAATCCATTAATCTATCTATAACATCATCATGACATCAAGTATGATTGAAAGAGTATTAATTCCAAGGAAGAAAAATGTTTCAAACATAAGAAATCATGAGAAACTCATCGGGATAAAGAGCAGGATAAAATAAACTCTTTCTGTTTTCAACATTTTACTGTAAATACAATAGAATATTTTATTCCTTTATAACAATAAACAACATATATATAATTTATTTCACTACTCGCTCACTAATTGCATCGGTTAACCGTTAATTACAGATTAGAATTGTCCAAAATCCTCAATGCTTGACCCAACACTACTTGGTAACTCATTCACCATATAAATTCCAATAGGATAATCAATTACAATTAAAACCTATTGATTCTGAAATTTGAATAGATTCATTCATTTATTTAGAAAATTTTAATGGAAATTAAGAAATTTACAACCAACTAAACAGTTATTTCGTACTGTAGGTCACAAATTTATTATATGCTTGGAAAAGGAGAATACTGCCAATAAAAAATCAAAAGTTAAGAATAGAGTGTACTGAAACAATTTCAACTGTTGAGAGATTGCATTATGATTTATACAATTTTCAAGTTAAAAGAGAAATTTTAAAAATTTGGGAAGTCTAATCTACTAACAAAAAATATTCAATATCCAAGAAAGTTTAACCGAAGAAAATATTAAAGAGATTTAGGAGAAACGAATCATTCTACTTCTTTCAAATGTACGTGAATTGATTCAAGTGATTTGAAAACATAACAGCAAATATCAATCTTCCAATAAATAATAATTATAAACGATACTAAGGAGATCATCTCAAATAGAATGCGAGCTTCAACAACATGCATACAACTGGTTCAACTAAAACAATATGAGGTAAATAAATATAAATATAAAGCAGACTAAATTATCATTTTAAATGAACACAATGTGGCTGCCGAGTCGAAAGTTTTTGTTGAAGACGATGAGATGATGTCTGGAACATATTACACTGAAAACCAAACAGATAACACAACAATTGTGGATTTGTAAATTGTTTTGTTAAAAAAATGTTCTCTGAAAATTAAAATTGTCACAATTTTAAAATCATTTATGAAAGTGGATTTGTAAATTGTTGATGAAACAAGTACAAATGTTCAGTTATGTGAGACAATCAAGAATCAAATTCTAGATTTCTCAACAAAAACGTTAAAAGATCATTGTGCTTTTGGAAAGCGACCTGAAAAATGAATTCATTGAATAAAAATAAGTCCAATTTCCAGGATGAACGGTGAGGTGAACAAGATAGTTGTCGGGCGGGCGGGGAGTATGTCTGGCTACATTGCTAGGAAGTACACGTTGTCGTCGCTAGATGTCGCTAGTGGCGCAGCTGGTGCTAAGAGTAGGACGCGTGACGCCTATAGACAGCCGCGCTGGGAGTACTGTACGGTTTTCTCGAGTTGAGGCACACGTAGCCTGCACTGATATCACATCCACTTACTAAAAGGTTCATTAGCACGCTATTACTGCGCCCCCCACCGTCGTGCACCCCCGGGCGCGCTATCGACGCCTGTTGCCGGCTTCGCTTCGCCGCCGCCCCGTTCTGGCTCACTTCCGGGCAGCCGGCTCGCTTGCCCCGCTTGTCTCCGTTCTCGGCGCCTCCTCCCCCACCTATTCCTCCTCCTCCACCTACTCACAAAAACAACACAAAAAATTAAAATTTTTGAAAATTATACAAAAATACAAACAAATAGTACATTTATACGTAGTAATTAATTGGGAAGATGACCCCAATGCATAACATGATGAGATAGCTTCATAATAAAGATTAATTTTGGAAAATTTATGAAATTTTTGACAAATTAGTGTTTTTATAGAATCAATTGATGAAATTTAGCAAGAGAACTATAAAGTTGGCTCTTGGTTTAAAAATGGATTATCATGGTTTAAATGAATGAATGTTTGTAAGAGAAATAAGAAATTGGATGAAGTTTGAGCCAAATAGGAAAAAATTAACGAAAATTATTAGAGCTGGTACTGTAGTTTTGCCGTTGACAAAAACTTTTCTAAGTACATTTTTGTATTTATAGTTCAAATAGGCATATTATCTATGCTAACAAAATAGCACTGTAGATAGTTGCAAACAACAGAATTTTTAGATATTTTTGTGGATACCGGTACATCATTAAACCAAATTGAATGTGGAGTAAGTGAGTGAACACTAATTTCTATTAGAACCTCACATGAGTCTGATTTGTGGAAGTGCAATCAATGTACAGTATTTCCGGTACAGTACTCCATTCTATTTATAATGAAAAATGTTCTGACTGAATGTACCGTGAACATATGCCAGTAAACATTCATGAGAATCTTTATCGTTATTGTAAACAATTGAAAATTTGAAGCAATAATTGACAAAAGTATGACATCACCTTTTCTACAGGTGACGGACATATGACTGGACCTGGAGGCTGGATTTGAATTTGTGAGTAGTAATTTCGCTAAACTGGAATCTCTGTCTGGTTTTCTATCTTCTCTTGGTGATGTGGATGTTGAAGACCTGTAGAAAATACACTCTATGAAGAAAACAAGAAAATAAAATACTGTATAATAATTTCATCACATACCAATGGCGGCTAGTGCCCAAGAAACAGGTGAAGTGCTCGTATATTCTACTGTACAGCAATTCACCTATTTCGTGGGCACGAGCCGCCAGTGTCACATACTGCATAAATACTGATGTATAACAAAAGACAAATGATTAATTAGAAGACAAAAGGAAATTGATTTTAAATATAGCTCAAATTTGAAAAAATATTAATTAATGATTCAATTGTCACGTAAAACATTCTCACTGATATTACGAACTCAGAGTTATAAAACACATATTGATGTGTGTGACTCTATTATCAGTACAAATGAGTCGAAAAATGTAATGCAATCATATAACTTTAAAAAATTACATTGGAGTTCGAATTAGAAGGCATGAAATGTTTGAAAAAATACATTTAACTTAGATTCTTTCATTATTTCGTTAGCCTGCATAGACATTATTCAAAGCTGTTCTTTCTTTCCAAAAACTAGTAGAAAGCGAGGTTTTTTCAATAAATTTCATTAAACTCTAAGGTAGAGGCATTTTTTCACCTATGCAACTCTTCAAATTTCATCTCCAGAGTGGGCTAATATTTGTACAATATTCGATCATAATAAACAAGCATAGATAGAATAGATTGAGCAATTGGGAGTTAGCTGTCTGACACCCACCATCCATTGCGACTACTCGAGCTACTGGAGCTTGTGGGTGAGTTGAGGCCAGATCCCCACATGAAGTCGCCAGTCAGCAGGGGTAGGTCATCACCCTCTGACATGGGGATGTAAGGTGCGGTCACATTGAAGTCGTCCGCGTCCACACTGGACTCAACTATGTCCAAGCCGAGCAGGGTGCTTTCCAATGCCGGGGAATCTTCTATACTACACAGTGAGGGTAGACTGCAGCCTCCGGGGCTCTAGAGAAACAAAAAATATATTCTTAAAACAAAGTAAAAAATGGATAATGAAAGTACAGGCAAACGTTATCATAATTTCAATCAGTAATCATATTTTTCTTATTCCTAGTCCAACAATTCAAGTTCAATAATCAATTTTATTATATCACTCTTCTTCGCTTCTCTTTCTTTCTCTCAAAGTATATTTTGTTAAGCTAGTACTACACCTATTACATGGTAATATCTCTATTATCATTTGAAATCACATTAAAATATTATTTTGTAGGCCGATATTACAAGGTAATATTTAATTTTTCTTAGAGCTACTTATCAATGTTTTCTATTTAATATATGAATCTCAGTAGTTTATGATTTTCATTTTATCATAAACTCATTTCAAAAAGGGTATTGAAATTTATATCTTGAATAGAAAGGTAGTATTTATATCATCAAATGGAATCATATGAAAATATGATTTCATATCATCATCTCTTTTCATATAAAAGCATGAATATCACCTTGTAATACCGTCCTTAGATCCGGTGAAAGAGTTGTTGGATATCACTGTAACCTGAACCCCTATCATTGTGAAACAACATCTTCATATTTGAATTAGCATGATTAGATCTGTTCACAAAAGAATTGGCCAATCATTCCAGCACTACTATACTAAGCTATGTAATCAAAGTGAGTCTAACTTTCAACTTAATAGCGGAGCAGTCGTACCAATGTTTCTATAATCTATAGTAGAGAGCACTTCTACGAAGTAGGCCTACACACTACATAGATATATTCACTGTTACACATTTAATATACATACTGAATATACATTAGATATACATACTTTCTACATAAGAATAAATTTAAAAAGCCTAGTTTCCATTTGCAGCCTCTCTACTATCTACTCGACGTATCTTCTTGAACAAATAGAATTTACTCGAATCGGTCTCTCGTGTGACATCTTCATTTTCATCTTCATCTCCTAACCCACTATGAATTCAAGGTTATTATAAAACCTCTAATAACCTTGCTATGAATGTACCCTAGGTGCATCATACTGTATAGTCTCTCCAAGCAAGGAAGACATTCTGGCAAGACGGAAAAATAACTCCAGCTCGGTCAATATTCGAGAATCGCAGTACCCTTTTCAATTAATTTTATTTAAGATAATAAATCTAATACAAATAATTGAAAATGGTACTGCGATTCTCATTTAGAATAAAAAAACAGTGATAAAGTAGCCCTTAGATAAAGGAAACATTGGCTGGAAAATTAAAAATTCAGTCTCAAATTATAGGAAATATCCTGATCTACAATTTGAGACTAAATTAAAAATTTTTGAACCAATATTGAGCGAGCTGGAGTAATTTTCATATCTTGCCAGAATGTCTTCTTTGTTTAGACAGACTGTACACTACGTGTGAATATTGAACATATTTGATACATTCCACTAATAGATTAGCCTACTAACATGTGTGAGCGATGTGGGTGACTGTGAACCCGAGTTGGATAGGTCGTCGCGGTAGTGGAAGTAGGGCGAGCTGGCCGGCGATATCTCCTTGGAGGTGTCGCTGAGCAGCGGGCCGCAGTAGTTGTCCGACAGCATGAACGTGTCGAGCACGTCGGCAAAGATGCTCGAGCTGGGATGCAGCGGAATGCACACATCGCCCGCCGTCGGCGCCAAGTGCGTCAGGTCCTCTGTGTCTGGCTCGTCTTTAGCTGAAACAGTTGAAGAGAAAAACGCTTTTTGAAGATTTTATGCATTTAGGACAAGCATAGTATCAGAGTCATATTCAAGTCTTGCTAATCTTTAATTATAACTCATTTATTACTTATTCTGTGTGTGTCTATGCTGTACCTATTCCAATATTTATAAACAATATTTAACAATAAAATATTATGATATTTTTTCTTGTAAATTCTCTATTTTGCACTCGTTTTACTTAGCGGAATAAACGTGATTTTGAATTTGAATTCATTCTTATTTTTCATTTATTTCATGACAAACATTGACAACTATTGAAAAATAAATAAAAATCAAACACCCTTTTTTTTGAAAACTTTAAAAATTATAAAACACACATACATGTTTCGGGATCTAAGCCCATTTTCAATGTGGATAAAAATAGTTATAACTTTTAATATAATTTAATATTAAATAGTGATAACTATTTTTATCCACATTGAAAATGGGCTTAGATCCCGAAACATGTATGTGTGTTTTATAATTTTTAAAGTTTTCAAAAAAAAAGGGTGTTTGATTTTTATTTATTTTTCAATCATTTTAAACAGCCCTGTTTTAAAGTTCTTTATTGACAACTATCTATTATTATTAGAAATCTATGTTTTCTATTATTAGAGAAGGATTTTTTGAATATTCTGAGTGAATAACCTGGTGATCAACTTCTCAAAACAAAGTTATCACAACTTAAAAATTTAAACAATATTTTCAAAAATTTGGGATGAAAATTAGTGAAAATATGTGTTAATTGTGAAATACCTTTTTTTGTTTGCTTGCATGAATTATAAGAAAGAATTGACTATGTCTGTTGTAATCTTAAAATTACTCAACAAAGATTATTATTATTTATAAGAGTGAAGTTTATAAGGGGTTCGAGCGTTTGAGGTGTTATCACACCTAAAAGAGTGATATAAAGAATTGTTGATTCAAGTTTTTATTAACATATATTTTTAATAGATTGCACAGTGACTTGCTTTTCTGTATTGTGTGGTTATTATAGTGTTATTGTAAAGTGTTCCAAATATTTTTTCAAACATTTCTCTCTATTTTTCGTAAGTAATCTATGTAATTTTTTTAATTCTTCTACAATCCTCTGTATCATTGAAGTGATTGGGAAAATTTTGTATTATATTACTATATAAATTACATATAATTCTATTTTAAATTATTACATTATTCTACAGGCTACCCTCGCTTTATTAAATTCACTTTGAAGAAAATACAGTACTAGCAATCTATTAGTCTGAATGAAGATTCAGATGTTGATGTACCAATGATGTTCCCATTTTCAAAGATCTAATTTGAAGATAGGACAGCTAAGATTTAGGCTATATGTGCCACTTTTCTTTGTAGAACGACTCAATTTCATCACATGAGCTTACTATTCTATCATCTATCTCTAATGTATAGCTGCCAGCATTATTCTTGTCCTGAATTATTTATTCTATTATTCCATAAACTTGTTATTTCAATTTTGAAAATATTAATATTAATCAGTCAATCTAGAGTTTTTATCAAATTCTGTATGACTCTCTTTAGATTGATAAGTTCAATTCTGAAGAAGCATCAACATTTTATGTCTCCGAATAAAATGTTAGTTCCAACAAATAAATAATCCTGGATTAATAGAGGAACTGACAATAATAAGAATTTTAATGATAAGATACCGATAGTTGTAGTGTTGTAGTTCAAAATACTGTATGAAGCCTCATATTAAAATAACGAGACAATGCTTCTAGAGTAAAAATCCTTATTTGTTATGAAAAGTTATCAAGTTTAAGCTTCACTTTATCCTATCATTCATTATTGCCAATTATCATGGGAGTTATCAAGATGCTACCGTTATTGACAGATAATTAAAACCATTTTCACTGTGAAAAACTAGGGAATGGATCAAGCTTGATTAAAACTTCATTCTATCAAACTGATTACATAATTAACATGATTATTATCAAAAATGTCTAAAATTGAGAAAAAATATATTGATATTGACTGCATTCCGATATCAATGGATTGTTTTTGGATAACTTCTAAAACAGTTTTCAAACGGTTCAATCAACAACAATACATTTAATGAGACACTCTAATCTTTAGTAGACCAATATAAATTTAATTATTGAGCAGATTGATCTGATTGTAATCATTACTAATAATAAAAATTCAGAACAGAAACGATTACAATAAAATTAACAGAAATTGTCAAGAGAAGAGCTGCTATGGTCATTAAAAATCACAAGTAGGCTATTGATAAACGTTCTATACTGATAAGAAAGCATTTTGTGATAAAACCTAAGCTATTTTCAAGTGAAAGACGATGATTTATTAATGCATCATATGATGTGAAAGAATGTATAGAAACAACAAAAATTGTTATCTTAAGAGGTCAGATGCACTGACTATCAGTATTTAAATTCAACTAGGTTGGAGAATGATTAAAAATTTATTGTATTTTTTAATTTAATTTCATTAAAAAAAGAACGAATGCAACTTTGTATTGCTTGAATGGAGGTAGCAATGAAAAATGTTTTAAATCAAATGGAATTTTTATTCTAAAACCGAACTTTTTGAAAGAAAAATTCGTATTTATTTATTTATAATTTATTTATTTTGAGACTATTCCTGAGGTTATTTTATATTAATTGCATTCAATTTATAACAGATTTGACGATTCTTAGGCTAAATAGCAAAACCTTTTCACTCATTTTTCAAGTGACAATAAACATTGTCAACGTAGGCTACAGGTGCTGCTATGAAGATGAATGAGGATGTTTTCAGTACGGTATCAACTGTACATATTGTTATCAAACAGGAAAACATTAGTTTTAGTGACATTAGAGTTCAGAAACCAGTATTGAAAATTTGAAAGCTTGTGTAGTTGAAAACAGATACTAATTGGAGTGAAATTCCAAAAATTTGACAGAATTATTTATTAATGTTTCTATCTACTATTAATAACTTGCTAATTGGAAGTACACTGTTTTATTATAGGTTTCTTATGGTGGTTTGCTAGTGACAAATTACAACATTTATAATAGGCCTAATAATAATGGAAGCATTTTTTACAAACCAATTTGTGATATTCTTATTTCAATGATAATGCATTTATTTCTTTATACTCGTTGACAATAATTCGAATCTATTCATTCTGACAACTAATCTGAAGCCAGGTTTAAAAATATTATCATGATAACTCGTTAAGTAGGTGGAAATGTAATAATGGTTTCATTGCTCCATAAAGTTGAGGCAACTCTGTAGGTAGATCAATACTCCACCTCATGAGTTTCCTTGATCACATTGAGACTGATTCTGTTACAAAATTTTAGCTACGGTTTGATACTGCACAAGAAAGAAGTTTGTTATAAATAGAGGAAGATAGCCTATGCTGGTGAAAGGGTTTTTTAAGAATGATCTATTCCTGTTCTCAAACTCCTACCTAGATTCTTACCAGGGTGTTGTAGAGTGATGCTTCACATACAGTACCGTACCTTGTTAGTTGCATATCTTTTCGACAGAAAATGATTCATCACTACATAGAAAATTATGATTGATGAGATGCTATTGTTGAATTATGCTATTGTTGAGATGAGACGTCTTCGGAAAAGGGTTTTTGATGGTAATACACACTTCAGGCATAGTCTTTTTGTTAGTTGATGGTGATAGAATATGAAATAAACTAGCTGCTAATTTGGGTGGGGTGTGATTTTGGCGAATTTCTACTCCATTTAGTGAGCTCATGTAAATTATCAAGTCTAAAGGCTTTGGAGTCATTTGATTTGAAAAATTAACAACGATAATAGGGCAAAGAAATTAATATTCTCAAATCTTTAAATACTATGATATAGATAGGAATGCAACTCACTTGTGATACCGGATTCATCTTCAATGTAGAGGTATCCCTTGTTCATTTCCTTTGTTTTTGGAACAAATGTCTTGGTGGTAGCAGTTTGAGGTCCAGATGGAGCCGGGGCAATGACCTTCAGCGTGGATGGCTGTGGTCCAGTAGACTGGTCGAGCAGTGATCCAGTGCTGGGAGCTGGAGCTATCACTTTCAAAGTTGCCGGTTGCGGTCCAGAAGGAGCCGGAGCAATAACTTTGAGAGTTGCTGGTTGTGGCCCAGAAGGAGCTGGAGCAATAACCTTGAGAGTTGCTGGTTGTGGTCCAGGAGCTGGAGAAATGACTTTCAAAGTAGCTGATTGTGGCCCAGGAGCTGGGGCAATAACCTTGAGAGTTGCCGGTTGTGGTCCAGGAGCTGGAGCAATAACCTTCAAAGTAGCTGGTTGTGGTCCGGTGGTCTCAGGGAATGGTTTAGCTCTGGACAAACTCTCAATCAGATTGTCAACTTCGTCTTGATCTCCAGCAGATTTGGGAATCTTTGAGGGCTGAGGAGTTTGCTCAGCTAGCTTGCGTTTGTGGTGAGCCTCAAGTGTCTTGATGACATGAATGGGTATGGCTTTCTTTGCGATGAGTTGGGGCGTGATGGGTATGACCTGTGGCAGATGGGGGAAGATTTGTGTTTTGCCAGGAGGCAGTGCAGCGGTGGCGGGTGGTGCCTTGATGGTTGCTGCTTTGCGGAACACTGCCTCAGTCACCGACACCGGTCCAGCTCTACAAGTGACCGCCTTCGCCTCCTCTGGCACCTTCACCTCCACCTTGACAGACTGCTGCTGCTGATTGCATGAGTAGATCTCATTGCGATTCTCTATTCCACTGTAACAGGCAAATTCGTACATGTGCAACAAACAAAACAAGGACAGTGGTGAGATGTGTGGCTTATCTTCAAGGTTCCCTGAAAAATATTGATAGTTCTAATAGATTGTAAAACTTTGAATAAATAGATTTCTTCCTAGTTGAAAATATTAAATTAATAATAATGAAATCGAAGAAATATTCAAGATATTTGGAACTACCAACAAATAATTATAATTTTATTTGTCACTATGATAACACAGAATAGATGTTTATACATATTGTGGAATAGTTATAATTTGAAATAAAAAATGAATTGTCTTGGACCACGGTAAGTTATAATATAAAGAAAGGCAAGCAACACCTTGAGAAGCTATGAATCTAAATCCTATATCTCTAGTGATTAACTCATTCCTATTATTTTATTTTAAATAACGTGAAATGTTATCAAATTATTCAAGATAAAACCTTTTTGATGTTATTAAGATTGCACCTTGAATTTTCACTAGGTACAAAAAATTAACAGGTATTTTTGTGAATGAAATAGTTATTGAAATATCAATACGAGTTAAGGAAAATAGTAGGCCACAACATAGAACTGCAGACTCCATATGGTGTTTGATTTTTGGGAATTCAGACACAACTGACAATATCCATACAACAGAAACCAACAAAACTCAATTAATCTGAATAAATTGTAAATTGATAAAGTATTAAGGAAAAATGATTTTAATGAATGATTAAAACAAACAAATCAACAGTAATTGAAGTGACTAACTGTACAAAACCTGATTACACCCCAGTACAGCCCCCAGTGATACCCTCTGAGAGTTGAATGCCCTCATATAAGGTGATTTAAGCACTTCGGCTACTAGATGCTGATTACCTAACTTCAACCACAAACGAACAATTCAATCCAAAACTAATCAACTTGATTAAAGAGAAATGAACAACGTTTGAATAATGAACAGATTTTCAATACGGTTCAACTGAGGTGAAGCAAGAGGAGAACAAATGATTGCTGAGAGAATAGAGTGGGCACAGGGGTACAACGAGGAGATGCTTGTGTAACACAACCATCAATTAAACAATTCAAACGATTCAATTTGGAGAAGCCGGCAGTAGCCTGATCTTCATGTATACTGGGCTACTACAGTAACTTAACTCAACGCTGGTCTGAACTTTTCTATACTACTATTATGATGTAACAGAGCGAGCACGGGGTTCTATGCATTAAGCGAGCGGTCCAGAATTGGTCCTTCAACACTTCTGAATCTCTAGAGTATTTTCAACGCAGTTGGATATAGTATTCAAATCAGGATTTTTTCAACGATAGATTGCTATCTAAACATGGATTAAGTATATTTTCAAGGGCGCAAAATTTAATTACAAAACACGTGCAAATACAGAGCAAGAGAGTGATAGACACTTTTTATTTAATTCATTATTGTCCCTAATATCATTCTATCAAAAACATTGATAAATTTTGAACCACTACCAGGCGGTAGTGAAACAATTTGGATTGTATATTGAATACAATTTCAATCACTCCATGGAATATGGCTATTTATTCTCATCAATTTATCGTGTTCATTAATTTCAAAAAATAGATTCAAATTAGATAACTGAAAACCATAGAGATTTAGTTCCCATCTGGCCTGCATAAATCTTTTTCTATATTCATATTAGATAGTGCTCTAGGATTCTCTTTGATATTAGTGATTAGTACTTTATATTCATTAGAATCTTTAATATTGAATTATTTTGAAATTTTTAATTTCGGTATTCTACTCTTAGGGTATTCAGTATCACAACATAGTTTAACTCGAATATTATATTACTGAATAATGTATTTTATTCCTGTAGAAGAGAACAAAGTCCATTTCACGGGAAATATAATCAAAATACAGTACAGTACCTATTTTCTTTGAAATCCTTCAATCAAAGAAGAAAAAAACCAATAAAATACACTAAATAGTTTTCTCTATTAGCAATCCTAGGCAAATAACAGGTTAGATGAGTTTGTGAAATAGTTTTCAAAGCATTTCCCCATACTATTTCCTAATCCTTTCAATAATCTTCACTGGCTCGCTCAAATTATATAAGACAAGATACACAACGCGGTAGACTTTCTTCAATATTCAGACAGAGAAAGTTTGGCTCAGTACCGGAAGAAACGATTATGAATTTATCAGCAAGTCTGGTCATTTACGAGGCAATTTAAATAATATTCAGCGTAACACATTGAACCTAAACAATGCAATTCGATCCGAGGATGTTTGACGTCTATAGCTGAGAAAAAACTTTTTTGTCCATGCACATTTTTCAAAAATGATAACTAGACACCGGAAATCAATTGAGCAAAGAGAGAAACAAAATATGGGAATGTATAATAATTTTACACTCAATTGAAATGTTGATAAATGTGTAAAACCACTTTGTATGAATTCAAAATACGATTTTTATACCGATAACTCGTGTGAAATCATTTGAATGTGTGAGATCCACTCTATACGAAGAGGAAAATTCAAATTACTTTAAAGAAATTACATGAGAAAAAATGTAAATACAATAGTGATGTTCGAAATTTATAAGATTAATTTGATTCATAAATAACTTGAACAGAGCCAATAAATTTCTTGAGCTTGAGTAGATTATTCATCAATATTGAACAATACATAATAAAAGATACAGCACCATTGTTTCAATTGTTCAATTATATTTTAAACACTGATATGAATCTTAGTTACAAAACTGGCTTAGTATTGCAATAGTTATCGACCAATTTCCTATTTCCTACATCATAGCTCGAAAATATTGTGGATGTTAATAAAGTATATCGTATTGTCAACTGCATTCAAGTCCAATACATGATAAGCCGTGAGTCCATAAGGCCTATTCATGATTCAAGTAAGAAGTGACTCAATGCAGGATACATTTTTGTGGCATTGTCAGTCATGTATATTGTACTTTTCATAGCTATTGTAATTAATGAACAGAATACAATACAACATAATATAGTCAAGAGAGTTCTAGAAAGCTAGACGTATTATCAGTTCAAACCCCGAAAACTAATGCAGGTATATACATACACATCATAATCCAGTAAACTAATCTAGGACTAAATCCAGCTATGGTCACGTTTATTATAATTTCAGTTCCAACGTTCCAACTAAAATTAAACTCAATTCAAACTACTATTGACAATGAATAAATATGGGCCATGGCTGATAAAAAAGAAGTAAAAACCAACATCTTTGGAGCCGAGAAAATATTTGGAGCTTGTTTGAGATGTTATTGCGATGCGATTGACTACAACTACTTCCACCAATTGAATAGATAGGACAGCTCGGCAACGCATCTGCTGCGGGAGTAAACGGAGGAGAGAACGCTTCTTCTCCGATCGAAGTTTGGCACTAGTTTACAAGTTCTAAAATGGCGCACGCTAAAAATAAACAATTTCAAGCGGGCTCCTACGTATTATTAACCACCGACCGCTAAAAAATGCCGGCCGGGGGAGGCGAAAAACGAGAAGAAAAAGGTGGAGAAGTTGGGAACGATCACGAGGGAAGAATGAAAGAAGAAGAATCAAGGCAGAGAGGGAGTCTTGTGTTGTCACAAGATTTAATTGATGTCAATTCACGTTCAATGTGGCCTGCTCGTGTTTTTCTTGTACGTCACAGCGTGAATCCACTCACTAGCAGCGGTGATTGATGAAAAACTCATTTAGAAATGCATTGGAAAACCGGATGGAGATTTACAAGTCATATCAGTGAATTATACGTTCACACTACTGTGCTAAACAGGCAGTCTGACGAAATTACAGTAGTAGTTGAGTGTAATCTCATATCAATCAGTGACCACGTAAGATTCGATCGATCACCTCTCCCACCTCCCAATAAGTATGATCCAATCATAACCAGAATACCTCGAATGACAATAATCAGTTAAATTAAAATTTAAACATGGGTAGGTATTCCCAAAGCCGATAGGTAAGAGATCAAAACGAACCTAGTTTTTTAAGTTAATAAAATACCTTTTTGTGATAAATAACGATAACAATAAATTCTATCGATGAACAATAAAAGGGATGAATGTATTTGTTAGTCTATGCAAAGATTGAACAATTAGAGATGATTATTATCAATTGATTTATGTATCCTATCACGAAAAATCTATAATATTATTACACAAAATGATTGTAGAGCCACATCAATCAACAATCTCATTTTTGCGTTTTCTTAAAAAGAATTGTTGAAAAGTATAGAATGAAATACCCTGACTGGAAGGTGCCTTGGTTATTACTGCTTCGAACGATGCGCTCAACAAGTACAGTACAATAATTCATTGACACTGGTGAAAACAAGAGTTTTCGTTTTGGATTAGCATGTCAATTAGCAAAAAGGCGGAGGTGCAAGAGAAGCCTTCTTTTTGCACGTTTTTTTCAACGCTGACTAGCTGACTGGCGCATCATGTGAGCACTACTCCACTGATGACAATAATAGTCAAACTCGTTGATAAGTTTCAAGGCCAGCGAGAGCAGCGTAAATTACGGTTGAATGGTACTTGAATACAAACAATTTCGTCGGTAAATAGCTCAATCTTCACCGGTTTTTACGCGATTCATGAACAACTCTGCCGAATAAATATTATTGTTGGTACGAAAAACTCACCAGTGGGTCAAGAAGGTTAAAAAAATACAGGGAGAAATTCTATTCTTCAGAAGGTTTCCAACAAAATCTATGCTAATTAACATTAAACTTAGTGATAGCCTTAGTAGCTGCAAATCTGCCGAATGATATTATTTGAAGAAAATTAACTTTGATCATAATTGAAGTTTATGGATATGAAGATAGTGGAATTTACCGATATCCGAGGTTCAGAGTAACTTAACGAACCTATGGTAACTTCATGAACTAATAGTAGAAGACAATTTAGCTTTCTATAATTTACGATCACACGGTGTCATCCAATAAAGTTGACAGTGGAATAATCGAATAGGAGAGATACAAAAGTCTAGCCAAGATAAATAATCATAAATTAGGGCTCTAGGAAATAAGACTGAAAAAATAGCTAACTTGTCTATCGACTGTTATTATGTTCGATGCTACTGACCTTATTCATCCAATAATCTTATTGATATTATGTAATTTACATAATAGACATCCTTTAGTCGAAAAATAACAGTGCGGAGGAGGCTCATTCCTACAGGACATTATGAATGAGTTCTTTGTAGTAACGTCTGTTGGAGAGCTTTCCATTGGAAATCATTTTTCATTATAATTCTGTGATACTGAATTCTCAGTCAGATTTGTACTTCAGTGCTTGAAAATCGAGAAGTCATACATGGGTAGCCTAAATTTGAGAAATGAATATTCCCTGTAATAAAAACTATAACAAAAGATCTCTAATACCCTTTTCAATAGAAAATTCAAGTGACAGTTTGATATTTTCAAAGAAATTCCATCGGAATTGTGTCCCCAATAGCCTACTTGTCTTTTCCTTCCCAAAATTCGACTGATCCAGCGATATAGGAAAGGGAACAATAATCAATGTATTGGAAGAGAAAACTCTCTTTATATATACCAGATTACGAATACAGAAAAATATACTTTTCTAATGAATAAGATAAACCACGTTTTCTCTCTCAAACAACATATTTGGAGAGCTCAGAGAGAGCTTCTTTCAATTATCAGAGTTTCTCTATCTATAGATGACAAAACGTCAGTTGGAATTATGGATTTAAGAGTCTACTCTAAGAACAAAATGGTTCTCAATTAACTTGCTATGATTTATGCATTCTTAAAATAGTGAAGACAACTTGGTGGTACCTTGTGGTATAATGTACCAAGGTAGTAATTGAAATGAAAAAAGGACTTAATTGGGAAGTGGTTTGTCCCAGTGGTAGAGAGCGTCTAATCGGTGAGATTAGATAAGCGACGTGCCTCTACCACCACTGTAGTAACGGTGACCGGTTCCTTCCTGAATTCAATTCATGAGCCTCAAAATCGCTTCCCGGTGGTTCGGAACCCACCTAAAGCAGTAGGTCCATTCATCTCTCATCATCATCCTTCCCATTACCCAACGCACAGGCCCAAGAGCCCATGTGGGCATCACCCTCAAAAAAAAAGAAAAAATGCAACAAAACACAATAGTTGCAGCAATTCATTCACACAGAGTACAGTACCTGATTGAAATAGCCAGTTTTATCAGCAGCTTACAACTTTACTGCTGCTGTTGAACGTGTTTCAAAACTTCCTCAATGCCACCGGACTAGAAAAGACCAGAGTACTTGGAACAGGTAAATCTGGTAAAGGAGACTGGCACTTGCAACTTTTGAACAGAGGCGCGTTTTCGACCCAGATTATGCAATTGAAAGAGCGGCAATTTGTCGGCACGGATGACAGTTTAGTAGTGAATGTTTGGAAATCGATAGAGCCGATTATTTATCAGCACGGCAAGCATTCAAACATGTTTGGAAATTGTCTGAAGAAGGAATAGAGAAGACAACTTCAGCTCCAACGAAATCGATACGAGCAACGTCCAACCGGCCTGCCTGCTCGCTTGACTCTCCAACTAGGTCTCTAACTCAATAAAACTCCAACAAACGGCTAAACGTCAAATGTGGCCACAAATTTACTACACTTGAACAGCTAGTACCTCCATTTCCGATCGCAGACCAAAATATAAAGTTTGAAACGCTTCAACAAAGGATACTAACTAATTATCCCCCTATCGTTCAACAAACTCGAAACACCGTTTGAGAGCTTAGCCTATAATTACATGAATTATAATATTATTTTGTTGGAATACACCAAGTTCCTCACCTATATAAAAATAACACTAATCCTCGAATAATTGACTCGTACGGAAGCACTGTAAGACACACGTTTCAATTTCTTATTATTTTTCAACAAACACGGCACTTGTGATTTTTCACCATAACACTTCAGCAATCGCTTTGGTTCCGATAATGTGGTATCGTTGTATAATGAATGAATTTCCTCTAGGGATGATAATAGTAGTTGTTCGGGAGTCGTGAGAAAAATTATTTATTCCCTTTTTCGATGCCGTTGTAATTCCGCGCGTGATAGTTATGGTAAACAGTTGAGGGGGTTTTGGGAATAATGAAATAGTTCACACAGTCTTGTAGTTACAGTGATGGAACTCTCATCAGGCACGAAATGTTTGTTGTAATAAGCGACGGCGTCTGTCTATCAGCTGACTGAAGAGACGTTGTCGGTGCAAGGCAGACGCCAGGTTGCCAACGTCGCCGCCAGAGTGCTCACGTGTTTATTATCGGAGCAGGAAGCTCAGCTTGATACTCTTGTTGGGTTGAATTGATAGCTTGATACATTGTTGTCTTGCGTTGTTGGATAGATAGCTTGATTACATTGTTGTTGGGCATTGTCCACGCTCTTTGAGAAAAAATATGAGCCAAGTATTCCCGTTTTTCGGAGAATATAAGCCGTCGATCCCGACTACCCAAAAAGTAATCGTCATCCATCTCATTACCCACGTACAAGCCTATGATCACATGTGGGCTTCACCCTCAGAAAAAGAAACAGCAGCATAAAGGTGCCTATTCTAACCTATTCTGCTCTACACCAGAGATGATCCATGCACTATATGCTGCAATTATAAAGTCAATGTATAACTCTATAGGCTATAGTCAATGTATTGACTCTAGATAGTCAATGATCAACAGAGAATTGAACAATAGGATGAGGAGGATGCTCAAAAATTCAAGAATTAGAAATTAAATTGAAAATAGAACAATTATTAAAATTGAAGAGATTAATTTGATAGAAGAAAAGGATGGTTTCTATGAAGCTTTGGGACAACCTCTCAACTTCTCTCAAAAAATTGGGGAGTGAAACAAGAAGATTGCTGATTATGGTAAAATCAGGGTAGAAAAAATCTGGTTTTGAACATTTATCAGTTTCCTCATCCAAAATTTAAAGTGAGAATAGGTGTTTGAAGTTACATGAGTAGCTACTGAGAACTGAAGTTGATTGCTGGATAGAGAAACTCAATCTGCTTGTTAACTGTTAACTGGATACAAGTTGGTTTAATGATTCAAGAAGAATGAACCAAATGAGAGTATACAAATAACTTACGAGATCAAAACGTTGAACGTAAAACGGGGAAAAGCTGTACTATCGCATTTATATGTATCAAAAGCCACATGGCAATTGATACGTACGAAAGAGTTTCCTCTCCTTGTGATCCTGCAGTGACGTACATAGCTGATAGTGTGGACAGTAGCAACTCAACACTGATAATAATGAAGCCAGCGATTACTTTCAAAATCATAACCCCACCTCATGAATCAGCCCTCCACCGAACACCAAACATTCTTACCGCGAAATTCTAAACGTAGCGTAAGTTCATTGAGTAAGACAAGACTGCAGCCACAAGCCAGTTAATAGCGCTAAGTGGCACGAGAAATGAGAAAATTACGAGTAAATAACTCAAAATTTTGAGAGTTATCGAATGATTTTTTTCTAAGACTGAGTTAAATTCCGCAACTGTTCGTTTGATGAGATGTATGAGGACTAGAAAAATCGTTTTTATTGCAAACTATAATGCTTTCATACAGCTCAGGGTAATAAATCAACGTAAAGGAATCAGTTTCAAGGTAATTCAGAATTGTCTTCCAAAAATTCCTTCTCTTCATACTTCTGATTTCACTCAATGAACAGTTAAATTTGTTAGAATAATTCTGACATTTTATTTATAGTTCAATAGATATTTCTTATCACAGTTATTTACATGTTACGAATAGTATTTCTTTTTTTCCGCCAAATCATGTTCCATCATTTTCAAAACGAGACTTGGAAATGCTTATTTGATCACTCTTCTCTCCTTTCTCCTCCGAACAATATTCATTCCACGTGGATTTGACGTCAAATTAAATTACAAGAATAGAGTTATTCTGATTTCACAAAGGATTCGTGACGTCAACAGAGAGAGCTCACAAAATCATCACGTCTCGAAAACTAAAATTATACATAACAAAGAATAAGATGGCAAATGTTCAGCATCAATTATAACTATTATTACAATTAAAATTAACAGCTTATTAAAAAGCTTATTTGTTGCTATTGCAAGATGTAACTGTTGGTGGAAGCTGAATGAAGCATTTGTGTCAGCAGCATAGAAGAGATTGTTATCCTTTTTGGCAGAAAATTGAGGTGAAGAAAATTTGGACCATTCAATTTTGGCAAGCTGTGCCACTATCTTCTTCAATAAGTTGGTGCAGAAAATCAAAAATTTCAGTTCAAACTAGGCTTATTGTGAGCTGGTTGATGGCAGGCAGGGCAGGCAGGGCAGGCATCTAGTGTAGTGCAAATAACCGCTCAACGAGATTAGATAGTACGCTAATCCAAATCGGGATGCCTACCAGATGGAGAATTTCTCCCTTGCCTCAACGGATATTGCTCACTACTCTGAATACTCAGTTCAACTCATTTATTGAGAATCATTAACATATGAGTTACTCGATCTATAACTGAAATTTGCTAAATATATTGTTGATGAATATATAGAATATTACAATATGTAGAATACATAGAATATTTATATTTTGTATTGATCAGCACAAGTTTTTATGTATTTGATTGATTGTTGTTTTTTCTACAGAGATATTATTAATGGGCAACCTAGAAGTGAATTACTGCTCAAAACATCCACTTAAGGATTTAATACTGTATATGAATATTAATATTCATTTATTACATCTGAGTATTGAGTTAAAAACATACAAAACATTGGAGTTCAATAGTTTTTCTCATGGATACACCGTAGTGATCATGAGTAGAATGAAATACAGACGTATAGACTGATCATGAGTATAGACTGTTACAATAATTATTACGTATATTCAACCTCTGTAATTCTCACAATTTTCGAGACGTAACTTCTGAAAATAGTTACTGAATTATAAATACAATCAGTTGCCTCTCCACTTAACGGAAACTAATAGATATCTCTCTGTATTCACTGCCTCGAATCTGCGCAAGATTCCTACCGAGTATTCCAAAATCCGTGGTTTTTCCTCGAGACTGTAACTCTACCTACACCACAAACTTTTTTCGAGATACCGTACTGCAGTGGGTTACAATACAAGATATAATGGCGAAAAGTAAAAATGGAATCAGAAACGTATTTCTAATACTTTAAGTAAGACATTTTTCAACTGGACCTACCAAAGAAGTTAGATTTGTATTGTTTTACATCAAGTCAGTTGTAAACAAAATTATTGGATTCTTCAAAAAAGAGAAACGGTAGATCGAAGTTTGGAGAGTTAATTACACAAAATAATTCACCGTTACTAGAACAAATATATAGAAAATCCTGATGATGAAGGAAAATTACATCCTGACAAGTTACAGACTCTAAAGTGTGAGATGCTAAATAATAGTTGAGAAAAGTAGTGTAACTTCTCATATTGTGATAATAAATAACTCTGGACATGGGTTACATGAAACAATTAGAGAAAAATTGAGGATTAAATTGACCCTGGACTTTAAAAAGCATCAAATAATCAAGACTAATCCAGAAGTTGAAAAGGATTAGAGATTAGGAGGTAGTCTGGAATGACTTTTTAGGTGCTATAGTATGTCGTACAAAGTAGTTAGTCATTCGAAATGTGCAGGTTAACGGAGGTCGAATCATTGGGCCAAGTGAATAAAAACGAGTAAATACTACATAGTACGGTCTGTCTAGTAAAGTCTTTACTACCTAGTAAACGCTCGCCCGGTTAGTAATCACTCGCTTCGAAGTGAATAACCCTAGTACGCTCTCTTCTAGTGTTTACTAGGAAAAACCCAAGTCTTTACTAGAGAGTATACTCTCCAGCGCTTTTATTCACATAGAATCTCCCTAGTTCTTACTAAGCAGCTATTCATAGATGTGTTCGCAACCGAATACAAAAAGTTCAAGTCTACCTGAATGAATTCTTTTTATTTCTAGTCCTACATTTGAATGAATAAAATTATTGATTGAATCAAGCTCTACACATGAGAATATTTCAAATCTCTCTCAAATAGAAGAAACTTTGATACTCTTGAGCATATTTGTTCGTGGATATCTAGAAACTGTTCTTAAAGTGGAAACTTCAGTTTGAAAAATAATTTTAAGATCAAATTATTTTGATTTACAGATAAAATAATTTATTGAATAATCAGGCTACAGCCCATAGAATATTTTTGAAGAGGAAACTTTCCAGGATATCTGCTGTTCTGTTTTAAAGTGAGACAGTTTAAAATTGTCAGTTTAAAATTGGAATAAGTTTCAGATTAAGAGTTACCAGTTTCTAGAGTACAAATGTACAATATGGGTAGAAGAAAATAATCAATTCCCCAAAACTTCTTCTATTCCTAATTTAGTCATATAATATTCCTTGATAAAAAAGACAGGAAATTGAAACTAGCACTATCTTGCTTTTGGATATTAGAATTTCATTTTCGAATTTCCAAATCCTTTCATGATGGATTCCAACCACCGCATTGAATGAATAGGCTGGACAAGAAAGCGAAATTAAAATAAAATAACATGAAACGAGTAGGCCAACTAATTTTTTTTTGTACTCGGTTCGACCATTTTGGTATTCTTCAGGTGTGGGCCTATTCTACATATTTCTCAGAAAATAAAATTAAGAATAGCCATGGATTCTAGTCACACTGGTAATTACAGTTAGGTGTAGTAGGCATAATGTGTAAGCCTACAGGTGTACTTCTTTTTATCATAATATTGGTCAACTGAAGACTGATCAATGAACAGTGGAGAGCTGCAAAAGATATTTGTTACCTGCCATCAACCCAATTACGGTACTGCTTTCATTGATTCCTAGAAGAGGGACAAACATAATTATTATTCTCACGCAGTTTCTTCTATAGCCTTTGTATTTCTTCAATGCTCGTATAGAGGATATCTGCTATGACCTATTCACTACCTGTCATCCTACTAATTACAGAATCACGGTATCGTAGTCTAGGCCGTAGATAAAAAATCTTGGGAAGTTCTGGTCAAATACCAAAATATAACATTCCAATCTATTTTGCACCATAAACCGACACAAAACCATAGTGAGACTATCTATAGGCCTATATAACTGTATCTTGTTCTATATGTATGAAAAATTATATTTCTATACTAGATAGTTGAATTGTTATATCAGTTTTATCTTTATATAAGATATACTGAACCATATCATAGTATAGTTATAGTGATGACAATAATTTATATAAATGAATAATTATATTGTTATTATTCAAATAAATAAATTTGGCCTGAAAATGAGCAAGAAATGTCCACAGTCCGATATTATATGGTAATATTCCAATAGTATTATAATATAATAAGAGATTTATATTAAATATAATTTTTTTTCTCTCTCTTTTCACATGATTTCCCTTAATAATAGAAATATTACCGTTTAAGACCAGCCTGACAGAAATTAGCCGATTGAAAAATAATTTTTGTAAGCTCCTAATTATTTTTATAATTAAATAATTTCAATAGATAGTAAAATCGCTCCTTAGAATAGGCTAAATAATTGATTTTCGTTGATAAACTTGAATATGTTAGAGGGGAATTGCCTTAGTATTCTCTTGCAAGTCTGCTCCGGGACCCTACTCTTGCAAAAAGGCTAGTAAATACTAGCCTAGTAAAGTCTTTACTAGCTTTTATTCACACGAAAGCTAGTAAACACTAGGAAAATTCAAGGTCGACTAGAGCTTACTAGGTCCCTTAGTAAACGCTCGAGTCGAGCCTCTACTAGACAGGTTTTTATTCACTCCAAAGCTAGTAAATACTCGAAAAACCCTTAGTAAAGTCTTTACTTGTTTTTATTCACTTATGGCCCATTATTCGAGTTGGGGCAGCATCAAGCGCCTAGGAGATAGACAAATCCAACTGGACCAAATGAGAACTGGTCGCAAAGGAATCGAGAGAAAATCACATACTATCCATTTCCGAAGGCATTGTACGACCATGTCAAGGGTACCTTCTAAGGTAAATGTGTCAAAGGGCACTTCCTTAACGAAACAAGTGGTAACCTTGACGTAGAAGGAGCAAGGTGATGTTTCAATTAATCCTTATTTTATTTTTTCCTACTTCTAAGTGGCCAAATTGGACTTGCTCGAATGCAATCTGCTGGCTATTGTATTCAACAATCAAAAATGTCATTTTTAAAGTAAGTCATTATTTTCATAATGACTTACGCTATCAAAAATTTTAAAAAAAATATGATCTAGGCCTATTAAAAATACGACCATTTCTTACAGTTTTAAATAGCCTATTATCAATTGATAGAAAGATAGAAGTAATAGAACTAATCCATTCATTCAAATCAATCATCGAATTCAAATGGTGAAGGATTTTAGTGATTTTCAAATAGAAATAATAGAATGGTTCTATCTTCTACACAATGGTCAAGAATTATTCATCGTCTGAAAGCATACAAAGGTAGGAGGAAAAAGAGAGAAGATTATCCTAGTGATTTTCCCAGAATAACTTGAGCCCGATTGAAAGGCCAATGAGAAAGAGAGAGATGTATCTGGAAGAGAGGGAGAGAGAGTGGGTGGAGAGAAAAAGAGAGACGATATTTGATGAGACAGTTGGTACATTTCAAGTGGTGTTTGTGCGAGTAATGGTAAAATTGAAGAGGAATAAGAGGTGGGCCTGAATAGTAATGAAGAGAGGAACTCCCCGACGCCCCCTACCACTCACGATTAAGCACTAATGATGTTGTCACGTGTAAGCGTGTGTGAACAAAGGTCGTTACGTCACGCTACTCGCTCGAAAGGGGTGGTTGGGGGAACGTTTTTACCGGTAAGGTGTGAGGGGGGGCCAAGTCACATTATTTGGCGCTTCTATCACAGGGTTATAACATTAGCGATCGTGTTTTTTACACACATTTTTTCTACACCTTGCATAGTGAAGAAGGAAAATATGAAGGAAAACGCAAGCCAAATAGTTAAGTGGACAAACTGATTCACTACAACCAAACTACAGAATATCTATTGCAGAAGAAAAAATATTTAAAGAAAATAGAGAGATGATAATAATGTAGTATGAAGTATAGATCATACAACTGTACCAATCTACCTTAATTGTAGGTACAACTGTTTATCTAATAAAACAGTGTTATAATACGGCATGACAAACAATGGACTTGACCAAAGTCAAACAAGTTGCATTGAAGATTGTTACATATTGTTTCCTGAGCACCTGAAACTGTCATAAATTTAGATGGCATCAAAATAATAAATTTCAAAATAAAATATTGATGAGCACTCATACGACTTCCCCAACAAAAACACGTAGAAATTGTATTACAAAAATATGGAAAGAACTGGGGCACTCAGAATGCAAAAAGCTACGCCAGATCATTGAACTCGCTAAGTGAGTTGGAACTGAGAAATAAGATCAGATTTTGCGATAAAACGAGAATAGACGGTTGAGATTCAACAAAACATCGAGATTGAAGGAAAAAACCAGGAGACAGGACATAATTTAGCGATTTATCACCGCACAACTAACGTCACATAACACAGATATTATGTGAATTTTTAAGTTCTTAAAATTCAGGATACTAGTAGGATTATTTACATCTATCAGGCCTGTCGTAAGACGTAGTGTTTTCAAAAAGAAGAAGAAGAATATGTTTTGAGATAAATATTGAATTCGACCTACACTGTGAGCTGGACTCATGATTGTGAATTTCTGAAGATTTGAAAAATACTAAATCAATTGACTTTCTTTCAATTTTTTTAACCAACAATAATATTAATCAATAATTGAGTTTCTTTCAAGTTTTTATAATCAACAATAATATTAATAAATTAACAATGAAATTCAGAGCACCGGACGATTAGCCAATGAGCAGAACAGACGCCATTTTACAACTCGGAAATGGTTGATACATGGGCTGTAAAGTTTTATGTCATATGTACGTACAGCTGACCTCCTGATTGGCTGTTGTAGGCCAATGAGACGGCCTGCTAAATTTGAAGGCGCGTGGCTTTTACTAGAGCGGCATTGCCTTACTCCCTTTTTCGTTCCACATTATTACCAGCTTTCGACATATTTATTAGCGATATAATATTTCTCATACTATTAACATTCCACAGATTTCAATCTCCACTATCAAGTTCCATTTTATTTTCGATAATATTTCAGAGTCTCTGCAAGTTCTCAGTATGGTTGAGTGAATGAATGATCGATTACCATAACGATCACTCACTCATAAGTTTCAAAAAAAAAAATAGCCACGATTTTTCAATGTAAATGACACGGAAGCGCCGCAAATCGATGATTTAACAAAAGCCACATCACAAAAGAGGAGGAAGGCCCCAATGGCTTCCACCTAGCATAGCTTATAGTGTGCTAATGGGAAATATCCTTCAACGCAAACTGAACCATGATTCCCTATCAATGAACCAAAAAAGAAACAAACAAACAAATAGTTCTATTTTTAATGTGACAAGTATCACAGAGAGGTAACCGAACTCGAATCACAGAGTGATCTTCAAATTTCATCTACTTCTTGATTCACACTTTTCAAAAGCATCGAAAATAATTTTCCGATGGTTTTCTGTATATGCGATTTTGTTTCAATTCTTTTGAAATGTACTCTCAAAAAAAGCGTTGTTTCGTTTGAAAACGAACTATTTTCAAATATAAAATACTCTTTTTTCTGCAGTTGCAGGTACTGAATACTGTAGGCCTCACGAGTTACCAGAAAAAGCGTTATCATTAAATTTGTTTAGGCTATTTAAATACGAAAATGTACCTGTTAACTGATATTAATATGAATCCTCATCCAACTATGATTGTTCCTATGTGTTCGCCGACAATTTACAATGCGTTTTACCCGAAATAGATCATTATTAATTAATTTAATTGCAAAAGCGAGTGAAAATTGAACTTGCAGATTACCCCATTACTCTCCAGTCGCGTCCACTCGCTCATCTCATTGAATTAGTTGTTTTTATAATAAATAATGAGTAAATTATTGGATTGGATAATATCGTTATTATGCAATAGATTTCGTGTAAATCCAAAATAAATTGGTGGCCTATTGAAGCCAAGCATACTACAACCCTTGGGCGTAATAAATTATTAATGAATGTGAAATTACTCACGTCATTCACCTTCATACGTAAAACTGAATCAATATGAAAATATATGCAGTTATCTCATAAGGGCCCGGGATAGCGAGCTGTTTTTGAATTTCAAATAACGATTCTTGAGGGAAAAATAGGAGAAACTTTGCACATGAATAAAAAAGTTGTTGACTAATTTTCATAATGTATGCCTATACGTTGTGGTCTATTATGGGTACCATACAATCTAGGCTATGTTTATGTGAAGGATTCTAGACGTACTACTGGGAATGAGAAGTTAGATACAAAATAATACAAATTTTTCAAGTAGGTAGGCCTACATAGTAGATGAGAATATGAACTTTAGTTATATTGTTGAATTACTTGTATTGAATGATATGTATTGAATAATACTAAAAATAATGGTGATGTTATATTTATAGTAATGGTAATTCTTACATGAATTTTTGAGGAACTTTTTACATGATGTACCGATGTTATGTTAGTGCTGGTTAATAATCAATTAATTCCAGCAAATATTTAAAAAAAATTATTTGTAGGTCGGAATAAGTTTAATGGAAATTGAAAGAAATATTTTATGGCGTGTAAACTGAATTGGAGGCTTAAAGAACATATCAGCTTTTCCACAATTAGTATACAACTACATGTATTATTATCAATTGAATAATCACGTTTTTCTTCTTAAAATTGTTAATCTAAACTTGCTCTAATAAATTCACGTTTCCATTTTGATGTAATAATTATGAAAAAAGGTCATTAAAACCTTTTTTCACATTTTCAAAGTTGATGAAAATCATCGACGATGATTCAAACATCAATCATTGCTAAATTAGTAGCCTTGACCTTCGTCAATTTACATTCCTACTCTGCAAAAAATCGGAAAAGTTTCACTATCTCAGCCAGAAATACAGAGCTATGACGTGAATATGGCGGACATTGAACGAAAAATCGTGATATGAATAGTTATATCTGAACGAAACAATCGTTTTTCTAGAAAAACTAAATGAAAACAAAAAATAATGTAAATAGAATGAATACCACACCTACGCATACATTGAATGACTTGGCCTTCAGAATTCAAAAACAAAACCTAATCTATCATGAGATGCATAAGAGGAGATAGCTTCTAATTGTTCTTGACCCAAAGCATTGTTTAGGTGATGCATAAAAGTTTCGAATGATATAAAATAACATGAGTTTTGATGTAAATAGAGGAGAAATAAATCTCTTTTCATTGGTTGAAAGCCAATTACAGTACAATGGAAGTTTAATATGTGAGGGATATAGTAACGTATGAATTTTATGTATATAAATTATAATATGTAAGTTGAAAAATACTGAATGAAAAATTTGAATTTAGGGGACAAATAAATTCTTTCAATTCTCAACCTTATGTTTTTTTAATGCGACCAATGACCTCACTCGATTTCCAATTAGAATGTAACGCGATCACATAGTAACATTGTTACGACCACATCATAATCAACCTATCCTCTCCTTTGGGAGTTTGACTGTTGTTAGTAAGTCAGTCGTTTCCGTCTCTGGAGGAATAGTAATTGTTGCAATAAACTCTAACTGATTAACTGCATGTTATTCAGAGGTGTCTCCTGCGCCGCCAATCGGTTGCGGGAGACTGGCTTATGTAAGGTTGAGAGGATCAACGTGCTAACCACACGTTACCTCTATCCTGGTTGATGATAATTTACTTGCTGTATGGTCTGTCCGGCTCGGCCAGTGTTGGTTCGGGACTCTGTGAGTTCTGATTTTGAGAATTTATGCCTTTTGGGCCGTAGGTATTGGCCGGGCTTGGGCCGTTTTCCCCGTCGTGACGGGGTGTCTTCTTGGCTTGGGACGGGCTGTATAGTAAAGTGAATTTGGAACTGGCAACCAGCTGGTAGGCCTAGGGCCCTTCATGGGCTGTTGAGCCAGACATACATACATACATCTCTAAATATAAGGCTGAGGCCGCACTGCCGGTGGGTAGAGCCTGGAGGTGTGGAGGGTAGTTGGTAAGTCTATAGAACATACAAACCATCCACAATAATACATCGTATGAATGGTATGTGTTCAGCCGCCCGCCATCTTGAAATTCTTAAATATGGACAACATAACCTCAAAAAACAGAATGACGCCATACCATTCATACGATGTATTACTGTGGATGGTGTGCATGTTCTATAGATTTACCAACTACCCTCCACCCTCCAGGTACTCTACCCACCGGCAGTGCGGCCTCAGCCTAAAAGGCGAAATGGCACTAGATTCATTCATTCATTCATTCTTCACCAGAACTAAAAATCCAATGAACCGGAATTCGTTCAAATTAGGCAGGCATGTCCAGTTGAACGTTCAGACGCTTACTAAGAACGGATTTTAAAACTTTTCCAAGGATACGAATAATATTTTAGATTTTCTAAAGATTTTCGGCGATTTCTTCATTTTTTTCGAGAACCAATCGTAGAAGATGTCGGTAGATATCGGCAGAAGATGTTGATATTTGGTGGGCAGGTTCAGGTAAGGTCTAGAAATGTTGTGTTAAAATATTTTTGAAATCTTTCAAGATTACGCCAATAATCAGATTTTCAAAATGTTAGATGTATTGCGGGTTACATATCTTCCGCCTTGATACGACCAATCCTAACTGTAAATTCAATGGTTCAGCAAGATTATAGATGAACTAATTTGGGGAGTTATTGAATCAAGTTTCAAACTATGTCCGACATACTTCCCTAAGGTTACGCTCAATATTAGCGTTTTTAACTATTTTTGAGTTTTTCTTATAATTTCGAGAACCACCATTGGCAGAAAATGTTAAAAATTTGGTAAACAGGTCCATGATTAGGTCCAGAAATGCTGTGCTTGCAATAAAAATTTCAATACCCTGCCGAGGTTACGCCTGTAATAAAGTTTTCCAATGTTTTGGAATCTTGCACTTTCTTTTATTTCACGGAAACTACTGAACTAAATATACGTTAAAATCATATACCAGGTTGAGCTGAGGTAATAGAACAACTAATTCAGAACGATTAACTAAAAGAAACCTGTTAATTGATGGATGATGATCAAAGCAAATCTATTCTAATCGGAATTTGCAGGCGCGAGCGAAGCGAAGAGCCTGTTTGACTAACTGGACACCTGATAATACTGTCGACGGTCCATTAGGGCGGAGCCCCCTGGCTAGGCGGAGAAGGCGAGTTTAGCTGAGCCTGCCGGCTAGTACATCATAATCTACTACTAGATTTGTCCCAGTTAGTCCCAGTTTGTCCCATTTTTAGCGGTTTGTCCTGAGTGGTAGAGAGCGTCTAATCGGTGAGATTAGATAAGCGACGTGCCTCTATCACCACTGCTGTAATGGTGACCGGTTCCTCTGAATTCAATTCATGAGCCCTCAAAAATCGCATCCTGGTGGTTCGGAACCCACCTAAAGCAGTAGGTCCATTCACCCTCTCATCATCATCCTTCCCATTACCCTCAACGCACAGGCCCAAGAGCCTATGTGGGCATCACCCTCAAAAAAAAAAAAAAAAAAAAAAAAAAAAAAAAAAACTACAGTAAAAAAAGAGTAAAGTAACACACAAAAATCATACAAAAACAACAATAAAACTAACAACAAAAGATTCTCCAGGGAGAAACAATCTGAGTTATTTATTTATTTAAAGATAAATTCAGTTGGTTATAGATAATTATGTTTCCAAATTTCCAATAACAGGAGAGCATGTTTGGACAGTTTTCATTAATGTTTTTCATTAGTAGGTCTCAGTATTTCTAAGTTTCAGGTAAATCTACATAGTGAATAACCCAAGAAATTCGATCAATAGAGAAGAATGGCAAACCAGACTCAAATTTCCCAAATATTAAAAAAGGTGAGTTCTACCATGAATTCTTCCAAAATTCAAGAATTCTTCCAAAACAGGAGGACGACTTATTAGAATCGAACAACTTGAGCATTTTATCAGTATGAATTGGAATGAAAATCTTATTGAAATCCAATAATGGGAAACAGCTCATCCATTTGAACAAACTAAGCATCTTATTTGACAACTATTGAGCATCTTATATCAATTATTGATATGTGTATTGGAATATTCATCTTATAATTTAGAATAAGCTACAGTGCTCAGATTGAAGAACCATTCTTCAAAATCATACACGCCTTCGGAAAAAGAGACGAAGAGGCTACAGCGCAACACCGAATTGTTTGATGTTCCTGAATAATGTATTTTCTTCATTAATGTTCCTGAACGATACATACATTGAAATCAAGTTATTTAAATAAGCACTATTATTTATATGCTGTACATTTATAGCTGAGTTCCGATCCTCAGGGTGCTAATAAGTTGATCCTATCAACAGATCGAACAAATCCTTTGGGTCTTGACAAATAATTACTATAGTGAATCTTGTTGACATACACTCAAGTGATACAGGTCCTCATAGATTTATCATTATTGAATGTAGACACGGCCTACGTGCAAGAATACGTGACGCCTCACCTAGGAGGTAGCATGATTTAGAGATAAAACACAGAGAGAAACCACTACTGAGAGGAGAACAAAAACTAAGAAGTTTTGTGATAGCATGATAAGAGAGAGAAGAGAGTGTACCTAATATCAGATTATATCTCTTTTTATATTCACTGCTAATATTTAGAAAAGAATATAACCAAGAGAGAGAGAGAAGAAAATAAACTCTGGCAGGAGAAAGGTAAAACAGTGAGAAGAAGCGGAAGAGAACTAAACTCATAAGTTGAACAGAGAGAGGAAAGAGTCGTGTGACATGTCATAGCGTGGTACCTAGAGAGTGGCGTTAGGCGCCTTCCTAAAGGAAGAACTGGAGCATCGAGAACCGGGAAACGGGACGTTGATCCACGTAGGCCGGGACCTCGAAACAGGCGCACTCATTCATTTCGGGCCTACAACATAGTCGACGATCGAGAGCTCCACGCTGTTAGTAGGACTCAGCAAGGATCAGGATAGTTGGTCAGAAAGTCACTCTCTTCATTCAATTACATGTACGAAACGTGAATTTGTTTATAATTTGACAATACTATAATAATATAAGCAAATATATTCTATTAATTATTAATTTTTAATTATGAATTTGTTTTAAATGTTTACAAAATTTCCGGTGTATAACTTACTTACAAGTACTATAGTATGTTTTTTTTCAAGCAGGATAGCTTGCCAGGTAACTATTCAGTATGAACAATACAGTGAATTAAAGTGATTAATATTCAAACATACTCACTGATAGCGACAATTCTATCAATTCAATGATTGTTTTTTCTACTAAATTTCTGATAAATACTTAAATTATACTTGATCCAATCTATAAAAGCGAAATGGCACTGACGACTTGATTCATTCATTCATCACCAGAACTAAAAATCCACCTGAACCGAAATGTGTTCAAATTTGGCAGGCATGTTCAGTTGGACGTTTAGGACACGCGCTAAAAACGGATTTTAGAAACTTCTTCAAGGATACGCCAAAATATTTAAGTTTTTCTATAGTTTTTCGGCGTTTTCTCAATTTTTTCGAGAAAACAATCGGTAGAAAGTGTAAAAATATTCAAGTTTTTCTTCTATAGTTTTTCGGCGTTTTCTCAATTTTTTCGATAACAATCGGTTGGAAGTGTACTAAGTAAACAATTTACATTATTTTCCAACTCTTGGATAAGTTTTAAATCGAGATAATAGACATTATTGATGTTTTTTATTATTTTATTTTCAATTCGAAGAAAAAAGAATTATTGAAAAACAATTCTATCAATATAATCAGTACGAATAAGGTTGAGTACGTGTATTGATCTTTCATCAACAAAACTAGATAATTATTTGGATCCGATTCCTCATGTAGATAACAATTTCAAGCAGATAACAAGTTGTTGATGAAAGAATTTGAATTTGAAAATCTTATTTAGGAAATTGAGAATTGTCGTGAATTCTGATAACTGTATCACTATAAATTATAGAATAGAATGACTTCTTTATTTTAATGACGTGGCGAAGTTTGGACAGCAGTCCACTCTACCACTTATCTCCTTATAAGTAATGAAAGAAATTAAGTTCTGCTCATTCAGTTGCTAGCTTTCAAATTGATCTAAAAATTGAAATTTGAAATTTTTCAAACTATAAAATTATTTATTACGCGAATGAACCCTTATAAACCCTTATAATTAGGTCTTAGATCAATTTGAAAGCTAGCAACTGAAAATCTTATTTAGGAAATTGAGAATTGTCGTGAATTCTGATAACTGATTCAGATAGAATTGATAGAACTGTTTTTCAATAAATTCTATTTTCTTCCGAATTGAAAATAAAATAATAAAAAACATCAATAATGTCTATTATCTCGATTTAAAACTTATCAGGAGTTGGAAAATAATGTAAATTGTTTACTTAGTACACTTCCAACTCTACTATCACAACTGCATTCTTGATAAAAGAATTTAAACCAGACTATTAAAATTTTACTACACAACCCTTAACAAAATATATAGTTTGCACACTTCTGGAATCTATACAATCTAGAATCGAGTACATAGAATTTATAAATGATTATCAACTAATAATAGTGAATCCGTCTTTTACTTTAAAAATAGAAAAACTCACTAGCTAGTAATAAAAATACTTTAGGTATTTGAGATTTGACAACGGTACAGAAGAACATTAACATTATACAAAGGTATCTCCATTATAATGACCTTACATGGAAGTTTCGTGATTGACAATTGCTCCAATTTGTGATCAATCCAAAAAAATCAACGACTAATTTGATTCTATTGATTCTATCTTGTATTATTCATAGCACAGTTTTAAAATATTGATAACATTTTCTAATTACCGTACCTGGTATTATAATCCTAATACATTCCTATTAGTTAGGTCAATGGACACATTGAGACATGTAGTTCGAATTGATCAATTCAAAACGGGAGTCACCAGAATAGGGCATTAGAATAGATTGGTGATAACATTAATATTGATGGGCCTCCTTGGGATACTGGCTAGTCGTTTATATGAGACAAGTCAGTCATTCACATTGAATTAATGTTCAATTGTGGCTTTATGATATGGCTTTTGGCAGATGCTATAAAGTAATGTTCTGTTCTCATAATTGAGCCATAAATACGAGCAAGTTATGTACAATGTATCATGGTATAGAAGTATTTATTTATGTATTCTCCAACAATTTGATGAATTGTCTCTCACAACAAAGATTTATTTATAAATAACAAAGATATATAACAAAGAATTTATTACATTACAATTAAATAGGAATGCCGACAATGTCCAAATCGTCTCTTCTTCCCAATTTCGATTATGTAATATTAAAAATGAAGGTTATGTTCACACATAGATAGAAGATAACGCACAATAAATTCTAAAAATAGGTACAGTAAATAGCAACAAAGACTTCCACTCCTGAACCACTACAAAATTGTAGATTCACTATTCAATTGTTTTGTATTTGTTTTTCTGTGGGTCAAGCCCATATGAGCTCAAAGGCTTGTAGGTAATGAGATGGATCAAATAATTTTTCCCCAGTTGAGAACCCGGGTCCACTTGGTCAGACTGGCGCGTTATCAGTTCCTCCAAGAAGCCCTCCTAATTCCTATACACGATTGAAATTTAGTAAATTTACAATATAAAATAAATGTTGAATAATAACATTTATTATTTTTATGTTAAGTTCTTTTGACGTTAATACGTTGAGTAAATTTACAATATAAAATAAATACTGAAAAATAATATTTATTATTTTTATTTTTAAGTTTTTTTTTAATTGTGGAAGAACTAGTCTTTTTCATTTATTATACACTCAGGATTAAATATTCCACATTTAACTGCCTATTAGTATTCATAGAATATTTTATAGATAATAATTCACTGTTTAAAAGAATTAATGTATTTTATTGAACGAATATTGACCGATCAAAAGTCATTTTCCTCTAATCTTGCCAGAATGTCTTCTTTGCTCGACCAAACTGCAACATTACGTGTATACCTAATAACAATAAATCATAAATTTTTGGCAATGCTACAAGAAGGTTGTGCCTAGAATTTCCATCCTCAACATGGCAAACAAATTGAAAAACAGAATTGTTCTCAAAAAAGACAATGTAAAAATTCAGTAACAAAAAGATGAACACGTGGTCTTTCGTTTGAAATTCCAGTTTCAAGATGACATGGATGAACAGTTAATATTTCCAAATAACACGTCATATTCTACGTCGGTAGTGAACAGGAATGGCAAGTTGAGTTTGGGCCTGTTACGTCAGGGAGGGCCTTGATCCTGGCGGCCGGCGGCCTTGCAACCACTTTACTCTAATTGATGCATATTCTAACTTGAAGTAACACGTATAAAATAGGGAATACAATACAATCCAAGTGGGAAGTTACATGAAATAGCCTAGAGCATAGACATACTACATAAGGCTACTACTTGCACTGCTCAGTAGGCAAAGCTGGATACCAAACGACCTCAAGTGAAAAAACTATTCTAGTATTTCACCCAATTAGTAGCAAAGATTTATACTTTAACCACAAAGTTTTAGGCAAGGTTGAATGTAGAAATATTGTTGAATATTCAGATGAAACATTATTATGAGTTTTTAAACATATAAAGAGCCTAAAGTTGAATGAAACATATTGTAGAGCTCAATTAAATATTGAAATGAAGAGCATGATGAATTTTTAAGAAGGATTTGTCGAACATAGCCACATTTGGGGACTTCAATATGTGGAAAAACAAAAATAACTATTTGTAAATTACTATTAGGCATACTATTTGTAAATATTTTTGTATATATTAATTATATTTTTCTTCAAAGTGTTCTATTCTTGTAGAACATAAATAATATACAATCGATTGAACACCATTTTCGGAAGTTTTATACAATTGTTTAATAATAAAATACTGTTTTCCAAGAAGAATTTGTGAAGTTCTAATCTACTGAATTCTTAGAATTCTCATAGTGAGACCTATAATGTTCAGCATAAAATAGTTATAGATAAATTATTACAAAAAAAAACATAAATACAAAAAAAGTAAATCTATAGATAAAATAATAGAGCTGAATTTCAAGTGTAACCTAGTATTCTGAAAGTTAATTCTACCCATTAAATTTCAAATTTTGAAATTGAAGTTGTAAAATTCAGATTAGTTTGTACCTATCCCGGAATAATAAGCTAAACCAGAAAATAATTCATAAGTGGGCGTTGCTCTGATGAACACATCATAGAATCCACATAAAATCTGGCCACGATGGCATTACCCCACAAAAACTATCATCACTGGTTGAAAAAGCTTCACAACCATCACAAAATCCACATCCACCGTGAGTAGATCAACATAAAACTAATCTATACAATAAATAACTCCAAAATAACTCCGAATTTCCAAGAAACAGAATCGAAAATAGGGTGCCCTACTTATTGTGTGTAAAATCTGAAAAAATAATGGAACTATAAATATAGTGGAGATAGGATTGAAGTTATTTTTAGCCGATTATATCACGAGGGGTTATCGGATACATGATGGGGTAGATATATCGTGCTGGGTCACAAAGAAAAATAATAATCATTAGGGACCAAAAATGATAGGAGTCATAAGTCGAGCGATTTGGATTGAAATTGTCTACCTGGCTGACCGCGTGATCGAATCGTGACGAATGAGCAGCTGTTCATAAGGCTACAGGGTGTGCCAAAAGTGTAGCCTTGACTTAGTTGTATTGATAACCTCGTGACACTGATTCTCTGATAATGGCATGATCTGAGCGGAAAAATTACAAGCCTGTCCATTTCATTGATGATAATGGAAGACATGAGTTTGACATGTAAGTGAGCAGGAAGTTCGAAAAAAACTGTAATGTTCAAGTCACAGTGAAAAGGAAGTAACAATATCAATAAGTCTAGAAAACATTTTACGTTAATATTACAAAAATAACTTATAGCATGGATAATGTATTTGAATAATCTTAATAAGAATTAAAATAAGTTCCCTGCAAGGAAACTGGTAGTTTTTCTATGAGAAGATATATTATTATCAATGCTTGGTACCCCTCTACAGCATTTTAGAGGAGCATTCTTTTTTCATTTAAAAATAATAAACGGTAGAATTGGCAATATCAGTATTTTATTTTACTAGAAAAAATTAATTTTTTGAGGATAATGATGTTGAATAAACATTTTCAATAGACAATAGCTACCTGGCAAGGCTTCAGAATCAATATATACTTCAGAATCAATATAATATAAGCTTCAAGGGATACTTTTCGGCTCTTCACTGGCTCAAGTTTTAGTAATCCACCTAGACCACCTAAGCTACAGTAAAACTTATTTCACTTAAAGTTGAAAACTTATAGCCAAACTTATTCATTTCAAATTCATGGCACTAAACCTGACAAATAACATGACACATAATATGACGTTCAATAGAATAAAATTTAAATTGATGGATATTGAAAATAGATGAAATATGATCAAAATAGAAAACATGAAGAGACATATTCACAACTTCTATAACACGTGTTGCATAGGTAAATGATTAAACACTTTCATTCTGTGTAAAGCTGCTAGTATAAACCGCTAACCGCAAATTCAACAGAGCAAACAGAGTGTGAAGAAAAGAATAAATGAATTGAAGAGAGATGGAATGATGAGGAAGGTTTAAATACGATCACCTTTCTCGTATCCTTTGATTGCATTGTTTCTGTCAAAATGTGGTCCTAAAAGCTGGGACAGACAGATAGATGATCTCTGCTCCAGCCGACATGGCCTTATTTAAAGGCATGGACGCCCCCCAGCCACCCATGAGGTGCTAGTCGAACCCTCAGTATCTTATTTCAAGTTCCATTCTAAAAGAAGCAAGTTTCAGTCGCTGCCAGTCACCTACTCATCTACTAATTCTCCTCCTCCTCCTCCTCCTCCTCTTCTTTTTCTTCACCCCATCTACCCCTCAAATGTCACCACCCCCCCCCCCCCAACACTCAACAATCAACGTCGGTTTTCACTACTTGGCACGACCAACCATTCTTCTGTTATAACAACTTCCTATCAATCAATTCCCCAATGCCTTTTCACTTAGCTATTGAAGTTTGCCAATCCAATGAACTAATGGTTATTATTAATACCGTACTCTAAAATTCATTTAGTACTCAATGATTATCATCAAGTAGGCTGGACTTGGAATCATTGATTACCTATTACACTAATTCAAGAACTAATCAGCTCATCAACTAATTTGTTAAGTTTACATGAAATATCAACTACAGTATATAATTAACTCATCAACTGATTCATGAACTAATCAGCTAATCCAAGTTTACATGGAATAGATGAAATAATTAATTAAAATTATCAAGGATCAAAAATTTTGTTAGTTAAAATTTGTTCAGTGTTAAAATGAGATAATTCATTCATTTCTCAATCCACAGAAGGAAGTAATATTGTGGTTGAACTTGAAAGTCAATTTGCTCGATTGCAAGATTAATTTTGTAAGCGAAGCGGCTTGATTATAATCAGAAAAATGAAATTTTTTCCAAGAGTGACAACAAATGGTCTAACAATAACATAATAGGCTTAATTTCTTGTAGACTTTCAATAAAAAATTTTAAATTTTTAAATTTTGGTAACCTAGTAAAGCAGTAAAGGTAGAATGTTCTGATCAAAAATAGACAAGAATTCAACGACAAATAACAAGATAACAAACTTTCAGGGACAAACTGATAAAAAACTCATTTTAAATTACAGATGAGCTGGTATTAAGGAAGCTCTCCAACGAATATTCAGCAGCACAGACACATAAACAAGAAGAATGCATCGGACAGGAATAGAGCTAGCTAATGCATTTGAGACTACAACAGCCTGAATCAAACGATGTGAGAGCACCAACTCCTTAAAAATGTATGTTGATAAAGGTAAAAATGTTTTATTTTGAAAATTAGTGAGATGGAAAAATGACTAATCAATTGAAATGTTACATGAATTTGTTCAGGAGCAAGAGAATGTAGTAAAAGGACTGTATTGATAAATATATTCCTACCATCAGAATAATCTTACATTGATCTTAAATGTACTTTCTGGTGAAGCGAGAATAATGCAAAAATTTCCGATTGAAAAATTAGGGCTATACTTTCAACTGGGTAGATAATTTAATAATAAAAATACATTTTCCCAATCCTGTAAATAATTTATTGAGGAATAGAAATAATAGACCTCTGGGTATCCCTAATCAAGATTACTACACTGCGCACATGACCAGAGAATGAAACTCCGTCATAGAAAACGTGTGTGTAAAAATCTGCATATGATGAGCAGCGAATCGTCGAGATAAGTGAGGATGAAAAAACAGCTCCAAGGTCATGGTCGAGCCATTTAAACTCCTAAACAGAACCTGCTGAAACGACCTTGACATCATTTGAACTAATTCAATATTCGTTTAATAAATGCGAGCTTTGCCGCCAAAAAAAATGCCTATGAAAATAAGCTTCCACTCACAAGTTTTAATAATATGAGTGACTTTTTGAACAATGGGGAAACTATATATAACTGTACATAATTATAATAGGCCTATTACTACTTCAATATATTATATGAGAAATACATAACTTAATATTGTTTAAAAAAATATTATTTGTATTGGAATAGAATATTACATCAGATATTGATCAATTATCAATATTAATGTACAGTACTTGTAGTCCTGAATCAATGGAAGTAGATAATTATTGAATTAACAGACATGAATACATCTAAGAATCCATTTTTTTGTGGAAAGAGGTATTTCTCGAATTAAAATTTCTCACATCAAAGTTGAGAATGTAACCAAAAATCACATGAAATTCTAGAGAAGATAAATATTGATCAGTGGACAGTGGTTGAAAATAGAAATGGATAAGATCTTTTTTATTAATTTAAAACTTATTATGGACCGATTGTTGATTAAAATTCAAGAAAAATATCTGATACATGAAACAAGATACAAAATTCCATAAGGAAGATAGAATCTCAAAAACTAGATGATGCTACAAAAAAATGTATTTTATGAGAGTCGTTCGTTATGGCTGAACTCATGTTTGACTTTTATGAGAGCAGTAGTTGCCAATAACAAGAAGTACTGAAACAATAAGATTCTAAACGTACCTATTATTAGGTTTATGAGAGATGATTGTAATTATGTTTTTCAACCTGCCTCATTTTTCTTTCTGAGTCATGCTACTCATGCTTGTTATAATTTTCAGTTTAATGAGCAAAAAATATGAGAAGAATATGTCGAATTTAAGCAGAGAACATATAAATATTAAGTAGAAGGAATAGTGATGTTTTTATTGAATATTTGCATTTTTATAGTTTGATTCAATGTATATAATTTTGGTAGGTCGTATCTAGATCGAAATTCAAACAAAGTGCATTATGTTACAGGGAATCGTGGAGGAAAAAACAGCAAATTGTAGAATGACCGACTGAGTTGCAACTCAGTGCTCTCCTGGATCTAATTTTGTGCTAGAGGCGACCTCAGTCCAGCTTAGCTTGACGCAGCCCAGGTGAGCACGCTTTTAATACCACCTAACCGTTACCACTTTTACTTTTCAATACCACCGACAAAGTGAGATATTAGTGTACGATAGCAATATTGTACAAAATTTAGAACGTAAAGCCCCTTTCACATTGTCCCAGTCTCTAATTCTATAGTAGGCTACAAGCCAGCATTCTAATCAATTGAATGATTAAAAATTTTCTATTTGCAAATTAATGAATCATTTGAATAATTAAAATACAGATACCGGTACCAGTATTGATGTAGATGTGTGGATAGAACATCCGAGTTTTGCATCAATTACATGAGGAGATTAGGTGGTGAATATTAGAAACCGATCGGTCTAATTTCAATGCCTAGAGTTGAAAATATTTTTGAAATAAATTGGCTCGGATTAATCCAACAAAAGTAACTTGTACTTGGTGCACAAGTAGGCCTACTGTATGTACCTGATGTACACAGTGGCGGTTCCAGACCTGAAAAACTGGGGGGGCAAGGGCTCAAATTCACGAGTGATTTTCTAGGGAGAAGGGGGCTGGAGTTTATAAAAGGATATTTGGGTGCCCTTACCCCTACTCTAGATAGTAGAGTTCCCAGGCGTCTTTTTTCCTTGGAAAAAATTGAAAATATCATGACAAAATAAATAATTAGTCCAACTCAATTTGGTTTTTTCTCGAGCTAGGTGGAAATGTTGATGCCTTGAAAACTTGTCCTTATTTTATTTAAAAAAAAAATAGTCTTGAGGTTCAAGAGTAGATAATTTGGCAATAATTTCTACTAACTACTATTGAATTGAATCCAATAGTTTCATACTACGGCACACAGTGTTTCAGAAGGATGCGCAATACTTCTCAGGCTGTTTCCTTATACCAAGTAGAGAAAAAAGTGGAACATAGGTACCCTCGAAAATACTTTGTTATCTAGATAACAATGGAGAGAAATTGAAATTTTTCAGAAAGTATTGATTTTTAGAGGTTTTATTCAAGTTTTAAAATGATTTATTACCATGTCAAATTACGACGTGATAAATTCAAACAAATCTTAAAATTGCGACTTTACAGTAATTTTTCACTTGTTCAATGTTTTGTCTCCTTTTGATCGCGATTTCTGAGATTTAGATAAAATTTACACAATCAACGCTATTCAACTGTTATCTCTTCAGAATATCTTCTGATTCTCTTCAACTTCTATCAATATCAAAAAATTATGGTAGCATATTTGCTCTATTATCTCAATAACCATTCAAGTTAAAAACTCCTCATAAAACAGTCATTGAATTCCTCAGATTCACAACTCCATTTCACATGGGAATTGATAATTTTAGAATCTGAATAAAGCCAGTGAAAAAATGAATATTTCTTGAGAAATTTGAATTGTTATCTAAGCGGTAACAAAGCGTTTTTGGTGATATATCCCACGGAACTTTTTCCTCTACTTGGTGTAAAGAAACAGCTTGAGAAGTATTACACATTCCTTCTGGAACACTCTGTGGAGTATGAAAAATTTGGAATCAACTCAATAGTTGGTAAAACTTATTGCCAAACAATCTACTTTTGAACCTCAAGACTACATTTTTAAATAAAATAAAGCCAGATTTTCAAGGCATTAAGATTTTCAACTTAAAAAAATCATCAAATCAAGTTAGACTGATTACCGGTATTTACTCTGTAATGATATTTTAGATATGATGCAATCATCATAATCCACTTCATTGTAGATGGAGGACTCCAAATAACCTTAATTCATGGAAGATATTGGCAAGCTTCTTTGACTGAGGTACCAAACTATAACATGAGTGAGGATTTTCAATTAGGCTTAGAAAGTCCATATGAACTTCCAATAACAGATATTATCTATTCTATAAACCATTAAATAGTTTTTTATGATTTTAGTCCACACTAAATTAATTATTTTAGAAATAATTATATTATGTGCGTCTAAGTAGAGAAACAATTGGAAAAATTCCCATGAAAACTGGGGGGGCAGCTGCCCACCCAGCCCACCCCTGGAACCGCCACTGGATGTACATGTGTCTGTACAATTACTACCCTAATACAGTACAATGTTTAGAATAGATCTAAAATTTACATCAGTAGATCACTTAAGTCCATTCAATAGAATAATTGTTAAATCTTGTTTGAGTTGGGTCTGAGAAATATGATGATGGAAAATAACACGATATCTAGTATCTCTACAGTTTAATCATAATTTTCTACATTTCACATCTCAATACCAACTGATTGATGATCAAGCAATAAAATAAAACTACAGAAATACGTAGCGCAAAGTAAGATTTCAATCAAACCCAACATACGACAGTTATCAAGATTTAAATACAATTTGGTACATTTCATAGATGACACGAATGTAGGCCTAGTAGTTGAAAATTACCGTAGGTATGCCTACTATAATGATACTGTAGTTCTCAATAAGTCAAATTTATTCACTCAAATTATATCATTAGCAGGTTTCAGAAGGCAATTTATATTGCTTTGTAATAGACAGGAGGAACGCTACAAGTTGACAGGTTTGCGAAATTGAAGCGATTGTATGTGAATTGACAAGTAGTGAGCCGCGTATGCCAAATAGTTATATTAGAGTGACGTAGCGCGGTACGGTATGCCTTCAGCTAAAGGTTATGCAACGTGGTCGCGCGTTCGCTAGTGAAACGATGCCAAGCCGAATTCACGCGATGCGATGCAAGCCGAACCGAGCCGAACCGAACGGCAGCCAAATCACAAGTCTCAAAACGCGAAAATGTCGGCAGCGCGGGAGGCGTGATGCGATTAACGCCTGCTTTATTGCGAGGCGAGGCACCATAAAGCGAGCGATTCGAGCGTGTCTTCAAGGGCTACACGCGTTATTAGATATATGTCGTACCAAAAGTTTGGGTTGCTGAGATGAGTAAGATAAGAGATAGATTGATGACAGGGGCGAGGCGTGACTTTTTGGCTCGGTCATCTCTAGGAAAAATTTAGTTCCGCACCCCCATCTATCTCACCCCCCTCCCATACCCAAAAGATAATAATTTTCCATTTTAGACAATTATTTATCAAGCTTTATTATAACTAGTCCAATTACTAAAGATAATACACGATGAAGAACACAAAAATCTGTTGGAAATTGATAAATAATTGGATAAATTAAATACGGTGTTATTCAAATCAGTATGCTAATTGAAATAGACATTAAGAATTGAAATAGAACTCCAAGAAACCAAATATAATTGGTTTTAATTTATACTTAATTTGATGATTACCTAGCCGAATGATATTGATTTATTTATTTAATGACAAATTATTCCTTATCTTAGTTAACCATAGTTATTTATCATATCATACAAGAGGCCAAATAATAGTACAATACAATAAACATCATATGATTTAAGTTTGCAACACTGTACGGAGCGCAGAGTGCAGAGAATTTGTTGTCAGAGACGGTGGAATCGCAGAAAATAGCGATGTTTTCGTCCGTATACTCCGTCCACCATTTGCGGGAGGGAGTGGGAGAGTGGATGCAGAAGAGTGATGGTAACGAACGCTAATCAGCGTTACTGGAATCGCTTACTGTTGAGCATATTGAACGAATGGAACTGATGATGGAGTAAGTTCACTCTATTCGAACTTGGCGCGCTTGCAAAAAGTTTTGATTTCTTCACTTCTTTGTATTTATTTTCAATATTTCCAACTTGATAATTCCTATACATTATATATCAATTTCTGTCTAGTCATCGGCGAATCCAAAGATGACCGGACGCCTCGCCTCTGATTGATGACTAATTTATTATAGAAATTGGTAATAATGAGGTTGATGGTGATGATGATGATGATTATGTTTATGATTATGATGATAAATTAAGCAATAAAGGAAGATATAGTAGGTAACAGAAATATAGGCTTTATGAATGTGGGGAGTTTTTCCATCATTGTGTAGTCGAACAATATTATTAATTATGAAGCCTCAACCTGAATTTCCATGAAAGAAAATAACATGATAAAATTTGTTGATTGAATATTGATGTAGTAGAATTTTTCCATAATGAAAGAACTAAGATGTTGTCTTAAATCCACTTTATTTATAGTACAAATAAAAATTAGAAATTAAACAGGAACATGTTTTCATGTGTACTCATGTGTACTCATGTGAATGTGAGTACACATGAGAACATGTTCCTGTTTGATTTCTAATTTTCATTTGTATTAGAAATAAAGTGGATCTAAGACAACATCTTAGTTCTTTCATTAAAATAACATTAATTTCCAACTTTAAATTAGATCCTAAACAGTACAAACGTTGTCTTAATGATGCCAGTTGATTGAATTTTCTGAAAAGAACTTTGATATAAGAAGTAGAAGAAGAATGGGTCAACAATTTGAAAAAACATATACTCAACACATATATAACTAAATACAATGAAAGAATATTCATAATAATTTCAATGTTGATTATTAATGCTGAATATAAAAAGAAGGATTAAGGAAGTACTGTTGATGGAGTGAATGTGTAATGTGAGTGTAACTGAGTGATCAGAAGTGAAATTCGAAGAAAAAATTGAGAATAAGAATAATTTCCATGATCATGATGTTTGAGAGAAAGTATTTGGCAGTCCCACAAAACCTTAGAATGTGTTCTTTGACGTAGTTCAACAATAGATAAAGTACAGTAATTTGTCATACTTGTTCAACAAACATAAACAACAACCATCTAACATAATAAGTTGTATTCATACTGCCGTGAAGAAAGCAAGTCTTAATTTTAAACTGCGTTGAATGCAATAAATTGTTAAATGCCATGAAATACAGATATCAAGACATCTTTTTCAATTGGATTTTTGAATGTTCTCTAAATCTTCCTTAATATGGGATTAGACCTAATGCAAGTATTAGAGTATGATTTAATAGTTCATTTTGTACGAAATCATAAGGAAATAAGATCACTGGATATCATAATCATATATTTATTATGTATGATTGCAATAACAATCTGTCAAAGCTCAGGTATATAATGCCCCACTGAACATCAATTATTTATTGAGACCAGAATATTGCAACTGCAAGATCAAGAAACAGATATTTGATCGACCACACAATAATGTAAAAATGCCACACAGTTCAACTATTCCAGTTTTTAGAAATATACTTCAACAACAAAATGTAACAAAACTCAGTCAAGTTATTCTAGTTTTTTTAATATAGACAAACAATATATAAAACATTTCTTAAAATGAATATTTGTAACAAATGAACCGGCTATGAAGAATGAACCGGAAATAGGCTGTTACATGGTTACCAAACGAGAACCCAATCTCAACGACAATTTTTTCTTATTGAAAAAGAGGTTGTTTGGAGTTTTAGTCAATTGAACTGGCGAACTGGAACTGGAATGTTCACCCAATGCTCTGCACTGGTAGGTCTAGAATCATAGATATCATAAATTGAAAAATGCGTAACAATTTGGATCCTTTTCATAGGTTGGTAAAATAATATACCTTGAATTTACAGCTTTATAGAATGTACAACTAGACTTTAACCGAAGAAATCGTTTGATGAACTGAGAGATGTTAAGATAATGAAACTCAAGGAACTATCATCTTGAATTGGAAAGTAATAAAGAATAAGACAAAATATTGAAAAAGAGAAGTAAGCAAATCCATTCATCAATGAGACTCAGATCCAAAAGTATGATAAATTATTTCATGGCCACAATATTTCTGTGATATGAATACATATTCAAATATTTTAAACACAGTTGACTATTTATACTGGTCAGAGTTGAAAAAATTGATTGTAGATAGATTTTAGAATGAATGAACAAAATTAACCAACAAAGAGCATCTGACAATAATTGAAAGCCACTCCAAATGAAGAACTGTTCATGAAGAAGAGAATAGCTAAAGTGCTCATTATGGTATTCATAGCAATTGTTTATAAAGGACTTGTAACTCACAAGTTGATTCATTTCTTCAACCGCCACAACTAGTAAATAAGTGTAATGTGTGCCAGAAAAGTGCAAGAAGCAATCAACAATCATTGGTTCTTTGCCAACAAAAAGAAGATTAATGGAGAATTTGAAGAACTTGGTTGGAACTTTTTTGAGCAAGTCGAAGAACTTTCAAGGCCGGATGGATATTTGACAGCCAGTTTCTTCAGATAAGTGACGAAATATTTGAAAAAATAATAAATGGAACACTTTTTATATTCTGTTTGTTAACAGAATCCATCTATTATTAGATGCTTTCAACAGATGTTGCTCTGACAACAATGAAACCACATTTTTATAATGGTATTTTTAAATAGGATTATATATTTTATTGAGGACTATTTCAGCGTATGTCTAGTCTCTTACGAAAAAATAACTCATGGATATTTGAAATTGATATCATGAATATGGATATCAGAAATTGACCCAACTAGGAATCTTGTGTAAATTTGAGTTAGACTTGGTCAATAAAGAGTTGAGAGTAAATCAAGAAGTAGTTGAGTCAACGGAGTCACAAATTCAAAACTAAGCAACTTTCCGTGATACTATTAGAACTTTTATGTTTGACTCATGGTTTTCATCATCGAAGATCAAGCCCTAGAACACAATGTCGATAGAATGGAAAGAAATTTTATGTCTCGCCATAACCATAAGGTTCGCCAGATAGATGTCATAAAGCGAGTAAAATGAGAACACAATTTCGAGGCTCCTTCTGTTCCGGCAACTTGTTCGAAATTTATACACCAATAAAGTTGCTTTCTCGAAATGAGCTTGCGCTTGTTTGAGTGGCGTTTATGAGACGATGAGCATCGTCGATGTGTCACCATTATGCGACAAGCATTATTCAATTCAAAGTAATTGAGATTTATACAGGTCAACGACCTCTTAGTAGTGTTCAGGAGCAGTGTAAACAGTGATGTTGAAAGGGGAAAGGGGGAGAAAAGCTTAGGAGAAACGGGCACACCATTTGGGAGCAGTCAAAACTTGACAAATTTATTCGGCGTTAAGTTCAGCAGCTTGTAGTGGAACTACTCTGCATCAACGAATTGGAGCAAAGCTTTATCTCTAGTCTTCACACCCCATCATATCATCTGATGAGAGATATTTTGGTAGAAAATTGGTTGTTTTCGCACAGATCTTGCATACTTCGAGTATTAATGATTCATGGAATCATCAATGAACTCATTCCTGTTTAGAACTGTAATTAAATATAGCCTAAAATGAAATTTTTGATGCTTTCAAAGAGATATTGATAATGGTACAACAACGGAAACCAGTATCTAGGTTCTTAGTAAATCTGTGGTTTGAGAATGGTCAAACAAAGTTGATAAAGTCTTTTCATTCAATTCTTAAATTTTATTGATACTAAAATTCTTCAATGTTGACTGATATTCGAATAAATTTGTACAGAAATTCCAAAATTTATGAAATTCACCCTGCGAATTGATTCATGTGATATTAAATATATTTTTATACTGGAAATTACACTAGGAATGAATAGTAAATTTACTAGCCTAGTGTAAGTACCCATTTGAACTAGTACAACAAAGATAGCTTTTTACAGACATTAGGCTACAATGAGATTCTTCTTGATTATTTGTGTGATCAAATACAATAGACTAATAGAACTCAAAACCAAGTTGAAACAAGTATAACCTAGTTTCGAACCTTATTATTCGTAAAAATTTGGTATGAAGACGTTTTGGACATAAGTCTGTGTTTTTAACCAATAAGTTATTATTGTCTGTAAAATGAATAAATAAATAAAATTGACCGTTAATATTCATTAAATATTAGGCTACACTTTTCTCAATTAGTTCTGATTATTATTGTCTCAAAGACCTTTCTCCAAAGCCTCAAACAATGGTGGTTGAAGGTGGACAACTCTTGAAAGTAGAGCAATGCCTTCTTTTATTAATCAGTTAATGAATGTCAAACTAAAATTCAATAAACCAAATATAATTTGATTTTTTTAGGTTAGGTGTAAGAGAGGACCTGCGAGTCCTAACTTCGCCTGTTATGGAAGACAAAAATGAATAAATAATTCTGATTTACTAATCGCTCCCTGTCTAAGAAAATGCAAAAGGTACAGTACTTCGATTTTTGAAAATTGCAGGAGGCTAGCATTAGTTGTGTGAATTGAATAATGACTTATGAATGAGAGCTGCCATTACTAAACTGCTCGCGTGGCGACTTGAGTAAAATCAATCTGTTTTATTACTATTCCGCCTCCAGCCATATAATAACAGACAAACCATTCCTAATATTCGATTCATCAACATTCTTTCAGTCGAACAGATATATTATAAATTCATGCTTGAACATCTCTTCTTGATAGAAAAATATATGAATGTGTCCTTTACAGTGCGATGATAACAATATCAATTAATATGGTGATAAGCAACTAGAGTAGCTCAAAATTGACAGCATGAGAATATAGAATGATAATACATGACAGATAGAAAATTAATTGCTCCACAATAGATTTCTAAGCTGTTACACTCAATCAACTTGACCTGTTCTCAAGATTTTGTTTTGCAATTTGATAGTTAGAAAATTTACAATTGAAATATTAAACAAAGATAGCATTACTACATCTGTAATTCTCAACCTTTGGGAAGCGGTTTGTCCCAGTGGTAGAGAGCGTCTAATCGGTGAGATTAGATAAGCGACGTGCCTCTACCACCACTGTTGTAACGGTGACCGGTTCCTCTGAATTCAATTCATGAGCCTCAAAAATCGCTTCCCGGTGGTTCGGAACCCACCTAAAGCAGTAGGTCCATTAATCTCTCATCATCATCCTTCCCATTACCCACGCACAGGCCCAGGAGCCCATGTGGGCATCACCCTCAAAAAAAAAAAATAAATAAAAACCCTAACTGTAGACATATAGTCAAGATTGAATAGTGTAGGTTGATAAACGAAAAGATTTTCCGCACGTGAATGCGAAAGTTGTTCTCCAAACTTGTAGGAGTCATAAATTTCAAATTCAACAAACTTAAATTTGATAGTTCAAACTACGCCAAACACGAATGGGGTCTCGCCTCTAACAAAGGCCTAGGTAAATTCAAGTTTTGTGCTATGAAACATAGATTAATATCATATCGCGTGTATTGAATACTGAAGTAGCTGTCACATTAAATTCAATTGCCACCTGCAAGTGAACGTGCTAATGAAGCAAGTGAAACCCATCGTAAATGTCTTAATACAAAAGTTGACAATTTTCAAAAGAAAACAGAGCTTCAAGAGTTATGTTAGAAAATGTAACCTATTATTCCTTCACTCCTAAAATCGATTGAAATAAAAAACAATGTAAACTCATGAGCAGGTGCCACAATCTTGAATAACATGAAGATAAGAAGAGATCAATACTGAATGCGAATTGAATTTTGTCATAAACAAATATTGCTGTTCAATATTTCTCAAATACAGTTCAAGAGTTTTATTACTCAAATTAAAATTCATTGCTACAAACATTATACTGTACTATTATAGTCTTAAGCTTGTAGAGAAAGATAAGCCACAATAAATTTTCTCACCACAGAACGGATGTAGAAGTCAACATGAAAAATTGGCTCAAATACATCATAGAAAAATGTTAAAATAGCAACAATGTATGACAAAGGTAATAAAGAACAATAGTAGAAAATTATAGCAAAAGAAATCATACACTTTCTGATGAGGAACAAAATGAAGGGTTAGCATGGAGGGAAACTTTCATTTGAAAAAATACATTAATTAAATATGGAATAATGCAACATTTTTATAAAAATAGCAATGAAAAAATCATTAATATTTCGCTGGAAGGATAAAAAAGATGAATATTATTTATTTGATATTAATTAGTCATCAGAATGATTTTTTTCATATTTTAGGAAAGGATTAATCTGATCATGAGTATGTACCCACCTTTCTAAAAATAATATCTGTAACATAAAATAATAAAGCAACACAAAACACATCAAGTGATCAGCTTATTTCATCCTGGAATTTCAAATAATTCTAACAATTAACAACTAATTAACGACGAGCACCTATAAAATCATAGAAGAAACAAGTAGTAATTTATTGAAATTTTACAAGTTTTGAAGAAAATCTGAAACAGAGGAAAGTTTTTTCAATTATTGCAAGCTTAGAATGTGAAGTCGTCGTCCTACCTTATGACGTAATTAACGCAAATGACGCTCTGCGGTTTGTTGTGCGTTTTTTCATGTATGAGCGTCGCCTGTGTCATGATCCACGCGTATCCACCGCCGTGAGCCAAGAACCTGTAGCGGCCCGTTTGCGATTGGCCCTTGGAGAACACTGAAATAAGGCAATTTTTGAAAATTATTATAATTAAAATTTCAATAAGAATAGTAACAGAATAACTGAAAACTTGGAGGAGATATGAATAAATTTATGATACAAGAAAGTCAAGAGTAACTGAAAATTCAGAGCAACAAAAACTTAAATAAAATAAAAACATAATAAATGAAAACTCGAGTCGGAATCAATAGAAATTTAAATCAAATAACAGAAAAATCAGGTCTGAAGGAATGGATGATTGAGAATTGAGTTCATTAGAACATAATAATCAAAGAAAATTATGATGAAACAGCCATAGAGCAACTGAATATATAGCAGATTCCAACCGCCAAGGTTGGCGGTTGGCGAATGACTGTTATCAGAGCTCAGCTCTGTCAGAACAGTCAAAAAGCGGTCTACGAGGACCAAACGGTTTGTCTGAGAAAGCTCTCGACTATAACCTGTAATATAGGTTATAATAGGCCAATAATGTAAAATTTAAATTTACTGAAAACTAATCATATATATTATTAATTATCATACATCCTATTGTATTATAGTTATTATAGTCATAACCATAAACATTTCAAAATATGAATTTTCTTGTATTTGTAATATGTCTATTTGTATTTTGAATTTTCTTTGTATTTTCAATATTTATTGCTGTATTGGAAGCAAAATAATCTTTGATCTGTTGCTTCCTCATATTTTTTGTTTGAATAAATGAATAAATCATGAACTTTTTCAATTTTTAAAACGTGAGGAAGATTAATTCAACAGAATGTAGGTGAATGATAAGTCTCAATGCCTACATTTCCACTATTTAAATTAAGTCCTAGCCTTGATCAATAAATTCTTCGATTAATAAAGGTCCATATTGATGAAGATTACTCTGAATTTGAGAGATTAGAAAACAAAATTGGGAGGATAAAAGTGATAATGAAGTTGCAGAGCCGAGGAAAGGATTCACTTATCCCTTTGAATAGAGTACTTGAACCGGTTAGATCTAGCTTTGAAGGCTGCCCGCAACAATGATCCAATTTTGGATCTAGCAATAACAAAAGTCTCACTCCACGACTCGTTAAAAAGGGACAGACAGTCTAGCTTGAGCTCAATAATACAACAGATTACTCCCTAAAAAATGTAATATTATTATACGGTTTACAAGCATTATCATTTCTCATGGAATGGGTCATATTTATAATAAAATGAGGAATATTTCTTATAAAATTCATTTGAGTTAAATTGATAAAAGTTCAGTTAATACATGTTTCTGAAAAAAACAACAGAGATTTCGAGAAAAAATCAATCCTCATCAATGTATCACAATATTCATTATTATTGTATTACAATATTCATTGTAATGTATTCCCTATTTGGGAGATAATAATCTGTACAATCGATATTTTCTACTATTTTTCAATCAAGAGAAATGTACTCGAATAAAGTTCCCATAATAAACCCTGCGATTTCAACGTTCAAGTTCAATTCAATTTTTTGCAATAGCTATCTTAAAATACAACATCAATCCGTCCCAGAGAATGAACTGCAAAACTTCCGATTGGATTTACAAATCGAAATAGCATTACAAGTAAAAAACAGTTTGGACACTATCTTCATAATGTAAGCCGAAATGCCAAGGCTAAAGAACTTGGCACACGGTACAAAACAAATATAAAAAGAAGCCGAGCAACCTACCATTAGAGAAAATCATTGAGAATAACCGAACACAATTGACAAGTACTGATTATAAACAATCTACTGCTCTAGTTAAACGTTAGACTTGAATTTTGAAGTGAATTGTAAAGATGCTAAGTACGAGGAGATTTGCAGAGCATTGATATTCAACTTATTGAAAAGTTGATACTGCTTTGGCCTATTTTGTGATTTTTCGTAGAGTGTTAGTGTGGACAGCGGAATAAAGAAATAATTTATTCTATTTATTTTATTTCATTCAATTGAGTAAAAAAATATATTAATATTTATCCTCCCAAAATAAAGACACCAAAATGAAGAAGTAATTTATTCCATTCATTTTATTTTATTACATTCAATTTAGTAAAAAATATCTATTACAATATTTATCCTCCCATAGAGGACAGTATTGTTGTACGTGGTGGAATGAGATTCATAAAAACCACGATTTTCAAATGATTTCCTGCCTATATACATATCTTCAGATTTCAGAACCTAAATAATATATAATATCTTCCTATCTACTCATATCTTCCCTTCCTTCTCAATATCTTCTCCAAGTTTAAATCTGAAACTTGATAACGTTGTCTTACTTCCAAGAATATTCACAAATAATTTGTGAAAAAATAAAAATAAAGAACATTATTGCAATAGTCTAATTGGATAAAGGTAAACATTTGTAGTAAGTAGAGCTTAAAATTTGTAAATGTGTAGGAAAAAGTAGTGTGACGTAGCTAAGCCTGGTCAAACGACCTCAGCAAGGCCGCTTAAATATTGGAAGTGAAAGCAGTTTGAGTGTAGACTTACTACTCGCGCACGCTACAAGATAAAAAGAGAGGAAAAAACTGAGTAGGGTTGAGTAAGAGGGAGAAGAGGAGTGAATTAGAAAAAGAAAAAAGATTTTGAGTGAACGAACGAGGCACGTGCAATAGACACGCCCTCTTTCAACTGATTGGTCTGTGTTGGTTTCACAGTACATAACACAAAGACTATCACCAAATTAGATGGAAGCCTTACTAATATGCAATTCAAACAGAAAAGAATACTTTCACATTCACTCAATTGTATGTTTAGTGATTCTAGTGAGTAACAAGTAGTGATTCAGACATCGCTAGAGAGAGGTTTCTTCAATTAATGTACTAAATTAATTTGGACCAACTAAATCTTTTTTTTTTTGCGGTTCCTTTACAAATTTAGAGATGGAATTGATCTCTTGATTTCAAATTAGAACAGATCAAATAATAAGTCCTACTTGAGAAAAACTAATTTAATGAGACTTAAAATAATTTCTCAGTAGTTGAGTAACAGAGCAATTAGTGCAGTAATTTCATTTCATTTATATGAAAATTAAAGTACAGTGAGTTCCCTTTGCCTTGGCACAACTAATATACAAGATAATTTCATACAAAAAAATCAATTCTAGACAAAATAGCTGAAAAACATGTCTAATGTGAGCGTTATCCTTTAGGAAACAAAACAGTAGAGAATATCAACTCATAATGGAGGTGAATGATGAATAATTATTATAGTATCAACAAGATGGTCCTGCATAAAATATAACCTACAACTTCTACGGCAATAAAATTTATTTTCACAATCCCAAAAATTTGAAAACCCTAGATAATAATTCAATAAAATTTATGGCCAATCAAATCACGGTATATAACGAAAAAGTAGAGCTCAATACAAGAGATATTGTCTGAATATTATTATCATTTCAATACTTTGAAAATTACAATAAAAATTATAATGAATGAATGATCATAATTTAATGAGCTTCAAAAAGATCACAATGGATCATTAGAAGAATAAATTCAATTTCTGATAAGATTTACAATAGTAGCAGAGTGGAAAAATTACATTGTAAATAATAAGTTCGGATGAAAACATTCATCATTATCATTGAATAGGCTTCTTTTGATAGCTTAATGCGATAACTGCTTGAAACCTAGAAAACTATATATTTATGTGCTATTGAAATGATTGAAAGATGTCATAAGTTATCAATTTTGACCAATAACTTCCAAGGTCTATCTTTCTACTAGGGTCAAGGGTGTCAAATTCTTCCAATTATATTCTTATAATGAAATGCTTAAACAATACTATTGACAGCAGCCCATTAATTTGCAAACACCATACTTCATTAATTAAGCAGGTTATTATTAACATAATTATTATGTCAGATATGTAATCAAAATGTATTATTTTTAGCCATGCGATTTAAAGCGGGCACATACTTTTTCTAATACTGATGTGTACTGAGAAAAGAATCACTGAGTGAGAATAAATCAAATTAAATTCAATCAATTTTAATTATTTTATTGAATTTTTCAAAAACTATTCTTTTAATAGAGTAGATAAAAAATCTAGAAAGTAAATAGATAATTTATTGAACAAACACATTTCAATAGTCCCATTAGGAATAGCAGCAATGTTCATTCATGGACTTATATTAGAATACAAGATTAAAAATATTATTCTTTGTAGACCCACTAATAAGTAGGAGTCAAGAAATTGTGATTAAATTTTCTTTTACAACAAATGAATTAAATAAAAAAGAGAGGAGAGGGAAGAGTTATCTAAGAGTGATATATCTATAGTGAAGAAAATATAGAACTTTCAACTATCAATTGGAACATCAAATATTGAAAAAAGTGAAACGTGGTGAGTGGTGAGTAGAGAATTTTTCAACTATCATTTATAACTATCGAAAAATTAATTATCAATCAACTCAATAAAACATCCGATATTCTAATAAAAAGCTTGCAAGACTTAGTTAGACCAATAGCATTGAAAGATTTTAATGGAATATTTTCTAATGAAATATCAAATTCCAAATGGATTATTAATAGATATCAATGAATGAATTCTATAAATTATAGCCATAGAGGATCAAAACTTGAAAATATACAAAGCAAAATCAATTCTTCTATATAACATGAAATTTCAGAGAACTTGTTTTTTAGTGACAAAAAAATCATATTATTGATTTCCCCATCAAGTTGATAAACTGATGAAGTAGGTACTGAACTGGAAATTTTTCAAATTATTTGAAATTATTACTAAATATTAATATTGAAAATTAATGTTAATTTTTTTATGTTTCAATTATTCCAATAGGCTATATGAGCGAAATGAATTATTGTAGTTGGCTATACTATGGAGTAGCTCCGCAAACCATTCAGCTAACATTTTCACTTGTAGATTAAGCAATCTGCTCTTCTAGTGATACTTAAAAATTAGAAGAGGCTTTCAGCTCTATCTTATCAGAGTTCAAACGACGAAAATCAAAGTCTAAACCAAATAAAAACTTCTGAGATAGATTATTATGGAACTAATGACGACAGTAGGATAGATTATCAGTGAGGTCAATATTAACGATACGCTACAATAAAGTGCATCTATCCTATTTATTAGCTCACTTTTACAAAAAATTATTTAATAAATTTCTCAACATACGGTACTATCAAATTGAGTGAGTTGAGAGTCCCTCATAACTCACTTGTGTGAATCTCAATTTACATTACAGTATTGAAAGCGACAATGTAAGTTGTTACTTATTCAGTGCTTACTGCACACTCATTTGGAACTGATTATGGTCAATATTTTTTTTCAGAACGTTTGCAGGAAAGTAATTGATTTAGATCAGAATTGATGGATAAGTACCTTTTATGTCCAGTTTCAAATGTATACCATGTTTCAGGAGGAATATTCAATAATTTTCAGTCTGATTCGTAACACCAAGTAGAGAAAAAAGTTCCATAAGACATACCCCCCAAAAACGCTTTGCTACTGAGATAACAATGACAGTTAATTGCAATTTTAAAAAATATCTCAATTTTTCTAATTTTTGGTGGTTTCATTCAGGTTCTAAAATTAATAATTCCTATGTAAAATTAGCTGAGGAATTCAATTAAACCAGTTGTAAGTTTAAAACTCTGGCGTTTATTGATATAATTGAAAAAATATGCTAAAAAACAAAAATTTTCCACCAATCAGGGGATATAACTGGATTTATATTGAATTATTAATGGAAGTTGAAGAGAATCAGATCCTGAAGGAAAGGTTAGATGACTGTGATTGCCTAAATCTTGCCCAAGTCTCATAAATAACATTATTTATTCAATTATCTATTCGTTATTATACATCATTACCTATTCACAAGAAAGTTTGAGCAGAATCGTTACAAGTTTTATGAATTGGAATCTAGTTCGAACAGTTATAGGGTGAAATGCTCATTCTTCACTCGGCCTGATGAAATAAAACACACTGATGTTGTCAATTCTACCGTTCATTTTGTTACACGACATGGTTTCCTGGCCACACAGGACACTTTTTGTGGCCACGAAACCATGGTTCTATACCAAAATAAACGGTAGAATTAACAACATCAGTGTGTTTTATTTGATTATAATAATAATAGAATTTTTATTTCATTATGGACCGATTCTACAAAATCGACAACGACTCAGTCGAAATCACTCCTGATTGGTGGCATGTCCGAACGTTTTTCACTCTTAATTATGCCAGTAGATGGCAGCTGTTGTCAGGCTACACCAAATACTGTATTTGAGTGATGAAATTGATCTAACATGCAGAGTATAGTCTCTGTAATCTACAGTTCTTCAAGTTTTAAAATTCACCATTGTGCTTGTGGATTTAAAATGCAGCCAGATATGTGAGAGAGGGCGAATGCCGTTTAAATATACTGTAATTACTGGGCAAGTACTACTGATATACGGCAACAGAGCGCTCCTATTTAGATAAAAATTGCATTGCCATGATACTGTGTGCATTCTAAGGGTAAGAACATGTCAAGTAAGGTGAGGCTGCGGGTGCTACATAGTTCAACATCTATATCATACATCATATCATATAATTTGTATATCATAGTATAGTAAAACCCCCATGACTAAGCCTCACCTTAAGCCTCTCTTTTTAGGCATATTCTTACCCTGAGGTGAAAAATAACTACAGCCCACATGCTATTTGTATTCAAGGTGTTACAAGCAGTTAAGTATTGAAAACAATTGGGAATAATACTTTAAACATCTTATTATAGTATAATTAAAAGAATCTGTCAATAGGATAAGGGTATTATCCTATTAGAACTATTGAGGGTAATTATAATATTTGAGAGAGATTCTCATGAACAAAACTTGTGACTTTTCAACTCATTATAAATAATTTACTCATTATTCATCTGTACCAAAATATTTTAAGTAGCTGCAGTACCTACAACAGTAATAATTTTTGTATAACTCTGATTGATCAGCACTATTTTGGTTATAGGTTACCAAAAATCTATTGTTTTCGAAATTGTAACTGTTTATAGTAATAAATTTCTGAAAGTAGAAAATTTCTGAGGGGGTGAAGCCCTCCTGGGCTTTATTTCCTACTGCATGTGCCTCTACCACTCAAGTCATGGATCCTTGGTTCATTTATTACTAAAATAATTTATAAAGTGAATGGCAGTACCTTTGGATAATGAGCTGAGGACAAGTGATGAAGTTCGATTATATTTTGTATAACAGGGAGAATAGAGGGAAAGGCATCAATGGATAGACTATCAAACCTACGATTTGCGGATGATGTGATGCTTGAAGCAAGAACTTCTGATGAGAAAAAAGTTAGTCTGGATCAGGTTATAGAAGTTAGTAAAAGCATAGGTATCAATCTGAATGCAAACAAGACAAGACTGATGAAAAATTTAAGGAAAAGCCGAATTGAAGTAGCTTACGGCGTGATAGATTATGTTGAGGAATACATCTACTTGGGTCAGTTGCTTTCGTTTGAAAATCGTGAAGCGAAAAAAATGAGCCATTGAATAAAAAGGTTTGATCGGAGTATTGGGTTCTTAAAAAGGAGTTCAAGGAGAACTTACCAAACGAATTAGTGTTGGATAAAGTGTTGAAGAAATAGGTCTTTCTTCTGATACCTATCAATACCCATAAATTTTATACGGCACTTGAACGTGGTCACTCACAGTTCAATTAGCTTCAGAGGTTCATAAGACACTTTCAACTTCATACAATATACAGTATGTCAATATGTAGCATTGACAATAAAACGCAATATTCCAGCACCATGAAGAGGGCCGACTGTATTCTATCTTCGCCCTTCCATGAAAGAAATAAAGGTACCCATTCCACGTGTTCATACACGGAATATTTCCTCATTCCATACTCGAATTCCTATTGGAATAACAGTGTACCTCGAACTCCAGGATAAAAATATAAATTTAGATAGTGCTTACAATCACTGACTAAATGTCTACCCCTGATTTCAATTGTCATAATATTAATCACAACTTAATTCAGGCTACCAATTATTGACTAACTTGATTTTTCAAATTTCTAGTAGTAGAAAATGAAAAATTATTATATAATAAATAATTTCCAAAAGAATCATATTTGAACGAATTTCTCCTGCATAAAAAAGGTATCAAATTTATTCGTTTGATGACAATAATAATCTGAGATAACCAGAGGTTAATGAACGCGCATCAGGTATATAGAGACAGTTCTCACATTTGAATACAATTGGTTCAGAAACCGTCAATTTGTGTTTGCATAAATTTGATGCACATTTCAAGTTACTCAATTATTATTGCAATAGCCGTCATAGTAGGTAGTTGTGAAAGTAAATCTCCAAGAATTTACTGCAGAAATCTTACACTGCCAGAAACAATTATAAAAAAGTTTCTTTGTATTGAGTAGTATTTGCTTCTCTTCACTGATACTACCACTAGAATAATTGTATAAGATGTTTCTCATCTGATTTTTGATGTTGTGTTTTTGTTCTTTATTTCCAATTGAATTATTGAGGTCTCTGGAGATTTTCTCATTTCATACTACAATAGTAAAGTGAGAAATCAAATGAAGGCAGAGTACTACTGTAGCCTACTAGCTACAAAGTATACACGAAATAGGTACCTACAATGTTCATAAAAAGGCTCGTGACGTATTTATAATTATGATAATTTCAATTTCATTGTTCACAGGCACATAACTCAACCTGAGAAGAGGAAATAGTTATTGGGATTGAAAATACTTCAGGGATTCCGATAACACCAACGAAGTTAATACAAACCACTTTTGTTCACGTATTTCAATTGGGATGGAATTCTCTCCAAGTCTGATTGAAACACTTATTTCTAGTTATGTAAATGAAATGTATATTCTATTAACAGGAAAGTTTATATTCTGTATTCTAAAGGTACGATTCCCAAGCGGCGGCTCGAGCTGCCCGGCTCTAAATTCGCTGCTACAGCTGCCCAGCTGTAGCTGCGCTGCTCTAGCCATCTCAACTCCATTCACATAACTATATTATAGATGTTTACTCTGTTATTAGGGCAACTAATGTGTACTACATCAATAGATAGTGAAATTCACCATTTTTAAATCATTCAAGTCAAGCCGCGCGGCTCGAGCTGCCGCTTGGGAATCGTACCTCAATTTATAAGGGGAGAAATTGTAGTACAGCTTGATAAGAACCAATTTGGATTACTTTTAGACTCAATTTAGAGACTACGTAAGTGTAAATGAATATATAGTGGAAATTGAATATTAAATTCGCTGATGATATGAAACATTTTTGAACAATAAAACTATATAATGTATTGTAGTATCAATAAATAAAAACAATACCAATTTAGATCAATGCGAAATGATTGATTTACAATAACTAAATCTTCAAATCATCCATCATTTTTCAATTTAAAAATTCTTTTTCAATAGAAATTATTTTGTAGGACATATCTACAGCGCCCTAACTTTGCCCTCCCATGTTTTGCAATAATTCCTCCCATTTTAGTATCCAATAAGATTTTCTGATTTTGGGAACGTGTAAGTGCTCTTAATATGATAAACTAGATATTTATATACAAAAAAGCATTAATTTCCCATTTTATGGCATTTATGTGGGTTGGTTCCTTTCTGCAAAAAACATATCCTACTTTATGTGATATACAGAAAGGAACCAACCCACATAATTGCCATAGGAACTAGACTAAAATTTTTGTTTATTCAGAGAAAAAGAATCATTTGAGGCTAATTTTTTTACTCGTGGATTAATATTAAAAAGAAAAGTGTTCTGTCAAAATTTCCCCCCATCATGCTACCCCTCTGCACCCCCTCGAAGTTTCCATTTGTAATGGTTTCTTACATTGAATGTATCTCAGCACTCATTAGAAATGAGAAATCAAACTTTTTCTCATTTTTCAGTAAATAAAATTCTCTTTATTTTATGTCTCACCATTTCATTGTAGCTCCTGCGTTTCAAAAGTTATATAAATGGAAGAATGGAGGGATTCCCTAGATTTCTGCATAAAATTCTAATTATCTTCTGAATGAAAGTTTACAGGATGATTCTACTGGAAATGTCTGTTATGAAACTTGTAGAACTCTTCAAACCCTTCATTTTGAATGATATAAACATATATTTTTCTGACGGTAAGTCAGTTAATAAATGAAAAGCACTATCTCAGAAGCGCTTGGCGGATAGCCTGATATTATGGTCTATCAAGTGAGTACTAAAATACCCCTTTTAATTCATTAAATTTTAAAATGATTCATTTGGGAAAATTATATAGAGTTGATTTTCTCCCCATTGATAACGAGCATGTTGGCAAGTGTCCTTTCTGAAGTCCCCACACTACCCCTCTTATTCAAGAATTCTTATATCACATGTGTCTCGGCACTCTATAGAGATGAATAGTTGAACTTTATATCATTATTCAGTGAATTCGATTGGCTTCAACTCATTGTATTCATTATTACACTCTAGCTCTTGAAGTTGAGGTTATTCATGGAAGAATGAATGAAAAACAATGTTTTAAGCCGCTAATTTTCATTATTTTTCAAATAAAGGTTTACAGAATCGTTCGACTTCTAGTATTTTTTCATAAAACTTGTACAGCATGTCAAGAATAATTTTTAAAATATCAAAAATTTTCACTGGAATTGAACGTCTCTTCAAAATTTTCTGTATTATGTTTAATTTGCCGTGAATTCTTGCAACATGCGGCCAGCCTTAGACCAGCCGTCAAGCGCTTCCAAGATCGTGCTTTTCGTAGGTACAGACATATACTCACGTTAAATTCTAACAAAATATATGTTTCTATTATCTGTGAAGTAGGTATATTAAAATTCTCTATATGTTTCATATTAGACATTTCCTAGTTTACTTTTATTAGGGAAAAAATGAAATTTTTAGGCAGAAGTCTGTATCTATGTGGGCTTCCATCATACTTCCATGCAAATAACTCCTGAACCACATGAGCTATAGTGAAATGGTGATGACATAAAAAAATTAAATTCAATTTTCTAAATAATGAGGAGAATTTTTATATCTTATCTTCAATGGTTGCTGAGATACATTCAATGAAAGAAATCCTTGCAAACGGAAACTTTAAGGGTGTGTTGGGAGGGAAACAAGACGGGTAGGGGTGTGGAATTTTGGCAGAACACTTCTCTGTATGATATTAAGCAATACTTAGAAAATTAGCCTCATTTGATATTTTTCTCTGAAAAAACATACATTTTAGTCTAGTTCCTAATAATAAAATTTCCCATTCCATGGCAATTATGTGGGTTGGTTCCTTTCTGCATAACACATACAGTAGGATATTTTTTTTGCAGAAAGGAACCAACCCACATAATTCCATAAGGGTTGATTCCAGTGAATTTTTCATCCAAAACAGTAACCTAGGGGTTTATCAACCCAAATATGGAAAAATTCGATTTATTTATTTTTGTGGATTGGTTCCTTTTTGTATAACTACGTCCAAATGAGAGCAGTCATTCAATTCAATTTGATACTTTGCTATAAAGAGTTATCAGCAATTTCACAACTGGCCACATTATAGACTGGTGGGAAGGATGCAATTGTTTCTTCTTATTGTTGCCATTTCTCACTTCATATAATATGGTCCACATTTCTGCCTCCCAGTCTGATCCTTCACAGCCATGGTCTAATTTAGGTCAGAATGTTTCCTACAATTTGAGACTTAATTTATAGTTTTTGAACAAATATTGACCGATCTGAAGTCATTTTCCCATCTTACCAGAATGTATTCTTTGCTTGGACATATTATACCTGTTCAACGTTTCCTATAACATCCACCCAGGGTTTAATGATTTCAACTTCATTCCATGTTTCTGCTAATGAATTTCAATGATTATTATAAATATAATTCATCGACTCTACTACTTACAAGATTTGAAGGCCTTTTCAACAGCAGGACTGTCCTGAGCATGGAAGTACTCAAATATCGATTTCCCCATCAAATCGTTCGGCTCATAGCCAAGAAACTCTTCCATTCTGAAAATAACAAATTTGATTTTAATTATTATTCAAATGGAAGATGAAATGTGATTCGCTCATAAACGAAATACAAAATAGCAAAAGCATAGCCATTACCCAAATTATTTCTTAGATTATCCTTCTTCTTCCTAGATCGTGAGTGGAAGAAAAATTTAACAAATTATGTAATTTCATTTTTTGAGTACTTGTGAGAGTGATCACTAACCTTGTGTAACCAATGTTGTGGTAACTAAGAAAGCTATCCATATACAATTGAAATACAAGTCACAGATTTTTGTGATTAAAGTATCTTTTCTTTTCATTCAACTATGTAATCTCAAAAATTGATCATGCAGCAATTCTGCAACATCTAGTAGCTCATGAAATTCTTATTTATTTATTTTTTCGACTGATACATTAATTATTTTCTTCTCTACAATTCAAGACCATGTGGACATTTTTCATCTTGTATAATTTCTTAATCAAAGCTATCAATAAAATTTATTATTTATTCTTGTTGCACTTCAAAAAGACCAAATTTTTATATGCACACAAATTTTCATACACTTTCCTTCAACAGTGGCGTCCTCTGTTAAGTTGATGACACCCAAAAGGTCCTTTCCAATATGAATAATTTAAATTCAGAACGGTAATGTTGATAATAAAGAATGGTCATAGAAACAATTCTTGAGAGCAACTTTAATATAATTAGAAATTTATGTTGGACGTCACCAGAAAAATGTGGTCTTTTTCAGAAGCAATGTTATTTGCTAGCTTCAGATGGGTTTATCTGGAATAGTTGATAAGCCAATAATTATAAAATATAGGGCATTCTTAAAAAGGTCTAAAATCGTAGAGAAATTATCCCCACATGGCGTTTCAAATATCTATTTCCATTTATCAATGTATCAGAAGGTTTAATTCATCAAAAACTGAAAACTTACTTTCGAACTTCTGCTTACCTCGAAGTGTAGGTATTTGAAGGAGAATTCATCAATATGATTATTATTACTATCATTTTTTATCATTTTGTTAACATATATGTCGATGGATATGTTATTTTAGGATTCTTCATGATCATGTATTGTTTATTGTACTTACACAAGTGTCTGTATATTGCTTATTTTGTAACATTTTTGCGTAAATAAATATAATAATGATAATAAAAATTCCCAATTTATTCTTAATTGAAGTGCTACGAAAATATAACCTAGTTTCGAACTCAATTATTCATCAAAATTTGGTATGAAGACGTCTTGGACATTAGTATGCGTTTTTAACCAATAAGTTATTAGTTTCTGTAAAATGAATAAATATTCCAATAAGGTGGTTCTGCAAGGCTCAAAAATCGAGCCTAGCAGCGTGATAGGATCAAGACTGCCAGGAGTGTTTCACACGGTCATACAATTTTAGCTCCTTAAAACTCCAAGGTTAAAAATGTATTGATTGTTTAGTAAATTGTATTGAAATATGTATAAAAGTAAGAAAATATATACGAAAATATGGTATGGAGCTTTCCAACAACAGGACTGAAAAAATTGATCAAATGTGGGAATATATGGGAGAGGTGAGGCTAGAGTGTGAAGCGGAAGTACAACTGATGGCATTAAGCTGTATGTCTATAGTCTGTCCAAGCAAAGAAGACCCTCTGGCAAGATGGGAAAATGACTCTAGCCTAGTCAATATTTGTTCAAAAATTATAAATGTGGTCTTAATAGTAGATCGAAGTGTTTCCTACAATTTAAGATCAAATAGATAATTTTTGAACCAAAATTGACCGAGCTTGAGTCATTTTCCCATCTTGCCAGAGGATCTTCTTTGCTTAAACAGGCTATACCTTCCAAGGTTTATTCCCTTCCAAGAAGTTACAAGTTTCGCCAAATTTAAAACATGAACCGATACATAAGACTGGTACAGATTCAAGCCGTTCCCAAATGATACTAGATCTTTGAATAAGATGAGCAAGTCAAAATTGAAGAAGAAAAACTGTCCAGAAACTACTCTTGTACCGCAGCGACTGTGCTTTGGAGCGCGCGCCCGTCGACTGACTTGAAGATTTTAAGCTTACAAATCTTAGTTACAAAATCTAAGCTTACAAGTGTTAGTCGACAATGCTTTGTGCCATCAGATCACCATCTATTTTGCCAAAATGGTAATGTCAAAACATAGTTCATCATATTGAACGTCTCTGATGGTAATTTACAAAGTTTTTCTCATCACTGATTTCTGCTCTATCATTTTGAGCGCTTGCACCACTCCCGAAGAAGTGCCTGATATAAATGATGCCAAAAAGTTAGGCGGTTTCGTCTATTTCTTGTATGTTATGTAAACTACTAACAGCTGATGAAGAGTTTCTTTTGTCTCATTTGATCTAAAAAACATCATCAGCTGTTGAACGCGAAAGGGGCAGACCTACACTGCATTTGTTAGCCAAATAAACCCTTCTATCAAATCCAGTCGACGAGGAAGTGCTCCAGAGCACAGTCGTGGCGATACAATTTTAATCCAATTCCTTTCCTGGCAATGTATAATAAATTATAAAGAATTATTTATTTTCAAACAAAATATTGCATTGAGAAAGTCACTTAGAAGAAAGTAAATTAACGTAATTATAGTACATTACGCCACAAGCCTTGGAAGTGAACGTTTACGGTATGAGGATAGTTTCCCGGGCGAGGCTTGCCGAGCCTGGGAATAATTCCGAATACCGTAAACAAACTTCCTAGGCGAGTTTGCGTATATTTCTTTTCGCCTCACTTCAGATAAGCATTATCAATCAAATTTCATTTAATCAATACTTCACGATTAACAATTCAATCTGAATGAGGTTATAGCGATTGCTGATTCAAACTGATAACTGAATAGGTTGAAAAGGTGCACTGTCACCCGATCTAGCGGACGGCTTGATAACTACTACGTTAATCCTGTCAGCTGCTGTTGTCCACGCACGGAAAGAAAGTCCCCGCATGGAAAGGAAGTCTTACCGCTCGAGGACAACAGCTGACTGTTTGCGTATGTAAATGACGACTTTCAAGTCTACATAGGGACCGGTAAGCAGCTTCTTTCTGTGAAGTGTGGCGAAATAGTACATTACGCCACAAGCCCGGGAAGGAAAAGTTTACAGTATGAGGATAGTTTCCCGGGCGAGGCTTGCCGAGCCTGGAATAATTCCGAATACTGTAAAAAACTTCCTGGGCGAGTGAGTGTATAATTTTTTTCGGTACACTTCAAATAAATTTTATTAATCTAATCTCATAAATGAACAAAACAAATAGGATTAATGAGATCTAAGAACAGCTAGACCGGATAACTTACTATACTGGCTTCTGCTGAGCTGAATCTGGAGTAGGCTGAACTGCCAAGTATTGGAAGTTTGCATCACAAGTTTATTGATTTAATCAATTGGATATTACTTGAAAACTATCAGAATACTCGATTTTCTTAGCCCAGAAACGTTTAAGCTCATGAGAGTTTTTGTACGATCATCCTAAATTGTACAATAGCAATACAAAGTTTCTTGTTTTTGACAAATTCCTGGCAGTTTCACAGAAAGAGATGGTCCATTGTAGTTGTATTTTCTCTCGCTAGATGGCGCCAGCTGTCCACGCTTGGAAAGGGATCGTCCTTGCATGGAAAGGACTTCTTTCCGCTCGAGGACAACAGCTGATTGATTATGTATGTAAATGACGACTTCCTAGTCTACATATGGACTGGTAAGCAGCTTATTTCCGTGAAGTGTAGCGAAAAAATATTAATACTTGAAAAAGGTCAAAATTGTGTGAAAAATTAAAAAATCAGAACATTCTCCTGTGATACATGATACAATAATTGGAACACACCTTTCAATAATATTGGAATTGAAAGATATTGAAGGTATTAACAGTGATATGGATGAAATTTGATGAACAATCTTCTTGAAAGAAAATTGAGCCTTTTGCTTCCCGATCATTCTAGCCTCGCCCATTATATTTCCACTCTCAATGCCAGTGCACACATACGTTGACAAGCTCTTCACGGGGATATTGAATTCTTATTCACATTCATCAGTAGATTTCACTCAACTTTCAAAATTATCGTAGAATTTTCAGCACAAGACACCTGGCAGTATTGGTATGGTCAAAGCAAAACCATCTTACTCAATATTTTAAATATACTGAAGCAACAATGTATTAATCACGCTAGCTGAGAAGACACGAGAATACATTCCAATCAAGCAATAAAAACGAAAGATTGGAAATCAAAGTATGCACCAAAACAATGCATTGTCCACTTGATACATTGTTTAAAATGTATGTAAAATACATTGTACAAGGTGCGGCAGCATAGCTTCCTTTTTTAAAATCTGCGCCATTTAGTCTGTTGATGTCGAAGCGGAGTGCTAGTGGTCTCGTTTGAGAGGTGGGACCATAAAGTTTTGGTCCGACACAGTTCACTCGCCATCAGAACGTTAGAACGCGTTAGAACAGTGAGGAGCGTGCGTTTGCCATTTAGGCCTACTTTTCGAGCGAATGTTCTGTGATCGCAACCCAGCATGCCTTTCGCAATCGCTTTAATTGAGCCCCGTTGGCCCCTGTCTTGGACCGGGAATCAATTGCTACGTGTGTCACTACGTTCAGACAAACTGTAAGTGCGACAAGACGAAGAAATTGAGGTCCTTGGCCGATTGGATCACCTGAGAACATGGAGGTAGTGAGAACTTCAATGTTGTGATCACCACAGCGTTCTGCGCGCAAATATGCGTCTGCCCTTGGACTTTCCGATAAGTAAAGGATTTTTCCTCACGGCTAGATGAGTTGGACTAGATGAGGGGACTTTTGGCTCCAACAAGACGGTGCAACGGCACACACTTCAAGAGCTGTTTTGAGGGAACACTTCCCAGAGCGCCTTATTTCAATTAGGGGCGATTTGGAGTGGACGGCCCGCTCTCCTGATTTGACCCCTTGTAATTCTTTTCAATGGTTTTTTTTTAAATCCCGTGTTTATGTGAACCGTCCAAGGACCCTACAAGATTTTAAGACCAAGATCCAGGAAGAAATTGCCAACATAACGCCTGCTATGCTGGCTGGCTGACAGTTCGCTCCTTAAGGCTGAGGCTGCACTGCCGGTGGGTAGAGCCTGGTGGGTGGAGGGTAGTTGGTAAATCTATAGAACATACACACCATCCACAGTAATACATCGTATGAATGGTATGTGTTCAGCCGCCATCTTAAAATTCTTAAATATGGACAACATAACCTCAAAAAACAGAATGACGTCAACCATTCATACGATGTATTACTGTGGATGGTGTGTATATTCTATAGATTTACCAACTACCCTCCACCCTCCAGGCTCTTCCAACCGGCAGTGCGGCCTCAGCCTCACAGCTGATCGTTCAACGATCAGCCTGCCGGTTTACAGCTATTCTGGACTGCCGATTTCCCCATCCATTTACAGTTTTTAACTGTTACAGAACTGTTTGTCCGTACTGATAGTGGATGTTGACCCTTAGGCCTGTTTCAGACCCCACGATTTTCTGCCGTCCGGTTTTTTGCCGTCCTTATAATTTTACTAGATTGAACAGAACTTGGCAAACATGTTTGTCTGCACTTATCATGTTCGACAATAATGTTAAATGTTACTACTTATTTAATCTACAAAAAATCATACAGTTAACAAATCAGGACTTTCAAAAATCGTATTGTCTGAAACGATGCCCAAGTGGATGGTGAAACCGGTAGACAGATCGCTGGACGATCAGCTATGAACGATCGAACAATCAGTCTCAACTGACCGTGGATGCATTAAGTGAAAAGACAAGATCTTGTATTATCTTGTCTTTTCATTTAATATGGATAACTACCACAATATCACCTTTATAACTAAAAAACTCTTAAGCGTGCTGTATACGGGGTAAGTAGTGTCGGCCAATTGAATATCTGTAGCCTTTGTCTTGTCATTGAGCCGAACAACAAGAGCTGTGATTGGCTACAAATATTCAACTGGCCGACACTACTTACCCCGTGTACAGCACGCTCAATTGTTTTTGGTGGATGTGACACTTGGCGCAATTAACCATTTGAACCTACAAAACGTACTTATCATCAGCATAGGAGAACTTCATGTCGAGCGTATGCTGGCTTAGAAACGTGTGATGGCCTAGCGGAGTCTCAATGTTGACCGGATGGGGAATGGGCTCGCCTATCGCCACAAGGCACTGCTGCGAGCAAAGCGCCACCGATTCGCCATCTTCGCTCTTTGTTCCACTCTTGCTATCGCAGTCATCACCACCCACAACGTGTCCAGTGCAGTGGATCACCTGCAATAAAAATATTATATTTTTTTATAAAGAAACATCAGATGCTGACAATATTATGAACGGATATTCTGATACCAATGTTATCCAAACCACTTTTGTCCGAACATTCAACAAACTTTAAGATTGGTGCATTGTATCATGTATCAAACCTATGTTTTGAAATTTATCTCTATAATAACAAATGTTCAATATCCAAGATCATATTGGATATTAATAACATCAATAAAGAATAGAACCTCAGCAGTATCTATAATATTATATAATAAGTTGAAGATTTACTCTGTAAATGTGAAATATACAAAGCTCTTTTTGGTAATGTAATAAAGAAAAATGTTCCGCTTAGGAATAAAAACCTGTACTGAGCTACCAGCCAGGAGCAACAAAGTGGCTTAGTGAATTTCAAAATTAGTTGCATTCAAAGGATATAAGAATTAGGTATCAGTACCAATGAATATGAAGATTCAAAAGCACAATAATTCCCTAATAATTAACACTGTACTGAATTTTAAACAAGTCAGCTGGAATACTTTCCCTATAAATTCTCAGAATCGTATTTACATGGAAGTAGGGAAGTCTAGGACGCAAACATTCCCCAAATTGTCACTCCCATTTTGAGCGGAGCATGAAATTCCCATTCAGAAATTAAGAATAATCATTTTGAGAAGGCGGATGAGTCAAGCCGGTAAACATACACATATTTTGTAAGCATACTCAGACTTGTAAACTGATCTGTTTTGTGTTGACTTGTACTCGCCTTTCACATTTTCAATTAAATCAGATTTCATTGTGGATTTACAATCACCGAAAAATGAGTGGTAATCATATTTATCCAAATCTGAATGCTTAGCTTGAAGAGCGGCGCTTTTAAACCAATTGGAAGCTTCATGACAACGTCATAGCTTGGGTCTATTAAATGTCGGCAAGATTTTTTGCAGAGGGATTTTTGGCTCAATACTCACGCCTCTTACGTTGAAATTAAACATAATTGTACTCAACTTTCAGTGATAAAATGGTTTCCTCATATACATTGTTTTGTCTGTGATATAGCCTATCGGAGGTCAATAAAAAATAACCCACGAAGTATTCAATATGATAGGCTACTAAACGAATACATGATATTTCGATCTGGTTTGCTTCAACTTCAAACTTAGCTTCCTGTTATTTTAGGTTTCTTCGAATTTCTTATTTCTCAACGTCTGCCCTCTGAACTCCAGATAAACTTAATACAACAAACACGACCAATTTCAGGATTACAATAAAAACAAGTGAGAACATTTCAAACAATAAAAACACAGACTCAAAATCTTGAATTTGGGTTAGAAGGTCGATAAACCTCGAGGAAATCGTAGGAAAATATTAAAAATAGTTTTGAAATTTCTTTAAAGCTTAATACTCTTCCCTGATTTTATTCAAAATGGTAAAAGATAGTGTCAATCACTTTCCCAGTGACCATGAAGCCCTGAATAATTAAAAATGTTCATTGGATACAAATATAATGTTTTGAAGGGAAGAATGGGTTGACACTTCAATTATAATCTAGTTTAATTATGAATATGAAAATACTTGTCAATTAATGGGCCTGGTGTAACAATATGCATGTCTTCATATTATAAAAGAGCTTACTTAACTCTCTTCTGCAAAATAGTAAATTGTACTTGACAAACGAGTTGAACATTTAAATGAATTCTTCTCTCTACGATCTTTTTCTTTCGATTCGATTTTGCATGCCGTATTTAACAAATTAATGGCAAATCGATCCCTCAACACCATGATTATGATGAGATCTTAAGGGTGGCTTTTCATAATCACCAATATTTATGATCAAACTTTTTATCATGAATTAAATCATGATCTCCCTCCCAATAACCAACGTACAAAGCCTAGTACTCGATTATTAAAAAACATTAATCTTAGCAAATATAAAATTTATGAGTAATTTAGTTGAGAATTGTTATAAATATTACAATATCAACAAAAACCGTTTTTCAAATTGAGGGTGAATCTGTCAAAACTGCATTTTTAAATACCTGTAAAAAGTAAACAGATGAATATATTTCATAATTCTAATGTTACTAGTTGATATCTCAATCCAAAATTATTTCAATAAATAACATTCATATAACCATACCCTATTGAGAAATTCTTGTGAACGATTTCTGAAACTTCCCATCACATCACGGAGCATCTCTCAATGTTTCCTTGTCCATTTCTCCAGTCTTTAGAATAGAAAAACTTCGATACTAGAGGGAGTGATGAAACCTCAACAACCCCAGAAAACCAAGTAAAAATAGGAACAGTGACCGCAAACGCTTGGGTAGCTCGAGGAGAGAATCCGGTTGGAAATCGAGAGAATTCCTGAGCGTGATGTGACGCTCAGTGAAGATCAGTGATGTGACGGTGAATTCCAGAATTCGCCTACAAGAATGTCTTAGGAATGATAATAGTAGGGATGTTATTTCATTAGTATTTTCTAATGTGGATTAAGAAAGATCATAACATGTATAATAATTATTTTGAAATATTCATTAATTTGTTGTAGTTATTTTAAAAATGCAGGTTCGATTGGATCATTGCATGCTTTAATAACAGGCCTTCTCCTTTGTATAGTTCGAAACAGATTTACACTCTACAAATACCCAGTATCAAATTTTTCTCCCCAAAGATACAAAAATAGTGAAATTTTATTCAAAAGGACAAGCAAATTTATCCGAATGTTTTCTACTCCTTATTAATTATCATTTCAAATAATTTTATATTGAGAATTTGTTTCTCAGCCCCAGGCATTCGTACAAGAGAGAAAAATTCTTTTGTTAATTAATAGAGTTCATGTATTTTGGTTCCCTACGAGAAAGAACTCTATTATATTTCAATTCTGTTTCATGGTTATGCTGTTACTCTTAAGTAAACTATTTATCACTCTTTCATAATTTTGGAATTTCAGAGTTTTACAAAATGTACAAATTTTACTTATAATTGGACTGAATTGCAGATTATCGCTTCAAATCGAATAGGACAAAGTGTTTTCAATATGTCTAACAGACAGGGTACCGTATTGTAAGTCGTTATGACTCATAGAAGGCAGAGTTGTTGACATCAGATGTTGGACATGAACAGTTTTTAAGAGATTATGGAATCACAATTAAAACATAGAAATGTTTTTATCATTCTTTCCAGGTACCTTGTAAGATGCTGACTTGAGATTCACATTCCTCCCTTTACTGGTGAGCGTACACTTCAATCGCAGGAAAAATGAATGCTGTAGAGAAGATGATTCTTTCTTCGTTGCCAGTATTTCTTTCACTTCACTGTGATCGCATGGATGACTCACTTCGTAAATGCTTTGTCCCATCAACTCCATCTGTAATATTAAAAATTGAATCAATCTATTAATCGACTTATTAGTTACAAGTAATAAATTCATGAAACAATGGAGTGAATATCACAAATTTAAAAACTTATCGATATTTTCAACATTAAATGTACGTTCTCAAACTTTTTAGCTCGAATTTGTCATTTTTTTGTGAACGGCGCAACATCCCTATCATGGCCTAGGCCTACCAGCTGGTTGCCAGTTTAATATTCACTCCACTATACAGCCCGTCCAAGCAGAGAAGACACCCCGGCAAGCCGGGAAAACGACCCCAGCCCGGCCAATACCGGCCCAAAAGCCATAAATTCTCAAACAGAACTCACAGCCCCCGAACCAACACCGACCGAGCCGGAGCCACCCCCACCCCGCCAGAATGCCCTCCCAGCCCGGACAGGCCATACAGCAGGCGAATAATCATTAACCAGGATAGAGGTAACGTGTGGTTAGCACGTCGATCCTCTCAACCATAAGCCAGTCTTCACAACCAAGTGAAGATGCAGAACACCTCTGAATAACATGCAGTTAACCAGTTAGAGTGTAATGCAACAATTACTATTCCTCCAGAAACGGAAGACGACTGACTGTCTTTACTAACGACAGCCAATCTCTCAAAGGAGGTTTGAATTTGTCATTACATTATAATAATAGTAGTATAAATTGGTAGAGGAGCAGTTTAGGACATGAGCCTGTTGCACTCACCCAAATGTATTTTTTAATGAAAGATTGATTGATTATAGACAGAGTTTCGAATGAAGCCCACAAACATTTATCCGATACTATTTGAATTCCCTGAATTAGATTTCTTAATTTTTTGCTCGGTTTAAGAATTTTACATTTAAGAGATGATACAGTCATCATTCAATACATCCTTTAAGTTAGTCGGTAGTTGTTTAGTCCATCTCACTATTATCTTTCTACAAAATCACTTATTATAAATAAGTAGAAATCTAATTCAAATACGGAAGGTTTTGATTTCAATAAAGCATTTATTTACAATTTGTAACGAAGACTTGGTGAAGTACGAAGATAAAATTTCATACTAAAACACTATTCCAAGAATTACCGGGGTTTTCAATTGAGTATAAAAGAAATGAACTGTCTTTTTCAACATGACATCAACTTGGGTTTCTTCAATAACTTCAATAATAAAGGCGTTGAACATCTTCAAATTCAATTACTATGATAGATGTACTGTAACTACGTTGATAGCATATCAAACTTATTTTCATAGAGTAGAGTTCTCACACTTGTAGTACAGTATCTGTTTATTACAGTTTACGAGTGTTTTAGTGATTGAAACTTTATAATTTAGATAATAAGCTTGACTCACTAAAAATGAGTTTAATTGTATAGGCCTACCTGAGTCAATCCTAGGTAATCGGTAACATTCTCTGATAAGAACACGATGTCTCCTTCCGAAGATACAACGAGCAAGAAACCATCCAAGGCTTTAAGATACAACGATTCTGGATCTTGAACTCCAAGCTTCTCAACCTTCTTACAAACTTCTTCTGGAACTGAAAAATTCAATCATGTACATCATTTTCAAAATAAGACTTGGAATAATTAAAAATATTTTCAAATTATGAATAGTAAGTTTAAAGTAAAACAGTAATATGAAACAGTAGAAAGTATAATCAATAAAATGCGAAAAGAGAAGTGGATTATAGATGAAAGATTTTATTCAAGATATAAATATTTTCTGAGAAGGATGTAGACTACTATTCCATAGGTAAATAACGGAAATAGAATACAGAATATTTTAGAATAAACCTGATGACGTTAAGCTTGTTTCAACTGCTTCAGGCATTCATTAATTAAATAGTTTTTCATTTGGGAATGATTACATTCCAAGAACAATAACAGGGTAAAATAAGCGCAAGCTCAGAAGACACGCCGTCATAATACACTCAGCATTTCAACTGCGTGTCTTCTCAACTTGCGTGAACTAATACTGTACTTTGAATAATGATTTAAGATTCATTCACTCATTACACGAATCGCTCCTTCAAAAATTGTGAACTGTGATTTATCCAAATTACCTGCATCTTGGCACTTCATTCAGTTTAAATTAAGATACTTTAATTATTCAATTTAAAAAACCCATTTGTAAAAGAATACAAATCTATGTTTATATTTAAACGTTGTTTAATTGAAGACTTGGTGGGGATTTTTTCTAAGTAATTTTTTCAACACATTTTCTTAACAACTGTACTCAATACAGTAAACAGTATTATGTTACTTCAACGTTTAAGTGTCTCATATTTGAAAGCTATTAATTATAAATTATTGAACAGTAAATAAATAAAAAATAATTATCAAAATTTGTAACGAGTCATGGGAATCTAATCAATGGGAAACTACAAATTCTTGACCTTACAACGTTCGATCTATTAACTAGATCATTAAGCAAGATATATGTCTAGATAAAATATATTTACAGTGAAGAATCACTGTATTTTAAAATAATAATAACGCTTCATCACAACTAGTTTAGAGTATAAGTGCGTATATTCGCGTTTATTATATAAATTGCATTCGTACCATAAGTTTTTTCAACTTGATTCGAACATAAAAATATCAAGTACCTGAATTTGTAAATTTAACGAAAAAACCAATCACTCATCTGCGCAACATGCTGCTGAGAAAATGTATCATAATTTACTACTTATTCGTGTATGTAAAGGTTTCCCTCAACAAAAATTATAAACTTTAAATTATTAAACTAATTGAGAAAAAATTAAACAACCAAATATTCAATTACATTGAATATTGATATGCTTATAAATTACAAGCATAATTTATAGTTACAAGTACTTTTAGTTGCCATAAAAACTATATCTGTTCAGTAGAATAATTATTTTTGGAAGAATAATCTTCTTTTCCAATGCAATGCTAGATAATTGAATCATGTTCCACTTATAAGTCGAGGAGCTACTAGAAAAAAAAACTCATGACAATGAAGAGGATGGATTAATGAGTTGAAAGTAATGCTCCTACATTATGTAAGGAATGTTGTGAGTGATAAATTAGTAATTCAGTAATAAAAGTTTCATTTGAGATCTCCAGTAGTTAAGTAGTTGCTACTTTCTAATTTCATTCAGTCTGGAAGAGTCTAGGAAAGCAAGACATTATTATTATGTTATTCCAAGTTCCTTCACTCAATTCGTTAGTTAAGAGTATTTTACGGAAGGAAGGTTTAGTTGAGAGCCAATACAGCTTTTATTCTACCTTAGTGGACCTTTACAGACCTATAGACCAGTAACTTATAGACCTATTACAGGCTACCTACAAACCACCCCTACAAACAGACGAAACAGACGAATAGTCTCGTAGGGGTATTCCGGTAACTGTGAAAAATGTATTATAAATTTTACTGTAATGCAACTTTCTTAGAATAATAGAGATTATTATTGATTTGAGCAACTCAAATCACTATTATTATTTGTATTGAGAGTTGATAATATGTTGAATAGGCTGCATAGACAATGAAACAAGATAGCAAAAGATACAACTAACTAATATTAACTACAGACAAGTTGGTCCCACCAGGTATATGATAAATGATTCATAATTTCGATTTTTAGTAATTATTGATTTATGAATTGAATAAATTGACCAATTAATTTATTGTTGAGCACAGTATTCAGAAAAGCTAAGCATTCAATAATTTTAAAAAATGAATAAGAAGATGTAAACTATCCTAAAGCTTGAAACTTTAAATAATTAAAATGAAAGTACCCTTTTTTAAAATATTTTTATTTCACACAACATGTTTCGGCGATATAGACATTTTTAAGTATAATTATTCAAAGTTTTAACAAATACAGTAGCCCTAAGAGAAGATAAGTATCCTAAAGCTTGTAGGCTACTGTTTTTCAGTAATCATTCAGATTCAGCATTTCATTTTCATGATCATTTCATTCCAAATTAACAGATCAATGGAAGGTCAGTGAAGAACGTGGAGTAGATAGTAGTAATAAAATTGAAACGAAACTAAAATGCTATTTCGTATCTTTTGCAGTGCAATAAAACTGGTCGAGCCACTGCATTTCATGCAGAACTCAGCTGTGGATTCAATTGTTCAGTCAAACAGTAAAAAACGCTCTTCAGTATTCGATTCTCTCAACTACAATTAATTGCGTCAATAATGAGAGAGCACTAGAAAATCAAGCAATGCTCAGTCACGTTTGACTAGTTAAAAGATTTTATTTGCAATATCATCTGGAAATTATGATTTAAAATACTGTAAACGAATGAAAATAATCTCAATCATGTTAACGAAACAAAATAATTTACAACTGAATGAATAACTATAAATAAAGAGTATTTATTATAAACCAAAAATATAATGGCTCAATTAAATATACACAATGATTTATTTCTGAAGATAACAGAATGTTAAAGTTCTTACCAAAAAGTTTGGCGGATGATTCAGCTAATTAGAGTAACACTTTCTTGTTCTTTCTACCTCTTTCTCAAACATTAACAAACAATGTACAGTTTCTCCTCCCAATTTTAGTAGTTTGTATAAATGTATAAATGAGAATGAAAATGAGAAATGAGTGTATCATCAGCTTCTTATTGTAAGTCCATCATTACACAAGTCATTAGCATACCATCATCCAGAGTTCACGCCGATTCAGATTCTGAATCAGATTAATCTATCGGTGGGAGGGTGGCAGTGGTACTAGCACATTGGTACCACTACAACCCTCCTAACTAATGGAATAAACTGATTCAGATTGAGAATCTGAATCGGCGTGTAATCTGGAAGAACCGTAAAGGCCCGTATCGACAGTGCGAGGCATGTGCCGCGAATGCCTCAAGGTATAGTCTGGTTCAAGCAAAGAAGACCCTCTGGCAAGATGAGAAAAGTACTCCAGTCTCCAGCTCGGTCAATATTGGTTCAAAAATTATTGATTTGGTCTCAAATTGAAGATCAGAATGTTTCCTATAATTGAGACCAATATTGACCGAGCTGGAGTAATTTTCTCATCTTGACAGAGGGTCTTCTTTGCTTAAACAGACTATACCTTGAGGCATTCGCGGCACATGCCTCGCACTGTCGATACGGCCTTAATCCGAACCGCAAAAGGCCCGCCAGAGGCATTATTAACAGTTGACCATCTTATTAATAACTCTCGCACTCTCCATTGCCTACATTCAAGCGAAAATGCTAATAAAGGCATCATCCGTAATTGAAAATTAGAAAAAAGTATGAATCAGTTATAAAACTGTCCTTTGAATAATCAATAAATTGATTTCGTGTTACTTACCTCACAAATTTTCAATTTTCATCTATGGATTATGACAATGGGTGGTATCATAGCTTTTTTCAATATATTGAAGGAATCTATGGTTGTATAGTCTGCCCAAGCAAAGAAGACATTCTGGGAAGATGAGAAAATGAGCACTAAAAATATTAGTTCAAAAATTATAAATTTTGCCTCAAATAGTAGAAAACATTCTGCTCTAGAATTCGAGATCAAATGTATGATTTCTGAACAAATATTGACCCAGCTGAAGTCATTTTCCCATCTTGCCAGAATGTCTTCTTTGCTAGGACAGACTATATGCAATTGTATTACACATTTATATTTGATATGCAATGGGTCTTCAAAGACCTAGTACAGTTTAGAATTTGTAATATTTAATCAATAAAGAAACAATCATTGACAATAATAATACTTACTGTCCTTGATGATGGAGCGCACCCTCAGATAGGCAATGGCCAATCGCATGATAGAGGCCTTGTCCAGATGGGAGGCATTGTGGGGCAGGACGGGCAGCGCATGCGCCAAATCTGTGAAAATCTCCGTTTCCCGACTCCGTCTGCATCTCGCCGCGTCCCTCGAACGCTCTTTGCGGCGCTCCGAGTTCCTGTAAATAAAAAAAATTATGACAAATCATAATAATATTATCATTATTATAACTAGGTAAGAAAAACTAGGTATGGCTTGTACTATTTCTTTTATAAATTTTGATGGATAATATACTAGTAATCTTGATATACTTGTGTGTATATCGTACTTTCGAATTTCCAACAGATTTGCCAATAATGATATAGGCCTACGGTAATCTTTCCAAGTAAAGAAGACATTCTGGTAAGATGGGAAGATAATTCCTGCTCGGTCAAAAATGCTTCGATCAAAAAGTACAATTTGATTTCAAATTGTAGAGCTGAATGTTTTCTACAATTTGAAACCAAATTTATAATTTTCAATCCAATATTGACCAAGCTTGAGTCATTTTCCCATCTTGCCAGAATGCCTCTTTCGCTAGGACAGACTAAAGTAGTAAATGAGTGTAGTGCAAGCTGTCAGGAGAACAGTAAGGAGTTCAAGATAAATTATAGTTTATTCGCTTCAGCAGGTTTCACAATCTAATTGACAGCACGGAGAGTTAAGAAAATTTAATGAAAATACTTCTCTACTCCTCTGATTTCAGAGTAAACATTCATAAGTCAACAACTAAACTTCTAGCCAACATCTACATAGACCAAATAAACTGATTTATTTTTCCACTTTCAGTCATAAGTTTCCAATTCTGCATTAGTTGAAGAGCTCATAGTATTATGAACTATACTAACATCACAACAAGATTACCAACACCCGCACACGCGCGCACACCACAGCTGTTCTAGAAGCAGTGTCAAAGAGGGGAAAGCTCAGACTCAGACCACACTGTTCCAACCAATAACAGCCCAGCTAACAACTGATACCTGCAGCTATAATAATTATTACATTGGATGCAACGTCAAAACTGGTATAGTTAGAGCAAGCTGAGAAGACACGCAGTCACAATACACTAAACATTGTGACGGCGTGTCTTCTTTGCTTGAGCGAACTGTATCTAAAAGGCAGCCACCAGTCATTGCGGACAGGCTTCCTTGATTATAGTCTGTCCAAGCAAAGAAGATATTCTGGCAAGATGGGAAAATGACTCCAGCTCGTTCAATATTGGTTCAACAATTATAAAATTGGTCTAAAATTGTAGACAACATTCCAATCTACAATTTGAGACCAATTTTGTAATTTTTGAACCAATATTGACCAGGCTAGAGTCATTTTCTCATCTTGCCGGAATGTCTTTTTTGCTTGGGTAGAAGATACCAGACTGGCTCTGTATAGGAGAGAGTAGAGTAAACACTACTATTGGTCTCAAACCGATTACAAATAAGTAACAGTTGATACCTTGTTTATCTATTCATTTTTTGTATTTTTTCCAATTTTTTACTTATTTACACACACAACATGTCAACATATCACATAAATATCATATAAGTCTTGGATTGGTGTTTTGACCTGTGTTTTAGTGCTCTCGGACTTTCTAAATTGTGAAGGACTCCCGATATCTGAATTACAGTGAAAATAATCAATACTTTTATCATGTTTCCTATTGGCGAAAGATGGTTATGTTGGCGAGGTGGAATTACCTTTTGGTCTCCCCACCAAATAAAGCCATACGCTAATAATAATAATAATCATATTAACAATAAATTGCATCAATAACATTACAGAGTCATAATCATGGGAGTGCGATGGAGAAACTACAAATTTATTCCCAGTGAAGGAGTAGTATGTTGGGAATTCATCCAAAATTTCCACTCTTCTGAATTTCAACATATTCCTAACGCAAGTTTATTGTAGATCGAAATATTTCATGTAATCAAAAATTGATCTCTGGAAGCCCAGCAACCAGATATCAGTTAGTTCACTCAACGGAGTATTTTTTGATACTATAATGAGCCCACTGAATCCTAAACTTAGAGCAGAATGTTTTCTACAATTTGAGACCAAATTTATCATTTTTGAACCAATATTGACCGAGCTGGAGTCATTTTCCCATCTTGCTAGAGAATGTCTCCTTTGCTTGAACAGACTTTAAAGAATAATAATAATAATAATATTCGTGTAACCTAGCTGGCTCAGGTCTGGTGTCAGAGTTTTCAGGTCACTCCTGATCAATTCACTTTACAAAGATAATCAGATATAATTCAACTTAGAAGAGAATAATCCTTGATTATTATGAATTGATCCACATCAGATGACATTGTGTAAAATTTCAATTCATGATAATGAAAATTCCAATCAGGATAATATGGTATAGTTATTGTAATAATAACATTAATAAATTATTGATATATTTATTATTATTGCAATGAATTTTTCGAGACATACAACTTTCATTGAGCTATGAAAAGAAAATCTGATACCAATATCAACAACGAATCATATTATGATTATTATGATGGATTCAATCATGAATATTATGATAAGTAATGGATCTTTTTGTATTTTGTTCTTCAATTCCCACCGGAAGAGAGGTCAAGGTCGACTCTGAAGGTCTAGTTATCAAACCTAAGAGCTGTACCTTCTTCAAACGAACGAATAACTGTATAAAAAGCTGCTCTGGCCCAATTACTGGAACCATAGTTTATCAAGTACTGTTTTGGGGCAGTGGTACGGTTTCAAACCAGTTATATTTCCTAGACAAATAGTGGGCTAGGAATCTAATACTCCTACATGGACACTAATCAGGTGAAAACACGGATTGGATTTTCCTGTTTACAGACAATCTCTTCACGAAACACTTACTTCACGTGAACAGTACTTTGTTAACATCATTCTTTAATACATGAGGTACTCCTCCAATCATCTAAAATGGTGGCCTCTCAAAATCAATTGATAATTTAATTAAAGTGATTATATTTACTTAATTTAAGTCACATTATAGATAAATAATTATATATAGCTTATTAGTATTAATATTGTAATTAGATATAAATTTTTGTAGGATGTTATTGACTTTAATGCCCGGTTTTTCCAAGCACACTCAAATTTGAGGGACCCTCAAGTTTACTACACTTTACTACATTTCCTATACTTATCATAGAGAATGTCAGCTGCTCATCAAAATTTGAGGGTCCCTCAACTTTGAGTGTGCTTGGAAAAACCCGGCATAAGAGTTGATTATTGTTGCGGTGTACACTATAATTTATAATGTATTTACTGATGGTGTGAATAATAAAATGTGATTTGAATTTGGATAGGCAATGAAAAGTGGATTAGGAGAGAAAAGTACAGTGAAAATATAAAATGAGAAAAAAACATATTTGGAAGAAATATAAAATATAAATATGAGCTAATAAAAACTATGTGAACTATGAAACAACAACAAAAACAATCAAGGAAAAACTTCTAGCTTTGAATCACTTACTGAATTCATGCCAAGATTAATTCACAGCCTGGCTATGAATTATTCATTGATTAAGATCAAGCATGAATTTATTCAATCTTTACTTTCCTTATACTGTACTAATCTTCTTTACGTGAAGCTAATAATTATTTCAAATTTATTCCATGAACGGTGGAGATATCCAAGAGCTACATCCAACTTTCTTGTTGATGATTAGGATAAAATTGAATCTTAATCTGGGACAATAATGTGATGATTTTCAATTCAATTAACACAATATAAAATGTGGGAAAATTTACAAGTTTGGGGAAAATGAAGTGGAAAGTACGTTAAAATTGATTATATTTGCCAGATCGAAAGTCAAACTTTGTTGAGCTATGTTTAGTGATCACTGTTGAAAAATATGTCAATCCAAATTACTACCTACATTGCTGCCGCTGTTTACGTGAAAATTTATTCGAAAATATGATCGTAGTCTCGTAGGGGTATTCCGTAACTGTGAAAAATGTATTATAAATTTCACTGTAATGCAACTTTTAGAATAATAGAGATTATTATTGATTTGAGCAACTCAAATCACTATTATTATTTGTATTGAGAGTTGATAATATGTTGAATAGGCTGCATAGACAATGAAACAAGATAGCAAAAGATACAACTAACTAATATTAACTACAGACAAGTTGGTCCCACCAGGTATATGATAAATGATTCATAATTTCGATTTTTAGTAATTATTGATTTATGAATTGAATAAATTGACCAATTAATTTATTGTTGAGCGCAGTATTCAGAAAAGCTAAGCATTCAATAATTTTAAAAAAATGAATAAGAAGATGTAAACTATCCTAAAGCTTGAAACTTTAAATAATTGAAATCAAAGTACCCTTTTTTAAATATTTCTATTTCACACTTCTGTTTCGGCGATATAGCCATTTTCAAGTATAATTATTCAAAGTTTTAACAAATACAGTAGCCCTAAGAGAAGATAAGTATCCTAAAGCTTGTAGGCTACTGTTTTTCAGTAATCATTCAGATTCAGCATTTCATTTTCATGATCATTTCATTCCAAATTAACAGATCAATGGAAGGTCAGTGAAGAACGTGGAGTAGATAGTAGTAATAAAATTGAAACGAAACTAAAATGCTATTTCGTATCTTTTGCAGTGCAATAAAACTGGTCGAGCCACTGCATTTCATGCAGAACTCAGCTGTGGATTCAATTGTTCAGTCAAACAGTAAAAAACGCTCTTCAGTATTCGATTCTCTCAACTACAATTAATTGCGTCAATAATGAGAGAGCACTAGAAAATCAAGCAATGCTCAGTCACGTTTGACTAGTTAAAAGATTTTATTTGCAATATCATCTGGAAATTATGATTTAAAATACTGTAAATGAATGAAAATGATCTCAATCATGTTAACGAAACAAAATAATTTACAACTGAATGAATAACTATAAATAAAGAGTATTTATTATAAACCAAAAATATAATGGCTCAATTAAATATACACAATGATTTATTTCTGAAGATAACAGAATGTTAAAGTTCATACCAAAAAGTTCGGCGGATGATTCAGCTAATTAGAGTAACACTTTCTTGTTCTTTCTACCTCTTTCTCAAACATTAACAAACAATGTACAGTTTCTCCTCCCAATTTTAGTAGTTTGTATAAATGTATAAATGAGAATGAAAATGAGAAATGAGTGTATCATCAGCTTCTTATTGTAAGTCCATCATTACACAAGTCATTAGCATACCATCATCCAGAGTTCACGCCGATTCAGATTCTGAATCAGATTAATCTATCGGTGGGAGGATGGCAGTGGTACTAGCACATTGGTACCACTACAACCCTCCTAACTAATGGAATAAACTGATTCAGATTGAGAATCTGAATCGGCGTGTAATCTGGAAGAACCGTAAAGGCCGTATCGACAGTGCGAGGCATGTGCCACTATTCATTTTTTGTATTTTTTCCAATTTTTTACTTATTTACACACACAACATGTCAACATATCACATAAATATCATATAAGTCTTGGATTGGTGTTTTGACCTGTGTTTTAGTGCTCTCGGACTTTCTAAATTGTGAAGGACTCCCGATATCTGAATTACAGTGAAAATAATCAATACTTTTATCATGTTTCCTATTGGCGAAAGATGGTTATGTTGGCGAGGTGGAATTACCTTTTGGTCTCCCCACCAAATAAAGCCATACGCTAATAATAATAATAATCATATTAACAATAAATTGCATCAATAACATTACAGAGTCATAATCATGGGAGTGCGATGGAGAAACTACAAATTTATTCCCAGTGAAGGAGTAGTATGTTGGGAATTCATCCAAAATTTCCACTCTTCTGAATTTCAACATATTCCTAACGCAAGTTTATTGTAGATCGAAATATTTCATGTAATCAAAAATTGATCTATGGAAGCCCAGCAACCAGATATCAGTTAGTTCACTCAACGGAGTATTTTTTGATACTATAATGAGCCCACTGAATCCTAAACTTAGAGCAGAATGTTTTCTACAATTTGAGACCAAATTTATCATTTTTGAACCAATATTGACCGAGCTGGAGTCATTTTCCCATCTTGCTAGAGAATGTCTCCTTTGCTTGAACAGACTTTAAAGAATAATAATAATAATAATATTCGTGTAACCTAGCTGGCTCAGGTCTGGTGTCAGAGTTTTCAGGTCACTCCTGATCAATTCACTTTACAAAGATAATCAGATATAATTCAACTTAGAAGAGAATAATCCTTGATTATTATGAATTGATCCACATCAGATGACATTGTGTAAAATGTCAATTCATGATAATGAAAATTCCAATCAGGATAATATGGTATAGTTATTGTAATAATAACATTAATAAATTATTGATATATTTATTATTATTGCAATGAATTTTTCGAGACATACAACTTTCATTGAGCTATGAAGAGAAAATCTGATACCAATATCAACAACGAATCATATTGTGATTATTATGATGGATTCAATCATGAATATTATGATAAGTAATGGATCTTTTTGTATTTTGTTCTTCAATTCCCACCGGAAGAGAGGTCAAGGTCGACTCTGAAGGTCTAGTTATCAAACCTAAGAGCTGTACCTTCTTCAAACGAACGAATAACTGTATAAAAAGCTGCTCTGGCCCAATTACTGGAACCATAGTTTATCAAGTACTGTTTTGGGGCAGTGGTACGGTTTCAAACCAGTTATATTTCCTAGACAAATAGTGGGCTAGGAATCTAATACTCCTACATGGACACTAATCAGGTGAAAACACGGATTGGATTTTCCTGTTTACAGACAATCGCTTCACGAAACACGTTGTGAACAGTACTTTGTTAACATCATTCTTTAATACATGAGGTACTCCTCCAATCATCTAAAAGAGTGGCCTCTCAAAATCAATTGATAATTTAATTAAAGTGATTATATTTACTTAATTTAAGTCACATTATAGATAAATAATTATATATAGCTTATTAGTATAAATATTGTAATTAGATATAAATTTTTGTAGGATGTTATTGACTCTAATGCCCGGTTTTTCCAAGCACACTCAAATTTGAGGGACCCTCAAGTTTACTACACTTTACTACATTTCCTATACTTATCATAGAGAATGTCAGCTGCTCATCAAAATTTGAGGGTCCCTCAACTTTGAGTGTGCTTGGAAAAACCCGGCATAAGAGTTGATTATTGTTGCGGTGTACACTATAATTTATAATGTATTTACTGATGGTGTGAATAATAAAATGTGATTTGAATTTGGATAGGCAATGAAAAGTGGATTAGGAGAGAAAAGTACAGTGAAAATATAAAATGAGAGAAAAAAACATATTTGGAAAAAATATACAATATAAATATGAGCTAATAAAAACTATGTGAACTATGAAACAACAACAAAAACAATCAAGGAAAAACTTCTAGCTTTGAATCACTTACTGAATTCATGCCAAGATTAATTCACAGCCTGGCTATGAATTATTCATTGATTAAGATCAAGCATGAATTTATTCAATCTTTACTTTCCTTATACTGTACTAATCTTCTTTACGTGAAGCTAATAATTATTTCAAATTTATTCCATGAACGGTGGAGATATCCAAGAGCTACATCCAACTTTCTTGTTGATGATTAGGATAAAATTGAATCTTAATCTGGGACAATAATGTGATGATTTTCAATTCAATTAACACAATATAAAATGTGGGAAAATTTACAAGTTTGGGGAAAATGAAGTGGAAAGTACGTTAAAATTGATTATATTTGCCAGATCGAAAGTCAAACTTTGTTGAGCTATGTTTAGTGATCACTGTTGAAAAATATGTCAATCCAAATTACTACCTACATTGCTGCCGCTGTTTACGTGAAAATTTATTCGAAAATATGATTGCATCTAGCCTTGTATGGTTGGATTGCAATTTGAGTTTCTAATTCAATGACAGATTACACTCATAACGTTCTACTCAGTATGAAACAGATAGCAGAGATGAGTGGCTATAATATGATCACTTAGCAGACAGGCAGTTACATGGCACTAAGGGAATAAATAATTCAACAGTTATAATTCATTCTATTTTCTCAATCACTGTTAGAAAGAGGTCAAATTAGAATGAGATTATCATGAATACGGAACTGTCAGATTGTATGAAAGGTGCATGCCTGTATCACAAAGCAAAAGAATTACGAATTAGTGGCTTTATTCCCAAGCAAAGTAGAGTTTCCAATAGGAATTCTCAAGCAAAGCATTTTAGATATTACAATTAATGAACCTCTGTGATATTAAATGAAGTATATTAAATGTAGGCTACCTCTTGCGGTCAAGTCATGTAACAACGACAGTGCGAATTGATAGATGAGAGTGGTATGCTTCCATCATTGGAACATGAGAATCTTGTGGATTAACTCAACTTCTTCTTCATTTTTTTCAAGTTTCGTTTTAATTCCAATTATTTTTACTGTAAAGATGTACATTGAGTTTCATTAAGGGTTGTATTGCTTTTTCCTAACATAGCAATATAGGTTCTTTTATCTTAATACAGTAATCCAATTCATCAACTCATTAATTCAAATACATAACAAAATGTTGAATAATTGATTTAAATCCTTCATCTGTAATGTGAAATACAGATATATTTTGCAATAGAACAATCATGAGGAATCATCCATTTTGACAACGTGATTCAAGAGGTTCAATGACCCAACGTTCAGAGATTCTAATATTACAACATAAATATATTATACTTTTTAATAGGCGTCCCTTTCAGATCTGTGCTGAGATGAAGAGAAACAACGCATTATTCTTATTGGAGAAAAACGTAGAAATAGGTAACACTAGGCAGTGGATAATGGAGCTTTCAAAGGGCCAAATTTAGCAGGAGATGCATATTATGACTCACCCTAAAATCCAGCTATTACATATTACAGGACTACTAATTTAAATGGAACATGCCGATGATAGCTTTAAGTCATTTAAATTGTCGAATAGTCAGGAAATAACAGATAAAATCTATATATTGATTGGTCTGTTTAATTGAAAAATATCAATACTCGTTACACAAAAATACAAGTCACTGTATTTAATCATTTATTATTATTATCCATTGTTACAATTGCAACTTGATAGCGAGTGTTTAAAGCAAAGGTGATGATGAGTGACTGATAATGATGTTTACATGATGAATAAAAGATGATGAAAGATTAGGCCTACATTAGAATGTTCAGTTTGAAAAACACTTTTCACTTTTTAAAAATTTGAATTTTGATAAAAGTTTAATGTTCACAATAAAAATCTTATGAAATACACCAAATATAAATGTTAAAAAACGTTGAAAATTCAATCAGGCTAGTTAGGAATGAAAAATATGTTAAAATATGTCCAAACTTATTTTATAAAGTTTATGGAAACAACGCCACAAACTCAATGAAAACCAAGTGATGATTTCAAAAAATTGTCATCAGAGAGAACATGATGATAATTGAACTGGTCACGAGACAATAATGCCCGGTTTTTCCAATCACACTCAAATTTGAGGGACCCTCAAGTTTACTACACTTTACTACATTTCCTATTCGCTGTGTGCTATACTTATCATAGAAAACGTCAGCTGTTCATCAAAATTTGAGGGTCCCTCAACTTTGAGTGTGCTTGGAAAAACCGCGCATAAGAGTTCACTTCAACAGCACTATTTAACCATGTTACTTATCTGGCGCTATTTTTCTTCATATTCCGACAGAGTTGGTACAAAAAAGACAACATCCCAATCGCCCAATATGAAGATTCTATAAATAAACATTAGAACAAGGGACTGCTGTACCGTTATATGGAGAGCGTCTATTTCCTAGTGAATACTATTCTTCAGGTCAACCATAACTTCAAATAAGAGCCGGTTTCCTCAACTGTCTGATTATTTATCAAGAGAAAAAGAAGCTTACAACTTACCTAACTAGTGATAGTGTAGCTGATTAGAACTGGTCCAGATCTTAACCCAGACATTAGTTTGAGAGAAATATCTTTACAATAGGATGTATTCATAGTGTGTTGAAAGATCATTAAAGAATAAATAACAAATTAAGTAGAATTTTAACAAGCTAAAATTTGTCGTGCTCTAAATTTTTTCGAAATTCGATATTTTTTTGGTAGTGAATGGTGATTTTAGTGATATTCCTCGGGTTTTGGACTCTCTTGATTGGGAAGAACTTTTGAAAATTCAAATCTCAGTGTATAACATCAAGAAATACCATGATTTCCCATTGACGGAAATCAAGGTTATGGTGCCGGTGGAACTTCCTTTTGGAACTCCCAAAACGGCATATACGTTAAGAATACGGCATAAGAATGAATGAACAAATTAAGTTAATCAAAGTGTAGTTAAAACATGAATCAGAGATGATAGGACTACCTATATGATGTATGTACACATTAATCAGTGATGGCAAAAGAAAAGAAGGAAACTAAATTAATAATTTGGAAAACTAGTAAGGAAAGTTAGAAAAACTGACAGTGAAGTTGAATGAGGATACTAAAGGAGAGTTATTGAAAGCCAACACATATGACAGAAGCTTTGGTCTATTTCAGGTTTATTCTCTTGGAAAGATGAAGCATTCTTCTACCTGATTATAGAATAAAGTTAATAGATTTGTTCAACTTAAATAATTTCCCATACTGAACAATTAATCAGTTTTCATACTTTTTTATTAAGAGACAAAAAATCATTTGCATTAAAGATTACAAATAGTCTCAAGTCTTAACATCTAGGATAGGATAAATTGATAATATGAAGGAATATCACTACTATATTTCATAATGTATCAGATTTCCTTATTTGAAGACTATGCTTACATAAATACGTACTGGAACAGAGAAATTTGTTTTAGAAGTGAGGATCAAACTATTTCGGTTCCGCTTCCATAAAACAAAAATTTATGGATTGACTGATCACTAAATAATACAATAATTATTATTGAGATTAAATTAACGATAAAAATTATTGTTTTTCTATAAAATTTGAGAGCTTATTAAGTAAATACATTTTATTCAACTTTAGAGACTAATATGAATAATGATACCAATAAATTCTTCAAAGCTCTTGTTCAAACTCATAAGAGATAGCTGTGCACTTGATAAAAGATTGTATAGTTTGCTCAGATCTGTTTGAAATAGATTCAAGTGTTGTCGATATATTAAATGTATTTCTAACACTAAATGCTTTTTCAAGAAATATTTGACGTCAAACATTATTTAGAGAATCATGTTTGAATGCATCTATGTTTGAGACTTTTGCTTTCTGCTTACATAAATAGCCTACATTATTGATGTCATAAAGTATTGAACAGAAATTTTTATCATATCAATGACCTTATGGCTTCATAGCCACCATAGTCGCATGTTTTGTTACAATCGACATTATGCATGGGGTTGCATGAGAAAGATAATACTTTCAAATAAATTCCAAATAAGAAATACATCCTATTCTTTACATTAGGCTACCTGTATGTATAATGAAGTATGAGATAATGCCACCTGTATGAGGCTACCTGTAAGGCTACCTGTATGAGATAATGAAGTGATGTTGATGAAAATAAATGTCATGAATTAAATTAAAAAGCTCAGTCATACAGAGCTAAGACTTAATTTTTTGTGTGAATATAATAATTGAGCTGATTAAGCCTAAACCGTAATAACATACTTTTATCAAATTGATAAGGAACAACCAAAGTTAAAATTAACTTAATTTTCATATTGAATTACAGTAAGTTATTCCACTCTGAAAGAGAATCTTAACGAGAATACTCAATTAATTATTTGAAATTATTATAGAGACTGTAAAATCGGAGAGTGATTACTTTTTAGTCTCTATAGAAACGACAAATTATAACGTTAATTTTGGCCCGTACCTTTTCCATCTTTTTCGTTCAATACTTTCAACAAGGAAACATAAACATAATTTTATTCCAAATAGGTCAACTACCGATACTACAGATTTATCTGCTGAACACATTTGGTAATATTTACCAATGAAATTGATATAGAAATAGATGAAATACATGAAATAGATATGTATTTGAATTCTGATGCTGATGTTCAACAATAATTTTACATGACTAATTGAAATTATTAAATCAGCAACAATATTTCGCTTATTATTAGGTCCAATGTGCAAACTGTTCATAGTGATAATGAGTTCTATTGAAATTTGACTACAACAGAGATCAAAGAAAGAATTACACATGTAAATTCATCACAAATATTCTACACCACTACTGATCATGTTTTCAAGAAAAAATTTATTTTTTTTCTTGTGAGAAAAATTAATTAAATTATACCTGTAACGGATCTGCAATTAATTCCATCATTTCAAATAATTGGCAAATACTCATATTAAAACTGACAAGAGGGCAAGAGACAAATCAAATAAAGAAACTGCCTCCCAATAGAAATCTGAATGCAAGAAAAGTACAATAAATCAGTACACTGGCGACTCGTACCCAGGAAACAGGTGAAGTGCCCGTATCTTTTACTGTACAGTACTTCACCTGTTTCGTGTGCACGAGCCGCGAGTGAATCAGTAGTATATTTAATGAGAATAAAACCTGGAAATTGTCAACATTTCTTCAATTATTATTCTGAAAATTCGTAACAACTGACACTTCCTTTTATTCACTAATGATTAGATTGATTGAAAAATTACACGTTAATTACTTACAGTTTACAAAGTTTTTACAAGAAATCAATTATTAGTTTACAAAATTTATAGTTGAAACTCCCTGTTGAACAAAAAATATTAGGCATCAATGTGCCAGCATTTAACAACATTTATTCCAGAGCAGAAACCAATCTTTATCCAGAACCAGAAGTGACTCTAGTAGCCCAGTCAATGAAGGCGAAAAATAGGCATTTGTCGGAACTAATTAGTGAAAAGCTGAAACTTTGCTCAATGTTACATTAGTATAAGAGAAGTTTCCACACAAAATTTATTCATACCCCTCTTGCTTTAACCCACCCCCCCACCCTCATTTGAAGTTGATATGTCGATGTTTACTAGTCAGAAGCTCGATATCTCAGTAACCAATCATCGTATAGAGTTTATTTTTTTATCAAGGTTGCTTATATAATAGTCTAGAATAATGTTTCTATGCACTTTCACGATAAAGTCGAGAGTTATCCTGATATAAACGAAATCATCTAAAAAATTAATTTTTTTAACTAGTCTCATTTTTGTTTATCAATTTACTTCTTTGCAAGCAATTTTATCGGAAAAAACTTCCAATAAAAGTTTGAGATCTATTCTTTCTCAATTCAATTATACAGGGTGATGGTTTTGCGTACAAAAATAGGAAATGTAGCTTTGAGAGGGGGAATAGCAACGCGCTACACTTCTACGCTACGCGCTACACGGCCCCTCATATTATCAAGCTCATGCAAGCCACGCGTCTGTTTGAAAAACCAGAGATTCTCAGTTACATTTCATTCTTCAGTACTCATGGTACAGATTGATAATGTTATATTTGATAGAAAATTAGCTTGTTTTTTGTAGCTTCAAGTTCATAAAATTAATTTGTTCGATTTGAAGAGAACCATGATTGTAACTAGATATTGTATAAATATTGATATTGTTGAAAATGCAAATGCAGGGTGAGGCTCATAGCATTATGTTCATGTTGTATACATAGAACTATATAATATTCATAGGACTATAATTATCACATACAAAAGACTTAATTGTATACTACATTGATAACACTATGGTGAGCGGGGCCGGGTAGTAGGGGTGCGGCGCTAACTGTGCTCCTCACAGTTGTTATTGTTTGCTAAATGGAGACAAGAAACTCGTTCTATAATTTATAGAAATTAATAGAAGTTCTATCATTAATAGTGGTATTCTCATCCCTCATGTCAGTTTCAGAGGGAGGTTTGCCAAGTTCGGACACGCGTGGTAGATTTTTCATTTTTTGTAGTGAAACAGCGAAGTTAGTTGTGCATTAATAATGATAATTATTTCACACAGTTCTATTATAAATTTATTTGTAATCCCTTAAAGTGATTAAAATATAGTTTTGTAGAAATATCAGTTCGGTGTGATGTGCTCCTGTTACTCCAGACAAGTTTGAAACAATTAGTGATGGATGAATCAGACTTAAATTTTTTAATTTGTGGTAACAAACTTGATAACAATATTGTAGTTGTAAAGAATGGAATCAATGCTATTTCTGAAGCCAGCAAAAAAGAAGAGACAGTTTACATGAAAAACTACGAGGAAAGTTCACTATTAAATTACACAAGTTATGTAGGCAACAGTACACAAGACCTTTGAGTATTCAAGCAGCTATTGAGACATTAGATGAACAAAATGAACCTAGTACATCAACTACTAGAGTTACTCGTTTACAATGACAATTTTGATTCTAAGATGTCTTGTTTTATTTGTTGAAAATCAGCAAATTACAACTCTAAAATTATAACTCAATTTAGAAAACCTTTTCAAAATGCAACGACGATCGAGTTCAAAGAAAGTTTTTTACAGAAGTGCAACGTTAGGAGTGACATATGGAGTGAAAAAAAATCCCGACTTCTAAGTGCAATAGATTTGGTAGCAGCAGAAGCGCGTTATCACAAATATTGCTACACAGAATTTACTAAATCCAAACCGATTGAAACACAAAAAGTTTCCAAAGTAACTAAATTAGTTTCTTCATTTACCAAAGTATGTTGAAAAAAGTGATGAGTGTCTATATACTATGAAAGAAGTTCAGGATATTTTTGAATCTTTTGCTGACGATGATGACAAATACTTGGGAAAGCTTCTCCAAGAGCATTTTAAAGAGAGACTAACATTAACAAATGTTTCTTGGAAAAAGAATGTTTTCTGCCTCACTGACAATATGCATAAAATTGTAGACAATTGGTATAGAAACAGCATCTATAATAGTATAGACAAGCATTAGTGTTCATATGTGAAAATACATCCAAAGAAGTACTGAAAGGAAATGGGGAAGATTTTATTCTGAATTTGTATGGCCAGAAAAAGCACACAAACCTCAATGAAGCTCGATACTTCATGTTCACAAAACTAGCAAGAAAATCAAAACAACAGCATCTATTCAGACTTTATTTGCAAGTGCAGACATGGCTGCATGGATGCTACAGATTGGGGCTGGAAGATGGAAACAGTGAAGGAAAATGGTGGTCACAAGAAAATTTTAACCCCGGTACAAAGCACCAAGCCGTTTGCACCTGATGACCTTCGGCACCTTGTGTCTTGTAGCTGTAAGACATCGTGTCTTAAATATTGTGGGTGTCGGAAAGTAGGACTTGATTGCTCTGCCATGTGTGAGCACTGTGATGGTCTTTCTTGCGAAAACAGTCCTAATATTGATGAAATAATTGATCACGAGATTGAATTGGATTGACAAGAACAGTAAAAGGAGAGAAAGAAGAAGGAGAAAAAGAAGAAGCGGGAGGACGAGGAAAAAGAGGGAAAGAGTAATTTTGAGAGAATTAGTGTATAATTGTATATAGTATATTATATAATTGTATAAAATTGTATTCAGTGTAAACATCAATTCAAGTGGTGGGTGGGTGGTCTGTGATGGTGTTTGACACCTGCCGGTTTTAGCCAGTTCAGGGGCACGGCGGGTCCATAGGTGGTGGATAATGAACAACCCAAAATGAGGGTTAGGAATAATCCCCCGAACCAAAAATGGCTCTCTTTATATGCATTTGAAATGCTACTACTATCATAACACAAATAATCTGAGATCTATTTTTGGGGGTTGAGGGACCCCCTCTACCCCCCTTCTTCATGGTTTTATGAACTTGTTAGTATTAAATTTGAGTTAAGTGCCCAAAAATACGCAATGAAAAACTGAAGAAAGATTTTCCGTCTTAGTGAATGTGCAAATCATATGACATGCAATAATAATAATGATACGGTAATAATGAAGGGTCGCGTCAAGAAGCAGCGCTTTGCAATTCCCCCTCCTACCGCAACATTTATCATCGTCGGTATGCTAAATTATGCATCATTGGATTGAAAAAGAATAGATCTAAAACTTTTATTGGAAGCTTTTCTCGATAAAATGACATACAAAAAAGTTAATTGAAAAATAATAAAAAATCTAGTTGGAGAAATGCAATTATTTTGATTTGGATATTTTGATTTTTATCAGGATAACTGTTGAGTTTATCGTGAAAGTGCATAGGACCATTATAGTAGACTATCATATTACCAACCATTGAGAAAAAGAATCAATCCTATCCGATGATTGGTTACTGAGATATCGCGTTTATAGTAACTATCTGTTTTTTCCAACTTCAAGAGGGGGTGGGGGGTGAAGCAAGAGGGGGGAACTTTGGGGACTTTTGTGTACAAACTTCTCTTATATCAATATAACATTGGGTAAAGTTTCAGCTTTTCACTAATTAGTTCCGACACAAAACCTTTATTGACTGGGCTATAGAAAGCTTGTTGGAGATTTATAATAATTCAGTCAAGCTGTACAATCTACAAGGCTTCTTCGAGTCTGACTAGTTGTCAGGCTCACTTAGTCTGACAGACTCACTATACTAGTCGTCTGTCAGTCTGAATAGCAAGCAACACTACGGGGAAAGCGCTCATGCCAGCGGTTAGACGTCGATGAATTGAATCAAGAGCTCTAAAATATTTGCCCTCGATATTAATAGATGACGACTTGTCTATTCTCACAGACTACAGCAGAGAGCTGAAAGCAAATCATTCGACAGTAGACGACTTTATTGACAGATTAGAAGAGCATCATCTTCGGAAATTAATTGCTTGTTTGGCTTGCAAGAGTCTAACGAACTTGGGAGATGCGGATTACAACACAAGACATCGATAGCTAATGTAGAAGCTGCATGACAGAGGTTATCTCGAGATGGAGAATACATTCACTTTATCAAACACTGAAATAAAATTTATATCGCTGGAATTAGAAATATTACAGCTTATTTTTAGATCATTTCAAGAGAAATTCCCATTTCATATAAAGGAAATGTTCATTTACAGCTCAAGATTATGCTTTAAAAGCTGCACTTCTATTCGGATAGACTACATAAATATATTTACACATTATATTGTAAATAATTTTTTTAATTTGAAATAAAATTATCATGAGTTACAAACCAAAAATTTCGACCATGAGCTTCAAGCAAACATACCATCAACTGTACAAATTAAATTATGGAATTTCAAGAGTCAATAGAAATTATAAAAATAGAGAATCATTGAGAGAGGCTTCCTCGACACACAATATTCTCTTGTACTCACTATTAGTAGCCTACTATTCAATGGTACTATTCAATAGTACTGTAATCTGGATGCTTCAATATAAAATAGATGAGAATCGAATCAACAAGTTTGACTTTCTATAGGACAGTTTCATTAAATCACCTGCACCTATTGAGTGATCGAACAAAATGTGGGTAATTGAAATGTATTTTGTTTCGACATTACAAACGCAGTTCACTCACAAGTCAAGGTCGTCACAGCCACAATGTAGATCATGGTGAAATAAAGGAACCGTGGAAAGCGGCTGTTTATTATTACTAACTGTCTCTCAACAGTCTCTTTCATCTCTTCAGAAATTATCTTGAGGATTGTTCTGCAATGAGTAGTTTATTATAACATCAATGAAAACTAAAATCAACTAAAATTAGCTAGAAGTAAAAATCGAATTTTAATAAACATGAGAGGTGGAAAAGTACCACTAAAATAAAATTCTGATGTCTTTTGCTGACAGTGATAAGTTTGACTTGGGCATGGCAGATAGTACTGATTACAAAGGAATATACAATTACAGCCTGATATTTACAGCTACTGTAGATGATATTAAGGATGATTAAGAGATAAATATAAATCTACACTGCGAATAATTTCCAAAATAATATTCAGACACAAATTTGTATTTAGCTGTAACAATAACTATGAAAAAAGAGCTATGGAACTGTGAAAATTAGAGTATGATAGTGGTAGAATAGTGATTTATCAAAGATAGTCTATTTCCTACTATTCTGTGGGAAGAGATTAAACATCTGGAAGCTTTAAAACTAATATCATGAAATAGTTTAAACATTGAAAGAGTGGAAAAAATTATAGGCCTATAGTCGTAAATTTAATCCGACTGTTTATGATTGCCAATGTTCAACAAATAAATATTGTACTTGAAGTCTCCAATTTTTCTCAGTCTTGCATTCAAAAATAACTTATAGAATGGAAATGAACAAGAAAGCAACATATTTGAATAACCTATTCATATTTAACATTCCCTAATCATGTATAATCTACCAATGTCACGTTGTTTCGAATTTGAGATTTTTTTAAATTTAACATAAATAAAAAAGCACTTCATTGTATTAATATTGTCATGAATATAAATTTTCGATGTTGATTTTTAGAAAACAATAAGTGATTACATCATCTTACCTGATTTTTTTTTAATTCATCTAATGGAAATACTGTAGTACATTATTTTTCACGCATTTCCAATGAAATGATTAGTGAATTTCGATTGGAAAAATTGAACTTTTAAAATGTCAAGTTTCTGTTAAGTATTTTCATTTGAATAGTTCGTTAATGATAATGACATCTGATGAGTGAACTTCTTGAGTTCAACTTATAAGTTCAAGAACGGTTCCTAATAAAGTACGTCGGCAAGTATATTGACCCCTCCATACATTTGTTTGTGATACTGACCGGCGACTGACCTATTCATGAAGAGACATTTGTAAAAGAGGTCATCCAATCCCGACTGCTATAAATCATTAATCTCACTTTACGACACTGAAGGAAACTAAACCCAAGAAACTTTGAAGCGTTTTTTATAATAAGGATACTTTCAATTATTGTTTCAAACTTGACTAATTTTTTTACAATATTATATGGATAACCAGAGTAATTGAGAAGATTCCATTCTGAATGAAATCTACAAGAAAGGTGGTTAAGTTGTTTACAAATTCTGATACAAATTTTCTTAACAAACGGCTTTCTACTCTACTACAGGACATGGATATAAACAGTTCTATTTTGATTTCGTCTATGATGAAATATTTCGAATGACAACGCTTAAAAACTGTTCATATTAGTGACTGTTGAAAATTTCTACATCTATGGTTCCATTGGTTTTATTTTTCTCTAATAAATTACCTTCTTAATCTATTATTCATGTCAACACATACTTGATTATTCTAATCCATTTTTTTCTGTTTAGAATTGAAATATTTTTCAGAAAAGCTAGGCCTATACTTAATGAACTTTTAAGAAGAAGAGATGTTTCATGGGTTAGAGAATTGATTAGGGTTAGATTGATTGGAATCAGTCGTAGAAGCAGTGAACCTTATTCCCCAAAACAAATCTTCCAAGAGTATCCATAAATCATTCTCACGCCGTTTGAATATTTCAAGAATTTTTTGCTATCTTTTCATTCAAGAATATTTTGCTGTCTTTGAATCAAAATAATAACTTAATCTAATCAAAAAATAATATCAACGATACTAACGAACTAACTTAAATCATTATTTTCATGGATTCAATTCCCAATAATTTAGTTAATGTTCCATTTAAAGTGATAGTCCATAATTCATATTATTCAAATCCTGTTTCCTTAATCTCAGGGCTACTTTTATCATTGTTTTTTTATTTAAAATAATTATAAAAGTACCCTTTTTTAATTACTTTTTCAATGCATGACATTTGAGAATGACTATAATTAGTTGAAACATGTCGTGCATTGAAAGAAATAATTCAAAAAGGGTACTTTGATAATTATTTAAATATTCACATACTGTAATCTAATCTGGCACATCACTGTCAGCTCTACTAGGAGCTTCAGTGTCTTTGAGTATCTCAAATTATTGTACGTACTCAAACATCAGATAATTAAAAGCCACGTGAAGTCACAAGCCTCACAATAACAAGTGATGAACAGGGTCACATTCACATAGAAACAGCACAGAATAGAGGCAGGTGCAATAGAGTCATGTCGAGAGCACGATTACGAGGGGATTGCAAACAAGCAAACAATAGACGGGGATTGGCGCAACGATAAGCCAGAGAGGGCAAGATGGTTTGCGAATTATGAATGAAATAGTAATATCGAACGAGACAAGATTTATGAATGAGTTATGAGGCTGCGTGACAAAAAGAGAAACAAATTGTTTCGAGCAATACGTTACTCATGACGGAACTTATTATTATTTAGATCGCGTTCAGGAAGGAACATCGTGGTGCGGGATTCCCTTCAGTACATCAAAGCAGAATAGTGTGCTTGATAACTTGGCTAATAAAGTGGTGAATAGTGAGAACTCGAAGAGGATCTTCATTCGTTTATTATTTTGATTTGATAATGCATCAAAGATGCATTTAACAAATCATGTGAAAAGTAGTAAATTCAGGTGAGACACCTGAACTGACACACAAGCAGCTTTTTGTGAAGTTCAAAATTTATAAGAATTATTCACCCTCTACTATGCAGTTATAATTTAATGGTATAATCTGTCCCAGCAAAGAAGACCCTCTGGAAAGATGGGGAAATGACTCCAGCTTGGTCAATATTTGTTCAATAATTATAAATGTGGTCTTTATAGTAGATCAAATTCTTTACTACGATTTAAGATCAAATTTATAATTTTTGAACCAATATTGACCGAGCTTGAATCATTTTCCCATCTTGACAGAGGGTCTTCTTTGCTTGGACAAACTATATTTCACAGAGAATGAATCAATTATACACTAACTTTGAACATTGTACCTATTTCATTTTATTTTTACTAAGGCAATAAAAAAATTAAAAAAAATATATATATATATATATATATATATATAAAATTCTAGGGAGTGTGTGGGTCCGTCAAGAGGGTTGGGGAGGGTGTAAACTTACCTATTTTATTTTATTATTGAAATTGTATGACTTTAATAATAGAAAAATATGCCTTGGAAAATTTCAACAGCAATTACTACTAACAAGTGAAAAGGTGAGTAAAGAAAAACAGGTTTCATTACGAACAAAAATCCCAAATTTCAAAGGCTAGTTTCAAAAATATCTGAAATGTATTGATTAGGTTACACCAACGAATTCAATTTTAAAATGTATGAATTGCAATTATCAAGATTCAAGTTAATGAAGTGCTGTAATTTGAAACAAATTATGTCCAAGAGTAAAATTAAGTCCTTAAGAGGCAGTGTTGTTATTGTAGAACCGAAATAATTGAAACAAAAACACACAGATTTTGTCAATTCTACACTTTATTAAATAAATCAATATTCTTTAATGTCATAGAATGTTTTTACACATTAACAACGTCATTTGTTTTGTGTTATTTATGGTACAGGACCATGATGGTTGGATGAAGTGATGTTATGAAGGAAGAGAAGAGTAGCATTGACAAAATCTACGTGTTTCAATTTCTTAAACAAAGTTATTGAAAGATTCATTACTAAAACAGCAAAAACTTCCGTTCACTGTTGGTTATTTCACAGTCCTAGCAAATTAAATTTTGTAATCAAATTATAGTCGAAGAGAATTCAAGTAAATATTATTATAATATGGAGATTATGATGTTCTCATGAAAAACAAACAGTAATCACAAACACAAAGATAAAAAACTACGGACATTAGAAAAAAGTTTGAAATTTATAAAAAATTGTTGTTCATAACTGTATGCTAATTTTATAAGAGTGGAGGAATAAGCTAGCCACATTTCGCACAATCTAATCGTCCAATCAAAAATAGCGTATAATTTCATAAAAAATTAATGGCTCAAGGCAATTAACCCTTCTTGTTTAGAGGTGCCCAGCCTATTTTAGCCATCAATCGCGGTCAGTTATCACGAGCGATTCTTGGAAAAATCTCTCACATGTACGTGCCAGTAAAAGCGCGAGCAGTTTTGCACGTAAGCCCCTCGCGAAACTTGACTTGCCAATTCATGAGGCGAAGGGATCGGTCATCGGCAGACTACTGGTAAAGGGGTGCGCGGGGGGCTACATCCTCTGTGACGTCACTCAAAGCACAATCATCCATATTTCATCAAGATGATTGGAAGAAGTAGAGAATCAAAATATTCAATGGATGAATGCCAGCTAATGGTATTTACAATGCAGAATAATTTATACATCTTTTGGACAAATAATTTAGTTCCGAGCAAGTTCCACAGCCGACATAACCACAATTTCCCATTTTGGCAAATTATTGTGGTAGTTAATTGCGACTTGATAGCATTTCAAGTATTTTAAGCAAAAGTGATAATGAATGAGTGGATAATAATGTTTACATTGTGAATGAAAGATGATGGAAGTTTACATTACAATTTTAACTTTGACTTTACACTTTAACATACTTACATTTAACTTCAACTCAAGACTTTACAGTAAACACTTTTCACTTTAAAAAATATTAAATTTTGATAAAAGTTCACTGTTCAAATGGCTATCGACATCTCTGTTGTATGAATCAAATTAATCAAGTTTTGTATTTAATGATGACAACGTTTATAACTGAGACTGTTTCAACAGTTCAACTACCTTTCAATTTGATACATTCAAGCAATACAAAAGGCGATAAAGTTTGATCCACAAATGATTTGAAATATAAGATTTTTCAAAATTAAAGGAACTTTCTCAATTGGATTGTTTTAATTGTATCGTTTTATTCATGTATTATACATGACTTATTAAAATAAATTATTATACATGATTGTGTATTGTTCATTCATACTTACTGGATTTTCTTGTGTACCTCATTGAATTTATCAAATTAAGAGGCAATTGAACCATGAATACACATTTTCAGAGTATTTTGAGTGATAGGAGCTAGAATGGAATTCAAAAGGTAAGATATTGACTTAGCGCTAATACACGTTCAACTATATAACTAACTACATACGCGCTTTTATGATTAGGTACTATGACTTCAATGCTGAACCGATGAGCTATAATAAATGAAAAGACAAAATGTTGTCAAACCACTGATTTATTAGAAAATCGTGATACCGTTTTTGGTTGTTACACCATTATCAATCTCTGGTAAACTAAAAAAACTTTTAGTAACTTTAAACTAACTTTTTAAAACTAAAGTTTTTTAGTTTACCAGAGATTGATAATGGTGTAACGACCGAAACCGGTATCTCGATTTTCTAATAAATCAGTAGTTTGCGACAACATTTTGTTTTTTCATTTATTATGGATAGGCCTAACTAACACAATATCAACTTCACAACTACTCAATGACCGATGAGCTATATTGAATGAAAGTACAAAATTTTAGACGATGAATGAGTAGCCTATGTGTTTAATGTAGGCCTAGGCCTACTTATTAAAATGTAATATATAATTGACAATTGAAATACCTGAGCAAAATCAATAAACTTATAAAACTGAATATTTACCATTAAAAAAACAATAAAATGCTCAAGAGGGTGCTTAAACTGATAAAAATAATACTTGGTTCGTGAAGATGATGTATCATGCTAGGAATGAGAATAATTGTTTGAGTTGTAATAAATCTGGTGGAGTGGGAGAACGAATTTCGATTCAATCAATATACAATATGATTCAGATAGAATACAATAGAATGTTGAACTCACTTTTTATTTATGTGTTGAAGTTGACCCTACCCTATTTCATTTTTTTTTTTTGAGCCATGATATGGGAGGACTCTAAGTGAAAAATAGATTTTGACTGGAATTATAATCACCGGAATGGAATAAGCAAGATAAAAATATTATATACAAGCGTAGAATAGAAGTTTAATCATGAGTTACAACTGGAGATTAGCCTTAGGTATAGATTGTCCAAGCATAGAAGACATTCTGGCTAGTTGGGAACCTGACTCCAGCTCGGACAATATTGGTTGAAAAAATCAACTTTTTTCAAAATGTAGGACACATTCCAATCTACAATTTGAGACAAAATTTATGATTTTTGAATCAATATTTGAACCCATCCTTCCTCCTTTGCTTGGACGGACTATAATTCAGGCCATAATAATATTGAAATTGCATTATTTTGCCGAATCAATACAGCTGACTACAGCATAAGTAAAGAATAGTTGGCATTACTTTCAAGCTGATTGAAAAGAGATTGAAACAAGTGATTCAAATCACATTCTAATAATTAAAATAATTTTAATAGCTTTGCTACCAGTACCAACTATTGAAAAAATGCCAATATATTCAAATTAATGCAGGCTAGTTCTTTCTATTATTCATAATATATTATATATAATACTGTTCTGAAATCACTATTTCCATTCCTATGTACGGTTTACAATAAATTATTGGAACAATTGATTTTTATTACACAGTACAAGGTTTCGTAACCAGAAAGCTACTACAATAAATCAAGTTTAATGCAGAATTTCAAATTAGTGTAAACCAAATTTCTTATATTAGATATTTTGCATTGAATGATAATAATTATCACTAGTCCATCAACAAAATTAATTCATTGCGAGAAAATTTTGGACAATTTTTCACCTCAATTCTGGTGAATTAACACTAAAAAACTTAGGGACCTATGGGACCACAAGATGAAGCAACAAGTTGCCAAATAGAGTTCAATTAATGATATTTCCTCATTACAAAACATTAGGCTAGAAAACTCTTCTGAATTCATTCACTAATTTTAAATATGCATCTTGAGTCATATATATTTTAATCATATTTATAATCATATTTTTTCAACAATGAATGGTTCATTTGGTTTTGAGTTAAACAAAACTACTTCAACACACCTATGCTGGTTATGACTTGAAAGCAGTTATTTGGTAAACTTTAGTGAACTGGTAATAATAATAAATTGTTTTCAAGTGTCACATATTATTATGAATGAGTATGATTGAGAAATCAATAACACTGTCTATGAGAAAGTATTACGAGTAAGTTAAACTTCAAAATAAAATATGCTAATTTGAAGATGGCATATTGAACAATAATTACATTATCGGCTTGGATAAATTCAAACATTTATGTTTTTCAACAATGTGTGTGTATCATAGCATTGCACTAGTTCTCATGAGTGAAGGTCATCGGAAAAAATGAAAATCTTGTTTCTAAAAATATAACCTCAGAGTAGTCACTTACTCGTCTAGAAATCATCATTAATGGAAACTTGACACGAACCTGTGAACAAGGAAAACGCACAAATTGGTTATTTCATTCTTGCATTTTATCATGCAGTTGGAATATTAAAAATTTAATACAAAAATTGAAAGATAAAATTATTCGTCCAAAATATTCTAGATAAGTTACTCTTCAGAATCAACTTCTTCAAACATCAGTTCTGCACACAAACTTACATTTTTAATACAATCGTAGAGAAATGATAGTTGACAATCATAGATACAATATTCTTCTGATCATCTTGAATTGCATCTTGTATCACACCGCTTGAAAGTATTCAGTTGTCAAAAATATTTCACCTGCAATTCTTCTCCACACAACTTATACGGTATATGTAACGTTATTTTAGTAACTCAATTATTGCTTCCAAATGAATAAATAATATCATAGCCATCATCTTTATTGAGTATATGGAAGAGTACAACAGGCAAAGCCCAAATCTGTCCCTCACACACAAACATATGAATATCGACATTAATGTGATTTAGGAGACATATTTATATTAATTTATCATTACTGACGATTTAATGAAATTTGAAATGAAGTTTCTCAGCCACACTAACCGGTTCCTAGACGATATTCTTCACCAAATAGAACTAAAAGACAGCACCGGGAGAAACGCAGTAACCTTCCTTTGAATGAAAGTAAACGACCTCTGAACGTTCATGTTTAATTCACGCGCCTATCAGATAGGATAGTTCAATTCCTAGACAATGTTCAAACGAAGAAAAATGCCAGAAGAAATTTCAAATTACGAAATCGTCTGGCAGCAGGCAGATCAACTGCGAAGACAAATAGTTCCAGGTCAATAGTAACCATCCAAGAGTAATTCAACTTTCAACAAGTTAACTTACAAGTATTGAAACTTTCAACTTTCAACGAGTATTGAAAATAGCAGCAAGGTCTAAACATTTAAGCAACATCTAAACATTAGAAGTAGCTGTAACTACAGAGTGCGGCAACATAACTTCCATATTTTAAAACTTTATAGAACGCATTGTATGAATCAGAAAATTTTTATTAGTTTTTTATAATATAGGCACATACATAAAGTTTTGTTCTACCCAGTTTTGAAGATCAAATCAGGTAGGTGACGTCCCCCATTCTCCATACACTGAGTGAACCGATTTCTGGCGTTTGTCATGACTCCAATCAGCATAGCAGGCGTTATGTTGGTAAACATAAACACGAGATTTCGAAAAAAAAACATAGAAAAAATCACAAGGGGTCAAATCGGGAGAGCGGGCCGGTCACTTCAAATCGCCCCTAATTGAGATAAGGCGCTCTGGAAAGTGTTCCCTCAGAACATGGTCATCATGTCATCGATGTCTTGAAGTATGTGCCGTTGCACCGTCTTGTTGGAACATAATTTCCTCTAATTCCAACTCATCTAGTTGTGGGAAAAATTCCTTTAACATGTTTACATACCGGTACGAAATCACTGTCACTGTGACTTCATTTTCCTCAATGAACCTGGCACCAATAATTCCACTTGATGAAACTACACATCACACTGTGACTTTAGGTGAATGCAAATGCCTTTGATGCAATTGTCGAGGATTGGTGACAGCCCAGTAGCGCCAAAGACCTCACAAGATTTGAAGATCAACATCCAGGATGAAATTGCCTACATAACGCTTGCTATGCTGACTGGAGTCTTGACAAACGCCAGAAATCGGTTCACTCAGTGTATGGAGAATGGGGGACGTCACCTACCTGATTTGATCTTCAAAACTGGGCAGAACAAAACTTTATGTATGTGCCTATATTATAAAGAACTAATAGAAATTTTCTGATTCATACAATGCGTTCTATAAAGTTTTAAAATAAGGAAGTTATGTTGCCGCACCCTGTATAAACAGCAGGATAAGCTATCAAAACGATAAAACTTAGAAATTATATATTTTTATTTCAATTTTCCCTGAGGGTGATACCTCTCTTTGATCTCATGATCTCTTTGAGACTAGTGCGTGGGTAATGAGAGGGATGTTAATGAGAGATGACAACTACTTTTTAAATAGTCTCCTCCGAAATATATGGGAATCTATGTGATTGTGATTGAAAAGCTGAAAAATAAATCTAAAACTTCAGATTTACAGAAACACATTCAAATTGTGTTTTCACGTTCAAACTTAGTAGATGTATTGAGGGAATAAAGTTGAATTGGAAGTGCAATCAGGAATTTTGTTTTTCTAAAATGTGGCAAATAGAAAATTCCGGTTAAAGTTAGCCACAAAATAAACAGCTTTGGGAGTGGAAGACATTAATAAATAGGCAGTAAACCTTAAAACAGGACTATCGTGTTTTCCATACTGGGATAAAGCTACACGATAGAATGCGTCGGGGAGAGGGATACTTCCAGGAACAAGAAACAAGATAAAGTTGAAAAATTATAGATGGGAATGAATAGTGGATACATAAATAATTTCAACTGATCCAATTTTGTTACACAGTTATAGTTATTGACTTCGAAAATATTGATTGTTAAATTTTTCAATTTAATTCTTCAAGAATCCGTAACCAGTTTTTTACTGGATAGCTATTAAAGTTGAAAAACACCACATTTTTCAGCATTTACACATGATTCAAGCTTTTAAACTGGATAAATTTCGCCGTTGAAGTTGAGAAACACAAAATTTCTGAGCATTTAAACACAGAAATTTAGACACACACATTTTAGACACATTGAAATAATTGCAGGTGAAACAGACAAACAAAATTAGTAATCTCTTCCCTCCTCGCACAGAGAGAAGAGAGGAAAGTTATTCTTTCACTTTTTGAACAGTTTTTCTTCCAGCTCACGCACACGGTGAATGCCTATTAAATATTTTCATAGCATTTATAATTTGAATGGAACACTCATCGACTCATCTCTTTTAGCCATAAAAACTACAAGTTCAAGTTCATAACTTATTGAAATACAGTAGATGTAACATGGATTTAATTCCCGAGTTCAATTCATAACCGGGGCACAATTCTTTGCCCACAGCACAATCATATAAATACGGCCACGGAGTGGCTTTCAGAGGAGACTATGAGCAGTCGGTCCCCACTACCTGAAAATTGGCGCTTATCTCTCATCATCATTCCTCTAATTCAGTGGTCACCAAATGGCGGACCGCGGTCCGGATCCGGACCGCCAGTTAGTTTTGTGAGGACCGCGATATCATACCCATCTCAACGAAAAAAAAACTTGAAATAAATCCTACAGTAAATCAATAAGAAATCCTTTAAAGTCTAAATGAAATTTAATTACTAAAAACAACCCTAACAAACAATTAACACCAGCAGTGTAAATTAGAAAGGAGATGTAATCTCCTTCAATGTAAATTATCTTTGCATTTCAATAGCTAAAGAGATATAGTCAAGGACTAAAAAATTTAGAGAATAGTTTTGACAATTTTATGAGAGGTAAACATTCTTCAAATAAATAGAATAAACAATAAAGCAATTTTGATTTGTTATTTTTATTGTGCAAGAAAATGAGTTTATTTTTATTTTGATTTTTTTAACCCCAAATCCAATAAAAATAATGACTTTTATTCCAGTTTTAATATATCAATGGCATAATATCAAACTTCAATACATTTGAAGAACTTTAACATTGGAATGCATACAGTAATATAACTATCCCAAATATTCAAATAATGACTAAAATCAATGTAGTTGAACCTTTTTTTTTATTTCCGGGGAAAACAAAACCACCCCCCCCCCCACCAGTGGTTGTCCCTGAACGGACCGCTGAATCTCGCCAAGACTTTGAAATGGACCTTCATGAAACTCAATTGGTGACCACTGCTCCAATTATACACGCACAAGCCTATAAAAAGTCTGTCCAAGCAAACAAGACCCTCTCGCAAGATGACTCAAGCTCGGTCAATATAGGTTCAAAAAATATCAATTTGATCTCAAACTGTAGGAAACAATTTGATCAAGTATTATGACCACATTTATAATTCTTGAACAAATATTGACAAGGCTGGAGTCATTTTCCCAACTTGCAAGAGGCTCTTCTTTGACAGACTATGTGAGCTCATAAGGGTATCACCCCCATACAACAAAACATTTAATACAATGCCTTAAAATAAACTCTACACAGATCTGAAGCAAAATAATTTTTTCTCTCTCAAAACTCCTATGACCTCTCTTAATAATGGCCTTCTGGAATTGAGGAAGCTGATTTTAAATTGGGCTCTACTACTATCAATTACTTTTATAATTTCCTCCTCCAAAAAATATACTTCATCAACTTTACAATTTTTTATAGCTAGCTTATAGGCTAAGTTAATTTATTAAATTAAAAGACAAGATGTTGTCAAACCACTGATTTGTTAAAAACCGAGATACCGGTTTCGGTTCATAATCATAATTGATTAGCCAGCTTTTGTTATTCAATCTACTAAAATTAATAAGGATGGCAAAAATAGGATGTAGGCTACAAAAATCCAATGCGAGAAAGTGAGTTTCGGTAACATAATATTCTCAATACTGACACTGTAGCCTACTGAACGCACAAACTCCCAGTAGAATATGAAAATTCCTTGACTGACGAAAGATGAACTCAATTTCAGGATAAATTGACAACTTAAGTCTACGTCTAAAGCTGATCAAAATTCACGTCTAAATTCATGTCAATGAAGTTACTTAAAAATACCATTATAGTTTATCCATTAAAACGTAACTTACATTCTGATCAGAACTTAGTTAATTACAAAAATTATAACTCAAAACTATTCCTCCAATTACATAATTATTATTATAACTCAAGTCTACTATAAGTTTACAGGCGTGTAGTTTCACAATAAGTTATTAATCCAACGTTCAAAATAACAGAACTATTGTCCCAATTTAAAACAGGTTTACGGGAGTAAGTTAGTTATACTAGGTAAGTTACTGATGTTTAAAATGTTAAACTTAAATGCTATTTGAAGAGGTTTTACATTTGAATACTGAAGTGAGGTTAGGCTGGTCGTCAAATCGTGTTTCTGAATACTTCTTGTTTTGCATTGACTTCCAGAACCAGAAACAAAAATTAAGCTATTTGGTCAACCACTTGTCTAAAGAATTCAATTGAATTGAGATGGTTTTTTAATCGCAACAGACTATCAATTTGTCCCCAAGATGTTTAAAGGTCGAAGACTAATGTTGAAACGAAGCACTACTTTCAACATGATGAAAGGTTCAATTTTTTCGATTGTAAAAATGAAGCAATTCACTGACAATAAACCAAAACTTCCTCGGAATAAATATGAGAACGTCTGATGAAATATTAATCATAGATAAACGACCTACTTATTGCCATGTAAACAAGTTGCTTACCTCTTTTTCTCTTTTGGAGGCTTTCCGTTCTTCTTGTCCATGGCACTAATCCACCTTCAAGGGATCAGGGCACTTATAATGATAACACCAGATTGACAGAAGACAAACAAACTCCGAAAACACTGAACATGCGTGTAATTGATACTTTAAAACACAATATTGTCGATTATCCTATGCATTAAGCCATTGTTGAAACGTCACAACATAGACATACAGACAAGATACTCGCAACTGAACTGAAGTACTGAACTCTTCTTCTGTGTGCCTGTGTACTGTGTTTTGCTGTTCTCAGATGAAAACATAGCTCATTGTGCTGCTTCCTAGTTGAGAATGATTAAACTAACCAGGCCCGGAAGAATTCAAATGGGTGCCACATTTTTAAAGAAAATCTGTAGGCATACAGTATCTATTTCTAGTCGGCCTATTTGATTCTTATTTTGGGAGAAGGATGCAGTATGTATTTGTATTGATTATAGATATTGAATAACATTTAAATAACAATATAAAATATTTAAAAAAGAGGCATGTAACAGTATTGAAACAATACGGTACAGGCATACGGTATTGAAACAATCGGTACCGGTAGGTCTTGACATAATGAGATATTTCAAGCGTCTTATATCATAATAACACATATTTAATATACATTCTATAACGCATATAAAAGTATTTACTTTTTTAATGAAATATATTGAAAGATGGGCACATGGCTTCAGAGGCCTTTATGAGAATGGGATTGGATTTTCAGATATTTTTCTCGGTAAATTCATATAAAATAAATAAATCTCATTCATGGGCAATCTAGAGTGCATAGTAGACGAATTATATTATTATAGTCTAAATCATTATAGGCTAATGATTTTCTCCACCTCAATAATTATTAAGTTATTTCAAACTTATCAGGCTACTTGCCGAAAGTAAATTTGTAAAGTAACGCTGCAAATATTAAATCTTTTGATTTTGGAAGGAATAAAACAATCTCACCTATTGCGTTAACAATGCTCGATTTTATTAATTAAAAAAAATATCTATGTGAACCAAACATTTGCAAAAACAAGTTGAGTTTGAAAAACGAATAGGTTTTCATCTTTAATTTTATCGAGATATTGCATAATTTCCATCTAATACACTCTCGACCTAAATTCATTTTTTTGTAATAACTTTTCCGGAACTTTGGAAGTTCAAACGTATACAAAACCAATCAATACTAGAAAGTCCAAACCAATTTGAATAGAACATAATAGTGATTTTTACAATCAATGTTTGGTTGATTAGAAAGTCTTTTCAATTCTAACTACATTCAACTACTGTGAATTTGTTAAACTTTTACTACTTTTTATCGTCGCTTTCTTTACTGTTTACTTTTGATTGTAACGTGTGATCATCAGATGCCAGCGCCGCCGCTTCGCTACTCATATTCTCCACGCTGCTTTTGATGTCGAATTCAGGCCCGAGTTCGCTTTCTTCATCGTCATCGTCTGGAGAACTGTACAGAGCAGGATACTTGACCATACAGTCCTGCATTTGTCGGAACGCGTCAAAGCATTCGCTGCCTTTCGGCTCCTCTTTGCTGTAATGGAAACAGCTGAATGCTTCACGGAATTGAACCCCGCATGGCCCGGTGGCCATGCCTCCCAGACAGGGACAGTTCCAGTTGATGCTGCCATCAGGGAGGATCAACCCAGGCTGCGGTTCGGGATCTGGAAGTGTTACTGTGCTCGGAATTGCATGATCTTCTTCGGTGGCAAAAATAATCAAGTCTTTGCCTTCCTGCTTGCGGTACGACATTTTACACACAGTAAACTCACTAGATTACACACAGAGAACACACCAGTTGACTCACGAATGATATCCTAAAATGTTAGTATCTCCTACAATTAAACAACAATGACAACGCTTTTGGTGATGACTTCAACTCTAATAAATAGCCTACTTGGATAAGAATAGTGTTGTTTGTTCAACAACAGATACGGCGATAACTTGTTTAGTCAGTAAGCAATCAAGTGTAACTAATTTTCGAGCACTAACAATGTTCGTAGGTTCTACTGTTCGACAGCAATGACAAGAGGTAGGGCGATGCCTTATTCAGTCGATAACAGCACGCTAGTCCTTCAAATTCTCCACACAAAGTAAGCGCACTCAGCAGTTTCACGTAAAATGTAGACGGACAACGAATTATGGCACTTCTGCTGATTGAATCGTATTTGAGGACGTCTATTTCGTGACTTGCACCAAACTGAAACAGAAAATTGTTTGAATTAGTTCTTCATTAATATTTATAACTCGATGTATAATGAAACTGTTATAATTTTAGCATACTTCTCACAACACTACACTGAATAGTAGTCGGGTCACATTGGAGCAGTGGTTTCTAAAGCGTCACAACCTTCAGTCCGCAAGTACTACCTGGTCTGGGTTCGTCCCAGTAGGCATGGGTGTTTTTCACCTCATCAATCACCCTCGCTCTCAATATCCATTACCCATGGACAAAAAAGTATTTATGGGCATCATCAGCAATAGAAATAAGAATATGAATATCACGTCTCACAATTCTTTATGATGACCGATGTTCTCATTATTCAACATTGAATTCAAGATATATGATAATAGTCCCGAAGAACATGACTCTATATAAGTTTACAAAAAAATGAAGATAAAGCCGGGGCCAAAACTGTCATGCAGCGTTCCTACCAGACTCATATCCGGTATTTCTGTAAATTGAAGAGGTGAGGACACATGACACATCGCCTATCGGTTTAGGACGCTGAATGACATGTGTGGCCCAGGCTTAACTTAGGTGGAAAATATTCAAATACAGTGAGTTGAGGGAAATGTTTTACAAAAGCAAATAATAAGTTCCAATGGATTAACTGTCAATTCATTTCAGCATTTTTTTCAAAAACAAATATAAAATTATAATAGATGTTATTGTATTTCAATTTTATATAAAAAAACTTTGATTTTCCATTGAGTGAATGTTCAGGTGTCAATGAATTTTCAAGCAATCAGTTGAAAAGGTATTGTTACAAACATAAGGGATATAGCTCGAGAAGATAACAATAAATTCCAATTATCATTACTCATTAGTGTTTTAGAGTTGATAGATCTTCAACTTCAACTCACAAGTAATTGAAATGGTTACTATTTCTGTGATTTTCATCAGATATGCAGTTCTTAAAACATACTAAGATGTTTAAACGTAGAAACGTAGTGATGCATTACAATTTACAATTACAATTTTCATCATAAACTTGAATCGTTTGCAATGCTAGAGTTCCCAACAAAGGAACTGGCGAGTGAATCAGCTGACTAGATGAATAATTCCTATATCTCACACACTTTCTCTTTCTCGATAAGCATACGCATCACATCAGCTATTAATGATTATAACCTACATGGTTCTCTATGTACCCATCTGGGGAAAATTTGGTTATATGGCAAAGTGGAACAACCCTAGGGTCTCACCACTATTGAAAGACATACGCTCAATAATAATTAATTAGAAAAAACATTATTCATCAGTCGCCAGGTTTTTTGTTAGGAGCTCTACAGAACAATTGATTTTGAAAAACTTGATTAAGGGCAAACATTGTTTGACCTTTAGATAACATACAATATGCGTGATGATAACTCGATACTTTCAAGCCGTTTTGGGTCAATATTTTATGAATACAAATTTGAAGGCAAGATTCCAAGCTTTAAGAGATTGTGGAGGTTGGTAGAATGCCTAACTTAGTAAGTACCACGTGCACGAAACTGTGGCGAATTGATCTGAGGCCAATTCCTTGATTATTGTTGATGAGTAGTACAGAATGATATAGTAGTAAGAAGACACGCAGAAAACTATCATCCATGTCATCACCCACACACAAGCCTACGAGCTCATGTGGGCTTCACCCTCATAAAAACAAAACTATATAGGGGAGGGACAAAATTCGTTCACCTTGATCCTCTTTTAAAATTACAAAAACTGATAATGAAAATAATTAAGCAGAAACCACCTCGCTACCCATCAGATCAGCTCTACTCCCTGGAAATCATTTGCAGACTACACAAAAAACCGGTAAACTTTCAATGGAGAAGCCACAGTCATAACACAAGAAATAGAAACCTTCTGATCACAAACGTTGCTAGGAAGGCAACATATCAACGACACTCCAACCACCTAGCACCAAAACTCCACAATTTACTTCCTGCACACATCAAGATGATAGAAAACCCAAGAAAATTCAAAGCCGTCGTCACAAAATTCAACTGGAAGACATCACATAGAAAATATTATTTTTAACAGTATGTGAGCTCACTTACCCAAAGTATTCGCACCCCCACCCAAAATTAACACCTACTCTAGTACATGGGTTTCCCATAGTTGAGTAGGTTGATTTCCAAAAAATTATAATAATAAAACTTTATTCTTTAATTCTTTAAACAGTAACTGAATTTAAATTTGAATTGTATTCATTACATTTGCTTGCTTTTTTGTTAATTTTTGTAAGTTTTTCAAGGAAATAAAATTATGATTTATGTATTTATAGAAGCCCGACACACACTAATACCCGGTTTTTCCAAGCACACTCAAATTTGAGGGACCCTCAAGTTTACTACACTTTACTACATTCCCTATACTTATCATAGAAAATGTCAGCTGTTAATCAAAATTTGAGGGTCCCTCAACTTTGAGTGTGCTTGGAAAAACCGGGCATAGATGTATAGACTTCTAAAATGTATAGACTTTTAGAAATAAATAGTGGGGCGCGCTAAATTCACTCTTCGACATGGGTACTCTTGTTTTACAGGATTTCTAAATTCTTATGAAAGAAAAATCACAACCCAATAATTAATTGTGGAAGTGTATAGTTATGTTATGTCGATCAAATGTTAATTACATCTCAGTTATTAATTATTGTAGAATATTATCACGGTTTCTTGTGAATTGCTATCACGTATTTCATCAAGGGAAGCAGTATTAATGAATGTATTGGAGCAGTAAGGATTTATTATTATGTTGATGAATATTAACGAAAAGTACACAATTCAATCAATCCTTAAATTGTCCTTGCCTCCACAAGGAGGCCTACGTCAGCACAGTTATATCTAATAAAATATTTTTCTCTGAGGGTAATGCCCATATGAGCGTTAGACTTGTAATGGATGAAGGTAATATGAAAGTAAATAATATTAATGTTTTGTTTTTATCAAATTTGAACAGTTTCCAAGGACTGCAGAACTAATTTTTCATGTGACATATCAACACAATATAATAATTTCCCATACGCTCAAAAAAATAGTTGAGTAACATTGGAATTTTTTTAGATAAATAAATTTCAATTATTAGCCTATAGGAAGTTTTTTCATTTGATATCAGTCAAGCTTGTTGCAACAGAGCTGAAAATTCATCATAATCTATTGTATTCTGATAGTACATTGGGGAGGAAGGTTGTTTAGAATAATATAAATCGCGCAAGCTGAGAAGAAACACTCAAAAAATTAACTTTATATATTGCAACGGCGTATCTTTACAGCTCACGCGAACTAAGTTATACCCAATCTCTTTTTTATGCACGTCCTTTCTTCACTTGAGTCTGTATTCCTTGATGGAACTAAAGGATCAAGCATCAAATGAACAGGGGAATAGTGATTGTGAGGATAAAATTTAAATGAATCTACTAGTAAGCTTAGATGTCGAGAAGAATTGAAATTGAATTATGAAGAGAAAAAAGTTTAGCCTACCTCTCCAAAAACGTTCTTCACACTCTTTATAACATGGCCTTTGAAACTGACGGCTGAAACGGTCTTTTCAACAGCTAGATCTCTGAAATAGAAAAGAAAACGAGTTTGATTATAATAAATATAGAACAGTCATCAGTATAATAAAACCAGCTTGAAATGACTGATAGATCGATAAGTTAGACTTTTTGCTTCTGATAAACGTGTACATACATACTGCCATAGCTTTCTCACACAAGTTGGGCAGTTTCCTAGCTGATGCAACCTTCTAACAGTTGATTTATAGCATCTATGGTCTCTTTTGATTTCTAAAACATCATCTGGGCATAGCTTAATGAGAACTCTGAGAATTATCATCTGTTGGGGCGTACAAGGAGCAGATGAATCCGCCTAACTTCTTGGTGTCAGCTATACACAAAAATATTGAAATTATTAAACTTATTAGAAAGCTACAAAGAACTTTTGTTTACTAACTGATTCTACAATATAATAGTTAGGTAACTTATCCTATGAATTTGAATGATTCAGCATTCAGTGCAATTCTTAAAGAATTAATTGTATTATTCTCAAAATCATAGGTGCTCTCTTCTTCAATTCTATTCTTCGATAGGCAATGTAATATGACAGACAGGTAGCTTACGATAGATCAAAACCGAAATTTCAAAGATGAATGACCAAAACTTGGGACGTCATATAGGTTACAGACGAATTGGTATAACTATCAATTAAAAAGGAAATTTTATAGTTTAATAACTATATTCATTTTTACAAATAAAGGAATGAGGTAAAACTATGCATGTGACCAACTCTGACTTGATATGATCTTACAAGAACGTCAGGGTCAACATTGGATGAAGTATAACATACTTTAAGAGTTTCAATCAATTATTTAAAAGTTAGGCTTGTACGTGTAGAGATATCAAAAATTAGGTATGAGTGGTGATATCAACATTAAACAAAGGTTTATCTAAATAAGCTAAATTTTTGGTGAACAACGAGTAAGCTCAATTCAACTTACTATACCGAATAAAAACCTCAAATTATTCAAGTGGCACATTTGACTAATTGAATTGAAGCCACTTGACCTCATTCCTTAACTTTATAAAAAGACTTTGTAGAATAATACAGTAAACTTATTTAATTTTCAGAAAATGAACCAAATCAATATAAATTCTGATTTGCTGGATTGCTCTTCTTAGTAAGTTATGGTGGTAGGTAGGCCACTAGTTGAGTCCAAGATTACTTACAGTAAATAGAAATATGAGCTTGAACTAATTACTGAATAAATTGTCAAGATCTATTGCGGAATTAAAAGAAACCGGTAATGTGATAACAAATTAATGATCACACCACGAGTTTGGTTCATAATAGCACGATAATTGCTTCACGAAAAGCCCAGTATTCAAGTCCTATGAAGCAACTAACCAGAACAATCTACAAAGTGGATGAGCATACCTTAAATTGTAAAAATTATACATACAGAGTAATATCCAAGTAACAGAATTCCATAATAACTAACTAATTCATTCAGAAGTATGAATTGCATGTCGCCTATCACAATCGCAAGTTGCAACCAAAAACGAAATATTTCGAGGTTATTCGTAGTCATGGATGCATGAGTAGATAAAAAGAGAGGATACACACAGCACACAAAATAATACTAATCTCATAGATGGCGCTCTCTACGCTGGAAGTTGATGTAGTGGACAAGAGATGGAGTCAGCAATCGTGCTAATCAGCAAATCACGAGATAAAGAATTTAGTGGTAAAAGATACCGCGGATAAATCAAAATGACGGACCGTAGAAATACAAGGAATTATATAAGATTTTTGGAAATATAGATAAATATTTCAGAAATAGAAGGCTGTTGTACAAAATAACTTATTGTAGCGAACACTTTGAAGAATTAAATTATTTTATTGCAGTTTCTGATACAAGTTTGTTTGTTTGTTTATGAGGGTGAAGCCCACATGAGCTCATAGGCTTGTGCGTTGGTAATGAAATGGATGATAGATGACGACTACTTTTTAGGTAGTCGGGACCGACGGCTTATCGTCTCCTCCGAAAGACGGGGTGGCCGTATTTATGTGATTGTGCTGTGGTCAAAAATTGTTTCCCCGCTTGGGACTTGAACCAGGGTCCACCTGGTTATCAGACCGGCGCTTTATCACTCCTCCAACGAGCCACCCTATACTCTATCCACGGAGTGTTCGGACCTAAGCTCCTCCCCCATTTTGACGTTGCAGGCGGCTTTAGTATCCAATTGCAAGTAAGGTCATCATGCTGCAGCTTTACTTTTCAGGTCACAGTCATGCTGTGAAAATCTGGGAAATGCAAGCCTTTCACTTTTCAGGGAATCTATCAAAATTTATATGTTTGCAATCTTTCAGCTGATTTATATAATTCAAACCTCTCATGGAAGATTTTTTGGCGGATATGTTTTGTTGTCTGTTTCACCTTCAACAAAACAACATAGTTTTTTTAATATTAGTTTTATTGAATTCAAAGTACATACAGTAATGAGATTAATTAATTGCAAATGGAAACTTGAGATTAAGTTATATATGCCTACTTGAATTTGCAGTAGTGTGAAGTTGAATGAGTTTGAAATTCCCGACTTGAACTGAGCAGTCAAAATAGTAACAATAATATTATTATGAAATATTATGTTCAATCAACTATAATTCTATTGAGTGATAGGTATTGATAATGATCGTTCTCATGTTAGAAGGATGTAAATTTTGCCAAACAACCATAAAACATCAATATTTTTAAGGCCACTCAAAAAATTCGATATTGAAGTTTCAATATCGATTAGAATTAGAAATTTCTACGTTCCTGGCAATTACGACCGCTTGTGAGCTGGTCGGATCATGACGTCAGAACCTCGGAGGAGGGACTTGGGTCCGAACACTCGGTGGATGGAGTATAGGTACTTCTTTTATTTAGACTTCTGTTGAGTGGAAATATTTCCCAAGTCAAGGGGAAAGACGCTGTGTAAAAATGTCAGAAGCCCTAATCTTATTATCTCAGTGACAAAGCATTTTGGGACCCATGTTTACATATTACATTAGCTTTCTCAGATTCTCTCTAAACTTGTCCCATGCTAATCTCAAAAGTGATCACCCTGGAGACTGCTTTATAAATTTAAGACGAGATATTAGGTTACTCCAATAAAATAATTTTATCAATGAAAACTTGCATATTTTTGAAAAAGTTTAGTTAGAGAGTTTAATGTATGGTTCCCGGCATTCAATTTGCTTTAGAATTCAGCATCAAAATTATGACCACCTTCCCATTTAAAAAATTGAAAAAGTATTCTACCTTGCTCCATGCTAATCTTATGAAAAGAGGTATAATTTGATCCCAATCACTCGACACCTGAAGACCTTTCTATCAATGTAAGACAGAATGTTTATTCTACTATAGTCCATTCACGATGGCTTGAGACGAGATAAACAAAAGCTCTAAATGTGTGTGTGTGTGTGTGCGACTGGAGTTTCTTATTCGTTTTAGCCACGACATAAACAAATCACAGCAATGCCGAAATCACGAATCTAGTTGTAGGCAATTCAGAATAAGTATCTTTAAGTAAACCTTTTTAAAGATAAGATACACATTGGGAAATTGCTTGTTTCGCTTGTCTCTTAACTGCATGAACCTAAAATGAACAAACAATTATAGTAAAAGTTTTTGTGTCAATGCTTTGGTTACGGTCCCGACAACAAAGTTCGGGATTTTGGCATTGCTGTGACTTGTTTATGTCGTGGCTAAAACGAAGCCACTCCAGTCGTACACAAACACATGCAGAGCTTTTGTTTATATCGTCTCAAGCCATCACGAATGGACTATAGATAAGATCTTTCAAATAAGATGTAAACGAACTTGATTAATTGATAAACCACTCATAAACAGCATTGCTTACTTATTTTTAGAGATGAGAAGGGAATGTTATTTAAAAAATAATAATAACGTGAATATCTTTATTCTGAGGGTTTGAGATGGTGATATGCGGTTTCCAGTGGACGAATGGACACTTGAAATGTCCAATGGACGAATGGACAATGCCTATTCATTCATCCACTGGACATTTCCAATGTCCATTCATCCCTGTTTCATAAATTTCAGGGGTTGAGTAGAGGACAATTACACTACTGACTTGAACGTTCATTATTATTGCCCAGTATATTATAATATGTTTTGCAATATTGTTGAAATAATGTGCTGAATACAGTGTGGTAACAGTATATACAGTTCACATTACCATAAGTAAGCCTGTTTTTTTAATTCATTGTATTTTTTCAATGAAATAAATACATGATAATAATAAATAAATAATATATTATGAGTGACGTCTAGCAAGTCTAGGAAGGAGGCTTCCTAATGTTGTCAAACCACTCGTTTATAAAAAAATCGAGATATCGGTTTTGGTTGTTACACCATTATCAATCTCTGGAAAATGCTCAGTTTACTGATATGGATAACTACCACAATATCACTTTCACAACCAATTTAAAAAGCCTTTTCCTTATTCTCCTGAATTAATTGTAAATTTGTTTCATAACTGATTTTTGAATCTTCTTAAAGCAGATTAATTCAAACGATTTCAACTCGATTAATCAGCTACAGGTTAAAAATTTTTTGAAATATTTTTTATACAGGGTGTTTCAGGAGGAATGTGCAATACTTCTCAGGCTGATTCCTTACATCAAGTAGACAAAAAAGTTTCATGGGACCAACCCCCAAAAACGCTTTGTTATCGAGATAACAATGGCGGAAAATTGAGATTTTTCAAAATATATTAATTTTTCTAATTTTTTAGAGGCTTTAGTGAGGTTTTGAAATAATCAATTCCTATGTAAAATTAGCTGAGGAATTGATTGAAACCAGTTCCAAGTTTGTAACTTTAGCGGTTATCGAGATAATTGGGAAAATATGCTAAAAACGCCATTTTTCTACAATAAGGGTTATAACTGGATAAGGAAACATAAAATTGTATTTTTTATTAATGGAAGTTGAAGAGAGTCGGATTCTAAAGGAAAAGTTGAATGGCGGCGATTGTGTAAATCTTACCCAAATCTCAGAAATGGCGATCGAAAATCGCAAAATCGCTACTAAACACAAATTCATCACTTGTGCTATGTTTTGTCAATTTTGCGATTTTCGATCGCCATTTCTGAGATTTGGGTAAGATTTACACAATCGCCGCCATTCAACTTTTTCTTAAGAATCCGACTCTCTTCAACTTCCATTAATAAAAAATACAATTTTATAATTACTTATCCAGTTATAACCCTTATTGTTGAAAAATGGCATTTTCTAGCATATTTTCCCAATTATCTCAATAACCGTTGAAGTTACAAACTTGGAGCTGGTTTCATTGAATTCCTCAGCTAATTTTACAAAGGAATTGATTATTTTAGAACCTCACTAAAGCCTCTAAAAAATTAGAAAAACTAATATATTTTGAAAAATCTCAATTTTCCGCCATTGTTATCTCGGTAACAAAGCGTTTTTGGGGGTTGGTCCCATGGAACTTTTTTGTCTACTTGGTGTAAGGAATCAGCCTGAGAAGTATTGCACATTCCTCCTGAAACACTCTGTATAAAAACAAAATTTCCTTAATACTGTGTATCACTACATATTACTGTTCTATCAGATTCAGAAAAAACAGCTAAAAAATGAGCGCTCTTCCTCACCACGCGTTCAACAGTAGTAGGGATATTTTGTTGAGTTGTGTTGGCACGCTGGCAGAGCGTCACCTACCGCACCATACCTTCAGCATCTACCACCTTTTCTTTCCAAGAAACCAGTACCCAGTGCCAGTTGTCAAAGCCCAACGCCACTCTTGAACTCCTGTTGAATACACTCAGCAGACAGTCGTTTGTAGACTGTAGTGATTTGTGTACCGGAGTTTGAGTGGTCAAGTGCGTGCGGGGGTCTATTTCTATTGGTTTTTGTCGAATTAGTAAAGGCATTTGAAATTGCAAAGTCGCACAAACTTGTACTACAGTTTTAGAGCTTTAAAATAACGGTCGCTACTGTCAGTGTCAGTTCAACGTGTCAACGCTAAGTTGTTTGTGGAGTGAAACTGAAATGCCAAACATGGAAGTTGCCGATAGTATGATCAAAGACAATGAAATACCTATTGTCGACTTGACACACATGGGTGAGTTGATAGAAATATTTCAACAATTGTATTTGTCTTGACTGACAAGTCTTTTTTGTGCTTCTAAGTTGTAATTTGATAAGGGAAGAAGATGTTCTCATTACAGGAAAAAAACTTCTGATACTTTTTACTATTAAAATTCAGGGTGGCATTGATTATCTAAATGTTATTATACATAATTCTACTAATGCTGCTTGAAAAGTAATAAATAGTGTCTAATATTGTAGTTAATTTCCTTGTTCTTTTGAGTCTGGAACAGAGAAAAAAATGACAATAAAAAATAAAAATTTTTTTCGAAGTGCACAATCATCCCTTTCAGAATAAAATGCAATGAACACACAGTCAATAGCCTTGCTCATCGTTTTTATTCAGTTATGACATTATTTGATCCACTAATTATTGTGGAGAATTTATTTTTAACAAAACTTATTTCAAATATCAATTTAAAAAAACTTGAAATACAATAAAAATGTAATATACAATAATTCCATAGAATAATACTCCCCACCTAGAAACGAGTCTGTGTGTGGGATGGGGACTTAAATTCAGGATTTAAAAAAAATGATAGTAAAGTAGCACAAAATATAAAGAAATGAATATATGAATAGTTTCAGATTGAGTACAAAATTTCATCATCAGAATAATGTGAAAAGATTGTGATAAGTGGGGTGGTTGCATTGTGCTGCTAGACTAGAGAAACTGGAAACTGTAAGGATCTCCCTTACCCCCACCCCCCCACCCCCCAGAAGAATTTATTGGATAAGCTTTTCGGCACCTAAGTTTAGGGGTGTTGGTTAAACCAAAGACTAGGAGATTCAGATTCAATCACTTTATACATGTAGGATGTAGACTACATAATAGTCCTACAATAATTCGAATCCTATTGCATAAGAATAAAAATAAATGAAAATTACACTAATTACATTATGATTCGCATAAGTTGGCTAATTATGAATTATGAAAACTTGCAAAATGAGACAGGTGTGAGATTTAATAAGCTAACGGTAATATAAATGCGTGCTGTATCTACATAAAATGACGGAGTTTAGACATATAAATGTCCATTCTTGGAGAGAAGCAGAGAGAGAAGAAAATAGTTTGTTATTCTTCCTTATCTGTTGTTGAAATATTGATGAGATACCAGCCAATAAAACAATATGCCAATGCTATTACATTTTGATGCAGTTTTGTAGTTTAATTTATTATAATTGATCAGCGTTTTTTTTAGCGTCGAGCAGTGCTCAGCTCAGTTGACATATAATTTACACCACTAGTATAATAAGGTATGTAGTCATATAATTATATTTTGTAAATTTTTGTAAGGTGGTTTTTAAGTATGACAGTGAACAAAAATATCTGAAGAGAAAATTAAAATGGAAAACTACTGCCATAAACCATCCGAATCGACGAGTGTTACAAAAATGCCAACATAACTAGAAAATTATACTAAAGTTGGATTTGAAAAATAACTTTTATGAGTTGAAACAGGTAATGCAATAACAGAAATAATATATTATTTTCTCAATATTCTTATATTTTCAATTCATTACAATGAAAAAAGCAGACCATATTCCTATACAGGTAATACCGTAGACATAGTATACGTTACCTAGTATACGTAATAGTTACCTAGTAGGCTATACGGTTGCCTATATTTGATCTACATAACATGCACTTCAATGAGTGTTTTTAAAAGTGGTTCTTGAATACGAACCTTTCATAGTTTCATATTCAAAATTGATAAAAAATAATTCGATAGACATTTTGTTTGACATTGATTGAACAATGATAAGGACAATGATTATGTTCAATAAAAAACAAATATTTGTCTCAGCAATATTTCAGTTGTAGTATGCTCCATAATTCCATACTTGTTTCTATAACATTAATCAGCAAAACGAAAAATTGATAGTAAGTTTATTTGAAACTGTAAATGCTTATCTCTTTGTGGGAAAGGAAGTGAGTTACATTTTTCACGATGATAGCGATAATTTAGCCTAAGTTACATGTTGAATCCATGTTTCTCAACTCCACAAATGACAGTTGACACACTATAGCCTACTTGCTTCAATTAATTTCAATAATTTTTGTTTGCTATAAGAAAATTGCTTCAGATTGTACAACTATTGAATTGTACAATTGTTCAATTGTACAATGTATAGTTCAAATTCAGTTCAATTTACGTGGTGAAGGATGTATTTCACAAGTAGATCCAGATATTATTTATCCTAATAATAAATACTTCATCCAATATTATAGCAATAGTCTACTTGAATTCAGTATTTTCTGCTTCAAATCTTTGATCCAAATCAATATGTCTAAACTTCTGATTTCTTGATTAAATTGGTCGTCTATTTCATTCACCAGAACCGGTATTGGAAATGTATGATGTAATGTATAAGGGATTTGAAGTGGAAATTCAATGACTAAAATTGGTGTAATCATACAATAACTTAGTAATTTGAAACAAATGCATCTCTCTTATCTAATTAGAAACAGTTATGTTTATCCTGATTTATGATCCGATGTGCAGATAAATTTTGTCAAATCCCCTCATCCAATCACAGTCACAGTGAGTCGTGTCTTGCTAGCCTATCACCTTGACATATTTTGTTGGAAGTAATTGCACATGGTAGTTTGCATTATCATAAGTATCTTATTTCTACAAGTTTCTATTATCAGTATTTTAATTTTGATTTTTTAAATGATAAATGAAATTATATGTGATTCCATTGTCATCTTGAATAATCACAATATATTATGAATATATTATCAAAATACCCACTTTAATGATCTATACTGGTGAGCAATGCATTATGAAGGACTTTTTCATCCAACAGTTGACGTGCAGTTGTCTGACAGTAGTGGGTCAATCATGCTGATGTTGACTTCCAAGATTATCATTGAATCAGACTACAGAGACTGTAGGTACAGTACCTACGTATAAATTGTATAATAATTAGTCTACAGTCTCTGTATTGCAGCATGAGTTTACTGCTGAACTCTAAAAGTAAGTTATATGTCAATAGTCTGCTTTAAGCATAATATAGCGATCGTGTGTCAACAGCTTTAATGCATATTAAATGTTACCTTATCTGAATGTCAATTGGTGAAGGTTGTTATCGAATAAATGCTCGTGTAGATTTTGAAGTTAACATGATAAATCATTACACTTATCAGGACGTACAATTTTTAGAAGTCATTTCTAACTTGAAATACGTAGATTACTGAGACTGGCATCTTTTCTATTATGCAATTGATGGGAGAGTAACCTGAGTGACTCATAAGTGTAAAAAGAACTCACGAACGTGACTCTCAAATGCATGAGTCAGAATCGGTAAAATTCAGATGCTCTCACAAAGCTGCGATTACAAATTCAGTTCTTCAATGCTGTAGGCTATAATAACTTTAAAAAATTTGCTCCGGCAGCTGGCGGTCGGAAAGAGTGCATTTCAAATGCAATTTTATGATGGCTCAAATCATATGACTTATAATGAGCTATTCAGGGTATGAATTCAAAGATGCCGTTTCCGAAAAACCCATGAAAAACACAATTTTCGGCATATTATTCGCCATTTTCTCCGCCATTTTTGATTGGATTTTTTTCGTTGATTGCTCAAATTGTAGGGCATAATAAGGGTATTATACACACCAATTCTCAAAACGATCAAGTTATTGGTCGATTTGTAGTGATTTTTCAAAAATTTCATCCCCTAGTTCTCCCGTAACGAGAGAGAGAGAAAGAGAGTGAGAGTAAGGTACTGGTAGGTACTTGAATTTTGTATCAGAGATGAGAATTGATTAGAATTATTCGAATGATTAGAATTGATTCATATTTTGATTGAGATCGATTAAACGAGCTAGTTCTAATGGCAATACCTATTACAAATTGATTTGAGTTGAAGCAAAGAATATGGAGAGAAATACTTTATATTCTCTGGTTGGAGCCAATTATCAGTTAGTTGCTGTCTATAAACGTACAATTCCTAAGCCGCAGCTCAAGCTGCCCGGGCTCTAGCTGCGCTGCTCTAGCCAACACTACTCCATTCACATAACTATATTATGAATGTTGATTTATTTGTTATTAGGGCTACTAATGTATATAGCCCAGGCAAATTAGACTTTTGCCTCCAAAAAAATAAGGTAAGGCTGGAAATCGTCTCAATCGACTTTGGGCATCCTAAATAAGTTTACTATGAGTTTGCGACGGATTCCGAGGTGTGCATAATACAGGGTGACTAGAAAACCAGCAAATTTCGGTTCATTTTTTAGTTTTTCGCAATTTACGCCAAAACGAAGCGTCTGACAGAAAATATCATTCTCATACTTGTTTTAGCTAATAAATTTCCAAGAGATTGGTATCAAATCCAACCTTCTATCTCAAACAAGGACCGAGGAATGAGGTTTCAAAAAAGTGGTATTTTTCGAGAAAAATGAAAATTTTACCTTATTCAGTATGTTATTGTTCATATCTTCCGTCTGATGAGTTAGAAAGGTGTATTTCAAAATCCCTTTGGGCATAATTTTGTTCTCTACAGTTTTAGACCAAGGAAGACTTCCTATCTTCTATATGTTTTGTGTTAGGGCTTTCAACATGTTTCCTTGCACAGTGAAAAATACCATATTTCCACTATCAACCTCCAAAATTAGTCTATATATTCTTGTATTGAAGTTTTATCACTATAATATTTTTAATTATATCATGTTTTGATTTTATAATTACTATACCGCCCCAAATTCAGGTTATTACCAGTAGGAAGGACTCTCCAAGGATAATAAACTAAGGACCTCCGTAACTTTCGTAAACGTTGACGGATCGTGACGAACTATAGCTCATTGTTTTCAGCTCATCAAGGCGGTCAAAATTCATACATAATTTATTGAAGTTGATCGAAATTGAAGAATTTTACCACCTTGAGTACTTTGAGTTATTTCTCATATACCGAGAAAAAGGCTACTAATTGTGCTCAAATGCGTCTATCTTGGGAAGTGGTCGCATTTGGGCTCAAATTGTAGAACACAATCATCTCTATAATTTGATATGTAGAAATGTTCCTAATATCCTATTCCCAGGTCAAGAACATTCGTTTTTGTAAATCAAAAAATCATCAGAAAGTTTCTCCTCTATACTTTTACGCCATTTTTCAAGTATTCTTGAAGGTTGGAGGGTGAGAAAATTCATTTGTGGTGGTAGTGAATTCAATTTCCTATATTTTAAGGCTAAAGACGCATTCATAACTTGACTTAATCTAGATATACAATCAAATTTTAAAGATAGTGATAGCAGCAATAATGAAAAAGTGATTCCTCCTTTTCTGATTTTGAGGATAAAATTAACCTCCATTGCCTAAACTTCTACACATAAAGTGATAGAGGAGATTATGTTCTACAATTTGAGCCCAAATGCGACCATTTCCTAATAATGGTTTTCAAGATAGACGCATTGGAACACAATTAGTAGCCTTTTTCTCGGTATATGAGAAATAACTCAAAGTACTCAAGGTGGTAAAATTCTTCAATTTCGATCAACTTCAATAAATTATATATGAATTTTGACCGCCTTGATGAGCTGAAAACAATGAGCTATAGTTCGTCACGATCCGTCAACTATTACAAAAGTTACGGAGGTCCTTAGTTTATTATCCTTGGAGAGTCCTTCCTACTGGTAATAACTGGTAATAACCTGAATTTGGGGCGGTATAGTAATTATAAAATCAAAACATGATATTTAAAAATATTCTAGTGATAAAACTCCAATACAAGAATATATAGAATAATTTTGGAGGTTGATAGTGGAAATATGGTATTTTTTACTGTGCAAGGAAACATGTTGAAAGCCCTAACACAAATATATAGAAGATAGGAAGTCTTCCTTGGTCTAAAATTGTAGAGAACAGAATTATGCCCAGAGGAATTTTAAAATACACCTTTCTAACTCATCAGACGGAAGATATGAACAATAACATACTGAATAAGGTAAAATTTTCATTTTTCTCGAAAAATACCACTTTTTTGAAACCTCATTCCTCGGTCCTTGTTTGAGATAGAAGGTTGGATTTGATACCAATCTCTTGGAAATTTATTAGCTAAAACAAGTATGAGAATGATATTTTCTGTCAGACGCTTCGTTTTGGCGTAAATTGCGAAAAACTAAAAAATGAACCGAAATTTGCTGGTTTTCTAGTCACCCTGTATTATGCAGACCTCGGAATCCGTCGCAAACTCATGGTAAACTCATTTAGGATGCCCAAAGTCGATTAGGACGATTTCCAGCCTAATCTTATTTTTTTGGAGGCACAGCCTTTTTTTTATCTAATTTGCCTGGGCTAATAATAAATCAATAAAAAATGAAATTTACTTGAAAATTATCTAGAAAGGGTGAATTTCACTATTATTTATTATACGTTATTAGTCCTATAATGACAGAGTAAGAATTTATAATTCAGTTATGAGAATAGAAATGTGATGGCTAAAGCAGCGCAGCTAGGACCGGGCAGCTCGAGCAGTGCATTTAGAGCCGGGCAGCTTGAGAATCGTACCCAGAGTGTAAGTAACAGAAATGTCACATCCTGTTAACATCATTCCAAGAGAGAAAAATAGAATCTGAAGTAAAAAAAACCAGAGTTTATAATAATTAGTCTTATTTGTCAGACATCTGGAAGAACATCCCTTGTGTGTATTAATTACAATAATATCAATTGTCTATGAAAATTAATTTTTCCTACTCAGTTAGGAGTTATTTTGATTGAATGTTTTGATTTATCAATGATTGGTAAATTATTACAGCAAGAATACCCAGATTAAAACTACCGTAGTACATCTAATTAAGGATGAGTACAATTGAACTGAGAACGAGTTTTGCTATATTTCATATTCAATCTCCTCAATTCACGACTTGAGAGGAGAAGGTGCTCATCTCTTATGAGTTATTGAGAGTTTCAAGGTTGATGGCATCTCCAGTCGTGCTAGAAAGTTTGAGAGCAAGGAAATGAGACATGAGATATGAGAAGAAGTGAAAAATGCTGCTCGTTTAGAAGGGGCCGAGATGATAACATTTTTTGTTAGAATACAAAAATGATTTTCTTCGTCCCTTGAGCTAGCAACGTAGACATTTTAAAACTGGGTATCCACAGCAGATCAATATGTTATGAAGCTACTACTGTATAAATAAGCTAGGTAGTAGTTTTTCCATACTACTATAGTTATCGGATTGGTATTTCCAATGACATAAAGAAAGTGGAATTCTGTTCATAAATAGAGGCTCTATCTAAGAGACCAAGAGATTGATAAAAATTACCTTCATTGTTCTTATGGGGCTTGATCCTGCTGTTCGGCAAATGGCCGACTACTAGGTACTGCCCAAGGTGTATAGAATAGTAGAGGTGAGGCGGACTATTCTATATATATTGACTACTATTCTATACACCTTGGGTACTGCTCACTCTTTAGTCAATTTCAATGGTAGGCTATTTCTTGTACCTACTTGTACATTATGAGTTATCAATAAAATCATCTACAAACTATTTCGGCGTGGTTCCATATTATGCCAGGAAAGTTTCCAAAGCAACAATAGGAATAGTAGCGGAATTAAAAATCTAGGCTACTGGATAGAGTTAATTTTGCGTGATGAATTGAATAGACCAAGAATATGATTCTATTCAAAATCAACAAGTTGTAAGATATAGGCTACTTTCAAACTGATTTCAGGATATTCTCATGGGAACGTCAAGTTTGAAATGAAATGATGAAACTTCTTATTCCACAATTAGAGAATTGAAAGTAAAATTAATCGAATAATGCATGAAAAGCCATAATGATTATGAGCAAGTGAGTCTGTTCTTGGCACAATTCTTGTCTTAATTTGTAATTGCTTAGGCTACTTCAAACTTTACTCAAGAAAATACTAAAATAAAATCTTTTGATAGATATTTATACGAGTTGTGGCTCGTAGTTGTGGCTCGAAGCCAAATGATTTTGAAAATTGTCTACTTATTCCAATGTCAAGGATGTAAATAATGCAGCTTGGCTGATAAAATGCCATTAGTTGTATTATTTACTATACCTCTTCAAAACTCATTAAAAACTTGTTAACAGAATAAATAAGTTACCTGATAAGAAATAATGGAGCTCCAATGTTCGGCTACAATTCAACAATACCGTAATATTATTTGTGCTATGAAGTAGGCCTATATATGTTGAATAAATCAGGAAGGGCTCCATTGTTTTCTCCACAAGTTGGAAAAATGAAAATTTTACTACGCACATTAAATTAGAACAAAGTTAAATTACTATAGGTAGGTACCAACTTGCATCACTGTTCTCTAAAAGTCTAAATTATAAGAGAACTATGTATAAATTCAAATGGAGCAATTAATCAAGTTATTTGGAGCTCTTATACATGAACTAGATACAACTACAGATAGATAGGCTACTAGAATTACAATAGTCAATAGAATTATTATATCCGTGAATACAACAATATTTTTGATTTCAGTATCATGTATCAGATAATGGAAACGATAAAAGTATGACACAAACATCACAATATGAGAAAATTCGAGATTTTCAAAGAATCGAGACTGAAGGATAATTGTGAAAATGAAGAGAATGATATAGATGCTTCAATTAATCCTTTATTAAAATAACAATAGACTACAGTACATAATACTTTCAATAATTGGAAATAATTGACAAGATCCTATTTTAGTGAATATTTACCGTATTGAAATTTGACTCTACTGGAGTAGCTGCAGTAGCCTACTGGTATTATTCAATCCAACTATTGTACTAATCGTTTGAGAGCCGATTGCTTTTTTGTATTCCTAAAAAAAGGAAAATCAATATATATCACTTAATTTTCATAAGAAAAAATTTTCATAGGAATACTCAACTTTCTAGATAAAATATTATTATTAAAAGAAATGAAATAGGGCCTAATCGAAATTCCAGCTTAGTGGAGATTGAAAGAAGTTATAAATAAGTTACAAATAGAATACGGTAAGGTAGAGTAAAAATGAGGAGATATTTCAACATTGAGAACATTATGAAGGCCATTTGCTACCTCATCATTAACACAGGTTAAAAAAATCTATTCATTCGCTGAGTGACGCTCAAGGCTCGTTGTCCCTTTTGTTCCAGAGATGGTAAACTAGTGCTTTAAAAAAATAGGCGCTTTTATTTTCAACACCCAGTGTTATTCATGCAAACGAAAAATTCTTGTTCAGTGGAATTGCACTAGAATTGGTTGAATTTTAGAGCCTGAAGCCCTGATTTATTCATTCCCCAAATCACAACTAATTTCAAGAATCAATCAATAATAAAAACTGAATTGAGAATGACTATTGTTGTGGAACATAAGTTTGTTGATTCATTTTGCTCATACTTCATAGCTTTTCAATTTTAAGTAATTTCCGGGATCCTATCCACTGCAAAGAGGGATTGATGAATATTCAAGGCCTATAACTTACATACAATCCCAATACCTCCTACTTATATATTAAATATAACAAATTTTGTTATTTTGGTAAGTGAATTTCTCCAAACATTGTAAAGACTTCAAAAAAGTATTCATACTGTTTCAGAAATCATACCCACTTAAATATCGTATTTAATATTGTAGGCCTATTTATACACAAAGAAATAGTTCTTTAGGCTTCCACGCACTTGAAAAGGCCTCTAAAAAGACAGATGGTAAATCAGAAACTTGTGCTACAAATAAATAGAATATTCCTAACATGATAAGTTTTCTTGGTTAAAAATGACTGTTCCCTTATCTACTACATGAGCTGTAAAGTGAGTAGTATTTTTGCAATGCCTCCGACTAAGGACTTGACATTAGTTTGGCTGCGCTTTGATAAGCAGCGTAATTGGCGGTGTCCATGAAAAGAAGGACATCAATTGCCAATCCGTCTTGTTGCAATAAAATAGTAATCTCCTATTAATTGACCGTCCAGCTCACTGTTTAAATGGTAGATGGTCTGTTGGCCAACATTTGATATGCTCCCAATTAGGCCCTCTATGTTGGTCTCCCTCTTCAGTCATAATTATTGATTACCCTCCTTTTCAATCAATTTCTATCTGTCAGTTTGTTCATGAGATTTTTTTGTGGTAGCCTCTATAGCTACAACGGAAAGTATAACGTAGTTCACTGATTAATGTGTATCCGACTTGAATTAACTGAAGAACGTGAAGTGAGTTCTCTAAGTTATTTAACTTATGTGTATCTAACCTATCAATGATAAACTTTCTGATTACAGAAGTTGAGATTATTTGAATAAACGTTATTATGATTATTGGATTTCTAAAGAACATTAATATGGTTTCCCTATTTAGAATAAACTATACAGGGTGTTTCAGGAGGAATGTGCAATACTTCTCAGGCTGATTCCTTACACCAAGTAGACAAGAAAGTTCCATGGGACCAACCCCCAAAAACGCTTTGTTACTGAGATAACAATGGCGGAAAATTGAGATTTTTTTAAATATATTAATTTTTCTAATTTTTTAGAGGCTTTAGTGAGGGTCTAAAATGAACAATTCCTATGTAAAATTAGCTGAGGAATTGAATGAAACCAGTTCCAAGTTTGTAACTTTAGTGGTTATCGAGATAATTGGAAAAATATGCTAAAAAACGTCATTTTTTAACAATAAGTGTTATAACTGGATAAGGAATCCTAAAATTGTATTTTTTATCAATGGAAGTTGAAGAGAGTCGGATTTTCAACAAAAAGTTAAATGGTGGCGATTGTGTAAATCTTACCCAAATCTCAGAAATGGCGGTCAAAAATCGCAAAATTGACAAGAGTGATGAATTTGTGTTTAATAGCGATTTTGCGATTTTTGATCGCTATTTCTGAGATTTGGGTGAGATTTACATAATCGCCGCCATTCAACTCAACTTTTTGTTTAGAATCCGACTCTCTTCAACTTCCATTAATAATAAATACAATTTTATAATTCCTTATCCAGTTATAACCCTAATTGTTGAAAAATGGCGTTTTTTAGCATATTTTCCCAATTATCTCGATAACCGCTAAAGTTACAAACTTGGAACTGGTTTCATTCAATTCCTCAGCTAATTTTACATAGGAATTGTTCATTTTAGACCCTCACTAAAGCCTCTAAAAAATTAGAAAAATTAATATATTTAAAAAAATCTCAATTTTCCGCCATTGTTATCTCAGTAACAAAGCGTTTTTGGGGGTTGGTCCCATGGAACTTTCTTGTCTACTTGGTGTAAGGAATCAGCCTGAGAAGTATTGCACATTCCTCCTGAAACACCCTGTATAATAAAATATGATAGGTCTATTGTTATTGATGGAGATGCAGCTGAATTTGAGTTTGGATAAAAAAAACTAGCTTATCACTGGGCAAATTTGCTTGAAAAATTGAAAACAATTTTTCTCATGAACAAAACATAACAGTTCCTGGATTAAGTTATAATCCAGAAATGTAGGATACTTATAAATGATCAATTCATCAATACAATAACCTAATCTCTGAATAGGCTAATTGTTATAGTCTTGAACATGTGAGCTGACAAAACATTTGCCAATCGTTTCAATATTTGGCAACAGGAACAACAACAATCACAGGATGTGCTTTGAACATTTTTTGTCCTCTGTATTCCTTTGTAATGAAGCCGTGCTGGCAAAAAAGCCGTGACTTGCTTATTATGTTGAGAGAGTATCGTTATAGTTGTGCTATATGCTATGTATGAGTGTTGTATATGTAAGTATGAGTTGAATGGAAAGAGTGGGACTACTATGGAAACCTGCGCTAGTGTTTTACAGTTGAGTAAGGCCCAATAATTGAAATACCTTAACTGTCTATTTGCGTGGGAGTTTGTTTTGAACTTTCTGATTTAGATCATTGAAACACTCTCTATTGAACTGCTTTGAGGTAGTCAAATAAAAATGATTGTCGTCCTCTATTCATTTGAGAATTTAAAAACAAAATTATATTATTTCAACTGAATTGATCGAGGATCTCAAATAAAAACTTGAATAAGGAAGATGAACCCAATTATTAAGAGGAACACTATTTCTTAATCTCTTCGAAGAATGAAGAGATCTTTCTTTATTGAAACTGTTTTTTATTGTTAATATTATCAAATTTTTCAAATCCTTCCTCTGGAGGACCCTAAAAACCTGTAAAGAGGTTCTCTTATTCCACAGTTGAAAACCAATATCAATATTTTTCAATATTTCATTATCAAATTAATATGACAATGAATATGAAAATTGCCGTTGTCCATCAAAATTCAAAATCCAATAAGGCTTGAGTCGTACACAGCTATTCTATGAGCAACAGTGACCGTGATTCTGTCAAGAAAGCACTGGCTATTTTTACTGCTGAATGCTATTTTTATTTGCTGAAACTTTAATTATTTGCTGTCAATGAAGATACAAGTTTGACTTGGTCATTAACCTCCATGTAAATTAGGTGATTATTTCAAATACTGTACCAGTGAATAGGCTTTAGAAGAAGAAGCTTCTTCATTTCATTTAGATTTTATTCAATATTTATTCAGATCAATAGATTTAGAGTATTTAATATTTCACACTAAAAATATACATAATAAAAATACAGTAACTTATTATAAATTCATTTATCCAACTAATACAGTGAATAAAATCCATGGCTATCTTTGACATCTACTTTATTAATATAATAGTAGAAGTATTATTTTCAAGAATCAAAACAATGTTATCGTTGTCTTCAACTAATTACGTTGATATAATTGTAAAGTAAACCCTTAATTGTTGACAGATCATGACCAAAAAACGGGTTTCCCAGATATTATGTGAGCATCATTATCAGAACAAATAGATTTCAAAATTCAAATTGGTCAAATATGAGCAAAAAGTGTTACTTAAGCGTATTATTCAAGCCTCTAGGCTCTGATAAGATAGCATGATTCACACCTGCCATAGAAAAAACATATTATTTGCAATAGCCTACAATTTTTAATATTCTCAGAGCAGCAAATGTATTATTCCATTTGTATCCCTAAATCGTTATGATCCGTTAGTTAGTTTTGCAAATAGTTATTACTATTCTATTGTAATTATAGTTCGATCAGGCCAGTAGGCCTACTACTGCTAGTAGTAGCCTAGGCCTACTATAACTTACTGCCGAATTTTCTTTTTTTCGAATGTGCTTTTTTCTATCATAATAGTAGACAACTACAAATATGCATAATTTTGAGAGCAGTAACAAATTTTTCTCGAAATCAATTCACGTATCCTGTCCATAATTAATTGATTTCATTGTGTTATAGTATAATAGTGAGCGCGATTTCAAGGTCGTTGAGGTGGTCACTCAGGCGTGGTGATTTCCTCCTCGTTACATAATTTTTGCGTTTCATTCTTCGTCTTTGTATGCATCCTTGTACATACTTATACATATAATAATTGTATTATTATATTCGACTGCTGAAAACTGATAAGATACATGGAATTCATCAAATTGTAGAAATAGATAAAATGATAAGTGAATAGGAATCGTTAAAATAATATGTATCTATTGAAAAATTAAGCTGACTATTATACTGTGAAAAACATAATTGGAATAATTTCTAATTAGGCTTGGAAACCATTGGGATAGTTCGGATAAAGCATTGAGTACTGATAGGAAAACATTTCAAGTGATTCGCGGATTCCGTAGAGAATTGGCGTAGGTAAAGAGAAATTAATTATTTTCACCTGACCTGAAAAAAACCTGTTTCAAACTTGCGAAGATGTCCAGTGATGTTTGCAACCGTGGTGTTTATGTTTCAACTAGTTCTGCACTACAAATGTGCCATACAATTCTTCATTTTCAAACCCCGGCTGTGTGAGAAATAATACCTACCATTTATATTGTTCACTGTAATTTTATAAATCTTTGATTTGATTACAGAGAGCATATTATATTTTTCACGAATTGAAACAAATCAATATTTACGGTACCTACCTGATTAGAAAGTAGCCTACCGTATCTTACCAGTAGCCCAAAAATAAAGTAAAATGTACAGTAATTACAGCTTACAGTCCTATAAACTTCAAAGTCTTGGTTCTTTTTAATTGTAATAAATATATATTTTTATACTGTATAGACAGTAGGCTAGACAGTAATCAGACTCTTGTAATAATGATATCAAGATTAATATTTTCCACGAGAATTTATATTATCAAGGCTGTATGCTCTTCATATAGCTGTGTTACAAATATTTTCATATCATTATATTGTTTGATACCCATACCAATTCATGGTTTGTTTTTTCCCGAAATGCAACTAGTCTGATATTCTTTAACATTGTTTCAAGTGGGAATTTAAAACATTGTGAAAGGATTAGCAAAAATATTCAAAATTGTAATAAATGATTATTTTTACTTGCAGGTAGCGTGATGAGTCCAGTAAAGCCGTGGGTGAAAAAGGCTGCTAAACAGTTGGAGCGAGCCTTGTCTCACAGAGGCCTGGCTCTAATTGTCAACCATGGAATCTCTGAGCAAAAGGTTTTTGAAACATTTATTTTTTATTATATCATACAAGAAATCTCAGAAATAGTCTTTTATTTATTGTCGTTTTATACTTTCATTACAGTTTATTTCGAATTTCCAATTCCAAATATATTGGTGGGCCTATTTGAATTATTGAAATACAAAAATTTGAGAAATAACTTGGGTACAGAAATATCCAGTTTTTACCTTGAATGAATGGAAATGTATTATCTAAGTATTTTTTCATTGATAACTTATTATCTATTCTTATATATTGCTGTTTCAAATACTCTTAAGAAACTTTAATTATTCATTTTCTCCAAGATTAAAATTAATGTAGATGAAAAAAATAGTATGATGTTGAAAAATAATATCGTGAATCAATCGCGTTCTTGAATAAACTTACTTGAATTGTTTTGAAGTTGATTTTTGAAATACTTATGGAATATTTTAATCTGAAGAACACCGGTCTGCACTTCTGACAAGTGTAGGCCTACTCGACAATGATTAACAACTTTATTGAATTCCAGATTTTTCTCAAAAAGATTACTGAAAATTCCTGGTGTTGAATCAAAATAATATATTCATTAATTTTCAACCTATATATTTGAGTGGCACGTTAAAAAACAAGGTAGATTCCTAGAGCTCCATTTTATTAACAAAGAAATGAATTTCAATACATTTTCCAACCAATTGAGATCAATAACTTTATTGGAAGGAGAGATATTTGCTTTCATGCTTATCATAGAAAAACAAAACTTATAATAGGCCACTGATTTTGAAATTTTATGTTCACATTGAAAACTCTCCATAAAAGTGTGTAAACTCTGTATGATTTCCATTGAAATATGAATTCAAATCACAAGCAACTAAATATTTTTTTAATATTGAATATTAATAATTTGTTTTCCTTTATAGTTGCAAGCTGTCTATAGATCGATGAAAAAATTCTGTGAGCTCTCGGAAGGCGTTAAAGCAAAGTATGAAATAAAGCCCAACGCAGAGAACCACGGATATGTTTCTCCTGGCATTGAGAAGTGAGTAACAGTAAATACATTTATTAAGTTCAGATTGCTGCTTGATATCTGAAGAGTTTGAGAGTTATATTTGTAAAGCAAAATGAAAACAATTTTTGATTCACTTTTTATTTTAATCTATGAATTAAGTATTTTTTCTAATTCAATCTATGTATCAATAATTGATAAAATATTCCAAGTTCTAATAGTCAACATTATCTAGTGGAACATTCACGTCTATATTTATCAGAAGTATTATGAGATTCTGAAAAAGCATCTCAATGAATTTTAAGATAAGATCATGACTGCAGAGATCAACATTCGGCCATTCCAAGTACAGTAGGCCTGAATATTAATTTGTCACAATCCATTCAATACAAGTAGTAATTTTGATTTCAACAAAATTTGGAGTCTCTTCTCTTGTCTTTAATTGAAGGGCTCAATTATTAGATTCAATCAATCACTACAACAGATCTAATGTATGTACGGTAATTAAGTTTAGTTCCCACAATAATTTTCCAAATCGATTGAGAAGTCTTCATAATAAGGTTTATCTTCCTTTATTACTCTTTAACTCTAATGCTAAACTTCAAACTATTCAGTCAATTGAATTTTTCAAAAGAGTGGTTCGAATTATGGTCTCCCATTACGCATTTTACTGAAATTTACTTATTTTATTTGTTATATAATATTTAAATTGATGTATAATATGTATAATTGTATTTATTGAACGTATAATTGATGTATAAATATCTCCTTTTCTGTATATTAATATGGATTATTTTTTTAAAAATGAGAAAATATTCTATGGAAATTAACGTTAGGAGAGAAGTGATATTACTCGTATTTATGTTGGGAATCGAAGCTTCATTCAAGGTTTTGAATGCAAAAACTTATTCTTGGGGCAAATTCTGATTTGGAAGCCGGAAAATAAATTGACCGTCTCTTCAGATTTTTTGATACGGTTCTTTATTTTGGCAGTTATTCAAGTTGAAAAAAATCTCATATAACCTACAGTACTGTAATTCCATTTCTATCTGTTTCTCCAGCTTACTTTACAGAAGGATTGGAGTTGAGGTAGGACTCTATTGGAAGATTACCAGAAATATTATTTCAGTAATATAGTAATATAATGTTTTTACAATTGTTATTATTTCCTAGGAAATAAACAAGTAGAAGACTAAGCTCTTTAGTATTGGTATATGTATGGACAGATAAGCCAATAAGAGTACTGAAAATCTTAAGGAATTATCGAATGTTTTTCATGAACTTCAATATTGCTTTCAATAGCTTATACACGTCTTTATAAAAAAATGCTAGAATCAGTGTAATTATCAGTATGATTCTCATCTATGGTTTAGCATAATGTTTTATGAGAGTATTGTTCACAATAATGCAAACGCGAGAAAGTTTCGGTTTCAACAATGTACCTATAGGATGAATTTGAGACAAACAATTCGAAGCATTCAAATAACGCCAAGCAAGCACTTGAATAGCTGATTTCAATTTAGCAGTGAATGAATTATTGAGTTACAGAGTAGAAAATACTAATGGTCGAATTTTTATAGTTGAAAATAAATTTAATATCTACGTGGAAAAACGTTAAAATTTTAAATATTCAAAGTTTTAACGAATACAGTACGGTAGCCCTAAGAGAAAATAAGTAGTGGTAAAACGTGTAGGCGGAAAATAAGTTTTTACAAAAGAGGATTTTCAATTGAGTAGTTTCAGAACTTACATTTTTTCACCCTCATTGCAAGAATATTCAACTACAAATAATTAAAAGGACATAAAAACTTCGATTTACAACTTTTGATAGACCCATTGGAATTTTCAACAAGACTTTTCAATCAGAATTTTCAATCTAGTTTAGGAAAATGCAAAATCGAAATTTGAATTCACTCATACTTTATAATGAATTAATAATGAGTGGAATTTTCAGTTTCAAGTTTGAATATAGTTGTAATGATTTATTTGAACGTGAACATAGTTTACAATAAATTATTCATCAACATATTATATGAGAACAACTCATGAATAGATTTTTCCAATAGTCTATTAAGAAAAAATGTATACCGTTCATAATTTATTGATTAAGACAATATACTTTCTAGATTTTTGAACTGGGAAACCTTCAATAAAAAATATTAAACCTTTTTTACAGGTTTGCTAGAGATAAATCAGAAGAAATCCGACATGCGTTCAACGTTCTATCATTCGACAAGCAGATACCAGATGAAGAAGTGCCGGGTTTCAGGGACTCACTGTCCTATGTAGCAGAAGAAATGAAACGCGTCGCCTATATTGTGCTGCAAATCATGGCTGTTGGCCTTGGTAAGTGCTCAGTTTTATGCTAATACAGAGAAAATCATTTCAGTAGTTGCCTTATTATATAATATTATATTATATAATATATATATTAAATATATTATATATATTTGAAGCGGTTTGTCCCAGTGGTTCAGAGCGTCTAATCGGTGAGATTAGATAAGACGTGACCACCGTTGTAATGGTGACCGGTTCCTCTGAATTCAATTTATGAAATCGCTTCCTCGAACCCAACTAAAGCAGTGGTCCATTCATCTCTCATCATCATCCTTCCCATTACCCAAAAATATATAAGTATATATATAGATATAGATAGATACAGTAGTACCTACTCTTCAAATTTATTGTGAAACTTATTAGGACAATATTGTTGAATTAGTGCAGTGTCACTCACTTGAAGGTTCTTTCCAAATGAAGAGTGTAGTAGATACCTGAATTAGCTGTAGGCTACAGTAGGTAGTTTATCTCATTATCTGGAGAAATATTATCAAAATCAATTTTGATAATTTATTGTTGAGTCATTCCCTTGTAGAAAATGCTTGGAATCATTTTTCTCGAAGTTCATAAGTAAAGGAAATAGTTTTAAGAGATACAATATTTTGCGACAATTACTTAGAAATTTGCACAAATAACATGATATGATTCTCAGGAAAAGCTGCATTTGAGTAGTCAATCAACCAAATGATGATGTAAAGAAAAACATAGTCACAAAAGGGCAAAAGGTTTGCTTTATTTAAGAAGTAGTGATATTGAGAAATACTGCTGGTATAGAGAATTATGTGGGATTGCATTTGAAGAAATAAAAGCAATTCACGCGAAAGTTTTTCAAGAATTGAATACATTATAATGAATGCGGCCATCGCTTGATTTATTCTCAGTTCTATTAGTTTATTCATTCATTTAATTCGATTACAAATACAATAATAGAAATGGAGAACATGCATAAGCCCAAAACTTATTCTATTCGAATTTAGATAAAAATGTCCAGAGACAGGTTGTGTCTTTTATTAAATTCACTCACACAATAATTCTCACTTCAAGAATCTCTAAAATAAAATTAATGCAGAAGCATTTGATGTAGAATAATTTTTGAAGACAAATACTAAGGAATTAGAAAATCTAAGGAATTTAAATTTTGTACCTATTCTCACCAGCTACAAGGTCTTCATCAATATTTCCCATAACAAGAAACTCCATCCGAATAAACACCATTGTTACAATTGCGACTTGATAGCAAGTATTTCAACAAATTTAATGTGATGAATGTTAACATGGTGAATGAAAGGTGATAAAAGTTTACATTACAATTTTCACTTTGAAAAACACTTTTCACTTGAAAAAATATTGGATTTTGATGAAAGTTCACTGTTTACAATAAGATCTAATAAAAAACAGTGGATAGAATTGTTAAAGACCATGGAATTAAAATAAAAATACGGTACTGTATTGAAAATAATTATTGTGCTTGTAATGATCACTGTTTTCATTGGACATCTTGATCTCCAAATTTATTCTTCACTCTAATAAGATTTTGATTTATTCCAGACTTGGATCCGAACCTGTTTCTCGACAAGCATCAGAACATGCTGAAAGAAGGTAATGTGACCACACTGAGGGTACTGCACTACCCGCCTATGGGAGACAGACTGATTCCAGGCCAGATGCGTTGTGGTGAGCACACAGACTACGGCTCGTTCACATTGCTTGCACAAGACTCAGAGGGTGGACTGGAAGTGAGTTTAAAAGCTGAAAATTTACAAAAAAGTTCAATTTCTGTACACATTTTGTCCAATTGTATAGATCTCGAGCTGATATATTTTCAATTTATACATCAATTAAGTGATCGTATGTAGTGATTGAAGTAAGTTATGAAGTAAATCCAATCTAATTTCAATTAAAAACGGAATTTCGTCTAGGATCCACATTCACTGTCAGTTCGGTATGACAGTTCGATCGTTCACAGCTGGTTGTTAAACGATCAGCCGTTTTACAGCTATTTTGAACAGTCGATCAGTTTCTCCATCCCAAAATAATTTTTGACTGTCATAATCCGAACTGTCAGTGATGGATGTAGACTCTAGAATGTCTACACTGACATTCTACTAAACTGACATTCTATACTATACTATACATTCTATACATTCTATACTATACATTGACATTCTATATATGACTGACTAGAATGTCTAGTCTAGGATGTAGACACTTTATTAATTTAGATTGAAAATATATTAGGTATAAATCTAGATTTTACTATTAAAACAAATCTTGATTGAAACATAGTTAGGTAACGAGGAGTTGGGATAGGTCTAAAACTTGATTATGTACCGTACATGTACATTTGTACATACCAAGAATTCTCAATGTTAAAAATCATTGTAGCTTGTACGAGAGAGAAATTATTGAGTTGATTACTGTGCTGAAATAAAGCAATGTTATAATTTTCATTGCTATAATTAATTTTCAGAATAGAAGTGGGGTTTCACAAACTTGAAACTATCATACGTACTTGAAAAGATCAATTGGTGATTGAAAAAGATGAATATTCAATAATAATTACTATAATCAGATCATCTATTTCATTTTCATAATATTACAAGATATAAATAGTTACAATGATAGTGATAATCTTTGATATGAATGAATGAAATCCATCGCTGATTCTCGGCAATAAAATGCTAGTGGAATTGTTAATTAGGCCCCATTTGTTATTATTTATACACGGTATAAATCGGTAGACATATTTCATTATGATTCTCAATTTGCACCTCCTATTCCATTCACGACATAAATTTGTTATAAAATCAGTGTTAAAATTTTCAATACTTGAAATGTTTATTAAACGGCTTATGAAATTATTTAAGCTATTCAGAACAATAAGAGTGAGATTTGAGTATAAGATTCAAGTATGATTTTATAATTTTTTTTGTTATTAAAATGTTTCAAATGTGGAGGTGTGGAAAGTTCAACTTGGTGACTCCACACAATACTCATAAATAAATTTCTATAGGCTACCGTATTATAGATGAATTATTTTTAGATAGCTTATTTGAAGAGCTTTCAATAATAGTTTAGCCTACTGTTCGATACAATTATAACATTATGCATGCTAATATTCCACAGTATTGATTTATTAAAATTCTACTATTCATCCATGTTTTGTTCTATTTTGCCTATTTAGTTAAATAAATGTGTTTCTATTTTTCAGGTATCAGTCAATGGAAAATGGAAACGAGTAGGACACCTTCCAGGAGCCTTATTGATCAATATTGGGGATCTCATGGACAAATGGACGTCTGGAAAATTTCCTGCTGTGGTAATAGAAATGGACTTATTTATTTATCAATCTATCACTAAATTAAAAATCCGTCAATCAATCAATCCGTCATTTAAAAATTGGTCATAGTAATTGTTCCACCTAATATTTGTCTTATTTATCTATTTATTTATTTCAAAATATACATTTTTGAGGGTACCAGGAATAAATCCCATTATTTATATTGCCCTCATAACACAAGTTTAAACGTAAGATACAATTTAAATCAAACAATTACATCAACTTGGAAAAAATTGTATGAAAGTTCGTATAATAGAAGAAAAAATATATATAGGCTCTATGTACCTGATGAAAAAATATGTCACTAATGAATACATAACTTATAGATACTTAGAAGAAAGCTCATATTTGAAAACAAAGCATTCAAATACGATACATATCTACCGTAGTAAGAAGAAATTGAAATAATCAATTAAAAATGCCATTAAAATGTTTAACCCTCCGTCGGGCGAACCAAAATCGGGCGCACCCGGCCTGAGAGGCCACCTACATATTCCAATCACCACTTCACTCTTAATCAATTATAAAACTAAATTCTAGTTGGATAATATTTGGTAGGATCTGTTGTAAGTATTTGAAACAAATTGAATACAAAAAACTGGTTTATTGAACACTATATAAGTATACTAGAATAATAAAATTAAAAATTGAAAAACTGAAAAAAATGAAATTTGAAAAATATTTTGAATTGAACTTGTTTAAATTGTGCTTGATCATTGTATGATAGGTCTTTACTGTTCACCGTCCATTAAACAATATACAAGAATGATAAGCTAAAAAAATTTAAAAACTGAAAAAATTAAAAAATCATCAACTGAATTTGTTGAAGTGTACTTGATCATTGTGTGATAGTTCTTTACTGTTCACTGTCCATTGAACACTATACAAGGATAATTAACTAAAAATTTAAAACCTGAAAAAAATGAAACTGTGCTTGATAATTTTGTAATGGTTCTTCACTGTCCACAAACCTAGTCATTTTGCAATGTTGAGGTTTTCCAATTAACTGTAGATAGACAAGTTCGGCACAGTGGTTTTACATGAGTTGGACAAAGTGGTTGATGGCAGCATGCACACTCATAATTTGTCATTTTCCTGAATGTCAAACCCACATTTGATTATGTGACGTAATCAGGCGCACATGGCCTGTGAAAGCCAGGAAAGAATTACACAAACTATGCGACTGTTGCTGACTGATTGAGGCAGGCTCCTTGTGAAGTTCATATATTTGGGCGAAAAATTTCAATATTGGGGCGATAGGCCGACCGAATGGAGTGGAGAGGGAAACTATATAATTGCTTGGCCTCTGAAGCCGTCTGCGCCCGACAGTTGCTAGGTAGCTCTAGCAACGAATTTAGAGCCGGGCTTGGGAATCGTACCTCGATATTGTACAACGAATAATTAAAGATTCAAATGGTTCTTGTATGTTTCAACTATTTTAATATTGTAATATAGCCTACGATATCAAGCTAACAAATTAATACTCTTTTTTTTGTTTACAGCGGCACAGAGTAGTAGTACCCGAGCAGAAGACAATCAGGTACAGGGGACGAAACAGTATTGCGTTCTTTGTGCATCCAGAAAACGACACAATCATCGACCCGGCTGAAACTGTTCCGGCGCCCATTCAGCCCAGCGAGACCGAACTGCCTCCCAAACGCGAGCTCACACTCATCACCGCCTACCAGCACTTCCAGGAGAGACTAAGAGAATCGTATGGCTGATCTTTTAACAAAATGTAGATTAGCTCAATACTACTCTATTATATAATTGTTTGTGAGTTGTTCTTTAACAGCTTTTTATCTTAGGAATTGGTGTAGCTTATTTGTAGCTTTCTTATATTCTTTCTTGTATTAATTATTTATTTAATCACCAACATATCAGAAAATTTAGCAAAGTTAACAAAAAAGCGGGATGGAGAAGAACGAAATACATGATAATAATTCATATTTTTCATTTATTGACACAGAAACATAATAAAAGATAAAAAAGCGTTAAGCCTCTCCCAATTTTTATTGAGAGCCCAAAATATTATAGTAATGTTATATCAGAAAGACAGCGTGTTGAAACGGTAGCCTACTAACATTCCTATCAATTTGATCTTGTATTTTCTGAATACTCTAGTTGAAAAACTGTGTGTTTTGATGAGTTCAATATTGTTGTAAAGGTTTAACATGAGTCGACCGGTCTTTAGGTCCTGACTCTTAGGACCTAGGTCCTTACTCTAGTCCTGATAAAATATACTACAATTGTTATTGAGCCTAATTAGCCTACTGTTCATTATTTGATAGTAGGCGATTGGTTATATTAACTTCACATGAAAATATTACTTGCATTTTGAATCCAAGTTTATTCTTACTCAGGTGAGAACTATGGAAAATTTACTGATCAGTGCATCCAGATAGATCATTACAACAAAACGTCGTAACCAAATTGAAAAAACACAAGATATCACTAATATTATTGCTAGTATATACAGTTTGATCAAGTATAAGAGAAGATGCCGATCCACATCAATTTACAAACAATAATTAATCTTTACAGTTGAATTTTATTGCAGTACAATAATTAATCTTTACAGTTCAATTTTATTGCAGTACAATAATTAATCTTTACAGTTCAATTTAAGAACTATGTTCAATTCTTGAATAGCGACTTCACCTTTTTCTGAATGAAGAAATACTGTAAATGTGGATCTTACGGTACACATAAGTGAGAATCAAAGTTAATAATTTCTCAATTCTATTGAATTTATTCAAGCTAAGTTTTTTCTACCGAGACATCTATATGGTGCTCCCCTTCTTCTATCTAATCGAATCAAATCCATAATCTATCAAATAAATATCCAGGTTGCTTTAAATGCGAATGTATTACAGTATACTTATATTATACAGTATAGTACTATTTTTCTCGTTCTTGACTGATAACCTACTTTTGAATTGTTTGTGTCAACTGGAAGAGGAACACTTTTGGAAGAAATCTTCTTGTACTCTCCATTTAAACTATTGTAAACTATTAAAAAGTTATCAGGATTTCAAATATTTTTTAAATTAATCATTAGTCAGAAACCTTCCAATTCAAACATAATCTCACCAATAGTTTTCAATAATATTCATCCCCCTTTTTCAATTATTTTCAATTTTAACAGCATCTCTCTTCTTTCCACAGGAGAATATTCCGGTTACTGCGCACGCTGAGAAAGCGTTTCTACAGCCAGCGAGCTGTGCCGGCTGCGGTTGCACCCTCCTGACATAACATGATCGTCACCCGACCTGGCTATCACTCGAGCCGCTCTGATTTGGACGCCATTGATGAGCACCAAGTGCTACTCATAACAAGCTAGCGAGCCACAAAACACAGAATCTCTTTAATTGTAGTTAGGCTACAGAACCGAATCTCATACAGACTTGAAGAGCTACAGCCAAGAGAGATAGAATTGTGAGCACGATAAATAGATTACAATCTATTGATTTATTGATTACAATCTATTAGGTCAAGTACGCATTGGTGAGGTGGAACTACCCGTAAGGGTTTCCCCACCATTGAAAGCCATAAGAATATTTTTCATTTTATTGATCAATCTACAATTGATTGATTTATTCATTTATACAATAGATTGTAATCTATTTACATTGATTTTGGGCATTTAAATAATTATTTTCCTATGCTACTGCCCTTGCTTTGGAGATCAGTTGGGTTGAATCTTTGATAATAAGCATAAGGCTAACTGAAACTCCCTCTTTCAGTTGTACAAGAATCCTGTTAAATCTTACCACCCTGAAATGATGCCATTGCTTTTACATAAAAGTGTTTTATTGGTTGCGTTGGATGAAATTATTTTAAGCTGATTCAATTTGATTGGATTATTGTAAAACTGCTGCCAGGGTTATCTTGCAGAAACAAGTCCTGACACTTTTTGATAGCTCATTTAATTGGTTTTATTATAGAAACTGTATAGTCAGTATGATTGTACAGTCTCTATAGGTATTGTAATACAAGATCAGCTAAGTTCACTAATCACTATTATTATAGCTTGTACTTATGTAACCGTACTCACATAGGCTACTTTAGCTTGTACTTAAGTACTCACGTATAAGTTCTATGTACTTATTATATGAGTAGGCCCACAAAAGCAGTATTACAATATTAAAACTAATTATATTGTTAGTGTTTCTGCTGCAGCCTACATAAAAGGAGTGTCTGTAAACAGAATATCCTTATGCGTCTGTGTCTATACTGTATTCACCGAGTGTGTAGCGAATTCAATGTTATAGGTCTTTCACATTCTCTTCATCCTGTTTACATAAAATTTTGTAACAAATTTTGGGAAAAACTGAGATTTTGTGTCTTAGTTTAAAAAGTGCTGGGAACGCTTCTCGAACGTAATACAAAGAATAAAAAAACACCTAGAAGATTAAATATGCTTCAAACACTCGGTGAAGAGAGAATAGTTTCTGTAAATGCGGAGTGAAAGTATTTCACTTTAATTTTATAATGGCTTTCTTCTTTATTATTCTCGACTTACAAATTTTTTAAAATATATTAATAATTAAATTTCTTATATATATAATTCCCATCCAATACACACCAGCGTCAGCATGGTTTTTAATGCCCGGTTTTTCCAAGCACACTCAAATTTGAGGGACCCTCAAGTTTGCTACACTTTACTACATTCCCTATACTTATCATAGAGAATAAGTTCATAAAAATTTGAGGGTCCCTTAACTTTGAGTGTGCTTGGAAAACCCGGGCATATGTGGTTCAAAAGATATAGTTAATCTTAAAACTGTGATAATTCAACGTATTATTAGACCTGTGTACTTATTAACCTTCACTATATTTGTTTTTAATTATACAGTAGTTCTATCAGACAACATGTGACAATTAAATATGATAATAAAATTACAACTGTTCAATACCAATACCTCTTCTTCATTACACTGACATGACATATAAGGTTTTTACTGGGCATTTATCGAACACCATGTGATTATAAACTTATAATCCAGTTTTGTTATACATTTTGTAATATCTAGGTTATGTCAGTTCTCTAGGTTATGTCAGGTATTGTAAAAAATCCCAGGTCGATCTAATATTATATTTCTGACTTATCATATGCTGACCACCAAAGAAACGTTATTCAATCGAATCAAAATCATTTTTATTTAATCCTTATTCCAAAGAAGGATTCATCAAACTTGAATTTTCAAACGCAAACGGCAAAAGCGTCAGTCATATTAGGCTACTAATAGATATCGTCAGAGAAACCTGAAAATTGTGTAACTCCAGATTGGCTGATTTTTCAGGGGGGCAAAAAAACTGATTTAAATCATCAATTACAGAATTTAATTATTAACTATTGTCATTTAGTGATCTAAAGTGATCCAGAAAAATGTTTAGTAGAAGAAATCAGCATAAAAATATTTCTATCAAAATATTCTGGAGTTACACAAGTTTCGTCTTGAAAGTGGTAGGCAATTGTGGAGATACACAATTTTCTTTGGGCTGATTAAGAAATAATTAATTGTTTTGGAATAAAATACAATCACATCATTTATTCTCTGGATTTCTCATTATTATTATCATCATTTCAAAAACACATTTATAAAATATCAAACAACATGAGTTCTGAATTTAATATTACAATCACTTTTTTCATTGAATAAAATTTCAACTAATAGCAGTCAAATTTATAAAATTCAAAATTTATGAACACATTTATAAAATATCAAACAACATGAATTCTGAATTTAATATTACAATCACTTTTTTGATTGAATAAAATTACAACTAATAGCAGTCAAATTTATAAAATTCAAAATTTATGAACACATTTATAAAATATCAAACAACATGAATTCTGAATTTAATATTACAATCACTTTTTTGATTGAATAGAATTACAACTAGCAGTCAAATTATTTATAAAATACAAAATTTACAAACACATCTATGAAATAACAAACAACATGAATTCTGAATTTAATATTACCATCACTTTTTTGATTGAATAAAATCACAACTAGCAGTCAAATTATTTATAAAATACAAAATTTATAAACACATCTATAAAATAACAAACAACATGAATTCTGAATTTAATATTACCATCACTTTTTTGATTGAATAAAATCACAACTAGCAGTCAAATTATTTTTAAATTAACTTACAAAATTTATAAACACATTTATAAAATATCAATCAACATGAATTCTGAATTTAATCACTATCACTTTTTTGATTGAATAAAATTACAACTAGCAGTCAAATTTTGCAATAAATGTATTTATTCACTAACTGTTGTCTAGTAAATAAATTCATTTATTGCAAAATTTAACTGCTAAGTTAGTTGTAATTATATTCAATCAAAAAAGTGATTTTATAAAATAAGCAGTTTGTGATGGAAGAATTAATTATTGTCTTCAAAGGGTAGATTATCATAAAATTGATGGAAGTCCATTTCTATTGTTTTTTTTAAATCTTGAAGATGTAGATACTTTTCTTTTTTTATTTTTCTTTTCTCCTTGTACAAGCTCTCAATGTTCTCATAGGCAATCGATTGAAGAGATGAACGCTTCCTTCTGCTCAAGGTGAGCCATTCTTCCGAAGAATGCTGAAGCTTGTAAAAAATTCCTTCTGCTGTGTAATGAATCTGCTTCAAGTCAGTTACAAGAGGGTCTCCTACTTTGTAGCCTGGCCTGAGCGAAGAGAAGAATTTTATTGATTGAAAATTCTTGAAGAATTCGAAATTTAAGTATTTGACCTTGTAAGGATTCTTCTTTCTTGCATTTTTACAGTGCTCTACATAGTCAGCTGGAACATTGATTGTTTTATTTCTCAATTGCCTCTCAATTGCTGAATGCATTGAGTCAGCCTCCATCTGTGTATGACCTTTTTGTAGATATTTTTGAATGATTGAGATATTGTACTTCATTGAAGTGTTGAGAAGTGCATTGGCAAGACATACATTGCGATTTTGGGCTGAGCACCCATCACTCCACAGAACTATATTCACAGATTTATCTGTCATTTTTGGTAATACTTCATTTTCTATGAAATTTACAATAATTGAGGAAAATTCATTAGCTGAAACAGAACCGTCAGTCTCGTTCCACAAAAAACAGTAACCTTCATGAGTCTTCAAATTATAAATGGTGAAATTATGCACAACCAATTTAGTTTTATAGTACATTGAGCAAACATTCGATTTTGGAGAGAGAAGCACCGACTGCAAATCCATGGTGAAAACCACATCTTCACCACTTGTCTTATCTTTCTCCTTCTCATTCCTTGCCTCCTCCTTACTTTTTTGATGTTCCAAGTACTTATCTGCAGTTATATTCTTAGTTTTATAACCTTCACATACATCGCACATGTCCTTTTTTGGTTTGAATAGGGACAAATTTAATTCTTCGAATACATTTTTAAATGTAGTTATACTCACCGGCTGATATTTTTCTTTCACACACCACTCACTCTCATAAAATCTGTACAGTTCGCGTTTTGATTGCCAATTGGGCTCCAAGTAGAGTTTAGACGATGATGCACGACAATAATGGGACTCTATTTTTGCCAATGAGTTGAAAAATATTTTTGAATTTTCACTGATTTTTACTTTCTCATGCTTACTTCTTGTTTCCTGTTCAGGTCTTCCATTTTCGCCAGAGTCACTGTCATTGTCAGCAACCACATCAGACTTCACCCAGTTCAAAAATGTATTCTCGGCTAGACATAAAGTCCCTATAAACATTTTTTTACATACTCTGAAGGAGTCCATTTTGTGCTTCAAGAAATATTGCAAGGAAAAATTTCGCCTAGAAGTTTCTTCATTACCTCTCCTCCGTTTTACTGCTGCTAACACTGTGCTACCTTTCACAAACTGTTTTTTTTCAAGCCAAGACATCTGCCAAAATTTATGAAATAATTGTTTTCTGAACTCATTTGGAACTAAGCTGCATTGAAGCTTACTTTTAGATCTCCCCAATTTGCATTGACATGGTGTTTTCAAGAATTTTTTTGGTTTGATCACTTTATAATTCCACTTACCATCAATCTTTTTTTTACTCTCATACACCTGACCTGTTTCTCTGCTTTTTATTTTTCAAGTAAGTAGGATCACGTTTTACATGTATTTTCCTTTTCCGATTTTGTTTGTTTGAATTCTCGTCAATTAAAGTACCTTCTACATCTACATTATGGGGACTTTCTGTTCTTAGATTTACATTTTGATCAACCTCAATGAAATCCTCTTCATTTGTTTTATTAATTGGTCCATTCAAGTTTTCTTCATTTTTCTCAAGATCAATTTCACTTGAACTTGTATCATCATAATATGTTTGATCACTTACATCAGATTCTCCTTGTTCTGAATCAGAATTCTCATTTTTATGTAGCAAATTTTCCGTTGTCACTGTCTCCTCTAGAATAACATTAGAAGGTTCATTACATGGTTCTGAATCAGAATTCTCATTTTTATGTAGCAAATTTTCCGTTGTCACTGTCTCCTCTAGAATAACATTAAAAGGTTCATTACATGGTTCTGAATCAGAATTCTCATTTTTATGTAGCAAATTTTCCGTTGTCACTGTCTCCTCTAGAATAACATTACAAGGTTCACTGATATCTTGAACTTCTGAATTACAAGCTTGTAACACCCCATCACTGGTGACACTAAAGTGTAATGTTCCATCAGCATCACAGTCCATCAGTGAGTGAAGCACATCTTCCAAATCATCTTGATCTTGTATTGCTTCTTCCTCACAGAGATTAGGATCCACTCCTACGTCATTACCATTTTGAGCTGAAACAAAACAAAACAACATTTTAATATTTACTGATAGTACATTCCTATTGCTAAACTGCTAAATTTCTCCACATTAATGTCTGTGTTTTATCCTGTAGTAATGTGCTGTCAATAAATGAATAAATAAATAAATATTATACAATTAAGTTTTCCATGTTATACAATTTATCCTCTAATGAAGTGATGCTTGTCTAATTTGAGAGTACAAGAATTTTTCAGAATGTGAGTTATCTTTAATAATTATTTTTCCTGTAGTCTTTGGTAGCCTAATTGATAAATCAGTGTCATCATTATCGACAATCATACAAAATCTGTATTTAATAAAACTCGATGTTGTCACAACCCAAATTATTTTGGAAACAAGAGACTATAACTTTGGCTATCGAGCTATTAACAATAAATATGTTTATAATTGAACACTCAAGTATCATTCAAAAAGGAAGCTTAATCCAAGGCTTCCAACCTAGACTTTAGTCTCTTATTTTTTGGCTTGTTAATAATGTGGTTATGGCAATTTTGACTTTTATTCACCCTCACCAATACAAAGTAAATACCTAATCTATTCAGACCTACCAATTGCCAAATCCACAAGCAGCTCACCCCGAGATTTCATCCTTTCTCTCCTTTTCATGGTTTGATATTATTTTATGTACAGCCTGAAACAATTGAAAGTTTTTGATATTAATAACTACAGATAAAATTATTTTATTGAAAGAAATTAAATTACAAATCAATGACTGAGTGTTCGCCTCAAGAAATAATGAATTATAAAACGTAAATAAGTTTAACTACTTTATTCTTAAATCTAGATTAAAATACTCTAATTGTAGATTGAATGAGCAATATTAATATTTTAGGTAATCACACAGTGGGTTGTTTGTCAATTCCGTTTTTACTGTTAATTCTGATGATACACAAAATTATTATTTCAAATTAAATACAACGCAGATAGTTTCTAATAGCCTAACTGTTTTTGCTTTTGATAATAAAACAAGTCCGTAGACAAAATAATAGAACAGTTTAGGCCTAGTCTTTTCTTGAATGTAATCAGTAGGCTAATAAAAACACCAATTTCATGGTTAGGTTAGTCAGAAAAATGCAGAAGAAAAAACATAATATTATATTTTCAACACTAGTTTCATCAAAATAATGCTTTATAGTGTGTGCAGTCTAAAAAAATTAAGAATATATTATTATAATATATTTAAGCTTACCTTTCAATATAATTCTGCCTCTCAAGTAATAATTCTGTTAGAAGACACAATACAGCAATCCAGCAAATTAGCAATGTGGCAGGAAGAAACAAAAATGGAGATACACAGCTTACCTTGCAAAAAACAGCTGTTGGAGATACACATTTTTCTCTTCAGTAATCAAAATGGAGATACACAATTTTCTTTGCAAAACCCAGCTGTTGGAGATACACAGTTTTCTATTATCTAATTTGACCAATCTATGAATTGAATGGATCTACACAATTTTCTGAAGTGAAAATACTATTTTTTTGCCACAAGATAGCATAAAAATGTCATTTTTATAATAAAGTGGAGTTACACAAATTTCGGGTTTCTCTGACGATATGTTGATCGGACAAAATATTATAACAGATCCGTACTCTCTTTTAAAATAGGAGAATTGAAAAATAGAATAAATTTTAAAAATTAAATGCCTGGTAATTTCACTTTGTTTTGTGGAATTCATGTTGAATATGTTTGTAATATTATTAATGTAGGTTGATTGAATAATGTTTGTAAATATTTATACCTCCATTAAAAAATGTTTTTTTGTATCAGCTTGTTTTTAAATATTATTTTCCAACACTATTTGTTTCACAATTACGAAGAATTCTTGAATACCACTAATATAACAACATTTTTCCCTGAACAGAACAAATCTTTTAATATTCAATACTTTCATCGAAATTATTAGAAATATTACCACATTTTGAATCACTCGATATTTCAAAGTTCAAACCAGTTGGATTACAATAAATATTTTAACTATAGGCCAATGATGATATTTGAATAAAATACAGTAAGTTATTTCCTGAGTTTAGTCAAGGTTATTAAAAAACCTTTAATAACATTGGAGTTAGTATGTTATGATAATATTTATTAAGATGTTATATTTCGTTCTTTCATGAAATTGATGACTATTCACAAATAAAAAAACTGCGTGACAGTACGTCGTGCGAAAGCACTACTATTATTCACATAAATTCATCTCCGGCACGGGAGTACCAGAAATATACTCAGAATGAAAATTTGGTGTCTGGTAATGTACTTAGAGTGTATGTACACTAATAAATGAATAAATAATCAGTACTGTACCGGTACTGGAATAAAAAGTGTCTATAATGCCTAAGCTGATTGATACAGTTTCTCTGGTTTAAATGAATGCTACTGAATGGAAGGTATTTAGAAGACTATAGGCTTAATATGGCTTATTTATTTATCCATTTACAGAAAATAATAAAATTATTGGCTAAAAACACAGACTAACTTATAACCAAATACAATAGAATTATAGAAAACAATAGCCTTGTAGCGAGGTGTGGGGTTCGATTCCCCGTTCAGTCACAACCTGTATGGAAGGGGAACGATAGGCAACAAGCTGAACCGCGTCTCTGACACCGGCTCTAAATGATGAATTACTTTAATTACTTTAACATACGAAATGATTACAAATCATGGACTCATTTACAAAACGTTTTATCAAAGTGAAAATGTTAAATGAACAATCTTTATACGAAAGGGAAGAAAAATTTTCAAAGTTTTTTTTTTAATAATTTACCGTTCACTCGTCCGCGGAATTGTTGATAGAGGCTGGAAGTAGGCAATAGAGAGTTCCCTCAACATGACTCCATACGAAATAGTGGCCTGTTGTCGCGAGAGCTATACCGACTGTTTATGGAACCATTACCACCTTCCGCAAAGTTTGAAATTTCCTCTTTCCATTGGCATAATAAAGACTCTTATGCCCGGTTTTTCTAAGCACACTCAAACTTGAGGGACCCTCAAATTTTAAGAAACACTCAAATATTTAAGGGACCCTCAAATTTTGACGAATCGTCAATTAAAAGCTGACATTTCCTATACTTTTAACATAGTAGAGTTGAGGGGCCCTCAAACCAAAGTTGAGGGATGACCCTCAAATTTTGACGAATGCTCAGATAACCAGCTGACATTTTCTTTAAAAAAAATTGTAAAAGTAATACGGTTATTTTGTTTACATCTGCTCGTCAATACGTTGTGAGTTTATGCATTTTCCAAATTAGCAAACATTGAAGTATCTTCATTTGTTGTTCAAGGTAGAATCAAAATATTCATGCCACAATTTATTTTGTCTTCATTCATTAAAAAAATACAAAATATCATGCAAATACTCGAAGTAGGCTACTGGAATTTAGGTTATCGCTTTGAACTGATGATAATATTATTTTGTTTACAACATAAGTACCGTATGTAACCAATAAGAATGCAGATACGCTTCAGAAATTTTTAATAAAATGTCAGCTGGTTATCTAAGCATTTGTCAAAATTTGAGGGTCCCTCAACTTTGGTTTGAGGGCCCCTCAACTCTCCTATGTATAAGAGTATAGGATATGTCAGCTGTTAATTGACGATTTGTCAAAATTTGAGGGTCCCTCAAATATTTGCGTGTCCCTTAAGATTTGAGGGTCCCTCAAATTTGAGTGTGCTTGGAAAAACCGGGCATTAATCTTATAGTTCCAAGCAAAGAAGACAATCTAGCAAAATTGGAGAATGACTCCCACTCGGCAATATTGGTTTAAAAACTATTAATTTGGTTTCAAATTGTAGATCAGAATGTTTCATACAATTTTATACCAAATCTATAATTATTGAACCAATATTGACCAAACTGAAGTCATTTTCCCATCTTCTTTGCTTCGACGGACTATATTATATACTTTTATGAACACAACGATTTGGTAATGGTACCATCATTTGTAATCTTCTTGTTATTTATCATTAAAACTCTTCTTTAAACATATTCAATTCCTCTTGTAAGTAGCAGGAAATATTTTTCCATAAAATTTCATATTTCAACTAGCTATGTTCCCTTCCATATAATTTCAGAATATTCCTCAAACATTGTGAACCCATTATAACGTTCAATCACTTTTGTGCATAAACTAAAAGAAACAAAATATCCTTACAAAAATGTTAATTTGTACTCAGTAAGATCTCTAATGTCCAAAATCCAGACATTTGAAACGTGTTTGATATTTTTTGTTTTTTAAATGTTAAAAACGCAATGCTATAATACTTCAATCCTTTTAGCAGGATACAGAGAAAAACACCTTTATTGAATTTTCTACAATCTCTCGCCAAACACAGTAGGCCTACCTATAGCGTAGCATCTCATAAATATCGCTCCAGACAATATAGCTCTAATACCTGTTACCGTAACGATATAAACGTGTTAGGTACTGTATCAATGCTACAATACATACGGAAAATCAGTGCATAAAAACAGGAAGCAAAAACAATAGGAGCCGATCTAATAGAGATAATGGATTGCATTAGATGTCCAAAACATCATACAAGGAAAAAACACGTACCACACACCATAAGGAAGAAAGAATTTGTTAAGTTTGAAGAGCGGTTAATGGAAAAATGTCTCATCTGTGCCGTGCATTACAAAGCAACGTTCAATGATCTTTATACTAGCCTACTGTGTACTAGCTACTGTACAGTCTAGGTCAGATTATTGTTACAATAGGTACTAAACTCATAGACTCTATTTACCATCAAGTAATAAACCTATTAAGGATAAACACGTGGTTGGGTTTAGAGATCGGTATAATACTTTTATGCTTGATAGAGTAATCAGCTATACGATCTAGAGGTAGAGGGCTGATATTTCATTATGTTTTCATGTTTTTTGTTAAAAATTGAACTATATTATTGATAATTTAAATGAATAAATAAATAATAATAATAATTTCATTTCTTCATGGTCAAGACATTCCATACAAATTCATATACCGTAATTTATAATTTGAGTGACGCAATTCAGTCGATTTGACTTTTTAATTAAAATTTCCTATTTCCGTTGCTTATTCTTCATCATACAGGTAAATTATGCAAGGAAATTTCAATTTTTTATGTATTCAAAGTGGACTAACTATACTATATTCATTGCTATTCACACTACACACTTATGTTTGAGCTTTCCTTGATTTTAATTATTATTTCCAAGTTCAGAAGTTTTTTGCTGCAGAATAGGAAACTGGAAGGTATCTAGAAAAAGGGTAATGTTTCAGATTCTTTTTAGATTCATTGCAAACTTGTAGTGTGTAGGAAGAGTATACCGTAGTATAATAACTTGAAATTACTCACCGTATCATTAAAGCATCTAGACCTACATTCTACTTGCACTAGTCTAAGTGCATTTCAACATTAAATATAATAGGAGCGAATAAGCGATCAGAGAGATCCAAGTTCAATTTGTTGACGATATTACAGTCTAGTTGAAAAAATATCAGTTTCGGCTGAACGTGACATATTTATACAAGAAATTCAATTGCAAAAGACATAATTGAAAAATAAATATTACAAAAATCACGAGTCAGAACTGTGTGTGATGAGATTGATAAATAAAAATCTACCAAACAAATTATTTATCAAGGAAGATATTCATACTGTATTTAGAAAAAACATTATTTGAATCTCCTTATTCACTGAAGTCACGGATTTTTTATTGTTTCCAATGAATAAAAAACAGTATTCCCCAAACAATTATATCAAATCTTCTCCCTTCCATAGAAGTAAAAATATAAAAGACAAATTAATACCTACCATATATCATATTATTATGCATAGATATACAATACCAAGTTACTTGATCCATTTATTGTTTTTAATATACAACGACTACAATTCGGCAGCTATACGAATATACGGCAATACGGCCCTACTATGCTTTATAATAGCCTTCATTGTTGTAGAAAAAAAGAGAGTGAGATCAGAAGGATTTGAATTTGATTACCGTGTTCCAAAATAAACAGAACATATTATGGGTAGGCTACCTATTGCTCCAATCTGAATCATCATGAAGCATATGGTAGCCTACTACTGTAAAATGAAGTCAAATTTCCGTTTTCCAATTGGATTTCTTGATCAAAATTTCTATTAATTAACCTTATCATTATCAAATTTGGTCAGTAGGTTCTGTACTCATCTACTAATAAATTGGCACTAACCGATCTGCAGAAATGTTAGATTATGAACCAGTAGCCACTGGCGGCTCGTGCCCACCAAAAAGGTGAAGTGCTGTATAGTAAAATATACGCGCACTTCACCTTTTTCGTGGGTACGGTTCGCCAGTGGCTATAGCACGACTGAATTGATTATTGCATATCAATAATACATACCAGTGCAACAAATATGGATGTCAAATGTCAGTGGTTGTAAGTGAATCTCAAAAGTGTCTTCATTAATTTACTGGCGTGGTTAGGCCATATTTGTCGATTCCATTAATCAGATGCAGTTAGAGAGAAGAGAAGGCCTTCTGACTACATGACAATGCTGTTAAGCGAGAAGCGAGCAAGTGCTAGAGACCATAGAGCTGATAACAACTATAATACGGTTAGTTTATATGTCAGTAGTTTATATGCGGTTCACGGTTTTCATTCATTCATTTTCTGCGGTTTCGGATTGCAGCTGAATATCTGATGAATATCGCGCACGCTGAGAAGATACGCCGTTACAATACACGTTACATTCTAACGGAGTGTCTTCTCAGCTTGCGCAAACTATATTTACTTGTGCTCTTTTGCAGTTCAGCACTGGAAGTTTATAAATGGATTGTTCCACCTTTCCGTTTCAACTTGTAGCGGTGTGGTCACATGTCAAGTTCACTCATCAATCATACTCCCACACTCATTTATTGCTTGAAAATTGTTGATATTGCGTTTTTCAACACAGCATTGCGCTCTTGACATTTTAAAATGTCTGAAATGAGTGGTATCAATGGATAGTTCAAACCGTAAAAGAAGTATGACGAAGGATGGAATTGTCATTCTCATTGTTCGGTCCATAAATGCTGTTTTCAAGCCAAAATGATCTGGTACCGTATTCTATAATACTATAGTACACTATACACATTCCTGGGTGATTATTTTTAGAAAAAAATAAGAACAAGAGGAAAATAAGGGATGTGGGGATTGTTAACTGACTCATATTTATTTGAAAAAATCAATAATTTATTCAAACACATCAGGCAACGTTTGAGAACTTTCAACTTGGAACAGTATAGACTTTGTTGGTTCACGCATTTATTTAGTCACTTGAGGCATTTCCATTAAAAAATCCTTATTAATTAGAAAAACCGGACTCATACTTGCTGCTAATAAAGGCTGACGTGTGACCATTCTTATCATGTTTTAAAATTAATGACACACATTGATTAAATTAACTCATCAAATTAATGAAACAGACCACAGATCACAGAAGTACGCCATATATTTGCAAACCAGTTTGTTCCTACAATGTCAAAATTATTCCATGATTAGTAAGTATTCCACACTCACAGACACACATGCATATACTTAATTATTCTTCATTTTTGTAGTTTTCCACACAACTCAATAATTTTCTATTAGTATTTTCCAGTCTACACGTTTTTCTCAAATTCAAGAAGAAGAAAAAAGAAGAAGAAGAAAAAGGAGATGAAAAAGAAGAAGAAGAAGAAGAAGAAAAAAAGAAGATGAAGAATTTCGATAAGAAGTAGTATTGAGTAATTAAGTAACTTATTACTTCGCGGTTTAGTAAGTACGGTTAAAGTACAGTTTACCGCTAATTTTTATTTGATCTTTTATCTTTTTCTAGGACAATAACAACTTATAACTAGGTTTAATGATTGTGTAAGAACATTCACATTCAGGCCTATCATAATCCAATTCGGCTATAATTTGATAACGTCTCATGTTAATTAGATTTGGCAGTGCAAGTACATTTTCAAATGATAGTTTCTTGCAAAAAAAATTAGTTCAAATTAAGTGGTCATGGTAAATTGTTGGCTAAGTGTACTATTTTAATCTGATGTGTAGTGTAGACGTTAGCTGAATTCAATCCATAAAGTTACAAAAAAGTTCAAATTCAAATAGAAAGAATATTAATAAGAAGAATATTCCTTATTCGAATGTGAATCAATTTGGCTTCTTTGGCTTGGCTTTGTACGGAACTCTTTCGTACCTTCTTAGTCAATTATCAAAATTCATTGAAGACAATCTTTTTAGGACAAAATCTTTTTGAAGAATTGGTTGAGAAAAAAATTACAACCATAATTTCTTGAATCTAAATATAATTCCTTTGGATGACCTGGTTTGTTATAAGCACGGAACTACCGGTACGTAAGTTACAGGTACCGGTATCAGAAAGTTCAGGCGGTTGTATGTTGGATAATTGTCACACTATATTCAAAGAGGGAGAGGCGAATAACCATTAAGCCCACCTGCTTGAAATACTGAACTGCGAGATTTGCATAGAAAGATTATAAATGGATAAGGTAATTTAGCGAGACGACAGATCAATGAATCATTATGATTTTGCACAGCAGGCTAACTCTAAAGGATGCAATCAAATACAGCTTACCCCTGCACGTATATAGTGTGGTGATGTTGAACCATCTCCAGACACGATTATGTTAATAAATAATCTGAGCTCCACCTTCACAGTTCACAGAATCTAATGAAATGATGGGTCTCAAACAATTTGTGAACACTACCAACTGTAAGTATGGACTTGGCTGTATCAGAAAGGTTATCGCCTCAAAGAGACTGATCATAAATAAGAAGCATACTTTTTTAACCTATGGCTATGGTATCTACCAGGTGCTTACCTCCTTGGTAGCTACTCTTCTTATTCTTATTTATGAACCACTTACCCTTTCGCTATTCTGAATTTGACATGGATGACAAAGTTTTGAAATTGATTGAAATATTACATTGCATATATCTTTTCATGAGAATAGAACAATTTTACACAATTTTTAATTGAGCAGATAATAATTATTATATTTTGTTTTCAACTACTGACATAATTGTTGATCTAATAACAGGGAATATGATACAATGAAAGAACAAAATGATATAATGATAAAAAGAAAATAATAGGCCCAACTGAATCTAAACTAAGGGTAGGTCCACAATTTTTTCAAATGAGGGTAATAAACTGAGATAATGATTATTAAGGGGTAATTAATTTTGTATTAATACTGTATTGAGAAACACAATACTTCCAGTTTTTCTTTCACCTGTCACTTAGGGAATTCTAAACCTTATACACTTATGGCAAACTCTGTTGATGTTCTGCAATTGAAATTCTGTACCTCATATCAGTACTCACCGTAAAATTCCGTGTCCACATGAATAATTACAATTATTATGCTGAAACTTGGAGACTAGGTTTTTCGTTGGTATTTTACTAACACAACATAGCAACAAACACAACAAGCTTCATAAAATACTTCAACGGAATTTCGTCTCAATGACCCAAACTCGTCAAGTAGTGTAAAATGTGAAGAAAATTATGGAAAAAACTGTAGTCCGGAAAAATAAGGAAGCTTTGACCTCGACAGAATAATGAGTAACAATCATTTGTTACAGTAGAAGAGCTCCGGCTAACATGTAATCTGGAGTTGAAAATTGGAAGCTCTTGCAGTTAATACATATTTAATGAAGTTCTTCTGATGATTACTATCTGATGTTACTGTAGGATTGTTGTGGAAGTTACTTGAAGAATGCGCAGAAACATTTAGCTGCACATAATTATTGTTGATAGCCAGCTGAATTCCGTTAAAAGAATTAATCTTCTCTCATCCAACTAATGAAGAGAGAATATAGAAAGAATGACTCATGAAGGGATGAAGATGTCAGGCTGCGGTTCAATTTTATTTCAAGAGGATGGACATATAAGATGATTGGGGTATCAATCGAAAGGTTTTGTATTATTTTTGGAAGTTTCAATTCAATTCTCTTATTAGATAAATTAATCATCTTTTTCAATCCTATTATATTTTAATCTCGTAAATATATTATTTATTTTCTTTTATTACAATGGAGACTTGATAACAAGTATTTGAAGCCAAGGTGATGATGGTGAATTGGTGAATAGATCGTGAAAGCTCACATTACAATTTTTCACTTCAAAAAACACTTTTAATAAGTCTTGTATGTTATAAAAAGGAAATCGAGCCGCAAACAAACACATTACACGGCTTGAGAAGAAAAGAGGGAGAAGGTGCGAGAAGACGTGACAGCTATAGAAGAAGACTTGTGGAGAGACATATTCATATTCGAAAAGAATATGGCAAAATTGGGATATTGGGAATACCGGATTGTGAATTCAGGATTGCAGGAGTGAAAACTAATGAATGCAAAAGTAATAATAAAGATTGAATCTTGAAAATTAAGATTCAAAGTAGGTTTTTGTGGAGTAAGAATAAAAAGCACATCTTATCCTATATTGGTTGAGTTCTTTCAAGTCAACAGACGTTCTAGATAAGGACAGATAGGTCTATAGGGTCGAGCTGAGAAAGATACTCTGGCAAAATTTAAGATACATTATTTTTATTTATAGTTTTATTCTTGTAATTTATAGGTTTTGCACTTGAAGATCCATCCCCTCTGGTTTGTGACAGAAGGTCTGGACCTCTATTCTCATCATAAATTTAGCCAGATTTTATCACCATTTAACAGCGACTATTTACATAAGATTAAAGTATATACTTGTAGGCTATACTTTTCAGATTTAAGAAGGACTCCTTACGAGAGGAGAATTTCACGTTAAATTAAAAAACTTAATTACAGTATTTGCGTGATAATTCTAGCACCACGTGAATCTCTGGTCAGCTTTTAGCGCTGTAGTGACGATAATTTATTTGCAATCAGAGTGAATTGCAAACAAAAAAGAGCAAACTTTGTAGATGAGGTGGAAGGAAGTTTGGGTACGCTATGACCTTCACATCAATCAAGCCTCTCAACACGGTCAGCTTCTAATGAGGTATACTGCTCTGTTCAAGCAAAGAAGACATTCTGGCAAGATGGAAAAATTACTCCATCTCGGTCAATATTGGTTCAAAATTTAAAATTTGGTCTCAAATTGTAGGAAAAATTCAATGTACAATATAAGACCAAATTTGTAGTTTTTGAACCAATATTGACCGAGCTGGAGTAATTTTTCCATCTTTCCAGATTGTCTTCTTTGCTTGGACAGACTATACCTGGTGCTCTTTTAAATTGTCCTTGGCAATGAACTAGACGTAAATATTAATTTTCTGTTTATAGAAAATGATCTATTTGAATGGTATAGGTAATTATTCTCAGTGATAAGGAAAAATTTAATTGTAGAAGTTTTGATAGTTTCTTAGAAAATGACTAGTCTATGATACTCTCTTTTAATTATTCTAGCTCTTCAACTTATTCTTATTCTAGCCTATACGATATACCATAGAATAAAAGATCTCTCTCAAATACTCTGTATGCTAAGATACTCTGCCTCCATATATCGCGTTCCTGTGCTCTGCTTCGCCAGTTTGCCACTCTCAGCACACGGAGATCATCCACCACTTCGATCACGATCATCCATCTTCTTCTTTTTCTTCCTATTCTTCTTGTTCAAAGGTTAGTCCATGATTGTATGGTAGAAACTTGAATAGCTTTTAATTCAACAAATACCTTACATTTGAGTTAAATACCTTCGATACCTATTTTAAGGTGAATTCCTTACCTATTTGAGGCAATGTTATTACAAGAAGGTTGTCCCATAACTGCCTGATATTGGGCAAAATGAAAAACAGGTGGGGAAAGTAGAATTTGACGTAGTTCAGATCAGAAATTATTCTAGTACAGTGTGTATGCGCTAATATACGAGTACATACTTGTATTTTAGTGAAAAGTATCATACGTTGTTGATCTGAACTATATACGTCATTTTTGGATCCTACTTCCCGAAAATCGGAATAACCTTGTCCGACCCCTATTTGAGGTAAATAGACCTTAAATAACTTTACCTTATTTGAGGTGAATATCTTGAATACCTATGTGAAGTAAATACCTCAAATACCTATTTGAGGTATAGATATATAGATGGCGATATTTAACAAAGAATTACACAAATATGTATATACACAAATAATTCTCTGGTATTCAATGGAAATTAACCATTCAACAATTAGTTAAATACTATGGCTATTTCATTCCAGTTGACAATAATATTTCTATTGTACCTTATGAGACAGAAAGGATTAGGTAATAACTTAAACTTGTTATTATCCACAAACACATCTGTTTGTGGAGTTCAAAACTGGATAATTACACGTAGTAGGAGCTAGAATCAGTGTTTCAAATTATAGAAGGAAATTGATACTCTATTTGATAAGTGGAGGTTGCAGTAATGAATAGAGAGTTATTATTAAAGATTGTTGATAATTAACTTCAGTAAAGGTTCGTAAACACCGCATATGAATAATGTAAGTTAATTTAATTAATGTCTATTTCCTTGGCATTTTGTTGAATGTTGGTTATTATATTATTTCTGAATACAGAGGAGAGTTATGTCATAATCTTTTCTATTATGCAGTTTTCTTAATATCATGCGAAAAGTGAGGGAATTTGATAAGGTTTCGCGTATTTAGGTATGGTAGCCCCATTTACAGATACAGTAACAAAGATACAATATGTTTCTAGCATCACAAAAAAAAAATCACTCATCAAATCACAAAAAATAATAATAATCTTGAGGCCTTACCAGTGAATATAAAGGAGACGTTCCTCTTCACTGTCCTTACTTAGTGACTCCTTCTATCACACATAGGATTATTAACAAAAATCTGAATATCCTCGAAATTTGGAAACTGTCGTGGAATTTTTATGTACCCTCGGGAGCATTGAACTGTCTGTTGACAAATCCACATTCTCCCATCTAGGAACAAAGGCTATAGAATTAACATTCAGAAGAAGCCGCTTCTTATAGTTTGTATTGCATAATGCAACGCCGTCACAAATTATTGAATTTACGACTCAAGATCTAGTAAAACTGATATTCTGTCCAAGCAAAGAAGGCCCTCTGGCAAGATGAGAAAATGACTCCAGCTCGGTCAATAATGGTTCAAAAAATTTAATTTGATCTCAAATTATAGATCAGAATGTTCCTTAAGATTGAGACTAAATCAATAATTTTTTAACAAATATTGACCGAGCTGGAGAGATTTTCTCATCTTGCCAGAGGGTCTTCTCTGCTTGGACAGACTATACCTAGGATCCGACCGTGAATTCGGATAAGTCATTATAGTTGTCTGTCCAATCAAAGAAGACATTCTGGCAAGATGGAAAAATGACTCAAGCTCAGTCAATATTGATTTAAAAATGATAAAAGTTTGGTCTCAAATTGTACAGCGAAATGTTCTAAATAATTTGACACCAAATTTATAATTTTTTTAAATATTTATCGAGGTGGAGTCCATTCTCCCATCTTGCCAGAATGTCTCCTTTGCTTAGACAGTCTAAAGCTGGAGTTGGAGCGGACGATTTGGATTTTAAAAAGACAATTTGGAATATGGAATGTGAGCAGTGTGAATTTCCGGAGGTGAATCAGATAGTAGAGGTGCAAGTTGGAGTTGATGTGGAAAGCCCGCGACCGCTTTTGATAAAAATAGTAAAAAAGTGCCGCCTCCAATCAAGTTGGTCATTGATCACCGCTGCGGATTTCCCTCCAACTGACCGCCTCTGCTCTGTATGAATCCCCCTCTCCCCGACGTTCATCTAAGGGGAAGTAGAGTAGGTATCCTCCGTATAGTACAGCAATGTTTACCTCCGTTCAACTCACTATATAACCAGAAACAACGCACTGGACCTGTTCAGTTGTTTCAGACAAATTGTGGTTGGTAACAGTTCTCGTGATAATATTATATTTTTGTTTTTGTGAAACTTCAGTTACTCTTGTGTTTTCAATAAGAATATAGTATATTGCAAGTGTGATACAAAGTTTTAACGGCTTTGTTAATTTGTGATTAATTTTGCAAGAGGTGAGTGATGGAAAATATAAATTAAACATTCTAAATTATACATTAATATCACAAATATCATATAAATCATGCATTTTGTAAAAATTTATCTTGACCAATAAGTTTTTTAGTACCGTATTTAATTCGTAGCCACATTTTTTATGAATAAACATGATAGTATTACTTATTATACCATACAGTTTATTAACTAGAGTACTAGATTATGATTTTTTTTGGAAAATATCTATTCAACGTCAACCTAGGAAGCATTTGATCACTGGAAAATTTTATTTATAAAAATTGATATGAATTACAATTTTTATGCACGAATCTATCAAATGAGTTGATCTATCTGTACTAACATCCATCACTTCATTGATATCAAAGATGTCACAAAAAATTGTTAGGAATTTTGTTGAAATTGATCTAACTGTACCAACATCTATCACAAACTTATTTAATTTCACAGATTTCACAAAAAATTGTTGGGAATTTCGTTGAAACTGGATTTTTAAATATATTAAAATAGAGAAAGTATAGTTGACGTCAACCTCTTCAATCCTCACCCTATACTGATATTATCTTATGGGAAGATTCGGATTTCTGAATAATTGATCATAACTCAGATGGGATTTCAAAACCCCCAAAATGAAAATCAAGGAAGTCTTTAGGAGTGAGAGGATGAAAGGAATAGGCTACTATATGGTATTGATAATAATTTATTCGTGAGATGAAAAGAATCATTAGTAGATATTAAGTAGGAAAAATGTAGAGATATTATTTATTCAGAAGTTTGTACATTGAACAAATTGTACCGCACCTGCTAAGAATTCTTATTACTCAAATTCATTTGTCTCACAAGTACGCATTTAGTAATGAATAATGGAGCTGTTATCAAAACAAAACTGAGTTAAACAAATATCAATTTATCGGAGAACATGATAGTTTTGATTCAGAATTTTCTCATTACATCCCAATATTATTTCTTCATCCATAGGTTACTTTGTGATTGAGAATTGAATGACTAGAGTCTAGGCCTGTACACATTTTTTTATTATTTTTTGATCGAGTCTTATTGAAGCAGCATTAATCTATTCTATCACAAGTACAATTTACAAATTGTAATGAGTTACATCAATATTAGCACGTGCCTTAATTGACTACTAATTGGAATACGCTTTCTGGAATCAGAATTTCAATCAGTGAAACTATTCATTACCGTATTAATTAATTAGGTTGCGTGTCAACATGGTGAATGCACGTGGAATCTATGTTCATATCCTGATAATTAGGATTTGGGATACATGGTTTTCATTGAAGTAGATTGGGGAAGAAGTAATGGTATACAGGTATGATCTTCAAATCATTTCAAAAGGATAGAGGAAAAATCTTTTGAATACCGATCACCCAAATTTTCGAAAATGATTAGTCCTCTACGATAAGGCTATCCTTGTGGAAATATGTAGAAAACGAATAATTTTTCTTGTAGGATATCTCCAGTGATTTTTTATATTTCAAAGTGAAGATCTAGAGTATGATAGTTTTCAAGTTAATTTGTAATAACTCATTTGTAAAAACATTAGTAATAACTTGATATAAAATTTTATTATCTCTTGTTTGCATTAAAAATAGTATAGTTAATTAACTGCAATATCTTGAAACTTTTTCCATCTTTGATTTTCACAAATCACTTTGATCACAATATTTATACCGTAAGTTACACCTAACGTGCCAATCTTCGAAATCTTGAATTCTTCTTATTCCATGTTTTTAATTCTCATTCAAGTTTATCTTTCGACAAATTTAATTGTCTTGAACGGGCAATGAATGAAAGAATAAATGTATTCTGGTCCCATCATAGTTCAATCAGTTCATATCACTGGCGGCTCGTGCCCACGAAACAGGTGAAGTGCCCGTATCTTCAACTATACAGCACTTTACCTGTATTCAGTGGGCACGAGTCGACAGTGGTTCCTTAGTAGTTAGTTCATTAGGTAGTTCATTAGTTCAATATAGTTTAATTGTGTGTAAGTCGAAGTCGTAAGTTGTAAGTCAACATTAATGTCCAAACTTAGTTTACTTTAAAATAAAGAAGTCATTCTAGTTGATGTAACTTCCATTCCTGGAATAGTGTGAGAAAGGAAATAAATTGATACTAGAGTTAGTCCTATTCAACTTTGCTTATAGGCCAGGAGAATAGAACTCTATTAGGGTGAAGACGACCATTCTTATTCAATACTCTATAACTATAGGCGACAAATCTGCAAAATTAATAAAAAACAATCCATGAAAGAACCCAACAATTAATAGTTAAGAAATATACAGTAGTTCTAGTGATTGATATTATGTTAAAATCACCATTGCAATTAATCATCACAATCAGCGATCAGTGTACTGTACAAATATTTTTCAAATTCAAATTTATTTATTTTAAGATACAAGCAAATAAAAGACATAAAAATAGACATCGTTGAAATAAATAATATAAGATGTTTGTACATGAAAAATCAAAAATTGCAGTTATAAATTATAATAATTCACAAATAAATAGAAATCCAGAATACACTTTACATGGATAGTCAAACAAATGATAAACGATAATAACAACTTAGAAAAATTATAAGAAGCGTCTACAATAGGTAGGAAAAGATTCACGAGAATACAACTCTCCAATACTAGCATATTATACAATAAGATATATCATTTTATTATTGACAAATAATATAGAGAGCAATACTGCAACGAATATACTCCCCTCCATACAGTATTTCTAAAGTGTAAAACTAAATCTAGAACGTAAAAAAAGGGAGAGTAACTCCTAATCGAAAAGAAAAGAAGAGAGGGAAACGAGAAACAATGAGAATAGTGGAAATAAGAAGAAAGAAGAAGAGATTAGAACAGATGCCAGAAAGAACAGGAAAGAGAAGAAAGAAGAAAACTGAAATGAATCTGCGGATTGAATCTTCCGGAGGACTTATATAGGTGAAGACAACGGAAGCAAGCCACAGTGTTTATTATGGTGTAACGAATGTTCTAAATATTCGTGGAACTCGAGTGGAGGGAGACAAATGATGAAAAGATGTATAGATGTATGAAGAATAATTTAATCATGTATGATCTAATTTAGAATAACATTAAGAATCGATTAAGTAATAAGTCAGGTACTATGAGTATTGCGTTTCGTTAGACTATCCTAATGAAGACAATTTTCGTAATGAGTTCAAATGCAACAAAATATATTGAAAAAAAGCATGTAAATGATAAAATAAATTCAAACTTTAATTAGGGAATGGACTTGAAATTATTATTCTTTGATGTGATTTCTAATGATGGATTATTTTTTCCGTGATTTGATGTTTCCAGGCAAAGGAATTTTTAATTAAACAGCTCTACCCGATAATACAATGTCGTTAATTTACTATACGACCAATCTAATATTACTTTAAGAATAAAAATTTAGCTGCTTTGTGGAAAAAAATAATTTAATAATAATTTTAGAAGTGGTCGTGGGAGAGTATTAAAAACATATGAAAGCTTTCAAAAACAAACTATGCAATAGAACAAGTGAAAAATATATAAAAAAGTGATTGATTTATTTTTGTCGCTAGTCTGATGAAGTATCTTCGCTCTGATTAGTGATCAATGAACGGATATTCTAGAAATGGTACACAAGTCGTTTCAGAAGTACCGGTAGTGTAGAAGTTGGAAGTCATTAAAAGTGAATTAGTCATTGAGAAGTAGTTTAGAAGACAGCAGCCGGCCGGTTTATCAATGTCACTGCCTGAACTTGACCGCTGTACAATATTGTGAAAGGTGTCTGCTGGATTTATTAACACCAACTTGATCAGCGTACAACCTTGACCATTTAATAAACTCAATTAATAAAGCGAATAAATTAATCATCGTCCTGAAATTCTTCATACAGCCCAACACATAGTTTGTTATGTTGATTCTTTTTCTAGTTGGGACCAATCCCAAATTAGAATTGGAAACGAAATTGAAGTAGCCTACCGGTAGCTTTCGATCCTTAGGCAACTAATTGAATCAACGTTTATACTATGCTAGCACTTTCTGCCGTTTTATACATTTTTTAAATACTATAATTCTAGTAGTTTATGGTAGTCTATAATTCTGCTGTTTATGGTTTTTTATGGGAATCAATACTACGGGTAGGTTCCATCTCGCTAATATGTATTCAAATACTGGTCACCCATACAAGAGTAGTCCACACTTTGCGTGGCTCAACTTCACGATCACTAATGGACCACCATCACCAAATGACAAACACACCACATTATAGTATGTTTTACTGGTACCTATGGTTTTAACATGCTAGATGCTACTATGGTAGATCTCCAAATGATAGGTAACTTAGTAAGTATATTTTTTGTTCCTTGGGCGATTATTTTCAAACTTATGTTCATTATAGAGCGCTCAAGATAATTTTTACTAGTCTTATATTAGATATTTTCATTTTGCTAATGAAAATTTGACTCTTTCGATATACGGTATAAATGGAATAAACAATAAAATACATCGAGTAAACTGGGTATTGTAGTGATTTCAGAAATACAAATTTCAGTAGATGGTTAGATAGTTTTCAATCGAATAAGCCTAATGATAAGAATAAGACTGTGTCGTTTAAATATCAAATTGATTACAAATTTGAAGTGTTCCATACCGGTATTCCATTTGATTGAATTTGATGAATTTTGACTGATTCCTTAGCCAATTAATCTATTTCGAAATATCCTGAAACACTTTTTACAGAGGAATAATGACCAATTCTTCCTTTTTCAGAGAATGCGTAGATGTAAAATATACCAGTACCGTACACGATAACATTGTTTTCATGTTATTACAAACATTAATTAGTTGAATCACTTTTCAATGTAGGTACCTATCCCAATTACTACATTGCAGCTTGTGAGTAATCGTGTTTACAATTGCTTATTAACACAATTCGAAATAAACTCTTTGTTCCATATGAATAAGTTCATTTAAGTTTAGTATTTTACTATATTGGTCAATGGTCTCGAGACTTCCAGGAAACCAATACAACTAATTATTTATCTAATTACCGCGCGGTACTCTCACATGGACTTCTGGCTCATGAAGAATTAATCTGCAATCGGCAATCTCAATAAGAAAGCGATAAAAACCTGTTTACATATCCACTTGTTTGAAAAAAAATTAAGGGCTAAACAATCCAGGATGGAACACAATTGAATTTAAACAATCACATGTTTTTTCTGATAAGTCTTTTTGACTCCTTCCTGATGTGAAATATTATAAGCATGTAAACTAAAAAGGAATGCATTCACAAATCGAGGTCACTTACGAAAGCTGGCCTTACATTGATGCTTATTGAATATTTATGAGATTTCAATTCCGAAATCCATCTTGCTTCTGTTGTTGAATTAAATTCATTTATTCACTTACTTGTACCATATTAGGTTTGTATTTTGATGATACCGGTAATAACAATTCTGACTGGAATTTATTAGCACATAGTCCAAATTTTGTTAGAAAACCCACAAATGCAACCTCAGTAGCCTAATTGCTCAAAAATTTCATTTGGATTATTTTATATAATTAGATTCTTGTTTACGTTAGGGATTTCCGAATAGTGGTATAGGTAGCAAATAGATTTTATGAAAAAAATGCGCAGAAGAGACAGAAAACGATCCAATATTGATTGATATTATAGATATTATATCTACATTGATATAGATATTATAGATTGATATTATATTTAATTGATTTTATAGGTGAAATAGGCTAGCCTATATGAGGCCGAGATAAGAATTCTAGGAGATTTATCTGAGTGTATTGTGAGTAGTTTTTGTTACTGTACTCAACTTCAATACTCAAGATATACGCTGTAGTATATTATTTAGTGTTAATTTTAGTATTAATACTACGATGTAGTATTAATTTATTATAGAACAAAATAGTTATATTTTTACATAGCAGTCTATTCAAAGTATATTTCTTCTTAGTTCTTGAAATTAGAAGAAGGAATGTTGGAACAATAATTACACTTTTCACAAGTAATATATATAAGATATTGTATAACTTACTTGTTTATTTACAATACAAGAGTCCAAGCTTAAAGAAACTATGCCATATCACTCTATGTCAATAGAATGAACCATCTATTATTGTTATTGTCCATTTTATAGTGTTTCACGTCATAGAGTATGCATAAAAACAAGATACCTAATCATAATTAATATGCCATAATCAGTGAACCACCCCAACAATTGCATAAAGCAAAATATTTGGGATTTGAATAAAGATTGATAGATATTTGTATATACATAGAGCATGCAATTATACTACTTATTTTCATTCATGAAAATTTCACAAATGTGTAATCCATTGAAACATGAAACTAATTCCCCTACCTTCCAAATATTATATTGCATAAGAAATTAATGAAATAGAGTACAATTTTAGCAAATTATTCACATAAGATTAAAAATAATAATTTATTGTTATTCTTTATAATTTTATTCATTTATTATCAAACAATTATTATCTTTCGATCGAATGACAATAATATTCTTATCGAGATATTAATATACAATTTTGCATTCTAGAGCATGGTATGAATTAAGATGATTTTAAAATAACGAATCAAAGGTATTCTCAACTACCAATAAAAAAGTAGCTCAAATTGCAATACCGTAGCGGAGTAATGGCACAGACAATGTTGTTTATAGTAATGGTATCATGGAAAACTACTGGAAATTTCTACCAGTTCCTTTTTGACTGGAAGGCTTAGAACCAGTTCTGTGATGATTCCCCCAATCCAGTTTGGGAGAATCCAGAATGAGATGGGATCGCCAACTCTCCCGTTGGAATTCATGATACTTTATTTTTTATTCTCTTTCAAAGATGATTAAATTACACTCATCTTCTCCTCTCCTGGGATTACCGGTGCTCTATTTTCCACACTTTAAATATACATTACAGTAGCCTACCTTTTCTGCTGGTCAGATCAAGAGGAAAGTGATGACTTATAAAAATTATAACTTTGAAATGAATGACGATTATGATCCATTAACATTGAAACACCAGACTGGTTCTGATTTTCATGAAGAAATTCACGTTATTTCACCCAACCAAAAGTGGAAATGAAATAGAGAAAATTTCATGATATCTTTTTTAACATCTCGGAATAAAACATTAGACTCATGCTTATATGTTTGTGAAGGCAATCACACGTGAAAATGAAGTAATGACGTTTTGTTTTTCAAATAACTTCTCGGAACTATCAGAAAAACCCCAGAATCGAGTCACTTTAGCCAATTTAAGTGTCTTTATTTGAGAGTATACATTACGTACCGTAATCAAATATTATTACTGTATCAAATTATCAAATTTCTGTCGGCTACTAATGCACTACTACTCATGACATTTCATTTCTAAATCATAATTAATATCTTCGATAAATCAAATTCAATCTCAGATGCGATTTGTAGAATGAATTATCAAAACAAACATAAATGATTTCGTAGGAGTCACACAAAAATTCAACTATATTATAATTATTATTCAGCCTGCATCTTATATATAATTTTGAGCCTAAGCCTTTATTATAAATCGATTATTACTTCCAGTGTGCGAAAATGATTTTAGGTTGTAGTAAATTGTTGAATGAAGATACAGTAGTAGGTATTAAAAAGGAAAATTATTTCAAGTTGAATTCATCAGATCATATGTTTAGATAAGCAAGAACATTTAAATCGATTCATATCTTTTTTGTTCAATAATATACTTCTAGGTCAACTGCTATTATTGATGTGCTATTTTTATGCCCTATTGGAAAGCCTGCATGTAGAGATTGTGTACGGTACCGACTCAAAAATAAAGTGAAACGCTGATTTTTTCTTGAATGTGACACAGCAAGATTTTAATGGTTATTATTGCTATGTATGCTAAAGATGAACAGGACTAGGTCTGATTCACATGTGCTTCCGATTGGCAATAATACACCCTCAGGTGAAAATCCAAGTTATTTTATTTAAAGATAGCTGTACTTATACTGTACATTAATTAAAATTTGTATCACCTTACTAATATAGTTTGCTCCAAGATCCTTAGTAATAATCAGCAACTATAATATTAATTTATTGCTACTCCATTTCAAATCATGAATTGGTTCAACTTCACAGTCATTATATTCATCTAGCTTTTGTAGCCTTTCCATCAATATTGTAACTGCTACACGCTTATCGGATTGAGTACCGTACCGTAATCTAGAGGGGGGCTCAATCAGAGGAAGTGAATTTCTAATATTGTTCAGTACAGGATACCATTTTACTCAGAATACTTTTTTTGATCTATGTAACGAATTACAGTGGTCAGTTACGAATAGATGAGATTCTATCATTAATCTATATTGTAATTTCCTGGTGCTGAAATTTCCCTTTTTAAATCCGGTAATTTTCGCGGTAGAATTTGAAAAATGGTTTTGCTCTCTGGTGAATGAGCTCCAGAACGGATATGAAAAAATATGCTTAGCTCAGATAGTGAATAAATCCAATAAAGATAGATTTAGTTCAGGTCACCACAGTATGGTAATACTATAGATGCAGAACGCGGCGCTACGCTATAAGTAATCGATTAGTCAACTCAAACCCATCATATTTTATATTAGGAAAAGCACGAAAACCTGAAGTAATAAAAATAGCGTTCTCATAACAAATCTTTATCACGTCTTACATTCGACAGCCATTAGTCACAGATTATACACAATGCGTTAAACTGTTCAAATACACAGTATTGACATTACGTTACGTTTATCCGTTTATTGACTGACAGTAGGCCTAAAGACTGAAATATTACATTACATGACATGTTACATCCGTATTGATCGCTAGGTACCTCTAATAGAATTCTTTCACGTTTTCCGGCCAGATTCACTTATCACTAGAGATCAGTCCAAGAGAAAAACCAATAAAGCTTGGACCTTATTATAGTCATCGAGTAGGCTATCGTAGAATAGGACCCTATCCATTATTATTGTACCTACTCGTTACCTAAATAATATTAATAAAATCATTTAAGAAAAAGTCAAAAGAGACTACAGCATGTAGGCTTATTTTGAGTAGGTTTCGAAATTTTCGAATCAGACATAATTGATGAGACAAACAAATCACCGTCTCAAATGTACTTCTATCATAATTAAAGGGATACGTTTCCCAAGATAGTCTGCTTTCAAAATTCTTGAATTATAGGCATATCTAAACATTTTTTTACAAATATTGCAATGGGCGTGGAAGCGATTTTAGGTTACATATACTGTACACTGAAATCATCACACATAGGGTACACTAAATCATTTAGTATCTTCAAATTAAAAAGTTTGTCCTTGAGTCTTTGTATAGAAATTTTAGTGAGAACTCGTTATAATAATTGCAGTCGATAACTAGCTAGCTAATAAAATGCTTGATTTATTCATGGATAAGTAACCTTATTAGAGCATCACCGAAGAATAATTTTTTGTGTATTTTTTTATTGCCAGTTTGAAAGTTTTTATTTTGTATTCGATTATTATTTTTCAATCAACATGTCTATATACTAGGACTGAGTTGAACCAAGGCTTGAGCACAAATTTTCATTTGTTATTTGGGCGAGCCTTCTTAGTAATACGGTACTATAGCTTGTTCCGTGATCTTGACATTTTTACTTTTAAATTCGTTGCGGTTGCTATTATACCTACTAAGAAAACCTATAATAATAATAAATAATAAAAGCCTTTATTGGTTCCCAACACTATACAATAATACAGAATAATATGTAGAAAGATTGAACATCTTTGCTAAACTGAAAATATTAGATAACATTACTGAATTAGCTAGCTATTTAATAGTCCAAATTCCATTAATAGTACAAGATTAAAGAAAAAGAAAATGCAAAAATGTTCTTATCATTTTATATGTGGAAACCAGGTCCTTTATTGGACATAGGCCTCTCCCAGGTTCCTCCACCTATCTCTATCTTTTGCTAGGGCACTGTGTTTTACTGATACAGTTATTTCATTATCAGCATTATATCTCTCCAGTCTCCAGCTCTCAGATTTATAGTTCTTCATATATTCAGAATATATAGAGACAAATCCATAGCTTAAATAATGAAATTTATCATAGTTATAGGTTTTCTGAAGAAACAGAACAGACTATCCAATTACCATCAATTTGGATAGTGTTGTCTCAAAAAGTAAATTAGATCCAATGCAAATTGTGTTTCGAATGATAGTGATAGTCTACAATCACTATCAGAGTGATAGTCTGTCTGTATAGTTGTTCTCAACCGAGTAAAGTACGACAGGCAGAATTTTCAAATACAGGACGCATAGGAAGTAAAAAACTTGAGAAAAAATGTGGCATCTCAGCTAGCTTGAACATGTGACGTGCGTTAGGTTTAATGATGAACATTCTGAAGCTCTAATGTGATGAACATCGAACATCAATAATTAAGATTGAATCAGATGCACAAGCGTGTAGGCTATTTCAAGGATTCACTTAGTCGCAGCCTACAGTGGAACCAAAGTCACAAAAAAACAAATTTTCTTCCTATCACAGATAAAATTGCATGCAACAGGTGTTTATCTAAGTCGGCTACTTCCTGAGTCTAAGTACAAAAGGTGGTAGAGAGGTAGGGATTGTCAGACGACTGCTATTGAATATAAAATTGGTTAGCCTGTTCTACTAACTTAATTACCAACCACTGCTCTCATTACTCAATGATTTTTTGTTTCAATAGTAGGCTAAAGCCTGAAAACTATTGTCTTTTTTGCCAAATAAATAAATAAAACCTTATTATTGCAAGAACTACGGTACATTACTGGATGAGTGAGTATGTATGCTTTTCTCAATTAGAAAAATTATTATCAGAATTTTTGTGGTAACTGGTTAGTGACATAAACTTTGGTAAATTTGAGGTACCTATACTATAATTCTAAATTAAAAGGATTATCGTTATGTTATTTGCTGTGAATTGTAATGATATATAATAACATTATTTCATGCAGTATTTGAACTCTTCTAAATCGAATTGATTCAATTCAATCAACTGACACCTGATTCATCCGATAAAAGCAGAGATCGCTTTCAACTGACTTAATATTAGGAAGTAAATGAGAATATTATTTGGGATGGGGATTGCCATTATCAAAATAAAATTAATTCTATTTAGCAAGTGAGTTCTGGAATGTAGAGTTCAACAATCTAACGAATAATGAGTTTTGTAATGAATATGAATATGAGCAGCATCTCTATAAATATGATATTCATATAATGAGTTTCGTCACACCTCAAATGTTTGAACAACCTGTATGAATAAATAAATCTTTCTTCCGTTTAAATG